>CM062288.1:277198677-277904489 GCA_031216915.1 Pictodentalium vernedei
GCCTTTTTAGCATGTTTTTTAACACAACTCTGCACCTACAATTTATAAAAAAAATTAAAAAATCCTATCCAGAACTACCAATCAGAATGTTTTGATACTTTGTACACAAAATCATTAGCGGGGTCAGATTAAGGTTGGTTTGAAACATGTCCCTAGGTTAATATTTGGGCTTCCAGGGTTTATATTTCGTCTGAATTTGTGAGAATCCATTTGGATTCTCGTGAAATGGTTGCGAGAATCCATACCTACTATGAGTAACCCAGGATCCCATGACACCACCATGGTTGAACCACTGTCGTATACTGATAACACATGTTAACCTTTTTCCCAACACATCTTTTTAATTTTTAAAACTAAATTTGATAATTTTTAAAAAATAAATAATAAATAAATGATAAAATAATTAAATGAACAAAATCTTACAAATATGACTGTCAATGGATTGAGCCGGTTCCAATGACAGCCATATTTGTGCAATTTTATTGACAAAATGTCAGGATATTTCAGGTCATGTTAGCCTTCTATTGGTTAATTTGTTGCTGCTGTGTTAGATAAAGGGTTAAATTGACTCAATTCTTTTCATGCGAATCCTAGCAGAGGTGCAGCGAGAATCTACATGGATTCTAGACGGTTTTATTGTGCGAATCGATTCTCGGATTCTCGTCGAAATATAAGCCCTGGCTTCCTATGAGAATCTGAATTTTAACTTTGTGCATTATAATTGAATTTATAAATATAAAAATCTAATTCAGATTTACCATTCAAAATTGTTATGCTCCCCACCCCCCCCCCCCCCCCCCCCCCACCCCCGCCACCAAATTTTCGATGGGGTATATAGTCGAGGTCTCAGTCTGTCCGTAAGTACGTCCATCCGTACAAACAAAATTTTGAATTATAACTCGAGCATCAGTTGTTGGATTTTAATGTTCTTCGGTATGGTGATAGGGCAGCTTTGGGGAATGGATGCCCTCATACCTAGCATTTCGTCCATTGGTAGAGTTATGGCCCCTGTTTGTTTTTGGTCTCAGTTTCTGACTAAGGTAAATTGGACCATATCCTATAGGGCAAAGTGCTGCCCATTTTCATGCCCCCCGACTTAGTCGGGGGGCATAAAAAACTGTTAGGGCCACAGTCATCAAACTTCACACAATTATAAAGGACCATGGGAGGATGTGTCACACACCATAGTCGGGTTTGTACCTTAAAGGTCAAGGTCACATTTCAAGGTAACACTAAAAATCGGTCAGTATTCGTGTCTCAGCCATAACTCAGAAACAAATTATCGTACAATTGTTGAACGTTTTAGAAATGTTAAGGACAGTCACGTATAATAGTTTCCGTTGCATCTGCAAGGTGAAGATCACAATTGACCTTCATATGTTCAGAGACACAAATCGTGTCTCAAGCAACGTAACTCAGAAACAAATGATAGTACAATTGTTAAACTTATTACAAATGTTAAGGACAGTCAGAAGGTGTGTAGCGTATAATAGTTTCCGCCGCATCTGAAGAGGAAGGTCACAATTGACTTTCATATGTTCAGGGTCACAAATCGTGGCTCAAGCATAACTCCAAAACTATTAGGGCTACAATCACCTAACTTCGCTCAATTATAAAGGACAAGGGGTGGATGTGTCACACACTACAGCCAGGTCCATAAGGTCAAGGTGAATTTTTTGGGGGGAGGGGGGCATGTGTTACCTTAGTAACATTTTTCTTGTTTAGTCCACTCATTCTATGTTGCCCAGTGCTTGGTAGGGAGGTTGCATGTCATTTTAACCTACCAAATATCGATATAACCATATAAATATGGATGCTGATTTCAGCTTTATTCTTACTGGCCAGTGCCTACGGGGGAAGTGCTGCCCAATTATTTTTAGTACACTATTTCCGTGCTGCCTAGTACTTGGTGGGGAGGTTGCATGTCATTTTAACCTACTACATATCGATATAACCATATAAATATGGATGCCAATTTCAGCTTTATTCTTACTGGCCACTGTCTTGTAGGGGAAGTGCTGCCCAATTTTTTGTAGTGCACTATTTCTGTACTGCCCAGTGTTTGCATGTCATTTTAACCAACTACATATCAATATATTCATATAAATATGGATGACACAAGAATCATAGTGTTTTTTAATTCCTTTCATTCAAAGTTGTTTGGATGAACCAATTTTCTTCAAACATTTAGAAGTTATTTATTTACATGCAAGTCCGACTTTCCTATCTTTGGGGGCATCAGCACATGCGTTAGCATTGCTCTTGCTATAGTTGGTATACTGCACCGGAGGGGGGGGGGGGGGGGGGGTGGGGGTTTGGGCAATGTCAGGTTAAAGTTTCTTGAAATCAAGTCCCTGGAGTCATATTTTGGACTCCATATGTGAACCCAATTTTTTGTTTTGGCTCACCAGACAGACATCGCTGTAGCAGCCTGAATTTTAACTTAGTCCAATAAAATTTAGTCCAAGAATAATCTTTAAAAATCTGCTTTTTGAGAACATTCAGTATCTTTTGATATTTGTATACAGCATCTTTTGAGTGTTCATTTTCAGTTTGTTAAAATCAAGCCCCTGGTTTGACTGTGTTCCCTGTGGGGGAAGGGGGGATTTTAACATAGTGCAAATTGGTAACATTCTCAAAATCTTCTCCATCCATCTGTCTGTCTATTCTTGTGCATGCGACTGCTCCTACATTTTTAGGTCAATTTTGGCGAAGCCAAATTTGAGCTTATGCCATGGCCAGTTGTCCGTTGTCCGTCTGTCCATCTGTCTGTCAACACGGCTTGGGCTAGAGGCCGTATTTATGAACCGATCTTTACAAAACTTCTTGGGTACCTTTGTTATGATCGTGGGACAAGAACGAGTGTTTTTGGGTCCGATCCGAAATTCAAGTTGGCCGCTGGCAGCCATTTTGTACAAAATTAGGTGTGATCAGATTTTTGCTCAGAACTTCCATATGAA
The DNA here is from genome assembly GCA_031216915.1 of Pictodentalium vernedei. Lineage (NCBI taxonomy): Eukaryota > Metazoa > Mollusca > Scaphopoda > Dentaliida > Dentaliidae > Pictodentalium > Pictodentalium vernedei. The sequence continues at coordinate 277,201,638 of CM062288.1, forward strand.
AGCGCTGATTTGAATAATTTTCTGTATGAATGTTTAGTACAATAGGATACATCACATATAATACCGTTTTTTTTCTCATGCATTTATTATGCAAATTAGACTAACTTTGATTTATTTAGTGTTACTTTCAGCACTGTAAGTGCAAATGCCAATATGGCTCGGGCTAGGGGCCGTATTTATGAACCGATCTTTACGAAACTTCTTGGGTAACTTTGGTATCACTGTGGGACGAGAACGAGTGTTTTTGAGTTTGGTTCAAAATTCAAGATGGCCGATGACAGCTATTTTGTACATAATTAGGTGCAATCAGATTTTTGCACAGAACTTTCATATGAAAGCGCTGATTTGAATAATTTTTTGTGTGAATGTTTAGTACCATGAGACACATCACATATAATACAGGTTTTTTTTCTCGTGCAAAAATTATGCAAATTAGATGAACTTTGATCTTTTCAGTGCTACTTACACACAGTAAGTACACATGTCAATATGGCTCGGGCTAGAGTCTGTATTTATGAACCAATCTTACAAAACTTCTTGGGTACCTCTGGTATCACCTTGGGACAAGAACGAGTGTTTCTGGTTGCGGTCCAAAATTCAAGATGGCTGCCAGTGGCCATTTTGTTCCGAAATTAGGTCTAATCAGTTTTTTGTACACAACTTCTGTACAGCTCAGACTAGAGGCTGTATTTATGAACCGATCTTTACGAAACATCTTGGGTACCTTTGTTATCACCATGGGATGAGAACGAGTGTTTTTGGGTGCGGTCCAAAATTCAAGATGGCCACCAGCAGCCATTTTGTACCAAAATTTGTGCAATGTTTAGTAACATGAAATACATCACATGGGGAGCGCGGCGGCTCAGTTGGTAGAGGTGCAGGCTGCAAGCCGAGAGGTCCTCGGTTCGAATCCCACCTGCGGCAACCGCGTTGTGTCCTTGGGCAAGACACTTCATCTCCATTGCCCGCGTGGGGGCACGATGACGCCGTGTACTAAGGCGTACTGCACGTCAATGGTATGCATGTCTTCAACCAATCTAACCCTGCCTGTGCTGCAGTGCAGAGTTACGATGTTGGGGAGCTGGCAGCTGTTCGTTGTTGCTCGGTGGTTCTCTCCGGGTACTCCTGCTTCCTCCACCCGCAAAACTGTCACGGTCATGATTAGCCATTGTGCATAAATATGTGACCTTAAACATCAATAAATAAATAAATAAATACATCACATATAGTACATGTTTTTTTATCGTGCTGAAATTATGCAAATTAGATGAATTTTGATTTATTTAGTGCTACTTATACACTGTAAGTGCACCTGTCAATACGGCTCGGGCTAGAAGCTGTATTTATGAACCGATCTTCACAAAACTTCTTGGGTACCTTTGTTATCACCTTGTGATGAGAACAAGTGTTTCTGAGTGCGGTCCAAAATTCAAGATGGCTACCAGTGGCCATTTTGTACTGAAATTAAGTCCAATCAGCTTTTTGTCACAACTTCTATACAGCTCGTATTTATGAACTGATCTTCACGAAACTTGTTAAGTACCTTTGTTTTCACCTTGGGACAGGAACAAGTGAGTTTTGGGGTGCCTTCGTTATCACTGTGTTATGAGAACAAATATTTTGGGGTTCAGTCAGACCCACTCTGGGACTCCAAGATTTCTTTTCTAGTTTAGCATCTGACTGTCACCCACCTTTACAATACTTTACGTATACATTTGTTACAGGCTACGGCCAGTATTTATGTACAGACCGTTACAATACTTTATTATGTACTTTTGTTATCAGGGCATTACCTTGATGTGTGTCATTGCTGTGTCACATACTATACATGTCTTGACAAGTTGAGCTACAGTGTCATTGACACTTTCATTGATCAAACATTATGACTAACAAGTGGACATGTTTATATTCTAAATAGTGACAATTTTATAGCCAGGTTATATCCTATGAAGAACTTAGATTTTATCCATTTTGGATTTTCAAATGAGATTATTTATTTATTTATTGGTGTTTAAGGTCACATATTTCTGCGCAATGGCTAATCATGACCATGACAGTTCTACGGGTGGATGAAGCCGGAGTACCCGTAGAGAACCACCGAGCAACTGTCAGCTCCCTAACATACTAACTCCACACAAGCAGGGTTAGCATTGGTTGAAGACAAGTGCACCATCGACGTGCAGTATTCCTTAGTACAGCGTCACCGTGCCCCCACGTGGGCAATGGGAGTTAAGTGTTTCAAATGAGATTCTTGTATATAAATCCTGGATTAATGAACTGATTTTGCAGAAACTCCGTAAACATGGCCACTAATGAGTGAAGATGCACATATTTCCGAATTTTTCATTTGGTGATTTTTAGCTCAAGTTGACAAAGTCAAGTTGAGCTATTACCATAGAACTTGGTTTATAGTCAGGCATCCAGCCCTCGAAAATTTGCCAGAGCAATCAACACTGCCGCGGTGAATGCTGTTGTAAATTATTTTTACCACGGCACATTTATGCTGTGGTAACATTTTCCCCAGATGCTCAATTTATAATATTTCAAGAATGTGTATTAGAAATCATGATCAACATCCCACCCAAAATACCCTTGTGCAACACTCTTCATTATATAACCGAAGTATTGACTGCTGAACCAATTTTAATTGATATTTGAGATAATAGTTTGTTATGACATCGCATTTTGATTTTGTTCAAATCAAGTTGCCTCGCCCCTTTGTAGGGCCATGCCCAAAAAGTGTGCTTGAATCATGAAGAAATCTTCATTTGGTGTGCAGCTTCGAATCGAGGTGTAGACTCCGATTTGTTCAAGAGAAGTTTGAGGAGCTATATTTGCCTTTGTTATGGGAGTGGTAAGTCTTTTTGGCCGCCCAAAATTTCTATTTTCCAAACCAAGAGGCAGATTTGAACCCAATTTGATATGATGGCTTATTTGGTCATAAGCACTTAATTTATGCGCCCCCCCCCCCCCCCCCCCCCAAAAAAAAAATTTCCTGTTGCCCCAAAATAACTGTACGAGTTAAAAATAGAAAGAAATTAAAACACCCCATATCTCCAAAACTACACGGCACTGAGAATTCTTATTGGGTGTGAAGCTTCCATAGAACGAACAGAATTCAATTGTCCAAGAAAATTGCTATCGGTTTTATCATGGTGTACTTTTTGGGGGACTTTGAAAAAGTGCTGAGTCCAAATGTTTAAAGTAGTGCAGTTTGAGGAATATTCTTCAAAAATCATCTTTTGATATTTGGTTTGCAGCATGCTTAAGGGGGTGAGATTCAAGTTTGTTGAAGCCAAGTCCCTGGGTTTATATTTGGGCTCACTGCGGGAGCTGTAATTGTAACTTTGTTGAAAATGATGAATTTTGTTTAAAAATCTTCTTCAGATTGAGCTGTTTGGATGTTTTGGTACGCAGCATCCTTTGGGGTGTGAGATTGAAGTTTGTTGAAGCCAAGTCCCTTGGTTCATATTTAGGCTTTATAACTTAGTTCAATATGAGTAATATTCTTTAAATATCTTCTTTTTTTTTTTTAGATCCACTGGTCCGAATCTTTTGATATGAGTTTTTCTTAGGAGGGGCAGATGTAACTTGTTGAAATCAATTCCCTGGGTTGATAGTTAGGCTACCATGTGAGGTGTGAGCCCTCAGGCCCCCTGGGGCCTCTAGTTATTTTCAGTTTGAGTTGACAAAGTCAAAATAAGCTATTGCCGCCATGCATGCGGAAGTCTGTGAATCTGTTCACATTTTCTTTTAGCACAGGCTACACCCTGTAGTTCTTGTCTGATCATCATGTATTTATGAAGCGATATCATTGTAACTTGGTAGAATGCCTCTGTGTAATATCTAGATGAGAATGTCCCGTTTTGTTCATGATCTGTCAAACATGTCTGCTGGCGAAGCGTAAAAAATTTTTGCACAGTCTGCAGGTCATATTTGATATGGATATATTTCATTGTAACTTGGTAAGATGACTCTGTATTCTGTGTAGATGAGAACTTCCCCATTTTGTTGTGATCAACTATGACGACTGCCGGTGTCTAAAACCAGAAAACCTTTAGCACAGAGTACAGTTCGTATTTCTGTATGGATTTCATTGTAACTTGGTAGGTTGATTTTATATAATGTCTAAATTAGAACGTCACCTTTTTATCCAGATTGGTAAAACTTTGACTGCTATAGGGGTCCGAAGCCTGAAAACCTTTAGCACAGTGTACATGTCATATTTATGAAGTGATTTCATTGTGAGTTGGTAGGATGACTCCAGATGAAAACATCCCTTTTTTGTTGCAATCATTCAACAATGACAGCTGCCAGAGCCCATATACTGCCAAAAAACTTGAGCATAGACTACATGTCGTATTTATAAATTGATTTCATTGTAGCTTGGTAGGATGACTCCGTATAAATTCATGAATTTGAACTTAACTTAGTGCAATATGAAGAAATTGATTTAAATGATTTCTTCTTCATATCGAAAAGTCTGAATTTTCATCGAGAAACATATCTGCCAGAGACCATGTTGGATTTGGTATGTAAATTGTGAAGAGTCTTTATGAAGAAGAGTTATGGAGTTCCAATACTTATTCCCCAACCATCATTGCTGATCTCCTATCCCACACAGACGTACTTGCCTTCAAAAGTATGGATTGTGTCTTTTCTCTTTCCTTTCCCACTTGCATACCCCCCTGCAGATTTCCACCCAGTGCTATCCAACTTTTCCCACCCAAAATCCACCCCTACCGCACCACTTTTGAAGATGAAGAACCTGGCTGACCATATAGCCTTTGCATTTTATTCCCAACATGCTTCTGAAAATATGTGCCCAGCCCTCTTGAGCTCCCACCTCTGCCTTGCATGCAGATAAGTATTGTTCTTTGCCCTCAACAATCTCTGCTACATACATTCCACTTTTCAGATGGTTGATACAGACTTAATTAAATGTATTGTTCTCCTCCTCCATGAATTTCCTGAAGAAAAGTCATGGTGTTAGCAATTGAACAGGTTTTGCTGATCACCAGACCAGCCTCCAGAGGTGTAAGTGCATCTCTTAGGAAATTTTCAACATTAAAGTTAAAAGAGATGGGTGATTGAAATGTTTCCAGTGCTATGCACCAATCTCTTCCCCCTCAGCTGTTTCAGAATTGTACCTGCACTGTAATCAGAAAAGGCTTTGAAATATTGCAGTCCCAAGTTGCCATCAAAGTGGAGAGCGTATGTGTGCAGTCAGTTTTCAGACTCTCCCATACATACATACATACATACATACATACATACATGCATTGTTCTCCCCCTCATTGATGTTTGTGAAGAAAATTTTGTTTGGTGTTGCAATTTGTATCGTCAAGCAGTGTCGCACTTCATTCCGAGAAATTGTCAACTTGGAGCCTGAAAGAAGTATCCCCAGTCCTATCCACCCCACGACCGTTTCAGTTGCATAACTTCATACATTTGGCATTTGTAGTAACACTGTTTTCCCAACATGCTTGCATGTGCCCAGCCCTCTTGAACTCCCACCCCTGCCTCGTATGCAGATAAATAAGTATTGTTCCTTATCATTGTTCTATTATCAACAAAGTCCCTGTCAAGTCAGTTCTCCATCTGCCTCCCCTCAACAATCTCTCCTAGATATATTCCACCTTTCAGATGGTCGATACACAGACTTGCATGCATAGTTCTCCTCCTCCATGAAGCATCAACCCCCCCCCCCCCCCCCCCCCCCCCCCCCCCCCAGCTAGTAGAGATGCAGAAGTTTTTTTGAAGTGTACCTGCACAGTAATCCCAACATGCTTGAAAAGATAGCATTGTGTGCACAGCCCCTTGGACTTGCAAACCCGACCTGCATGCAGATAATTGAGGATTGTTCTTGGCCCTTAATGTATTGTCAACATTGCAGTGCCAAAACGCCATCAAAGTGACGAGCATATGTTGCCAGTCAGTTCCGAGACTCTTCCACAACTGTGCCAACCTACATACACTCCACCTTACTATATACATGCATTGTTCTCCCCCTCCCTTGATCTTCATGAAGAAAAGTTATGGCTTCTACAACCCTTATCCCCAACCAGTGTTGCTGACATGAGGGCTGTGTCTCCTGCTGTCTTCCTGCAGAAAATTCTCAAGTTGTACCACGAAAGAAATATTCCCAGCCCTATCCAACCTCAACCCCCCCCCCCCCCCTCCCTCCAATCGTTTGAGATGCAGTTTCTATTATACTTTGTATTTTGACTCCGTATATTAAAGAGATTTGAAGTATTGATTAACTGGTAGAGTGCTGGAAGCCCTATTTTGGGCTTTACTAAAAGTGACGGGCAATAACTGTCTGTAGCCATATTCTGCCTGAGGAAGCCTTTATTGTCCCTGATATGAATCAGATTTTTTGTACAATACCTTGCTCTCTGACATTTAATTGGATAATGCCTATAAGGCAATATACAATTAAATGTAATAGAGCAGTATATGATGAGCTTTGATTTGTTGTCAGAAAAAAAAAAACTCAGCACTTTACCAGTTAAGAAAAGTGTGAGGAGCTATGAAAGTTTTCGGAATTTCCTTGGTAAAACATATTTGCCTGAAGCCATCTTGGATTTGGCATATAAATTGTCAACAGTCTTTACGAAGAAGAGTTATGGAGTTAAAATACTTATTTCCCTCCATCATTGATCTCCTATCCCACACAGATTTGCCTTCAAAAGTGTATGGATTGTGTTTTCCCACTGCCTTTCCCACCTGCATACCTTCCCGCAAAGTTCCACCCATCCTACTTCCCCCAGAAACCCACCCCCATCCCACCACTTTTCAAGATTCAGAATCTGGTTGACCATTTAAAATTTGTAGTTGCATTTTATTCCCAACATGCTTTGGAAAATATGTGCCCAGCCCTCTTGAACTCCCACCCCTGCCTTGTATGCAGATAAATAAGTATTGTTCCTTGACATTCTTGTATTATCAATAAAGTCCCTGTGAAGTCAGTTCCCCCTCCCCCAATCTCTCCTACATACATTCCACCTTTCAGATGGGTGATACACAGACTTACATGAATAGTTCTCCTCCTCCATGAATTTCATGAAGAAAAGTTATTTAGTTGAAGTTAAACGAGATAGGTGAAGGAAATGCTCCTAGTGCTATGCAACAATCCCCCTCCTCTCGCCCACTCCCCAGCTGGTTGAGATGCAGAACTTTTATGAAGAATTGTACCTGCAATGTAATCCCAACACGCTTGAAAAGATAGCCTTTTGTGCACAGCTCTTTGAAATTGCACACCTGACCTGCATGCAGATAATTGTTCTTGGCCCTTACTGTTTTGTCAATATTCCAGTCCCAAAATGCCCTCAAACTGGAGAGTATATGTGTCCAGTCAGTTCTGAGACTCCCACAACTGTGCCATCCTACATACACTCCACATTACATAATACATGACCATACATACATGCATTGTTCTCCCCCTCCCTGCTTCTTCCTTGATTTTCATGAAGAAAAGTTATGGTTTTACAACCCTTATCCCCAACCAGAGTTGCTGACATGAGGGTTGTGTCTCCTGCTAGCTTCCAGAAAATTATCAATTTGTACCACAAAAGAAATATCCCCAACCCTATCCAACCTCAAACCCCCACTATGCAACCACCCGCACCCAACCATTCGAGATGCAGAACTTGTAGCCACACTGTTTTCCCAACATGCTTGGAAAGATATGGTTGTATGTCTGTACCAACCCCCCCCCCCAACTAGCATTGCCTTGACCTCAAACCCCCCCCCGCCCCGTGCCATGTCAACATTTCAGTTGGCAGCACAATAGAGCAAAGGTGTGCTCAGTCAGTTATGTTATCCACCCCCCTCCACCAACATTACACCCATGTGTCACCCCAGTGCAGAATAGTGTGTTAACCATGAGCAGGTCAGTGTTGATTCCTGTAAACTCAAGTCTTTTAAAGATATTGTCATTATTATATTGTAAATGTGAAAGGCATAGACTACAGAGCAAAATGACTATGAGAAAGACCATGTATATGTATATAATTTTTGTAGATCAGTCAATAAACTGGAAGTATCTTGAATAAAATGTTTGTGCTAACAAATCCTTGAGTATGTTGTTTCTCTTTCCCACAATATGGAGAGATTTGTAAGTAAAATAGATACATGCATATGGAAACAAAATGAAGAACTATTAAAGATATTTGAAGTATTTATTAAGAAGAATGTATGTATATATAAGTACACAGACATATAAGTATATACATATATAAGTGTATAAAGAAACATATACAAGTATATCTATAAGTATGTATTATAAGTATATAAAGACATATATGAGCATGTCAATGAATAGTATTTTATAACAAGTGTATATTAAACTTATATAATTAACATGTATGAGAACTTCATAAAGATATAACACAGAGAAACAAAAAGAATAATTATTATAATTATTTTTTTTTTTTTTTTTTTCTTTTCGTTTTTTTCGTGGCCCCACCCAATAAAAAAAAATTCCGGGTGGGGCTTCAGAAAGCAAAGAAGCTGACTTACTCAGACTGTCCCACCCAAGTGAGAAAACCTGGTGGCAACTGACTGAGACACAGTCCACACAAGATGACTCGGCATGCCTGAAGACAATTTAGTCCAAAGAGCTATGGCACTGCTGCTACACACAAGGAAAAAACGGTTTGAGGAGGTTTTCTTATCACACTCTGGAAATATATTTTTTTTTCTTTCAAAAATTCATTACCAGAGTGCAGGGGCAGTCACCAATAAAACATGAACTGCAAGAAAACAACCCCAAACATCACTGACTTTTAACATTGCCATAGCTCTTGGGGTGAAGCATCCAGACATGCTGGGTCGTCTCAAATTTTCTGTGCCTCAGTCAACTGTCACCAGGTCCTCAGTCAGGTGAGACAGAATCAGTAAGTCAGAAAATTAGTAAGTTAATGGGCCAGTTAGTGGGCTTTTCCAAACCTCAGTAATGTTGGGCTCTGTGTAGCAATCCATTTTTCTTTATAACAATGATGTTGTAATCAGCCACCCAAATTGTGGAAATCAAGGACATTTACTTACTAGACAAGTTAAAATTGTCAGATCAAACAAACAAATTAACAGATCTTGATCAGACTGCACTGTACATTTGCTTGTTCAATACTAAAATTTCTACATGTCTAGCAAGTAAATGTTTATGTTGATGTCCACCATTTGGGTGGCGGAGTGCAACATCAAGTTTGTCAATATTGTTTGTTATATTGTTCCTGGACTACAACAAGACACACCTCTCCAATGTACAAGCACTGCAGATGGCTCCTTGTTGCACTCAAGAGACATGGAAACAAAAATCTGGAACTTACAATGTACAGAAATATAAAAAAAAAAAATGACCAAATATCTGCAACTAAATATACACCCATGTTACAAATCCGTACTCAAAAACTTTTCTGCATGACAATTGTTTTCCACTTGGTTTGCAGTTTATCATTATTCCATTTTAAGTCCAAATGTCCACAAGGTTATGTCGTATGGAATCAATATACCACTCATCCAATCTTGAAACTGAAATAAAGAAAATTTACATTTCAGGTCTTTCTATTTAAAAAAAATACCGACAGGATCACCGATCCAATGTCGAGTTGTGAAAGAACAAAAGTGGGTTTAATCAGTATCAACTTATCATCCAGAAACCAATTGTTTACAATTTACCATCCCCGTGGGAACCCCGGGAAGTAAGCAGCACTTGTTTACTGTGGTAAACCAGTTCCGCTTTACTAGTAAAATAGGACCCAGTCACCAATGCTTGGGGTGAAAGTCCTCTAAAATGGGCAACATGTTGATCAAGGATTGACTAAACTTGACTTCATCTCCATGTTGTGTCACGATTAGCCATGGTGCATACATATGTGACGTTAACCACCAACACACACACTTACAATTTACCATGTGAAGGGTCACTGACTTGGACCTTGTGATTCTGAAATAAATAGGGCGCTTTCTTGCACCAATGCCAACCTACCTATGACGTTTCATGAACGAAGGTGGAACTAGTGTCAAATTATCATTTGGAAACCAATTATTTTCGATTTATTATGCTCAAGGGCACTGTGACCTTGGCCTTTGACCTAGTGAGTCCAATATAAATAGGGGTCTTCCATTCACCTAGGCCAACCTGTGAAGTTTCATGAATGTGGGTCAAACCATTATCAAGTTATCATTCGGAAACCAATTGTTTAAGATTTACTATGTTGAAGGTCACTGTGACCATGACCTTTCACCTAGCAAGTCCAAAATAAATACGGTTCTTCCTCTCACTGATGCCAACCCATCTATGAAGTTTCATGAACATGGGTCAAAACATTATCAAGTTATCCGGAAACCAACTGTTTACAATTTACTATGTTGAAGGTCACTTTCACCTTGACCTTTCACCTAGCAAGTCCAAAATAAATAGGGTTCTTCCTCTCACTGATGCCAACCTAACTATGAAGTTTCATGAACATGGGTCGAACCATTGTCAAGTTATCACCCAGAAACCAATTGTTTTGATTTACTATGTTCAGGGTCACGGTGACCTTGACCATTGACCCAGTGAGTCCAAAATAAATAGGGTTCTTCCTCTCACAAAGGCCAACCTACATATGAAGTTTCATGAATGTGGGTTGAACTGTAGTCAAGTTATTATCCGGAAACCAATTGTTTACAATTTACTAAGTTCAAGGTCACTGTGACCTTGACCTTTGACCAAGGAAGTCAAAAATTAATAGGGTTCTTCCTCTCACCGATACCAACCTACCTATGAAGTTTCATGAACATGGGTTCAACCATTATCAAGTTATCATCCGGAAACCAATTGTTTACGCCCGCCGCCCTTCATCACAACTCGACTAAAAATGTCTTTAAAAACAATGGCTTAAGGACAAAGTTAGGACAACTAATCCAGGATGAAAATCCCCGATTCTGGCATTTGCTCTCTGTAACTGTGACCTTGGAATATGGACTCTTACTGTAATATACAACACAAAAATGTGACCCATGACCTTCCAACTGTGAGTTGGTTGGGGGGGGGGGGGGGGGGGGGGCACGATGTTATGGCACTGACAAACAAGATGTTCAGGATAAACATGAGGTGGACAGATGCATTTCACTCTTTCTATAATACATGGGTTCAGAAAGTTTTCTCCAATGCTATTCAGTGGCTGAAGAAATTAATGAATGGATAAATTGTGTTCACAACAAAATAGCGGCCTAGATTATTTATTTATTTATTGGTGTTTAAGGTCACATACTTATGCACAATGGCTAATCGTGACAGTTTTACGGGTGGAGGAAACCGGAGTACCCGGAGAGAACCACCAAGCAACGACGAGCAGCTGTCAGCTCTCCAACATCGTAACTCTGAACTCTGCACCGCACAGGCAGGGTTAGATTGGTTGAAGACATGTGCACTATCGACGTGCAGTATGCCTCAGTACACAGCGTTATCGTGCCCCCATGTAGGCAATCAGGGTGAAGTGTCTTGCCCAAGGACACAACGCGGTTGCCGCAGGTGGGATTCGAACCGAGGACCTCTCAGCTTGCAGCCTGCACCTCTACCAACTGAGCCACCGCGCCCCCTAGTGACCTAGATGAGACAGAGAATAAAACTTTGCCTAACAAATCACCACATCTGCATCTGTCCGCATGATTTAACTTGACCACTTGAAAAAGGAATGGATGCACCCCTAATTTGAGCATAAAAGATAAGGCATCACAGTGATAGTAATACAATGGAGAGAAACTATCAAACAGGTGTTGCTGTCAAAATTTCAGTGAAAATAGTTTTTGTGCAAGCCTGCAAATACATTTTTGTTCTTGGATGCAGGTCATGACCACTAAATGATTGAACCTTTCAGTTATATGTTAATCTTCACTCAAGGTGGTCAAGGTTTGGGTGATGAATCATCTTTGGCACAGGCTTATTTCCTAGGGTGAAAGTTCATTTTTCTGCATAAAATAAAATCTAAAAAAAATCCTACAAATCGTCTTTTCAAGCAAGAGAAAAAAAAAAAAAAGGCCCCAAGGGTCCTTAATCGCTCACCGGCCAAAGTGGTTCAAAAAAGTATTTGGGGTCACATTCAGTTAGACATGATTCATCAACACTACAAAGGAATGAAGTCATGAGAGGCAAATTTTATATGGAACCTGCCAAGACCAATACCGGGTCTGGACCTGTGTCGCTGCATGCAATTGAATCGGCAAACAGGAAGTGGCTGCATGGCAGATATGAAAATTGCATACACGATACAACTGATCATTATCAGGCTCCAGATGAAATATAAAATCAATCCTTTGCATAGAAGCCGAGAAAAGTTTGACGAAAAATTTCAATGTTCAGTGGGTACAGTAAAATTTCAAAGTATCGGCAAACAGGAAGTGGCTGCACGGCAGACCTGAAAATTGCTTACACGATACAACTCATCATTATGAAGCAGCAGACCAAATATAAAATCAATCCCTTTCATAGAAGCCGAGAAAACCTTGACGGAAAAGTTCAATGTTCAGTGGGTACAGTAAAATTTCAAAGTATCGGCAAACAGGAAGTGGCTGCACGGTAGATCTGAAAATTGCTTCCACGATACAACTCATCATTATGAAGCAGCAGACCAAATATAAAATCATTCCCTTTCATAGAAGCCAACAAAACTTTGACGGAAAAAGTGTTTTTGACGGACTGATGGATGGATGGACGGACGGAGTCAAGCGGTTACTAGACCTGCTCTGCCGCTGGCGACACATGTAAAAACACTAAAGAATGGATTTGAACAAACCTGAACCTAACATGCCACCCTGCCAATAGAGCCCAAATATTAAGCCAAGGACTCAAATTGAACAAACTTGAATCTGACCCCCCTTTGAGATGTCATATACTAAATAGGAAAGAATTCTGACTGATGGATGTGAAGAAGGTTTTTAACCCTTTACCCAACGAATCGCCGCATCCGCCGGCGTAATATGCAAATTCAGCAGCTGAAAAAATATTTTTCAAAAAATTTCAACAAAACCATATCATGTGACCCCTCTTTGGAACGAGCTCGTCGAGCTCGTTCCAAAGAGGAGTCACATGATATGGTTTTGTTGAAATTTTTTGAAAAAATTTAAGAAATGATATTTAAAATAATAAATTTTGAAATCGTCTGCGTTGGGTAAAGGGTTAAAGAAATCACCTCATATTGCAATAAGTTAAACTTTGGGCTCAAATAGGTAGCCAAAATATTAACCCAGGGTCCCGATTTGAACAAACTTGAATCTGACCCACCTGAGATGTTGTATACCAAATATGAAAGGTGGATCTGAAGAAGATTTTTAAAGAAATTTCCTTATATTGTACATTGTTAGAATTCCGACGTAAGTTAACATTTTGGGCTCCCATACAGAACCCAAATATTAACCCAGCGACTTGATTTGAACCAACTTGAATCTGACCGCCCAAAAGATGTTGATGCGGGCTGCATCTTAGCAGGATGGGGAAACAGGTATTGGGGAAACAATTCTATGGGTCGTGGGGGCTTTTATGGAGAGGAGAGGAGCGGTGTGGGAGGCCAGAGGCAAGTATAACAAGAGTGGACACAGGTGGGGTGAACATGAGCAAGGGAGACAGAATAAGTTTACAAAGGCTAGCGCCAAAAAAACAATTAGACCAGTAGGCAGAAGCCAATGAATCTTGGTACCCTGAAAGTGGGTTATATCAACATCCAGGGTCTCCACTGGAAAGTAAGTGAAATTGCGATATTGATCGTGCCAGAGGACTTTGATGTCATGGGCTCAAGTGAGACGTGGGTAAAACACGAGGAACGGGTAGACCAAGTAAGGGGGTGCGGGTGGATAGGCGGAGGGCCAGAAAAAGGGGGAGGGGTAGACATGTACATTAAAGAGGATTTATAGGTATAGAGGGCGGGGACTAGAAAGTCAACAGGAATGGAAGGAAGATGTTGAACTTCACAAATGAGCTCGGTCTGAAGATTCTGAACAGGGATGTGAGGTGCAAGGGGAAATGGACCTGGGAGAGAAACAGCGAGCAAGGGGCCTTAAATGCTCACCGGCCAAAATGGTTCAAAGAAGTATTTGGGGTCACATTCAGTTAGACATGGTTCATCAACACTACAAAGGAATGAAGTCATGAGAGGCAAATTTTATGGAAAAACACTAAGGATTGGATTTGAACAAACCTCAACCTAACATCCCCCCCGCCACCCTGCCAATAGAGCCCAAATATTAAGCCAAGGACTCAAATTGAACAAACTTGAATCTGATCCCCCTTCAGATGTCATATACCAAAACGGAAAGAATTCTGACTGGTGGATATGAAGAAGGTTTTTACAGAAATCACCTCACATTGCACGAAGTTAAACTTTGGGCTCAAATAGGGAGTCAAAATATTAACCCAGGGTCCTGATTTGATTAAACTTGAATCTGACCCACCTAGAGATGTTGTATACCAACTATGAAAGGATTCTGATTGGTGGATCTGAAAAAGATTTTAAAAGAAATTCCCTCATATTGCACTTAAATTCAGGCTCCCATAGGTAGCCCAAATTAATAACCTCGGGACCAGGTTTGAACAAACTTGAGTCTTACCCTCCAAGAGATGTTGTATACTAAATATGAAAGGATTTTGACTGGTGGATCTGAAGAAGATTTTTAAAGAAATTTCTTATATTGTTCTAAGTTAAAATTTCGGCTCCCATATTGAGCCCAAATATCAACCCATGGACTAGGATTAAACAAACTTGAATCTAACCCTCCTAGAGATGTTGTATACTAAATATGAAAGCATTCGGACTACATGGTCTGAAGAAGATTTTAAAAACAAGTCGGAACAGCCTCCGAACAGGACCCAAAATTTTCAGGCTATAAATTTTTTTTTTCCATCTCAAAATTGACCAAAACGCATAAAAATCCCCCAAAAATACCGGACCCAAATTTTCAGGCTAATTTTTTTTTATTAAAAATTACGAATTTTGGTCCAAAATTTTAGAGTCCGAACCGGACCCAAAATTTTCAGACTAAAAATTTGGGGGTTTGTTTCGTCTCAAAATTGAACAAAGTGCATAAAAAATCCAAAACATTTTTCTCTCTCAAATTTTGGTCAAAAATTTCAAAAGTCTGAATCAGACTCAAAATTTTCTGTTTGGTGGTTCTAAAGAAGATCTTTGAAGAATAGTTCTCATACTCAACTAAGTTAAAATTCAAGCTCAAATATGAGCCCAGGGATTTGAATTTACCACACTAAGGTTTTCGAAACTATGTAACAAAGGAATCTGACTCATAAATGTGAAGAACGAGCCCAAATAATAATCGAGGGACTTGATCTAAACAAACCTCAATCTGAACCTTCTAAGGATGCAGCATATCAATTGATTCTGCCTGGCATTCTTCAGGAGTGCAGGAGGCCAGGAGTGCTGCAAGCCTACTGCATGCCTAGAAAAAATTGAGGAGGACAATTTTTTGCACGCCTTGATTTTCTGGAATGCCAGCCCTATTTGGACTGCCTTTAAAATCTATTATCCTTTCGTCCGCTGAGTTCCAAGGTGTTCTCTGTGCCTACAAAACACATTGGAACTCTGGGAATGATTTGTCAATGTTGCATTGATTCGCTTTAATTCATGACCCATTCTGTGTTGCGTTTCGATAGATTTTGAGTGTACAAAACAGTCACATGAGAATTGAATGCAACATTTTGAATAACGAGAAATGTGTACCAATTTTTCCTCTACGAAGTGGATCTGTGTGGTAGGATCATTGGATTCGCATAACTACATTTCCAAGAATCCATTTGGTTTCTCGGAAATTTAGACGAAATATAAGCCCTGCAACCAAAAACAGCCAGCACTATTCTCAAAACTTGCCAATTAATTTTCATTATTTTTTTCTCTAAAACATAGGTTATGACCCCTCATTGGAATTAGCTCGTTCCAATGAGGGGTCATAACCTATATTTTGGAGACAAAAAAAATGAACAAAATAGTTAATATTCAAGAATTTTTTTTGCAAGCGTCGTCTACTTTTCATGTTAGGTAAAGGGTTAAAAAAATTAAAAAAAAAAGCAACAGAAAAAACACAATGAAGTCCCCATTACAACCATGGCAAAGCGTCTTCTTTTGTGCGCACGGATACATGACACAACTGTTGATAGCATAATTCACTTGTGAAGTTATCGTTTATAAGCAAACCCAGAAATCCCAGTAAATCACACTTTGGAAAGTAGTAAGTGTTGTAATTAGCTGAAGTATTGGAGTTTGACTTATGAAACAGCATGATACAGTCACATTCCCCAACATACTGACTCCAGACAAGCGGGGTTAGAACTGATTGAAAAGAGGTGCACCATTGACATGCAATATGCCTTACAGGGTATTTGATGACTGGATTCGCATCCCAAAATGCTATTCAAAAAGAGCCAAATGATAACCATTTTTCTTTCATATTGGCCTTATATTCACTATTTATCATCACTTTTTGAAACCAAGATGGAAACTGCTAATCCAATTTTTAAAAACAAAAAATGTTACTAAGGTAACACATGCCCCCCCCCCCCCCCCCTGTGACCTTCACCTTGCAGATGTTGCGGAAACTATTATATGCGACACATCTTCTGACTGCCCTTAACATTTGTAAAAAATTTAACAATTGTACTATGATTTGTTTCTGAGTTATGGCTGAGACACGAATATTGACCAATTTTTAGTGTGACCTTGACCTTGAAGGTACGAAGCCGGCTATAGTGTGTGACACATCCTCCCATGGTTCTTTATAATTGTGTGAAGTTTGATGACTGTGGCCCTAACCGTGTTCAGTGTGACCTTGAAATGTGAACTTAACCTTGACCTTGTGGACCTGGCTGTGGTGTGTGACACCTCCACCCGTTGTCCTTCATAATTGAGTGATGTTAGATGATTGTAGCCCTAATAGTTTTGGAGTTATACTTGAGACACGATTTGTGACCCTGAACATATGAAGGTCAACTGTGACCTCCAGCTTGCAGATGCGACAGAAACTATTATATGCGACACACCTTCTGACTGTCCTTAACATTTGTAAAAAGTTTAACAATTGTACTATGATTCGTTTCTGAGTTATGGCTGAGACACGAATATTGATCAATTTTTAGTTTGACCTTGAAATGTGACCTTGACCTTGAAGGTACGAACCCGGCTGTGGTGTGTGACACATCCTCCCATGGTCCTGTATAATTGTGTGAAGTTTGATGACTGTGGCCCTAACTGTTTTCAAGTTATTGGCTTGGACACACACACACTGATGGACGGACACATGCACACTTCAATCACTATATGCCACCCGACTTAAGTCGGGGGGTGGGGGGGAATAAAAATACCCTGCCTTAGTACACAGCGCCACCATGCCCCCATTAAAGGCCTTGCCCATGGGCACAATGCAGTTACTGGGGCTGTCATGATTAATCGATTGTTGATCGGTCAAGCCAAAATCGATTAGCATCTTTCGTTGTCGTTAAATTGGTAAATTTTATCCTATTTTAGACGTTGAAGAATTTTTCAAAAATTGATGAAAAAACTATTGTTTCTAAAGGAAAAAGGTCAAGAACATCAATGTTAAACCTCTAGAAGCCGTTACAAGCATTTGTCTTTTTGGTACATTCAAAACTTTGATGTTCTGAATTTTAGATGCGTCATTGTAATAATCAAGACAGGTCGGAAGTTGCAAAGTTTGCAACTGACGACCGGTCTTGATTATTACATTGACGGTTCAAAAGTTCAAAACATGAAAGCTTTGAATGTCCCTAAAAGAGGATTGACTTCATTGTTTATTTGAGGTAGGTCAGCTGGCTTGAACTTCATTTTTAGAGACTCAAATGGAGGGAGGGGGTAGTCTAGGTACGATTAAATCAATTATTATTAATTATTTGCAACGATTAATCAATTCCTAAATTAAAAAATCGTGACAGCCCTAGCAGTTACCCCTGGAAGGGTTCGAACCATGGAACTCTCAGTCTGAAGTTCAGTGCTGTAACCACTGAGCCACCAGGTTCTCAGTGGGTAGGTAGTCATTACGTTCAGATCGCTGATAGGACATACAATATTATTTTTTAGCTCACCTAACTGCAAGTCAGTGTGACTTATTGCCATCACTGGGCATCCGCCGTACATTAACATGGGAAACTTGTCTTCTTCAAACCAATTGGGCCAAATTCAAATATATATTGCACAAACCATCTTTGGAGTATACTCTTTCCATTTTGTTCAAATGAAGTAGCTACCATCTTCAGGCTCTGGTTAACGCCCCAAAAGTCAAAAATCTTTAAAATCTTTAAAATCTTCTCATGAACCACCAGAGTGAATGCCTTGATATTTGGTATGGAACATCCTTTGGTGTTGAAGAAGTTTGTTCAAGGGAAGTTGGTAGGTCAACGTTTAGGCTCTCTGTGTGAGCATACCCATTTTGGGCTGTAGCCAAAATTTGTATTTCAACAACCAATGGGCCAATCTGAACCAAATTTGGCATGTGGTATAAGTGGGTCTTAAGTACTTGAATAAAACATCTTTCACAGCCCGGTCGGGACACTAGGGGCTGAAAACAGAAAAAAAAGTGAAAGACCCATATTTCCCAAATCCCACGGAACAGAGAATTGTTATTTTGTATAAAGCATTCTTAGAACAAGTAGAATGGAATGGTAAAACAAAATTGCCATCGGTTGTGGCAGGGCTTTCTGTGGGTGCATCGAAAAAATGCCAGTCGGCATATTTGCAAATTCTTTTTAAATTCCTTCTCCAGAACGACTGATCAGAATCTTTTCATATTTGGTATCCATCACCCATGGGGAGGAGGAGGGAAGGTCAGATACAAGTGTGTTCAAATTAAGCCCCTATTCTGGGTCAGATTCAATTTTGTTCAAATTGGGTCCCTTGAATAATATTTGGGTGCTTTATTGGAGCCTAAAGAATAATTTAGTGCAATATGAGAACATTTTTTTAAAAATCTTCTTCAGATCCACAAGTGAGAAACCTTTCATATTTAATATGTGACATCTCCAGGGGTGTCAGGTTCAAGTTTGTTCACATCGAGTCCCTGGGTTAATATTTGGGCTCCCCATGGAAGTCCAAATTTAAGCTTCATGCAATATGGGGAATAATCTTTAAATGAAAATCTTCTTCAGATACACCAGTCAGAGTCTTTAGATATTTGGTATACAACATCTCTATGGGTGTTAGATTCAAGTTTGTTCAAATATAGTCCCTGGGTTAATATCTGTATGGGAGCCCAAAATGTTAACTTACGTCGGAATTCTATAAATTCTTCTGGAACGACATCGGCGGTTATTTGATTAAGTCACTTAACTTTGGTTACTCAAGGAAATAACAGTCAATAACCCAAAGAAACAGAATCATAACATGTACATCCAAACAAAATAAACCCAAGAGATAAGAGATACATAAATGAAAGTGTCAATGATACTGCAGCTTAACATGTCTGTGTGTTATGTTTGATGAAAAGGATAATGTTCAATGTTCAATGAAATAAGAGAAGAATTGTGATAATTGGGAATATGTTAATTTCTGTTCCCTGTATGCTATGTTTTTATTAAAAACAAGTGTTTGACCACCGAGGTGGTATTAGTCCCCTACGGCGCTTTTGTGACATAAGGTGTTTTTGTCACAGAAGACACTAGAGTACATAAGCATCTTGGATTTTGAAAAAAAAATATTGAGCGTGCATTATCCCCTCACAACCTTTTATCCATGTACCATATATGAAAGGCGTCGCTTGAACCATGTTGAGGGAGGGGTGGTAACATAAAATAGAGAAAAAAGCTTAAAAAATGCAACAAAAATGGCCGCCATTCTGCCAGCTTGGATTTTGAAAAATAAATATTGACTGTGCATCATCCCCTCAGAACCATTTATCCATGTACCAAATATGAAAGGTGTAGCTTGAAGCATGTTGGAGGGAGAGGTGGTAACATAAAAACAGACAGACAGACAGACAGATGTTAGATTTTGAAAAAAAAATATTGAGCGTGCATAATCCCCTCACAACCTCTTTATCCATGTACCATATACAAAAAGTGTAGCTTGAACCATGTTGGAGCGAGCAGTGGTAACATAAAATAGAGAAAAAAGCTTGAAAAACACAACAGAAATGGTTGTCATGGCGCCATCTTGAATTTGGAAAAAAAAATTGAACGTGCAACATCCCATTACAACCCTCTATCCATGTGCCAGATATAAAAAGTGTAGCTTGAACCATGCGGGAGTGAGGGGTGGTAACATGAAATCGAGAAAAAAGCTTAAAAAAACACAACAAAAATGGGCGCCATGCCGCCATCTTGGATTTTGAAAAAAAAATATTGAACTTGCATCATCCCTTCCCAACCATCTATCCATGTGCCAAATATACAAAGTGTACCTTGAACCATGTTGGTGGGAGGGGTGGTAACATGAAAATAGAGAAAAAAAGCCTAAAAAACAACAAAAATGGCTGCCATTCCGCCATCGTGGATTTTGAAAAAAAAAATTTTGAGCGTGCATCATCCCCTCAGAACCATTTATCCATGTACCACATATGAAAGGTGTAGCTTAAAGCATGTTGGAGGGAGAAGTGGTAACATAAAAAACAGAGACAGACGGATGGACGGAGTGCAATCCAATAGTCCCCCTTACGGTTCCCGTAGGGAACTAATAAAATGAGGTGTAGACTGTACTAAAGAACTGAAGGGTGGGTGAATGTGGACCTCACAGTTAATGTATGTGGCCCTCACAGTTAACATATGTCAATGAAAGTTATCAAGTTACAGTGAAATTATTCCAAAACGAGTTATCCTATCAAGTCACATTGAAATCCCTTCATAAATATGGCCTGTAGACTGTGCTAAAGGTTTTCGGGCTTCAGGCCTGTGTAGCCATCACGGTTGACCGATTGTAACTAAAAGGGGACGTCCTCATCTCAACATTATACTGAGTCATTCTACCATCATCTCTGCATTATATGGAGTCAACCGAACAAGTTACAATGAAATCCTTCCATAAATACGACCTACAGACTATGCTAAAGGTTTTGGGCTCGTGCAGCCATCATGGCTGAATGATTGCGACCAAAAGGGGAAATTCTCATGTAGACATCATGCGGAGTCATCCTACCAAGTTACAATGAATTTCCTCCATATTAAATATGAGCTGCAGATTGTGCTAAAGATTTTTGTTTTGGGTTTCAGGATTTGGCAGCCATCACCGGTTGACAGATCATGACCAAAAGGGGACATTCTCATCTAGACATTATACAGAGGCATCCTACCAAGTTATAATGAAATCCCTTCATAAATACGACCTGTAGACTGTGCTAAAAATAGTTTTCGAGTTTTGGGCCCGGGCAGCCATACCGGTTGACCGATCACGACCAAAAGGGGATGTTCTTGTCTTGACATGACCCCAAACCTGCCAATCAGACAAAAACTAAAAGACTAACAGACTTCCGCACGCGTGACAGCAATAGCTTATCTTGTCTTTGTCAAGTTAAGCTAAAAATTGGCATCCAATATCACTTGGTTCATCAGCCATAGCTAACCAAATAAAGGCAGTTCTTCCAAGACTTATCTTGGATACTCAACTTGGTTTTTGTGAAAGGTAGATATATTGGAGAATCCATGAGGTTAACCTTTGATCTTCTCACTAAATGCTTGAATCAAAATATTTCGGGGATACTTGCACTATTAGATTTTGAAAAAGCTTTTGATTCCTTATAATGGTCATTTATAGAAAAAACACTGAGATTTTTAAATTTTGGCCCATCAATTATAAACTGGTTTCAAACCTTTTACAGTAATATTTTCAGCTGTGTGCTGAATGGTCACTGCTTTGACAGGTTCAATATATAGTGTGCGTTATACAGGGTGACCCTTTATCACCATACTTTTTTATTTTGAGTGCAGAAATATTAAGTGCAGCTCTAAAATTTAATCCCACTATTTACGGCATCAACATAAACGGATCGGAATATTTAATTAGTCAGTACGCAGATGACTCTACTTTGTTTATCGGTGACGACGGTTACTCATTAAATAATGCTTTGGAAACAGTAAAGTTATTCTCTGCAATATCCGGTTTAAAAGTTAACTTTGACAAGACTTAGGTAAATTGGATTGGTTCAAAACGAGGTTGCTACAAAGAAGCCCCAACACGTGAAAGAGTTTACTGGAATCATGCCAGTTCCTTTACGATTTTGGGAATAGAATACAACCTATTTAATCAAAACTATGTTCTAAATAATTATCTAAATAAGATGAAAATGAAAGTGTCAATGACACTGTAGCTCAACTTGTGTAAGACATGTCTATGTACAGTATGTGACACAACAATGACAAACATCTAGGTAATGACCTGATAACAAAGGTACATATAAAGTATTGTAACGGTCTGTACATATATAAATGCTGACCGCAGCCTGTAACAAATGTATAGGTAAAGTATTGTAAAAGTGGGCTACAGATGCTAAACTAGAAACTAGAAAAGAAATCTTTCAGTCCCAGAGTGGGTCTGAGTGAACCTAAAAATATTTGTTCTCATAGCACAGTGACAACAAAGGCACCCCAAAACTCTTGTTCCTGTCCCAAGGTGTTAACAAAGGTAGCCAAGAAGTTTTGTGAAGATCGGTTCATAAATACAGACTCTAGCCCGAGCCGTATTGACATGTGCACTTACTGTGTATAAGTAGCACTCAATAAATCAAGGTTCATCTAATTTGCATAATTTCTGCACGAGAAAAAAACCTGTATTATATGTGATGTATTCCATGTTACTAAAGAGTCATTCAAAAATTTATTCAAATCAGAACATTCATATAGAAGTTGTATACCAAAAACTGAATGCACCTAATTTTGGTACAAAATGGCGGCCGACAGCCATCTTGAATTTGGACTGCACCCAAAAACACTCATTCTCGTCCCAAGGTGATAACAAAGGTACACAAGAAGTTTCGTGAAGATCGGTTCATAAATACAGCCTCCAGTCCTAGCTGTCTTGACATGTGTACTTACAGTGTATAAGTAGCCCTGAATAAATCAAAGTTCATCTAATTTGCACAATTTCTGCACGAGAAAAAAACCTATATGTAATGTATTCCATGTTGCTAAACATTACCATTAATACAAAAATTTATTCAAATCAGAACTTTCATACAGAAGTTCTGTACAAAAAACTGATTGCACTTATTTTGATACAAAATGGCTGCTGGTGGACATCTTGAATTTCGGACCGCACCCAAAAACACTCGTTCCCGTCCCACAGTGATAACAAAGGTACTCAAGAAGTTTCATAAAGATTGGTTCATAAATACGGCCTCTTAAAGCTAAAAATTTGAAAAACTACTAAATGACTGGTCTTTCCGTCATCTAACTTTACTTGGAAAATCCACTGTAATCAAAACTCTAGCGTTACCTATTTTGGTACACTGTTTAATGGTTTTGCCCGATCCACTGAAAGATATCTTAAGTAAAATTCAGATAATGTTTTTCAATTTTTTGTGGCACGGAAAAAAATGAAAAGATGAAGCAAGATACAATTGTTGCCTCAATAGAAAGCAGCGGAATCAAATTTCCCCACATCCCCACATTTAGTCATGCTCTGAAGTTAATATGGGTAAAAAAACTATTAAACTCCTCTATAATGGCTCCCTGGAAAACACTTATTCTAGATGACTTAGAAAGTTTTGGTTATTATAAATTTGGCATATGCAGAGAGGGGTTACAGAAGATAGGAAAACAATTAAATCAATTTTGGAAGGATGTCTCAAACCTGTCTAAAATTTTTGCACAAACTGTCTTTTACAACAACCAGATAGAAATTCTCAATGAACTCTTCTTTAACAAACAATGGTGTAAAAATGGCATTTATTTTATTAACAATCTCTTGACTGAAAACAAGGCTTCTTAAGCTTTACTGACTTCACAAATAAGTACAGGCTTAAAACCCCATTTACAGTTTATCAGGGTGTAATTAACACAATTCCCAAATCTTGGGAAGCTGTGATAAAAGAACACGCGTAGATTTCCAAAGTAACAAACAAAAACATTGAAATGTGAAATTTACAAAAAAAGTTTGTCGAACATATTACCCTATATTACTTGAACAGTTTTTTGTATCCCCTTTCAATACCCAAAAGACATGGACTGAGATTCTGAATATAAACTTACAGCTTACCGACTGGGATTTTCTATACAGAAACTCATTCAAATTTGTTCAAATCAGTTCCTTGGGTTAATATTTGGGCTCTTTACTGGAGCCCAAGTTTTTAACTTAGTGCAATATGAGGAAATTTCTTTAAAAATCTTCTTCAGAGCCACAAGTCATAATCCTTTCATATTTGGTACACAACATCTCTTGGGGTGTCAGATTTAAGTTTGTTCAAATCGAGTTCCTGGCTTAATGTGTATGTGGGCTCTCTATGGGAGCTCAGAGTTTAACCCTTTACCCAACGCAGACGATATAAAAATTTATTATTTTAAATATTATTTTTTTAAATTTTTCAAAAAATTTCAACAAAACCATATCATGTGACCCCTCGTTGGAACGAGCTCATTGAGCTCGTTCCAACGAGGGGTCACATGATATGGTTTTGTTGAAATTTTTTGAAAAGTAATATTTTTTCAACTGCTGAATTTGCATATTACACGGGCGGATGCTGCGGATTCGTTGGGTAAAGGGTGAACTTAGTGCATTATTATTATTTCAAAAACTGCACGACTGAGAATATTGCTTTTTGGTATGCAGCTTCCTTAGGTCCAGAGGAATCAGATAGACCAAAAAATTGATATTGATTTTGGGGTGGTGTATGGGGATGGCCACTTTAACATTGTTGGCAATGGGAAAATAATGAGTCATCATCTTTCTTGTACTCTATCAACTAATTTGAAACTTGCCTTCTTTAAAACCACAGGGAGAAATTCATTCATTTATGGCACAGACTGTCTTTTGAGTATACCCTTTCTAATTTGTTCAAATGAAGCTGCTGCCATCTTCAGGCTGATGGAGTTTACTCTTCTGATTTTCCCTCAAAAAGTTAATATACCCTTGGGGTGGGGTTAATGCTCTATTAAGCCTAGAATGCTCTAAAAATCCTCTTCCCTTAAGTCACTAACAAAATGCTTAGATTTCTGGTATGGAAATTACTTCAGTGCTGCAGATTCACCTCTTTTCAAAGGAGCTCAGTAGGTCAAAATTTGGGCTCTCAACTTTGGGCTCCAGTCAAAAATTTCTTTCTCCAGAACCAATGGGCAGATGTGAATCAAATTTGTCATGTAGTATATAACTGGGTCATAAGTACTTCACTTACGCCAGTTTTTTTTTTTTTTTTTTTTTGGGGGGGGGGGGGGGGGGCACAGGAGTTAAGCAAAAAACTTAACTTGACAGGGTGTAGTGTTTGATGAAAGGATAATGTTCAATGTTTATGAAAGGATTATGAAATGAGACGAGAATTGTATTAATTGAGAATATGTTAATTTCTGTTTCTTATATGCCATATTTTCAATAAGAATAATTTGAGGTGTAGACTACTAAAGAATTGAGGCCTGGGTTAATGTGGCCCTCACAGTTAATGTAAATGTATGTCAATCGAAGTTACCATGTTGCTGTAACAACATTCCAAAATGAGTTATCCTACTAAGTTACAATGAAATCCCTTCATAAATATAACTCATTGACTTTGCTAAAGGAATGTAGGTCACGTGATGGTTCAGTGGTCATGGTTGACCGATCATGACCAAAAAAGGAGAATCTCGTCTAGATTTCACCAACACAGAAGCGGACAGTTTGCTCATTTGTATAGCACTGGGGTCATGACGCTATGACTGGCTGCTGATATGTGGTTCCTTTGTTGGCATGTTCTATGCTTAATTTTTGACAGATGACAAGACACAAGTGGTGTTTTCCTAGAGCATTAGAATTTTCTTTTGAATGCAATCGAAAATGGATGATAAATGAATAAGAACAAGACGGAACAACGATTTATTTGAATAAAATATAACTCACTATATTACAATTATATTGAGAACAGTATTTTAAATCACAGAAGATCCCAACATTTATTGTATTTTTTCTGGTCTAGTGTATATTGCTGGGAAAAATAAAAGACCAACAATACAGTTTGTCTGGAAGTGGGATGATGGGTGATCAGTGAAACCAAAACCGGGTAGGGGTATCAGAACATGTTAGACAGTTCTACGGGTGGAAGAACCCAAAGTATCTTTATGGGACCAATAAGCCACTATCAGTCTCTTCAACTTACTAACCTGACACAAGCCGAGTTTACAACGGGTGAAGGCCTGTGCATCATCAATGTGCAGTATGCATCAGTACACAGTGCCATCATGCCCCCAAGTAGACAACTGATATTAACTCTCTGCACACTGATGTCAAATTACTAAAGTTTTCAGCAAATTCTTCCCACAATGCAACTAAGAATTCAAAAAATTATATCTTGTTTGACAGAGCTCGCTGAGCTCTGTCAAACAAGATATAATTTGCTAAATTTTCCCTGCCGCATGGCAAGTGTCAGCATTTCATGGTAACGATCGTTACCGGTAGCGTGTTGGTACCGTGGTCACAAAATGACGGAACCGAAATATCGTTACCCACTCAATCTGTCACTTAAGACATTGAAACATTTGTTGTTGAAAGAAATGCTCATAAGAGCTGCTCGTTGGTGGACAATCACCACTGTGATAGAAACAAAATGCTGTTTACATCGAATACAGAAACAAGTTGAAGTGGGAAAAACACGTGTGTACCGTTTGCACACGTTATACATTTCAACCAGTGACATTCTCGGAATGAGTAAAGTGCGGGCCCCTTTTGCTGAAGTGAATGTGATTGGCTCATTCTGTAAACATCTTGACATTTTTTTCGTCAGTAACATTATCACAAGTAATTTCATTGAGTGTCTGAGAATTGTTTTAAGTATGATAAAATAACAAACGCATTTCACATATAACTTACAAGTATATCAATGTATGCAGGCAGTTTTATCTAGGAGGGAAACATGTCTGAAATCTAAAAAGCTACCAATGATATAAAATTTCCTCGATTTGGAAAAACTTCAAAAAGGTTCCCATAACTCCTCACAGACGGTACCTAAATTTCGTTTCCGGCGAGTTACGTGTCTCTTAAACCACAGAAACGATTTTTCGGTTCCGTTGACGTCTGAAATCCTGATACTTGCCGCATGGGCAGTATAGAGTCTGTGATGAAAAATTTGAAATACTGCCACGGTGCTTGGAGTTAAAGTATCTTGCCCAAGGACAAAGCACAGGTCAGTATTGAACTACATACCTTTTGATTTAAAGTCCAATGCTTAAATCAAGTAAGTATTCTCCCTGGATTTCCAGTAACACTCAAGGAGGGCCATTTTTCCAGGATTTGCAATTGAAATCTCTATTGAACAGTATGTTTCAGTTTCTGTGGTAGGCAACGAGTCCTGCTGTTGGGGTACCATGGTGGAGGACGATGGTCTACTGGATATTTGTTTTTTTCTTTCAAATGAATCTTGATGCACTTCGTGTAAAAAAGAAGTAAATTCACCCAAATGACCCGAGGTTGGTGATGGTGGTTGGTGTTTGTGGAGGGGGGCGTTAGTATTAGGGCTGTCACAATTAATCGATTATTGATCGGTCACGGCGAAATCAATTAGTATTTTTCATTGTTGAATAATCGGTGAATTGTATCCCGTTTTAGACGTTTAATAATTAAAAGAAAACTTGATGAAAAAACTATTGTTTCCAAAGGTAAAGAGTTAAGAACATCGATGTTAAACCCCAAGAAGCTGTTGGAAGCATTTGTCTTTCAGGCACATTCATCAAAGGTTTGGTGTTCTGAACTTTTGAACCGTCAGTGTAATAATCAAAAATGGTCAGCAGTTGCGAAGTTCACAACTGCCGACCGGTCTTGATTATTACACAGACGGTTCAAAAGTTCAAAACATCAAAGCTTTGAATGTACCTAAAAGAGGATCGTCTTCGTTGTTTACTTGAGGTAGGTCAACTGACTTGAACTTCATTTTTATCGACTTCAAAGAGAGGGAGAGGGAAGGTCATCTAGGTACGATTAATTGATTATCATCAATTATTTGCGACAATTAATCGATTCCTAAATTAAAAAATCATGACAGCCCTAGTTAGTATGGTAACAAAATTCTAACAAGGCAAATTCCTGACATATAAATAATTTCACTTCAAAGATAATATGAAGCATATCCACAGGAAATGAAGCCTTCAAGTTGGGCACCTGCATGCAGAATAAAGCCCAAATATGGGCTTCCAACACTCTACCAGTTCAAGGAAATTTCCCATATTGCACAAGGTTGAAATTTAGGTTGCCATGTAGAGCCCAAATATGAACGCAGGGACTTGATTTGAACAAATTGGAATTTCACCTCACTAAGGATACTGCAGACCAAATGTGAAAAGATTCTGACTGGGAGATCTGAAAAAGGTTTTTAAAGTAACTAAACTAAGTAAACATTTCTGCTCCCAAAAGCTAAAATATGACCCCCAGGGACTTGATTTGATTAAAATTGAATTTTAACCTCCTAAGGATACTGCATATCAAATATTAAAATATTCAGATGAGCAGATCTGAAGGAAGATTTTTAAAAAATATTCTCATATTACACAGTCAAAATTTGGTCTGCCCCATATTACTTCAGGGACTTGATTTGAACAAACTTCAAGCTGACCCCTCTAAAGATGCAGTACACCAAATATCCAGAGATGTCGACTGGTAGATCTGAAGAAGTGTAAACAAGTCAAAAGTTGGCATATCCAACAGAAGCTCACTGAAATGCAAATTGTGAAAGGATTTAAACCATATAAAAACAAGAGGCTCCAGGGGGCCTGAGGTCACTCACCTGACATGGTAGCCTAAATATCAACCCAGGGAATTGATTTCAACAAGTTGCATCAGCCCCTCCTAAGAAAAGCTTATATCAAATATCCAAAGAGTCTGACCAGTGGATCTAAAAACAAAAGATTTTTAAAGAATATTCCTCATATTCAACTAAGTAATAATTCGGGGTCCCAAGCCCAAATATGAGCCCAGGGACTTGGCTTTAATAGGGACTTGGCTTTAACAAACTTGAATCTCACCACACTAAGGATGCTGCATACCAAATATTAAAACATTCCGATTGCTGGATATGAAGAAGATTTTTAAAGAAAATTCCTCATTTTGAAGTAAGTTGCAATTCAAGCTCCCACAGTGAGCCCAAATATGGACCTAGGGACATGGCTTGATCTAGCCAAGAATCTCACCCCTCTCTGCATACCAAATATCAAAACATTCCGACTGCTAGATCTGAAAAAGAAGATTTTTAAAGAAAATTCCTCATTTTGAACTAAGTTATAATTCAAGCTCCAACAATGAGCCCAAATATGAACACAGGGACTGGGCTTGAACTTGAATCTCATCCCCCTAAGCATGCTGCATACCAAATATCAAAAGATTCTTATTGGCAGATCTGAAGAAGAAGATTTTTAAAGAATATTCCTCATACTACACTAATTTAAACATTTGAGCTCCCATAGAGAGCCCAAATATGGATCCAGGGATTTCATTTCAATAACATGTGAAACAATCTTCCAAAGATGTTATATTTGAAATTTGAAAGCTTTTGGAGCAGTGGTTTGGGAGAAAAGTAATCTTAAATGTTTTTCCCGTTACCCACAGTGTTAAAAAATGCTGACTCTGCACTTTTTCAAAGTCTCCAAAAAGTACCCCATGATAAAACCGATAGCAATTTTTTTACCATTCCATTCTGTTGGTCCTAAGAAGATTCACACCAAATAAGAATTCTCAGTGCCATGTGGTTTTGGAGATATGGGCGTTTTAATTTTTTCTATTTTTAGCTCCTGTGGTTCCCAGGAGGTGATGGGAAAAATAATTTGGGCATAAATTAAGTACTTATGACCCAATAAGCTCTCATATCAAATTTGGTTCAGATCTGCCTCTTGGTTTGGAAAATAGAAATTTTGGGCGGTACGAAAATTCTTTCTTGCCCCTCTCATAATGAAGGCAAATATAGCTCCTCGCACTTCTCTTGAACAAATCTGAGTCTACACCTCAAAATGAAGCCGCACACCAAATATTAAATCACTGGTAGTGCTGGTTCATGAGAAGATTTTTTAAGATTTAAGCACACTTTTTGGGCGTGGCCCTACTGAGGGGCGAGGCAACTTGATTTGAACAAAATCAAATTGAGATGTCATAACAAACTATTATCTCAAATATCAATTAAATTGGTTCAGCAGTTTGAGAGGAGAAGACACAAACACCATGTTCACGGACGCCGGACGGTGAGTGATCACTATAGCTCTCCTGACTGAAAGTCAAGTGAGCTAAAAATACAAAAATGTGTGGAAGGACAAGGGTAACAGTACACAGTATTATTTATTTATTGGTGTTTGAGGCCACATACTTATGCACAATGGCTAATCATGACCGTGACAGTTTTACGGGTGGAGGAAGCTGGAGTACCCGGAGAGAACCACCAAGCAACGACGAGCAGCTGCCAGCTCCCCAACATCGTAACTCTGCACTGCAGTACAGGCAGGGTTAGATTGGATGAAGACATGAACACCATCGGCGTGCAGTACGCCTTAGTACACGGCATCATCGTGACCCCATGTGGAAAATTGGGGTTAAGTGCCTAGCCCAACGACACAACGCGGGAGTCCGAATTTATCACTCAGACGGTCATCCATCCAATGATTAACCGGGCTCGACGTTGCTTAACTTCGGTGAACTGACGAGAACCGGTTACCACAATGCCACCACGCCCCCAACAGGACACAGTAAACCTGTATTAAAAGCTCCTTGGAAACTAGATTAAACTGGCCTTTGAAGACCGGCCACTACTTAATTAGGGTGAATCTATAAGCCCTGGGCATTTACTAAGATACCATAAGAAATGTCTTATCACGTTACCATTTTGCCACATTTCAAGGGGCATAACTCTGGAATGATAAATACTATAACAGTGAAAATCGAACTTGATCTACATTTCATGGTAGGTAGTTAGGTTGCAAAATTATAAAGTCGCAATCAAAGTGAGCTAGAGTTATCATCCAGAAACCCTTAATTTTAGCATTTTCGACTTTCCAAGGGGCATATAATTCTGGAATGTTAAGTGCTATACCAATGACACAAAAACCTTATCTGGATTTCATTGTGGCTAGTAATGTTGCAAATTTATAAGGTCATACATCAGAGCGAACTGGAGATATCATCCGGAAACCATTGATTCTACCATTTTGCCACTTTTCAAGGGGCATAACTCTGAAGGAGTAAATGGTATAATCAGGGAAATAGAACTTGAACTTGCATTTCATGGTAGGTAGTAAGGTTGCAAAGTTATGATGTCGCACACATCAAAGTAAACTATCATCTGAAAATCATTGATTTTGCCATTTTGTGACTTTTCAGGACCATAACTTTGGAATGGTTTAAAGAATAATCCTCATATTGCACTATTTATTTATTGGTGTTTTAGGTAACATATTTCTGAATGAAAGTGTCAATGACACTGTAGCTCAACTTGTCAAGACAAAGACATGTACATGTATAGTATGTGACACAGCAATGACAAACATCTAGGCAATGACCTGATAACAAAGGTACATATAAAGTATGGTAACGGTCTGTACATAAATACTGACCGTTGCCTGTAACAAATGTATAGGTAAAGTATTGTAAAGGTGGGTGACAGTCAGATGCTAAACTAGAAAAAAATCTTTGAGTCCCAGAGTGGGTCTGCTGAACCCCAAAATATTTGTTCTCACAGCACAGTGATAACAAAGGCACCCCAAAACACACTCATTCCTGTCCCAAGGTGAAAACAAAGGTACCCATGAAGTTTCGTGAAGATCAGTTCACAAATATGAGCTGCGTAGAAGTTGTGACAAAAAAGCTGACTGGACCTTCAGTACAAAATGGCCACTGGCAGTCATCTTGAATTTTGGACCGCACTCCGAAACACTCGTTCTCGCCCCAATGTGATAACAAAGGTACCCAAGAAGTTTTGTGAAGATCGGTTGATAAATACAGCCTCTAGCCCGAGCCGTATTGGCATGTGCACTTACAGTGTATAAGTAGCATTGAATAAATCAAAGTTCATCTAATTTGCATAATTTCTGCCCGAGAAAAAAACCTGTACTATACGTGATGTATTCCATGTTACTAAACATTCATACAAAAATTTTTTCAAATCAGAACTTTCATACAGAAGTTCTGCACAAAAGACTGATTGCACTAATTTTGGTACAAAATGGCTGCTGGTGGCCATCTTGAATTTTGGACCACACCCAAAAACACTAGTTCTGATCCCAGTGATAACAAAGGTACCCAAGAGGTTTCGTAAAGATCGGTTCATAAATACGGCCTCTAGCCTGAGCCGTATAGAAGTTGTGTACAAAAACCTGATTAGACCTAATTTCGGTACAAAATGGCCACTGGCAGCCATCTTGAATTTTGCACCGCACCCAGAAACACTCGTTCTCATCCCAAGGTGATAACAAAGGTACCCAAGACGTTTCGTGAAGATCGGTTCATAAATACAGACTCCAGCCCGAGCCGTATTGACATGTGTACTTACTGTGTGTAAGTAGCACTGAAAAAATCAAAGTTCATCTAATTTGCATAATTTCTGCACGAGAAAAAAACCTGTATTATATGTGATGTATCCCATGGTACTAAACATTCACACAAAAAATTATTCAAATCAGCGCTTTCATATGGAAGTTCTGTGCAAAAATCTGATTGCACCAAATTTTGTACAAAATGGCTGCCATCGGCCATCTTGAATTTCGGACCGGACCCAAAAACACTCGTTCTCGTCCCACGGTGATAACAAAGGTACCCAAGGAGTTTCGTAAAGATCGGTTCATAAATACGGCCTCTAGCCCGAGCTGTATTGGCATTTGCACTTACAGTGCTGAAAGTACCACCAAAAAACATCAAAGTAACTCTAATTTGCATAATTTCTGCACGAGAAAAAAACCCGTATTATATGTGATGTATCCCATAGTACCAAACATTCAAACAAAAAATTATTCAAATCAGAGCTTTCATATGGAAGTTCTGTACAAAAAACAGATTTCTGCATCGTAGGTACAAAATGGTGGCTGGCAGCCATCTTGAATTTTGGACCACACCCAAAAACACTCGTTCTCGTCCCACGGTCATAACAAAGGTACCCAAGAAGTTTCGTAAAGATCGGTTTATAAATACGGCCTCTAGCCCGAGCCGTATCCAATTGTTGACGGACAGACGGACGACGGGCCATGGCATACGCTCAAATTTGGCTTCGCCACAGTTGAGCTAAAAATGGCTAATCAGTTTTGCAGGTGGAGGAAAACGGAGAACTTAGAGAGAACCATCAAGCAACTGTCAGCTCCCTAACATACTAACTCCGCACAGGCAGGGTTAGCATTGGTTGAAGACTGGTTTTGTGCATCGACATGCAGTACACCTTGTACACAATGTCACCGAGCCCCCAAATGGGCAATGGGGGTGAAGTGTCTTGCACAAGGACACAACACGGTTGCTACAGGTGGGATTTGAACCTGAGGACCTCTTGGCTTGCAGCCTGCACTTCTCCCTATTGAACCACATCGCCCCCTCATATTGCACTAAATTAAAATTCAGGTTCTCACAGGAAGCCCAAATATGAACCCTGGGACTTGATTTGAGCAAATTTGAATCTCATCCCATAGAGAGTGCTACATACCAAATATCAAACGATTTTAATAGATGAATCTGAAGAAGATTTTTAATGAATATTCCTCATATTACAAAAAGTTCAAATTCAGGTTTCCAAAGGGAGCCCAAATATTAACCTAGGAACTTGTGTCGAACAAACCTGAATCTGATCCCTCTAAGGATGTTCTATACCAAGTATCAAGATTCTGATAGGTAGTTCAAAAGACTTTTGAATTTTTTAAAAAATGAAAGTGTCAATGACACTGTAGCTTAACTTGTCTGTGTGTTGTGTTTGATGAAAAGGATAATGTTCAATGTTTATGAAAGGATTATGAAATAAGACAAGAATTGTAATAATTGGGAATATGTTAATTTCTATTCCCTGCATGCTATGTTTTTAATAAAAATAATACACTAAACTAAAGGGTGGAGGGCTGGGTTAATATGACCTCACAGTTAATGTATGTGGCCCTCACAGTTAATGTATATCAACGAAAGTTACCAAGTTACAGTGAAATTATATCAAGTTACATTGAAATCCCTTCATAAATATGGCCTGTCGACTGTGCTAAAGGTTTTCAGACTTCAGGCCTGTGTAGCCATGACAATAGACCGATTGCAACTAAAAGGGGACGTCCTCATCTCGACATTATACTGAGTCATTCTACTAAGTCACAATGGAATCCCTTCAGAAATACGTAGTCTGTACTAAAGTTTTTCGGGTTTTGGGCCCGGGAAGCCATCATGGTTGAATGATCGCGACCAAAAGGGGACGTTGTCATCTGGGCATAATCTGGAGTGATCCTACAAAGTTACAATGGAATCCCTTCCTATATATGACCTGTAGACTGTGCTCAAGGTTTTCGGGCACCTGAAGCCGTCACAGCTGACCAATCACGACCACAAGATTATGTCTGTTTGTTGGTGGTGGTTAACGTCACATATTTATGCACCATGGCTAATCGTGACACAACATGGAGATGAAGTCAAGTTTAGTCAATCGTTGATCTACATGTTGCCCATTTTAGAGGACTTTCACCCCAAGCATTGGTGACTGGGTCCTATTTTACTAGTAAAGCAGAACTGGTTTACCACAGTAAACAAGTGCTGCTTACTTCCCGGGGTTCCCACGGGGAACAAGAGTATGTCATCATCTTGGCATTATATGGAGCCAACCTAACAAGTTACAATGAAATCCTTCCATAAATACGACCTATAGACTATGCTAAAGCTTTTGGGGTTTTGGGCTTGGGCAGCCATCAAGGCTGGATGATCGCGACCAAAAGGGGACGTTCTCATCTTGACATTTTTTGAAGTCAACATACCAAATTAGAATGAAATTCCTTCATAAATATGACCTGTAGACTGTGCTAAAGGTTTTTGAGCCTGGGCAGCCATCAGGGTTGAATGATCGCAAGCAAAAGGGGACATTCTCATCTGGCATCATCTGGAGTGATCCTACAAAGTTACAATGAAATCCCTTCATAAATATGACCTGTAGACTGTGCTCACGGTTTTAGGGCTTCGGGCCCCTGTAGCTGTCACAGTTGACCAATCACAACCGAAAGGGGTGGTCATCATCTAGGCATTATATGGAGTCAACCTATCAAGTTACATGAAATTCTTCCATAAATATGACCTATAGACTATGCTAAAGGTTTTTGGGCTCAGGCAGCCATCAAGGCTGAATGATCGTGACCAAAAGGGGATGTTCACATCTCGACAATATTTGAAGGCATCCTACCAAGGTACAATGAAATCCCTTCATAAATATGACCTATAGACTGTGCTAAAGGTTTTCAGACTTCGGGCCCCTGCAGCCGTCACAGTTGCCCAATTGTGTCCAAATGGGGATGTTCTCATCTAGACAATATATGAAGTCCACCTACCAAGTTACAATGAAATCCCTTCATAAATATGACCTCAAGACTGAGCTAAAGGTTTTCAGGCTTTGGGCCCCTGCAGCCGTCACAGTTGCCCAATTGTGTCCAAATGGGGATGTTCTCATCTAGACAATATATGAAGTCCACCTACCAAGTTACAATGAAATCCCTTCATAAATATGACCTATAGACTGTGCTAAAGGTTTTCAGACTTCGGGCCCCTGCAGCCGTCACAGTTGCCCAATTGTGTCCAAATGGGGATGTTCTCATCTAGACAATATATGAAGTCCACCTACCAAGTTACAATGAAATCCCTTCATAAATATGACCTCAAGACTGAGCTAAAGGTTTTCAGGCTTTGGGCTTGGGCAGCCATCAAGGTTGAATGATCGCAACCAAAATGGGACACTCTCATCTGGGCATCATCTGGAGTGATCCTACGAAGTTACGATGAAATCCTTTCATAAATATGACCTGTAGACTGCGCTCAAGGTTTTCAGGCTTTGGGCACCTGTAGCCGTCACAGATGACCAATCACAACCAAAAGGGGATGTCATCATCTAGGCATTATATGGAGCCAACCTAACAATTTACAATGAAATCCTTCCATAAATATGACCTATAGACTATGCTAAAGGTTTTTGGGCTCAGGCAGCCATCAAGGCTGAGTGATCGTGATCAAAAGGGGACATTCTCATCTAGACATTATTTGGAATCATCCTACCACATTACAATGAAATGCCTTTATAAATAGGACCTGTAGACCTGTAGCTGTCACAGTTGCCCAATCACGTCTAAAAGGGGACATTCTCATCTACAATGAAATCCCTGCAAAAATATGACCTGCAGACTGTGCTTAAGGTTTTCAGGTTTTGGGCTCGGGCAGTCGTCACGTTTGACAGATCGCAACCAAATGGGGAAGTTGTCATCTAGACATCATACGGAGTCATCCTACCAAGTTACAATATAATCCTTCCATATTAAATATGACCTGCAGACTATGCTAAAAGTTTTTGGATTTCTGGCTTAGGCAGCCCGTTTCACGGTTGAATAAGATCATGACCAAAAGGGGACGTTCTCATCTAGGCATTATACAGAAGCATCTTATCAAGTTACAATGAAATCCCTTCAAGGCATTATTCTGTTAGCACTACACAATTTTTAGTTAAGCTAAAAATTGTGTAGTGCTAACAGAATAATGCCTTTTGTGAGTGTGAGTGTGGCAACTTGAATTTGGTCCAATTTGGCCCAGTGGATTATGAGAAGTCAACAATGTAAAGTTCATGCCAGGCAGATGGACATAAAATAATCACTTAAGTGCCCATTGAGCTTCACTCTGATGAGCTAAAACTCAGAAAGAACATTCAGGCTTCCAAAAGGTGTCCAAATATGTACAAAAGGACATGCTTAGAACGGTTATGAATGGAGGCTCTGAAGGTAAAAAAATTTACAGAATATTCCTTTTTTTGCAATAAGTTAAAATTCGGGATCCAGAGGGAACCCAACAGTAAACTGAGGGACATGATTTGAAGAAACTTTAATCTGCTCCTCCAGCCTTCAAGGAGTCTGAATTCCAAATATGGTAAGTTTCTGCACAGTGGATCAGATGACGATTTTTTAAAGAATTTTCCTCACGGCCTTCAGCGAAATTTGAATTTGTTTTACACTAATCAAGTACACAACAGTATCCCATACAATTTTGATTCTAATCGGCCCATCTGCTGAAAATAAGTTTTGGGTAGGGCCTAAAATCTTGCCCCTCCCAGCACTACTATAAACATTGCCCGTCAAACAACCCTTGAACAAATTTCAGATGATACCCCAAAAGGAAGCTGAATATCAAATATCAATTCATACCATCCATCCATCAGATCCTAAGAAGATTCTTTTCAAACTTGGAGTCATTTTCCCAAAGAACATGCAGAGAGCCACTGAGCCGATATCAGGCTCTCCAACTTACTAACCAGACACAAGCCGAATTTGCAGTGGGTAAAGACCTGTGCATTATCAACATCAGTACACTTTAGTACATAGCTCCACCATGCCCCCCACATGGGCAATTAGAATTAATTGCCTTGTCCAAGGACACATTGCAGTTACCTCTGGTGGGGAGGCATATAATATGGAACATGCCTGCCAAATTTGGTTTGATTCAGTCTATTTGCTTCTGAGAAAACAATAACATAAAGCTCAGGGCAGACCGATGGACAGACAAACAGAAAGTGATCAGTAATGCTACCCCGGAACTTAACTCAGGTGAGCTGAAAATGGTGAAATCCTTATAAAGGAAACTGTTTTCAAGGCAAAGTAAGTACATTGGAGCCCACTTAATTGGATATCTCTTAATTGTATATCCCTGTTAAATGAATATATTTTCCCCAACACAAAACCATTTATCATGCCACCAGTACAAATTTGACCTGTTAATTGAATATAGTTTATAGAGTAAACTCCTGTTAATTGAATAAAACATCTTGTAACATGTCTAGAAATTACCCTGACTCTTCCCAGTTTTTCTTTGGTTATAGACCAATTTGGCCTCAGTACATCCAATACAGGCATTTAATCTATTATATCTTGTTTGTCAGAGCTCATGGAGCTCTGTCAAACAAAATACAATAGAATAAATGCTAAGTTTATCTCTAGAATACAGGAAAGTGACACAATCCCTGTTAATTAAATACTCCTGTGAACTGAATAATTTTCACTGGCAAAGTGGCTATTCAATTAACAGGGTTCCACTGTAAATGTTTAAGAATACTCACTGTGTATTGTACTTTTCTTTAAATCCAGACACATTATTTTTGATTCTCTGTTATTTTCTATTTTCATAACTGCAAAGAAAAGGAATGTACAACAGTTCTAAAATGTCCGATTAAACAAACATTCTCTTTCAACAACTGGCATTTAACTTAATGGTATCTAAAAATTTGGCCGACATTCTGCCAACATATTTTTCTGGCTGATAAATGGCTGCATTCCCCTCAATTATACTTTACCTTTTACCTAACAACTGACTGAATTCGCCTGTGTAATTTACAAATTGAACAACTGAAACACCAGAGGATCCAGTGAGCCTACAATGTTTAATGTATTAAGTGGACTTCTGGGATGGAGGGAGAGTAGGGGGAGTATGTTAGGGGGTGTGGGAAGGGAGAGCTTCTTGTTGATTTGTTGAGTCACGAATCTGCATTCTTGTTTAGCAAAGTTCTAGAGTTGAAAGTACTGAAGTTATATTCACTGCTTACTTTGGGTTCAAATGTTTACTGAATCAATCATTCAAGTTAAGGATTTGAGCATCAATATCTCTCTTGTCAACACTAAGTGCATACATACATGGTACAGACGGGATCCACACCAATATGATCTTAAGAGTAATTCTCCTTAGAGGTAATTCTTCAACATTACATTATGGATAAAATATTTTATCATTTTAGCATGCCTCAGAAGAGCCAGTTCATTAAAATTCGCCCTAAAACCTTGTCATTTCCAGTGTATTATATTTTCCTGATTTGTATTATCCATGCTTGGTTGGAGAATGAGATGGAGCATGTATGGGTGAAACAGCCACGCAAGCTTTCATACAGTACGTGGAGAGTGTATTATCACTAAATCACCCACAAAGTGGAGAGTCCACCCAATCAATAATTACAAATTCGTTGCAAAGCATAACCAACACAAGCAAAGTTTCAGCCAATGGACCTCCGGGTAAAACCCGGAGGTCCATTGGCCGAAACATTGCTTGTGTTTTTTTGTCGATATGTACACTATTTGAAAGTTATAGCCTGGGTGACAACTCCACTCCGTGGGTGATTTAGTTACAATCCACTCTCCACGTACTGTAGGTGATCTTTTTCTCGGGAACCAATTCTGAAAGAAATTTGGGAGTAAGTGCCAGAATGTTTTGTCGATCAATTCCAGGCCATAAAACCTGTTACGAGTAACAGGGTTTTGAAGGGCTATGGGTGTTCTGTCTGATATCTGTTTTTCTGGGGGTTTTTTTATGTTTTTTCTTGAATTTTTCTCTGATTCTAAGCTTTTGTGGTTCTGGTTTCGATATTGGTTTAGATTGTAGATTTATCGGTTTTGATTTGGTATTATTAGATTTACTTTGTTCTTGTTCCGTTTTCTATGCCAGTCTTGAATTTACAATGGTATTTGAAGTTGTCTGTGTCGAATTTGGAAGAGCCGAGGGTGTTTGTGTTGATTTTGGTTCAGTTTCAATGGTTTGTGAGATAGTAAAAGGTTCTATCAAGGTCAGTAGCATGCTGTCAATTAACCAAGTATATGGTGTCTGGCACTGAATGGAAGCAGTCAGAACCTTTTGTTTTACTGTTGTTGCATATGTTGTTGATGAACTCATACCAAGCATTGATGAAACTATGTCTCTGGCTTCTTTAAAACTTATTGGTCTCTCACATTTAATTTTTTGGATATATTTTTCTTTTTTCCTCACAGGGCAATCCTTCGAAGATATAGTGTGATTGCCCTGGCAGTTACAGCATTTAAGACTTTACCCAACACAGAGAATAACAAAATTTATTATTTTAATTACTATTTTATTAAAATTTTTTTAAAAATCAATGAAACTATATCATTCGATGAGCTTGTTCCAATGTGAGGTTACATGATATGGGTTTGTTGAAAAAAATTTTTAAAAATTGTTTTTTTCAACTGCTCAATTTGCAACTTACATGGACGGATGTGGGCGATTCATTAGGTAAAGGGTTAATGACATTATTACATGGTTCCTTTTGTTGTTGGCCACATTTATAACATATTCTCTGTCCCTGCAGCTATTTTTTCCTTGTCCATATATTTGACATCTGAAGCATCGAAGTGGATTTGGAATATACACATTCACTTTGATGTTCTTCAGGTTACAAACTATGATAGATTTTGGTGGTTGTGTCGTCTCGAAAGTGAATATATAAGTGTTTGTTTTAATAGATTTCCCATCTTTTCGTATTTCAACACTTTTAACGTCACTTACACTTTGTGGCTTTAACTCATTTTTAATTTCCTGTTCATCAACTCCAGTCTAGAGATGGGCAATATACCGAAAAACCGAACCGATACCGATATCATGGGGACACGGAAAAACCGAACCGACCCAATCTTTGAATACCGAAACCAACGGTATTTTCAATTTTCCTTGTGCATTCACTGTTTATAAGGCCTTGATGAGGACTGATAGCAGTTGAAGTGTTCATTTTCATGAAAGAAGTGACTGATTTTATTTTTCAGTTTTGTTAAGCCTTAAGGACCAGGGCAGTTGTACTAAATTGTCAATAGTCTACGACCTGTACATGTCCAGTTGCTTAGCAGTGATTTCTAGCCAAGTCTTGGCTGCCTTAACAGGCAGCCAAGACTTGGCTAGAAATCACTGACCAGATAATTTTACTACTGTCATCAGGCCCACCTAAAGATGACATCTTCAGGACACACATTCTATGATTACAGACACCTTAAGTGGAGCTTGAAAGGTTAAGGCGTATTTAGAACAAGTCACAAAATTACTGTAGATATGATCTGTGTTGACAAAAGAATGACAATGTTGAGCCCATTAACAATGGCATGTGTAGCACTGTGATAGAATGATACAAGAACAACTTATTCTGTATTTTTCTGACATGGATTCTCCTTTGGTACTATCAGTGAATCTGAAGTCACATACCGAATACCGAACCGATACCGTGGTATGCCCACACAAAAATACCAAAACCGATACCGAACTCAAAATTCCAATACCGCCCACCTCTACTCCAGTTAGCTCCCTTGTTCTTACTACACTTTTGTTGGTATTTAGGGTTTTGTGGGGAACAACATTAACCTTCATATCTGCTAATTTAATTGTATTCAACAAATTCAATGCCTACTTTCCTCGACTGCATTCTATCAATAGTCCACCAGAATCTAACTTTTTAACACTATTGACAGTGCCAGCTATTCTCTTTATAACCTTTTCTATCACATACAGATTCAAGCTTGTTACTTCCTTCCCTTCTTCATCAGAATATATGATGATAAATTTTGGCCAAGAATTTAATTAACTAGTTAGCTTGTCAGAATCAGTCTATGTCATATCCTCGTTTCTGTAATTTGTTGATTTAGTTATCCATATTTTTATTAGTTTGTAATTCTTCAACATATGACTTCTGCCCTTACTCTAAGCCCAACCTTGGGGGTTATGTCACGGTATATCCAGCAAAGAGTACCAGAAGTACATTAGTGCTGAAACGGTTAGCCAGATAACCGGTTTGTAACCAGTTATTGGCACAACCAGCTGGAAAAGCGTCTACTATACATATACTTCACCGGATAATGTCGGGAAAATAAAAATAGTATTTGACCGGAGACGTTAGAATTCTTTTGC
Source organism: Pictodentalium vernedei (assembly GCA_031216915.1). Taxonomy (NCBI): domain Eukaryota; kingdom Metazoa; phylum Mollusca; class Scaphopoda; order Dentaliida; family Dentaliidae; genus Pictodentalium; species Pictodentalium vernedei. Next base: position 277,243,622 of record CM062288.1, read on the forward strand.
CGACGCAAGCGTTGTCAAAGCTACCAAATGTGTACTTGATGTAACATGAAATGGTTAAGGTTTGGGAATTTTGAATGAACAGTTATATCTGTTTATTTAATGGTGTTTTAGGTCACATACTTATTCACAAGGGGTGACCGTGACCGTTTTTTACGGGTGGAGGAAGCCGGAGTTCCTGAAGAGAACCACCGAGCATTGACAAGCAATTGTCAGCTCCTCAACATTCTAACTCTGTTCAAGCTCCGCTCAAGCAGGGTTAAAGAGGTTGAAGACATGAGCACCATAACGTGTAATATGCCTTAGCACACTGCGTCATCATGCCCCCATGTAGGCAACCTGGATAAAGTGCCTTGCCCAAGGACACAACGTGGTTGGCCCGGACAGGGATCAAATTCAGGACCTCTAGCATAGAAGGGGATGTTCTCATCTGGGCATTATTTGGAGTCATCCTACCAAGTTACAATGAAATCTCTTCATAAATATAACCTGTAGACTGTGCTAAAGGCTTTCAGGCTTTGGGCTCCTGTGGCCACCACAGTTGACCAATCACGACTAAAAGGGGACGTTATCATCTAGACATTATATGGAATCAACCTACCAAGTTACAATGAAATCCCTCGATAAATATGTCCTATAGACAATGTTAAAGGTTTTCAGATTTTGGGCGTTGCAGCTATCACGACTGAATGATCGAGACCAAAAGGGGATGTTCTCATCTAGACATTATTTGGAGTCATCCTGTAGACTGTGCTAAAGGTTTTGGGATTTGGGGCTTGGGCAGTCGTCATGGCTGACAGATCGCGACCAAATGGGAAAGTTCTCATCAAGACATCATACGGAGTCATCCCACCAAGTTACAATAAAATCTGTCCATATTAAATATGACCCGCAGACTGTGCTAAAAGTTTTTGGGTTTCCGGCTTGGGCAGCCATCACGGTTGACAGATCATGACCAAAAGGGGACGTTCTCATCTAGATATTATACAAAGACATCCTACCAAGTTACAATGAAATCCCTTCAAAAATACGACCTGCAGACTGTGCTAAAGGTTTTTGAGTTTTGGGCTCGGGAAGCCAGCAAGGTTGACTGATCACGACCAAAAGGAGACGTTCTCATCTAGACATGACCCCAAACCTGCTTATGAAATTTTGTGATGATCGGACAAGACCTATGGGGTGTAGCCTGTGCTAAAGGAAAATGTGACCAGACTCACAGATTAACAGACTTCCGCTCGCGTGATGGCAATAGCATGTCTTGACTTTGTCAAGTTAAGCTAAAAATGGAGACAATTATCAATTTGTATGTTGTATTCAGGCTCCCAGTCTAGAGCAGAAACCAACTCTCAGCATACAGTTGGATGGACAAACAGAGAACAGACGGAAAGTGCCCTGGCTGTATTTTGCCTCCCCCCCCCCCCCCCTCCCCATCCCATCAATTTTTTCAGGGTAAATGGAAAAAAAATATGAACAGTTGGGAGCAGGAGGAAGGGGGAGTTACCATTTGCTGAAGAAAATCTGCCCCCACCCTCATTTGAGCGTAGACATTGCATCATAGGTAATTTTATCAATCCAAGTTTTATTGTAAGAGTACATGATGTTCTTTCTTCATGTTTAAGGTCTAAGGTCACTTTCAGCATCGTTGGCCACATGTATATAATGATTGCAACAAAGGTATGGAGTCAAGTTCAGCCAATTATTTATACATGATGCATACTATAGAGCACTTTCAATGCAGGCATTAGTTCTGAGTCTTCTTTTAACACACAGTATTTTGTTGGTGATTACGGATTTATCTACTGGTGTTTACGGTCACATATTTCTGCACAATGCAATGAAATCAGGATAAAGCAGGCCAGGCAATCTAGAAAATCAAGGAGTGCAAAACAATTGCCTTCCTCGGACTGCTTGGAGTGCAACTGCACCTGAAATTTCCAATGCAAAAACTTGTATGCTATTTTAGTTATATTCACTTCAAGGTATTAATATTGTGACTGAAAAATTGTACTATATTCACCTACATAGTGGAAAAATTGGCACACACATCTTATTCTTCAAAATGTTGCATTCAGTTCTTATGTGACTGTCTTCTACACTCAAAATGTATCGAAATCAGACACAGAATGGGTCATGAATTATTGCGAATCAATGCAACATTGACAAATCGTCCCTGAGTTCCAATGTGTTCTCTGTGCCAGGTGGCACAGAGAACACATTAGAACTCAGGGGACGAAAAGATAATATATTTTAAAGGCAGTCCCAAACAGGTCTGGCATTCCAGAAAATCTAGGGGTGGAAAAATTGCGCTCCTCAATTTTTTCTAGGCGTGCAACACTCCTGCACTCCTAAAAAATGCCAGGCCTGATAAAGTTAGGTTTAGTCAATTGTCTGTACCTATACTGCCCAATTTAGAGAATTTATAACCCAAACAATGATGACTGGGTCCTATTTAACCTGTAAAACAGAGTTTAACCCAGCAAACAAGCACTGCTTCACCTCCCGGGATCGAACCAAATAGATGCATGTGTATGTATGAATTTTGATATGGTCTGCACAAGTGCAATACAAGTTAAAGGTAGTTGTAGGAACAATCACAGTAGGCCTATAATCAAGCATCAAAATGCAGTTGTAAACTTTCATGAAATCAAGAGACAAGCTTATCGGTCTTTTTTCATGGTTTAGTTACTGAAAAAACATTTACCAGTTTGTTTCTCATATAGAATATAATAAATAATCATATCACACATTTGCAATATAGCAGTAAATCCCCCTCTCTACGCTCCAACCCCCCCCCCCCCCTCCCCCTCCCCCACCACAAAAAAACTTTTGAGAGACTGAAAACTGCTGTAAATGGAAATTATTTGCAATGTAGACTTCAGGAGATCTGCAGCAAACACAGCGCTAGCCCATGCATGTTCAATGTAAAGAAATAATATCCATGAAAAACAAATTATATGGAAACAAGAGGTCCATGGCACCTGAGGCGCTTGCCTGACGAAGTTATTTAAAAAAGGATTTAATTGGCATCCATGGTTAGTAAACATTACAGAGGAATCAAGTCCTGTAATTAGAGACAGATGAAGAGACAAATGGATGGATGGATGGACAGATGGACTGACTGACAGAGAGATGGGCAGAAATTTCTTGTGAAACATGTCAGGATTTCTACCTGATTGTGTGTAGTTAGTCTGTATCCAATAAGTAGTCGCTGCGAGACCCCAACACTGGACTCTGGCACAAAGACTCTCTCACAGATACTAGCTACCAGTAAGCTTTTCTGAAGGGCGCGCTCACATATTAAGTTAAGCAATACCGATCACCACTACTGGACAAAGTTCACTGTTGTGGCTCGCCTTGTATGTGGCAAGGAAGGCTTTTATCGCACTCGCAAAAATGTCACTGAGAGCACAATCTGTTGCCGTACTTAAAATGACAGGCCTGCCAATTATCAAAAGATTCTGACTAGTGTTCTGGAGAAGATTTTGAGAATATTCCTAATATATCAAGTTAAAATTTTGGCTTCAGTGGGGAACAGCATTGCTGAATATTGCAGAGAAAAATGATGGGTCCTAAAAAAATACAACTGACTATCGGTGTGATTTGATGGGAATACCCAGAAAAAAATGTGCCTGTGACCATTAGTTTCCTTTCTCTCTTATTTGTTGCATGACCCCTGCTTTGATGACAGTTGTCTGAATGGCTATACTTGACAAATACATGAAATATTTAGTATTGAGATTTATGCTCTCGGTGGCTTTCGTGTTAATTGGTAGTTTAATTGGGAGCTATAATCTGTTGGATCATCCTACAAGGTGACCACACTGTACAAAGCATTCCATTTTGGCATTACAAAACAAGTACTAGTTTATTTTGTCCCGAAGTGCAGTGTCTCGCTTGAAAATTTCCGTCAAAACCATGACGGCATGTGAGGCAAAGAGAATGACAAAAGTAGTAACACTTTATTTAGAATGGGATTTCAGCTAATTTCGAAAGTGCTTGTGGTGCCGTATTGCATAGCCATTCCTGATTCAACCAATTGCAGAACTCAGAAACCTGTTGGAAGCATCACTTCTTTGTGCATGAAATTGTTGGACAGATTCTGAATTTGGCGCACGCCACAATTAAGTCAGTTGTTACTTAATTTTTTCCGCACAACAAGACAAACAGAAGACTGTTGTGTGCAGATTCAAACAGTGGAACTGTGATTTCCTAATTGGAGGTAAGCTAGCTCAAGATCCGATGGTCGAGAGGCGTAAGGTGCTCCCTTTGGGTAATTCTTTTATTCGGCGACTAGCATTTTCTTTGAAGTCAGACGTGTTTCCCTCAACATTCAATCATGCTGCACTGTTCAAGCTGGAGGCCCATGCCGATAGCTTGGAGGTGCAGGGACACGGTGTTGGGGGCTATACGATAGGAAAATCTTCCAGCACGACCTCTGGGTCATCTGGTCTTACACACCGCATGTATTTTTCTGCAGCTCTCAGCTCTGGCCATTTGTGATCCAAAATGGTTGGGAGTCGAATTGATGACTTCTGCAAAGTGTTGCTTTTGGAGCCTGGCCTGCAGTTAGTGTATGTTTGTCAGTTAATCCCAAGGAAGAAATTATGGCTTAACACTGGGCCTCGTCCCTCGGCTGTCAGTGTTACGGCATGTTTTAATGCTTACAATAGGGCCGTTATTTTAGCCAATCATAATCTTTCAGTTGTACTTGACGATCCTGATTTAAAGGGACATGTGCATTTCTGGCGTTAAGACCAGCAGCTGTACAGAAATGTAGTCAAGCATTTGAGTGACGTTGTGCATTTGGACCTTTAGTTGCCAGAAATTATTTTTTTAAAGTATGAGAGGAACAGTTTTGCATAGCTTATCAAAATTATCGTAGTGGAACAACATGTTAAAACAAAGGATTAATAAATTGAACAATGATATTGATAAAGCCACACACAATACAGTATGTTTTCGAGAGGGGGGTGGGGCAAACATTGTGTGGGCCAGATGGCTTTCTTGCCTGTGCAGCAAGGGTAGGATTGGAGGCTATTGTTGTGTGGATGGGAGTACACATGTTATACTCTTGTATTCCTAATAACCAATCATGTGTCTATTATTTTCCCTCCCTGTATGCTTCCTTCTGTCTGATGATTACAGCTGTCTGCCCATCAGGGAGATCTTAAATTCAGTACATCTTCAGTAAGTTGTTTATTATTCTCTGGTTCAGCACCTGTTTGCATTTAGTTACAATTAACTAACATTACTGCCCCCCCCCCCCCCCCCCCCCCAAGATTCCCGCGCCATGTACCATCATTTGGCTCTATACTTCTATTTACTATTTACTTTGGTAACTCTTCCATCACGTTTTTTATGCCCACCAGCGTTTTTATTTGGAACAGAAGAGTCCTCATCATGATGGTCTGAGCCATTCACACACAGAGGGCTGAACCATGTCTATGTCATTCACAATGGGTCACAGGGGGCAATGTGAACTCTGCTACTTCTATTGCAGCTGTTCCAACAGAATCTTTACAAAAGGACATTCAGATCCCTGCAGGCATGACAATACAGCAGAGAAGTGAACAGCTGCAAAACATTCAACATTCAGTGATGCAATTTGAGTAAAATATTGGGGACAAGATAAAAGGCAGTGTTATGTTATGCGATCTCGTGCACAGGTGGTAACAGGAGTTTCGTTAACAAGCAACACTGATGGCGCATACTTACCTCTGCAGAGTAACTCTTCAGACCTGCAGTTTCCTACTCAGCAATCTGCTCAGAGCAAAGCGGAGAGAGTGCTCCAAGAGTGACACAGGCTCCTCTTGGTACAGTTCCCATTATCAAATGTCTTCAATGGCTTATCTCCTTCCACAACGTTATCTTACAATGAATTGTCATGCTTTCTCTCCACGGTACCTCTAGACTCTCAGATGCCCCAGCAAGCCGAAGAAAAAATATGGGCAGGGAAATATGTGTAGATGGTCTCAATCTTATTGTCTAACCAGATGGAGACCACTCAGTATTCCCTTGCCATGACTGGATGACGGAGCTCATTCATGGACCTGCACTCCCTGGCCAACCAAAGGGATTCAGTACATTAATCAGTGGATTTCCGCATTTGAAATTTTTATGACCATTACTGTCAAAATCATCTTCAGCACACAGTTCCTTGCTACAGAACCAGAAGAGAGTACAGTCCATGGAATCGGCTAAAGGTAACTGGCAGTTTTATGATAAGGAGTTCCACCTTGAAAAACAGAGTAGCCTATACATCGGGTGGGGGTGGGGTGGGGGGTGGGGGTCTGCAGTTGGAACTTTGGTTTTAGGCCCTTCATGATCCAGCAGTGAAAGAGCTTATTGGGTCTGCTAATGAAGGAGGGTCAAAATTTCAAGCTACAAGGCACACTGGTCGAAAGCTAAAAGGCACACCAGTCAACAAGAGCAGAAATTTCCAAAGGGCTTTTGTGACAGGTTTCACAGAGGACAAACCTACAAACTTCCTTGCAGGTCTTCCCATACCTGTTTCAGATGCTCAAAGAAACACTCTTTTGCCCAGTGTCCTGGGAAGCAGGGACAAGATAAGAGGGAGTGGCCAGTCGGGACATGCTAAGTCAAAAATTGAATGCAGTTGAAGTTCAGCCACATCCTCATTTACCAACACCCATCAATGTTGCATGCTTTCAGAATCTGTTGTTATATGGTTGTGATGAGCGGATAGCAAAGGATTTAACATTTGGTTTCAACTTCGGCTTTAAATTAGGTTTTCAGAGACCTCATACTTCCACTGAATCAAACAGCCTCAAATCTGCAAGCGAGCACACTGACCTTCTACTAGACTTTTGGAAAAGGAATTAGAGGTAGTTCCAAAAAAGGACTCAGGGGAGTTGGGGATAATACATCACCTTTCTTATCCAAAAGGCTCATCATCCAATGACGGCATCCCATTGGACCTGGCATTAGTGCCGTATGCTTCAGTGCAGCAGGCTGGTGCCAAAATACAAGCAATGGGACCGGCTTGCTACCTGGTAAAGTCAGCTTTTAAGACGACAGACCGACCGACCGATGGACAAGTTGACTCCTATATACCCCTAAACTGTGTTTTGTGGGGGTATAATTATGTACAACCCTGAACGTCCCTATTGCCGAGGGCAAAACGGTTCACCACCACTTGTCTTCAGTTTTGGGGAATTGAAATTGACTGACAGACTAACAGACTTCTGCATGCTAATGGCAATAGCTTATCTTGACTTTGTCAAGTTCAGCTAAAACTCACCCAAATCCGTGATCAAGGGGTCATATGGGTTTGGGGGGGAATGCTTGCTTCACACCCAGGGTTCAATAGCATTTGACTTGAAAGGCATTATTAATCACAGGATAGTAAAAATGTTTCTCTAGTAACTAAAATCTTGGCACTTATCCAAAGCAGTTTAAAGCACACCGTATTCGGGTCATTGAGTACAAACCAATTTTCAGAACTGGAAAATTCTTGTATCATGTGGTCCCCAACTCAGATCTATGTCCTTCAAAATAATCCTCAAGAGGATAGCACAGCATCTTTGGATATATGAGTACAGTTATGTAAAATATGTTAAACCTACATTTCGTCGCGTGAGAACCATAAGGTTCTATCTTCCAGTGGAAGATAGAACCTTATGGTTTTCACACGACGATTTGTCAGTTACGAGAGCTGGGATTTCAAAAATGATCCCACTTGGTGGCCATTTTTGGCTCATTGTGGATAAAATCAGAACAATTTTTATCATTTATGATATAAATAATACATTGCATTTTTACTATTCAATCCATTACTGCTATTCTGTTGATTCAAAGTCCCGAGATTGTAGGCCAAAATGTTCGATTTTCAGGCCCATTTTGGACGGACAAGTTTGGCAAAAAAAATAATTTTGGTAAAGTTTTGTTTCAGATGGTTATGGAAATGTGTATCTGTGACAAATCTGTGAAACCTGCAGGGCATTTGCCCATTTGGCCCAGGAGATATTAGTCAATGAAAATTTGGGCATTTATAGGAGGGAGAAAAAGAAAAAAAGATCACAATTTTTTTTTCCTGTACAATAACAAATGCCTTTTCCTTTATGGAAAAGCGAACAAAGAAAAAATGAAAGTGTCAATGACACTGTAGCTTAACTTGTCTGTGTGTTATATTTGATGAAAAGGATAAAGTTCAATGGTTTTGAAAGGATTATGAAATAAGACAAGAATTGTGCTAATTGGGAATATGTTAATTTTCTGTTCCCTGTATGCTATGTTTCCAATAAAAATATTATGAGGTGTAAACTATACTAAAGGGGTGGGTTAATGCGACCCTCACAGTTAATGTATGTGGCCCTCACAGTTGATGTACATCAATGAAAGTTTCCAATTACAGTGAAATTATTCCAAAACGAGTCATCCTATCACGTTACAATGAAATCCCTTCATAAATACGTCCTGTAGACTGTGCTAAAGGTTTTTGGGCTTCGGGCCCAATCACAGTTGTTCTAATTTAGGTATACCTTTTGTTTGTTCTAATTTAGGTATATTTTTTGTTTGTTCTAATTTAGGTATATCTTTTGTTTGTTCTTGTTTTTGTCTGTCTTTTGTTAAATCCCCTGTTGTTTATCGAGTTGAATTTGAAAAAAAAATTTGATCAGAAAACCTCCTAAAACCTCTTTTTCGTGTGTTGCAGCAGTGCCATATCTTGGACTAAATTGTCTTCAGGCATGCCAAGTTAGCATGTGCATCATGTGTAGACTGTGCCTTAGTCAGTTGCCACCAGGTTTTCTCACTTGGGTGGGACAGTCTGAGTAAGTCAGCTTCTTTGCTTTCTGAAGCCCCACCCGGAATTTTTTTTTATTGGGTGGGGCCACGAAAAAAACGAAAAGAAAAAAAAAAAAAAAAAAAAAATAATTATAATAATTATTCTTTTTGTTTCTCTGTGTTATATCTTTATGAAGTTCTCATATACATGTTAATTATATAAGTTTAATATACACTTGTTAGAAAATACTATTCATTGACATGCTCATATATATCTTTATATACTTATAATACATACTTATAGATACACTTAATACATACTTGTATATGTTTCTTTATACACTTATATATGTATATACTTATATGTCTGTGTACTTATATATACATACATTCTTAATAAATACTTCAAATATCTTTAATAGTTCTTCATTTTGTTTCCATATGCATGTATCTATTTTACTTACAAATCTCTCCATATTGTGGGAAAGAGAAACAACATACTCAAGGATTTGTTAGCACAAACATTTTATTCAAGATACTTCCAATTTATTGACTGATCTACAAAAATTATATACATATACATGGTCTTTCTCATATTCATTTTGCTCTATAGTCTATGCCTTTCACATTTACAATATAATAATGACAATATCTTTAAAAGACTGGAGTTCACAGGACTCAACACTGACCTGCTCATGGTTAACACACTATTCTGCCCTGGGGTGACACATGGGTGTAAAGTTGGTGGAGGGGGGTGGATAACATAACTGACTGAGCACACCTTTGCTCTATTGTGCTGCCAACTGAAATGTTGACATGTCACTTGGCGCGGGGGTTGAGGTCAAGGCAATGCTAGTTGGGGTGGGAGATGGGGGGGAACAGTGGGGGGGGGGGGGGGGGGGGGGGGGGGGGTACAGACACACAACCATATCTTTCCAAGCATGTTGGGAAAACAGTGTGGCTACAAATGCCAAATGTATGCACAAGTTCTGCATCTCGAATGGTTGGGGGGGGGGGGGTGGTTGCAGAGTGGGGGTTTGAGGTTGGATAGGGTTGGGGATATTTCTTTCGTGGTACAAATTGATAATTTTCTGGAGGAAGCTAGCAGGAGACACAACCCTCATGTCAGCAACACTGGTTGAGGATAAGGGTTGTAAAACCATAACTTTTCTTCATGAAGATCAAGGAAGAAGCAGGGAGGGGGAGAACAATGCATATATGTAGTATGTATGGTCATGTATTATGTAATGTGGAGTGTATGTAGGATGGCACAGTTGTGGGAGTCTCAGAACTGACTGGACACATATACTCTCCAGTTTGAGGGCATTTTGGGACTGGAATATTGACAAAACAGTAAGGGCCAAGAACAATCCTCAATTATCTGCATGCAGGTCAGGTGTGCAAGTTCAAAGGGCTGTGCACAAAAGGCTATCTTTTCAAGCGTGTTGGGATTACATTGCAGGTACAATTCTTCATAAAAGTTCTGCATCTCAACCAGCTGGGGAGTGGGCGAGAGGAGGGGGATTGTTGCATAGCACTAGGAGCATTTCCTTCACCTATCTCGTTTAACTTCAACTAAATAACTTTTCTTCATGAAATTCATGGAGGAGGAGAACTATTCATGTAAGTCTGTGTATCACCCATCTGAAAGGTGGAATGGATGTAGGAGAGATTGGGGGGGGGGGGGGGGGGGTGAACTGACTTGACAGGGACTTTGTTGATAATACAAGAATGTCAAGGAACAATACTTATTTATCTACATACAAGGCAGGGGTGGGAGTTCAAGAGGGCTGGGCACATATTTTCCGAAGCATGTTGGGAATAAAATGCAACTACAAATTTTAAATGGTCAACCAGATTTTGCATCTTGAAAAGTGGTGGGGTGGGGGTGGGTTTCTGGGGAAAGTTGGATAGGACTGGGAACAAGTCTGGGTGGGATGGGTGGAACTTTGCGGGAAGGTATGCAGGTGGGAAAGGCAGGGGAAAAGACAATCCATACACTTTTGAAGGCAAATCTGTGTGGGATAGGAGATCAATGATGGTGGGAAATAAGTATTGAACTGACTTGACAGGGATTTTGTTGATAATACAAGAATGACAAGGAACAATACTTATTTATCTGCATACAAGGCAGGGGTGGGAGTTCAAGAGGGCAGGGCACATATTTTCCGAAGCATGTTGGGAATAAAATGCAACTACAAATTTTAAATGGTCAACCAGATTCTGCATCTTGAAAAGTGGTGGGGTGGGGGTGGGTTTCTGGGGGAAGTTGGATAGGACTGGGAACAAGTCTGGGTGGGATGGGTGGAACTTTGCGGGAAGGTATGCAGGTGGGAAAGGCAGGGGAAAAGACACAATCCATACACTTTTGAAGGCAAATCTGTGTGGGATAGGAGATCAATGATGGAGGGAAATAAGTATTGTAACTCCATAACTCTTCTTCGTAAAGACTGTTGACAATTTATATGCCAAATCCAAGATGGCTTCAGGCAAATATGTTTTACCAAGGAAATTCCGAAAACTTTGATAGCTCCTCACACTTTTCTTAATAAATACTTCAAATCTCTTTAATATACGGAGTCAAAATAGAAAGTATAATAGAAACAATTTATTTATTGGTGTTTAAGGTCACATATTTTTGCACAATGGCTGATCATGACCACAACATGAGTATCAACTCAAGACCAGGGGGTGAGCGTTAATAAGCCATGTTGCCCATTTTAGAGAGGGTTTGCACTTCCCAAGCATTGGTGACTGGGTCCTATTTTACCAGTAAAACAGAGCCTGTTTACCACAGTGAACAGGCACTGCTTCATTTCCCGGGGTTTCCGTGGGTAATGTTGTCCCATTGTTCAATGCTAACATCGGTTTGCAGTTATTCTAGCACATCAGGATGTCGCATTTGCGGGATAGATTCCTTCCGGCGACGAGAACAGCAGCAATTACTCCTGGTAGAACTAACAATAGAATCAGCACACAAACTGTCCGCAACAGACTCACTGAACATGGCATCCGCAGTTGGCATCCATACCAGGGACCAATCCTTACCCAACGTCATTGTACCGTCAGAAAGGAATGGGTAAGTCAGCGTGTTTTGCTGGACTCAGCCGCATTGGAGCAGTTCTTTTTAGTGATGAAACCTGATTTTGTCTACAGCGAGCTGATGGTAGGGCCAAAGTGTATCGCCGATGAGGAGAACAGTTTTCTGATGCTTGCATACAGGACTGCGACCATTTCGGCGGGGGTAGTGTAATGGTTTGGGTAGGAATTTCCTTGCACCATCTAACGCAGTTGATCTTCAGCGATGGTAATCTGAATGGACAGTGATATAGGGACAAAATTCTTAACACTGTTGTTGTCCCGTTATTATTTAGTATTTATTTATTGGTGTTAAGGTCACATATTTTTGCACAATGGCTAATCATAACCACAACATGATTATCAACTCAAGACCAGGGGTAAGCGTTAATAAGCCATGTTGCCCATTTTAGAGAGGGATTGCACCTCGCAAGCATTGGTGACTGGGTCCTATTTTACCAGTAAAACAGAGTCTGTTTACCACAGTGAACAGGCACTGCTTCATTTCCCGGGGTTCCCGTGGGGAATGTTGTCCCGTTGTTCAACGCTAACATCGGTTTGCAGTTATTTTAGCAAGTTGATGCCCGATGCCATGAGGCGCATATCTGTCGTGACTTTCTTGAGGAGCAGAGCATCGAACTTCTTCCCTGGCCCCCACTTTTGCCAGATTTGTCGCCAATCGAGCATCTTTGGGATCAGTTGGACCATCGGGTACGACTTCATGATCTTCAGACGTAAGGTGATTTACATAATGTTCTTAGGCAGGAGTGGAACACAATATGACAGGGTGACATCCAGAGACTTATCAGGTCCATGCGCCTTTAATATCTTGCCATTCAAGAGGCAAACAGTGGACATACACGCTATTGGCTGCATGTGTTAACTTTACATTTCACCCCATGTCTGAACTGCGACGCCCTAACGTGACTAAAAAAATTGATCCTCAAAGTTTATTATACTTTCTTTTTTGACTCTGTCTTAAGTTCCTCTTGTTTCCATATGAATATATCTATTTTACTTAAAAATCACACCGAAGTTACATATAAAATTTGAAAAAGATTAGGCAAGAAGGTGCGGCCTGTAGGGTGTGCCAATGGAATCGTTGACAACTGAAATGTCAAAACCAAGATGGCCATTGCCGGCGAAGTTTTTCAATAAAATTCAGAAAAAATTGATAGCATCCATCTGGACATCACACCAAAGCAACATTTGAAAACTGAAAGAGATTGAGTGAGAGATGCAGCCTGTAGGGTTTACTAATGAAATTAATGATATTTTATAATCCGAATCCAAGATGGCCACTGCCAGCAATGTTTTTTAATGAAATTCAGAAAATGTTGATAGCTTCCATCTGGACATGACTCCAAAGCTACAAATAAAATTTAAAACTGATCAGGTGAGAGATACAGCCTTAAGGTGCTAAAGGAATTGTGGATGGGCAAAGATAAAGACATATGAATGTATGATGTATCGTAACCCATCCCAACAGCTCATACTTGACTTTGTCAAGTTGAGCTAAAAACCAAGGGCAACCCAACTAAGAGAGAATTCGCAACAGGTGAAAAAGGAGTGAGAAGGAAGCAGAAAATATTAAGTATTTGTGTATTTTTATCTATTTATTGGTGTTGAAGGTCATTTAAGCATCTTTGGCTATCTCATGATCACAACATATGTGTGAAGTGAAGTTGAGCCAATTGTTTATACCAATTCTACCCATTTTAGAGGTCTTCCAATCCAGGCATGGGTTCCAGATCCTATTTTACCAGTTAAGCAGAGCTTGTTTACAGCAGTAAACAAGCAATGCTCCACTTCCTGGGGTTCCCATGAGGGAGCGGAGTGGGAATCAATACTCTTTTCTGTCAATACTCTCTTGAAGTGGATAACAAGATCAAAGCCTGGTGTGGCTAAATACACCCATTCCACAATTTGAGTTGCAGCAATTTTTCTTCTGAAAGCAGTGAAAAATCCAAGTCCACCTGGCCATAACTTTGAAAGCATTCATCGGACAGGTCCCCAGAACGCAGGTGCACAGGTTCCTATTGTAGTTATTATTCATTCAAGTTTAGAAATGATCGGTTAAAACACGACTGAGAAAAGAACCCAACAAATGTTTACAGCAGTAAACAACTTGTCAAGCAATGCTCCACTTCCTGGGGTTCTCACAGGGGACAAAACATATTGACACGAAGTACGAGACGGTACTCATGGTAGAAAGAGGAAAAATTACTATGGTTGAAATCGTGGGGCAATTTAGTATTCGGGTCCAGCCTTGTCATTTTGAGGTGGGCGATCACTCTGGGCTGCAGTCGCCTGTCCGAGTTCAAAATTCCGCAGATGGTAAACGTCCGCCCAACCCCGATTTCTACAGCCCATTAATTCAGTCGAAGGCACCTCAAAATCAGCCATCTCAAATGGCAATTTTCGCTGACTGAAGGAGGTAACAAAGAGCAATTTGTGAGGTTTGTAGTGTGTCGCTGACACAGTCATCCTGAGACAGTAAGTAATTTTCGAAATATGAGCGAGAGGTCTACCAATTCCAAAGTTGTAATTAGTTATTACATGATTCGCCTGTGACGTTTCGTCCCAAAATCAAAGCCGAGACGAATCGTCCCCCCCCCCCCCCCCCAACATGGCTTGGTTATTTCAATGCAAGGTAACTATAACACTCAGTGTTAGTGAGTGTCATGGGTAATCTGGTATCTTGCATCCAAGTATTCAAGCCTATCATAATTACACAAATCTTGTTAATGTACCTTAAAATGATATTAGCTGTCTACCCAGCAGGCTGAAACAAAATGGCCCTGCGCATCCAAAATGGCCCTCCTGGGGTGATTTGAAAGACGACTGAGAAAACGTCTGGACAAAAAATAGTTTGCAGACAAGACAGACAGATGGATGGACAGACCAATCACATATATGCAACACATCCAATTTTTCAGCAGGCAGATAGAAAAGGAAAGACAGCCCAAACGAAGGGTATCTGATGAACAGTGCTTCGTGTGAGAGAATTTTACGGGTGCAAAATTTTGCACCAGTGAAATCAGAGACGGGTGTAATTGCACTCACAATTTGAAACAATTGATATTCAATGTATGATTTGTTAAAAATGTTATTTGGTGCATTCTACACTAATTATTAATAAAATTTTAATGTAATCTTCTTTTATCAGTTGTTTTCTGTCCAATATGGGCCCAGGGTAGTGCTGGACGGTATTACAGTTAAAACTAGAAGTCCTGTCCTGAAATGCTCACAAATAGCACGTCAATCTGCGCGTTAATCTATGCGTTATGACCACAGTAAGGCTATCAAATTCTGTACATATGGCCTGTGCACGAGCAATGTTTCAGCCAATGGACCTCCGGGTAACCCGGAGGTCCATTGGCAGAAACATTGCCTGTGTTTGCTATGAGTAACGAGGAGAACCTGCAGTGCTTTGGTTGCCATTCGATATGGCAACTGCGCACAATTCCTACACACAATTAAGCCTAGATAAGCGCACAGTTCGTGACAGGACTTCTAGTTTTAACTGTAGGATAATTAAATATCATGGTATCACTATCAGAAAATGATACTGTTGTATATTGTTTTACCTATTATTCTAAACTGCGATGTGACAAACAACGAAAGGAGACAAACCGTCTGCTTACAACTACGCCCAAAACGTCTGCCAGAAAAAAAAACGTCCGCTAATAATTATACCCAAAATGGAAATGTATTGGCAGACGTTTTATTTGCGATTACGGTGAACATTTATAATAATAACACTTTGGGCGGCCGCTGATTTGTTGCAGTTCTAGGGCAAGAAGGCCTTGGTTACCCCTGTGCTCCCAACTGCCTCCCTATTCCCACACTTCTTCTCTCCTCTCAACACTCGGAGACAAATTGCATGACGACATCCCTTGGCCCATTCTTCCCAATCTCTTCGATTAGCATATTAACCCTCTCTTTTGAGTCACTTACTAACCACATATCCTTCATTCTCCCATCCCACTTCCCATTAGACTCCCAGTGAATATTATTCTTCTAGACTGGTATATGGGCATTCTAGAAGAAAGTGTTCCAGGGTCTCCACCACGCCTAAATTACACATCTGGCACTCCTGTTCACTGTTTTTCCCAATTTTTCCCCTCAGCTTCAGGGAAAGCGACCTCAGCTTGAACAACCTCAAAGGTACCATCAAGGTACTCTTCAAAACCAGGCTTCTCTTTCTCACGCAGGCCACCTCAAAATCTCATCAATTAAGATTACTTAAAATACATTGATTTGGCATTGCAGTGGTAATGGGCTGGTTAAGTATCATCGTGCTTATCTTGGTAGAGGAAGCAGAAATGACTTGCTTTGTTTATTTGAAAATAATGAAGAACCTTGCGTAGGTCTTGTATCAAACATTTGTGTGCACACTATGTGGGAAGCAAGTTGCTTTCATGACATCATCGTGTGCAAACAGCCAATCACTTTGAAGTACAAGTGTAAAACTACAGTGAATCCCTTGGTATTTCCCAAGAAAAATTTCCAAGTTGTAAACAACAGGAATGCCATTGATCGAAATGTCCAATGTGACTTACTATGCATGCATAATGAAATGCAGTACACATGATTGTGTCTACTCACCTCAACTTGTTTCAAATTCAAGGTAAACAATACTCTGTTGCCTTCGCAATAATGGTGACTATTGAGACAAACCACTTGAACAGTTGGTCTCAAGACAACGAGTGCTTTCGGAAATGGGAACAAGATTTTTCACGAGAGCATTTTGTTTTAACACCAGTGAAATTGAAATTACGGCACAAACGAGTGTGATCGCACCCGTCTCAAACAAAGGCCTGGATGTATGGTGGTAAAAGGACATAAATGGGGCGATGGATATTTGAAGATATGAAGTCAGCCCTGATCAAATTGTTTAAATTTACGAGACCAAAATCTCCGAATTTCTGACCGAATGTTGAAAAGTGGAAGGCTGATGAGTTTGCAACCAAGCTAGAACTTCCAGAATTTAAGGTCTCTGTTGGATATTTATTTATTTATTTATTGGTGTTTAAGGTCACATACTTATGCACAATGGCTAATCGTGACCGTGACAGTTTTACGGGTGGAAGAAGCCGGAGTACCCGGAGAGAACCACCGAGCAACGACGAGCAGCTGTCAGCTCCCCAACATCGTAACTCTGAACTCTGCACCGCAGCACAGGCAGGGTTAGATTGGTTGAAGACATGCGCACCATCGACGTGCAGTACGCCTCAGTACACAGCGTCATCGTGCCCTCATGTAGGCAATCGGGGTGAAGTGTCTTGCCCAAGGACACAACGCGGTTGCCGCAGGTGGGATTCGAACCGAGGACCTCTCGGCTTGCAGCCTGCACCGCTACCAACTGAGCCACCGCGCCCCCCTCTGTTGGATGGCTTGGTCGATATAAAGAACGGAGTAATCACAAAATAGTCTCCAAATTACCCCAAATGTGATAACTCAAACATGCAGATAATTCTAAATTCGCTGTTGTTTCATGCAAACTTCAAGTCAACAAGTTTTGATTGTATTATTGTTGTCACACCAAATTTAAAATGTTTATTTATTCGACTTGTGTTGACACTTCGATTTTCCATTCCTTTAAATTCAAGTCTGCGTGAAAAGGCTTAAAGTATCAGGAATGAACTACAGAGAAAGAGAATTTATGGAGGCTTATTTTCAGGAGTAAAATATTTTTAAACAAATCAGAAATGGATTTTCGTTAATAGTATTTACAGATATTTATACTGGAATCAGAACAATTTTTTATAAGAAACCAGGAAAGGCATATATGTGATCAGCATTCAAAGGGATCGATACACGAATCAGAAATGGACAATTTTTGGCTCTTACCACTAATTTGAGTTATAAAATATGTTCATAAACTTTAGAAGTGCATTAAGGTGTAATAAAATGCATTTTCCAGTCTTTCTGAATAATATGCACTTGATGACTTTGGTGACCTCTTTCAGGCAGATCCTTTGTTGACCTCTGCGACCTTGACCCATATTTTGAATCGCCATCAAGTGTCGACTCATTTGGTGTTAGTCCCAGGTCCATTCATCATACCATGATTGAGACATGAGCGTGACCCGCTTTCAAAATTTTTGGCCATGCCCACTTTTTTAATGTAAAAATGCATGTATGGACCTCAGGAATGCTTTGGGGGCTCAAAAAATGTGATTTCCAGCAATTATGAAAAATGCATTCAATGATCCTTAGGTAACCTCCGTGACCTTGACCCATATTTCGAATCTCCATCAAGTGCCGACTCATTTGGTGTTGGTCCCAGGTTCATACGTCATACCACACCTGAGATATGGGTGTGACCCACTTTCAAAAATTTTGGTTACGCCCACTTTTTTACGTCAAAATGCATGTGTGTACGTCAGGAATACTTTAGGGGGTCAAAAAATGAGATTTCCAGCAATTATGAAAAATGCATTCAATGACCCCTAGGTGACCTCCGTGACCTTAACCCATATTTTGAATCTCCAAGTGTCGATTCATTTGGTGTTGATCCCAGGTTCATATGTCATACCACGTCTGAGATATGGGCGTGACCCACTTTCAAAAATTTTAGCCACGCCCACTTTTTTAACGTAAAAATGCATGTGTGTACGTCAAGAATGCTTTAGGGGATCAAAAAAATGTGATTTCCAGCAATTATGAAAAATGCATTCAATGACCCCTGGGTGACCCCCACAACCCTGACCCATATTTTGAATCTCCATCGAGTGTCGACTCATTTGGTGTTGGTCCCAGGTCCATATGTCATACCACATCTGAGATATGGGTGTGACCCACTTTCAAAATGCCCCTACAGACACCCCTGATACCACAGGAATCTGAAAAACACAGGTGGCCGAGAACTTGTGGCTGTCTATCAGCATGCCAAAAATCAACGAGATAGGGCAATTCGTTTTCGAGTTATCTTGCGGACAAAAAGTGATGAGAAGACAGAAGACAGGAAAAGAAGAAGAAAAAAAGAAAAACAAACCGTGCAAAAACAATAGTCTGTGTGTTTCACACAGACTAATTATCAACTTATCGTCCGGAAACCAATTGTTTACAATTTACTATGTGAAGGGTCACTGTGACCTTGACCTTTGACCTTGTGATTCCGAAATAAATAGGGCTCTTTCTTGCACCAATGCCAACCTACCTATGACGTTTCATGAACGTAGGTGGAACCATTGTCAAATTATCATCTGGAAACCAATTATTCACGATTTATTATGTTCAAGGTCACTGTGACCTTGGCCTTTGACCTAGTGAGTCCAATATAAATAGGGGTCTTCCACTCACCTAGGACAACCTACCTATGAAGTTTCATGAATACAGGTCAGACCATTATCAAGTTATCGTTCGGAAACCAATTGTTTATGATTTATCATGTTGAAGGTCACTGTGACCTTGACCTTTCACCTAGCGAGTCCAAAATAAATAGGTTTCTTCCTCTCACTGATGCCAACCTAACTATGAAGTTTCATGAACATGGGTCGAACCATTATCAAGTTATCATCCTGAAACCAATTGTTTTGATTTACCATATTCAGGGTCACTGTGACCTTGACCGTTGACCTAGTGAGTCAAAAATAAATAGGGTTCTTCCTCTCACAAAGGCCAACCTACATTTGAAGTTTCATGAATGTGGGTTGAACCATAGTCAAGTTATCCGGAAACCAATTGTTTACAATTTACTGTGTTCAAGGTCACTGTGAGCTTGACCTTTGACCAAGCAAGTCCAAAATTAATAGGGTTCTTCCTCTCACCGATACCAACCTACCTATGAAGTTTCATGAACATGGGTTGAACCATAATCAAGATATCATCCGGAAACCAATTGTTTACGCCCGCCGCCCGCCATTCATCAAACTTTACGTCAAATTTGACTTCGTCACAACTCGACAAAAAACCTGATGCATGTACTATATATTTCTGCCTTCCGTGAGTTGGGGTTTGGACTGATTAGGAAGTATGCACTCTGTATTCAAAACAATTATAAATTATGAGGTTCCAACTGTCTTTTTTTAGAACAATAGCATTTTTAATTTCCAATTTTAGACACAAGAGATGCAAGAATTTTTTTCAGTTTGGAGACCTTGATTTATTAATTTATTTATTGATGTTTAAGGTCACATATTTATGCGCAATGGCTAATCATGACCATGGCAGTTTAACGGGTGGAGGAAGCTGGAGTACCCGGAGAGAACCACCGAACAACGACGAGCAGCTGCCAGCTCCCAACATCGTAACTCCGCACTGCAGCACAGGCAGGGTTAGATTGGTTGAAGACATGCGTACCATCGACGTGCAGTATGCTTTAGTACACGGCGGCATCGTGCCCCCACATGGGCAATGGGGGTGAAGTGTCTTGCCCAAGGACACAACGCGGTTGCCGCAGGTGGGATTCGAACCGAGGACCTCTCGGCTTGCAGCCTGCACCTCTACCTACTGAGCCACCACCCCTCCCCCCCCCCCCCCCCTGGAGACCTTGATAAGATAACGAGTATGTGGGGGACTACCAAAAATTCTTGACACTAAAATTTCGTATGTGTGAACACACTTTCATGCTATCAATGAAACCTGGACATTTCATTCAACATGAAAACTATCTTTAGTTAAAAAATCACTCGGATATAATCAGGTCTTCAAATTCCACCAAACTCACACCGGTAACCAGTGTTCCCAAATTATAGAAATGTTCCCAAATTAGGGGGCATAACACATAGGATTGAATTTTTTTCTTCTATTTTGTTTTTGCTTTCTTGTCAATATTTTTTTCCAGAAAATAAGCAGACTGTCATCTATAAAATGAGGTTCACAGAGGGTGAATTTTGTGATGCTACCCTGCACAGCAGGGTAGCATCACTATGTTTGTTTGTTTGTTGGTGGTTAACGTCACATATTTATGCACCATGGCTAATCGTGACACAACATGGAGATGAAGTCAAGTTTAGTCAATCGTTGATCAACATGTTGCCCATTTTAGAGGACTTTCACCCCAAGCATTGGTGACTGGGTCCTATTTTACTAGTAAAGCAGAACTGGTTTACCACAGTAAACAAGTGCTGCTTACTTCCCGGGGTTCCCACGGGGAGGTAGCATCACTAAATTTACCCTCTGCCAACCTCAGTCTGAATCAGGGTCTCAAACCAAAATAGAAAGAGGTACCCTGAGGATAAATTGGCCCACTGTATGGGATAGCATCAGCAAATTCAACCTCTGGGGACCTCTGGGTAACCAGTGGTCTGAAATTATACAAAAGTTCCCAAATTAGAGGGCATAACACATAGGATTGAGTTTTTTATTCTTTTTTTTTGGCTTTCTTGTCCATTTTTGTTCAAATAATTTAACCTGCAAAGGCCTGGATATGCATATACATTCTTTCTACTGAATGACAGTCTACATTCCGTGGCTTTGCAGTTTCTATGAAAGTCCTGCCAACCTACATGTATATAGGCAGCTGAGACTTGCCAAGAAACAATTTCCAAGGCTCTTATAATTTAACATCTTATTTATCCCAGAGATTGCATATTTGGGCACGTGTTCCAGTTCAGTAGAAAGCGATAAGAATTGCAATAAGGCCCCAAAATGTTAACGGTAATAAATATTCCAAGGTTTCTTCAATTAGGTTGAACAAAAGCTAACTTGGCAAGTCTGTAATGTCCCAAAATAAGACCAATCTAAAGTCCCGATATAATATTGCGAGGTTAAAATGCCAACAATGTATTCTTGAATTTTCCTGATTTTGTGACCTTGATCTTTGTCATATGGACTTGTTGGTGCTGCACAACAAACATTTCCTTTATCTTTCACACTTGTGTGAAGTTTTCGTGAAAATGCACCCTGTCATTGTTGAGTTATAACAAAGACAATTTTCCATATCAACAAAATTTTTCACAGATTTGAGCTTTTATAAACATGTGACCTTGGGCTTTGTCATTTAGACCTGTTGACGCCTCACAACACATTTTTCATTTGTACTAGACCCTTGCTTGAAGTTTTTAAAAAATTCACCCAGTCTTTTAGGCCCTCCAGCAAGATCTCTTTCTATAACCAATGTAAACTTAAACGACAGCAAAGTGGAGGGTGGCATATACCCCTGCCTGCAATGCCATACCATACAATAGCTTTACAGAAATGTAGCATTTATTACTGGGTGATGCTGAAGGATGACAGACCTGTGACAGATTACAGACCATTGGGGCATATATCATAAGAACTATTAAGTGTCACCAAAGGGTGACACATAAAGGTTCTCCCCACCTCTAATTCTGTGAAAAAAATATTTTTCTGCAAACTTAATATATGTTGCACATCTACATGACTTGTGTAACCATATCGTAAAGTTTCAATTCTCTGCATTAGAAATTGGGGGAGGAGTTGATTACACCATGAAGGTATCCTTAATTGAACAAGTTATTCATGAATGAATTTAATGGGATGGACAAAATCAAAGTCCATAAAATGCAATAACTCCTACAGTTAAAACTAGAAGTCCTGTCATGAACTATGCACTTATCTAGGCTTAATTGCGGATAGGAATTGTGCGCAATTGCCTTAACGAGTGGCATCCAAAGAACGGCAGGTTCTCCTGGTTACTCAAAGCAAACACAGTCAATGTTTCTGCCAATGGACCTTGAGATACCCAGAGGTCCATTGGCTGAAACATTGCTTGTGCACAGGCCATATGTACAGAAATTGATTGCCTTACTATGGCCTACTGGCACAGAGAACACATTGGAACTCAGGGGACAATTTGTCAATGCACTAATTCGCAATAATTCATGACCAATTCTGTGTCGCATTTCGATGTAGAAGACAGTCACATAAGAATTGAATGCAACATTTTGAATATTGAGATGTGTGTGCCAATTTGTCCACTATGTAGCTGAATGTAGTACAATTTTTCAGTCACAATATTAATACCCTGAAGTGAATATAACCAAAATAGCATACAAGTTTTTGCACTGAAAATTTCAGGTGCAATTGCCCTTCTAAGCAATCTGAAGGCAGCTGTTTTGCACTCCTTGATTTTCTAGATTGCCAGGCCTGACTCTGACAATAAAATCTCACACTACACCTGCATTTCACTATGGGTATACAGCAATAGGATACACTTGCATACCAAATATCAAGTCACTTAATCAGGGGGAGGGGGGAGGTTAACCCATGTTCAAACTTGGCCTGTAGTACTAGCTGGAAAATACACATATATCTAGCACCTTGGGTTGAAATCAAATAATCCAAACCGGTGTTATTGGTCCGAAACCAATTGTTTAAGGAGGGACGGACCATTTACATAATATGACCATTTTTACAAATGGTCATATAAAAAACCAATATCAAATTTGAAGAGAATCATTTAATTAGAACTGGATTTATCTTCTGGATAACATGGGAAGGAGGGAGGGGTGGATTTACTCCACCCATCTCCCCCTGAAGTTTGGTCCCTCACTCCCATTTCCTTCCAATCTGTATTACTTTTGTAAAACAACAGAAGTATGCTGCACAAGGCATTTCTTTATATTTCAAACTGTGAAGCTCAGGTAATGAGAAAAAAAGCTGCATACAAATAAAAGAAATCAGGTCTGTAAATGCAATTATTAAAAGTTGTGTTGATTGTGCAAGAACAAGAAGTGACAAAGTATGTGACAGAAGCCCAATTTAAAATTTAAAGAAACTAAATAAGAAAAACTGTTTTGAAAAGGGTTAAATTAACGCAAATATTAATTGAAACCACTGTATACAGCGTCAGTAGACCTTGCCCCAAATGAAAAACAATAACGTTGTAACACAATGTTTGAAGAATAAAAGGTACAACCTTGAAAAGCAAAACTTTAATTGACTGCAAAAAAAGGGTTCAATATTTCCTAAAACTGATAAAAGAAATCACTGATGTAAATGCAATCATTATGCTGTACTGACCATGCAAGAATTAAAGTAACAAAGTATGTGGTAAAAGCCTAATTTCTAAAACAAAGAAACTAATCCTGGAAACAAGAAACTATACTACTCGAAGTTTGCTTAGCACCAAGTATATCCAACTACCTGTTTTACATTTTAGTTGAAATATTGTAATTAAAATTGTATATATTTTTTATTTAATTATATCTTTAATGATTTAAGTACCAAAATTAAGATTTTATTTGTGTTTGACATTTTTATTTTTATCTTTTGAATACAACAACCATGGAAAATGGATATTATTGGTAAAAGAGTAAATTTTTCAAATTTGCCAAAAAGTTGACGGAGCGAACTGGTATGGGTTCAATATCGAGTATGAGACCCATTACTTTTAATTACAGCTTGTCAATATCTTCTGATGCTCCCAATCATGTTCCTGATGGTCCTTTGTGGGATGTTGTTCCATTCTTGTACCAGCATGGCACCAAGCTTCTGGACACTTCTCGGCTGGACTTGATGGGCTGAAATTGCAAGCTGCTACTCATTCCAGACATGTTTGATTGGACTGAGGTCAGGGGATCCTGCTGGCCAGTCCATACGCTCAATCCCCTCCCTCTGCCGGTACTCCCGGACAGCATGGGCAACATGAGGACTGGCATTATTGTCCATCAGAATGAATCTTATCACCCACTACCCCTGCTTAAATCTGACGTGGGCATCCAGGATCTAATCAATATATCGTTGTGCACTCAATGTACCATGTTCAAGGACACAGAGCTCTGTACCCTCCATCCCAGCTGATGCCACCCACACCATGATTGAACCTCCACCAAAGCGGTCATGCTCAGCAATGTTGGCTGCGTGGAATCGCTCTCCAGGTCTTCTCCATACCCGAGAATGCCTATCTCTGTGGTCTAGGCAGTACCATGACTCATCTGTAAAAAGGACAGGACGCCAATCTTCTCTGGTCCATCCAACATGGTCCATGGCCCATTCATATCATGCCTGGCAGTGGTTCTGGGACAGCGGAATGCGAATACATGCTTTTTTCGATCGGAGACCACCTTCGTGCAACATTGCCCGGAATGTCTGCGTCGTAACATTTACCCTGAATGCATTCTAAGGTCACTGCGAAGCTGGGTTGCTGTGGTAAAGCGGTTCCTACTGGCCTGAATGATCAAAACCTGGTCTTCAGCTTCAGGTGTTGCCCTGTCTCTGCCACCATCATGCCGTCTTACTAGTGTGCCATACTGCTGAAATCTTGCCCAGGCTCTGGTGATCACTGTATGGTGCACACCAAGAGCTTCACTAACCTGACAAAGGGTAGCCCCTTGCCCCACCATCCCTACAGCCCGCCACATTTCTGCTTCAGACAAATGGCTTCTTACATTTGCATTTGCCATATTCAGCCATTATTTATTTATTTATTGGTGTTTAAGGTCACATATTTCTGCACAATGGCTTATCATGACCATGACAGTTTTATGGGTGGAGGAAGCCGGAGTACCCGGAGAGAACCACCGAGCAACGGCGAGCAACTGTCAGCTCCCCAACATACTAACTCCACACAAGCAGGGTTAGCATTGGTTGAAGACATATAGGGGTCAATTTTTTTCCGCAGGCTGTCTAAGTCCTTCAATACGCATTTTGTACCAAAGAAAAAAGTGCCTAATTGGCGAGGGGGTCGTAGTGCATTTTGGAGCAAAGAAAAAAATGGTTAATTGGCGGGGGGTGGGCAGGGCAAAAACTTCAACAATTTTCATTGGATAATGGTGGTCATCAAACTAGACAGACACTGCTGCTGCTGCAGAGACATATATTGAAAAGAAATGAAATCTGTTAACTATTGTTCAAGCTATGCCATAAACAAAGTTGAGACAGATGGATGGACAGCCAGGCTGATGGACAGATCGACGGACAGAGCTCTATGCTATTTCCATCCCTTGTGGTGGGATAAAAAGTAACAAAGTATGTGGTAGAAGCCTAATTTGAAATTTAGAGAAACTAAGTACGAAAACCGTTTTGAAAAGGGTTAAATTAATGCCAATATTATTTGAAACCTCTGTATACAGGTTCAGTAGACTTTGCCCCAAATGAAAAACAATGACGTTGTAACACAGTGTTTGAAGAAGTAATAGTTACAAACTGAGCTGGAGGTATTCATGAAGTTGAACAACCTGCCAATGTGCGGTATGTGATGCCGAGCTGCGATATGGCGAGGTGTTACAGCACATTGGCAGGTTGTTCAAATTCATGAATACCGACAGCGAGGTTAGTAACTTACTTACATGCCAATTCACAGAGCGCATGGACCCAGGTATGGTAAGTGAGTACAGGTGTCCAAGTGACGTCACTTGAACACCTAGTCTATTGTTCTATCGGGTTTTTCACGTCTCTTACCAACCCGGAGAAGACAAAGGAATTGGTGTGCAATGAAGGGTACAACCTTGAAAAGCAAAACTTTAATCTGAAACTTTAAGCTAGGAATACCAAGTAAAACAGACTGTCAAAAACAGGTTAAATATTTCCTGAAACTGATAAAAGAAATCAATGATGTAAATGCAATTATTAAGTTGTAGAATTGAAGTAAAAAAGTATGTGGCAAAGCCTAATTTCAAATACAAAGAAACCAAGTCTGAAAACATGTTTAAAAGGGGTTAAAATTGTGCCAATATTAATGAAAATCACTGTAGAAAGATTCAGTAGATAGTAGTAGACATTGTCCCAAATGGGAAACAGTGACATTGCAGTAAAGTGTTTGAAGAAATAAAGGTGTAACTTTTGTAAACAAAAAAAACTTCAACCAAAAACTTTAACCTGGAAGTTATAAGTTAAATTGCCATACAAAAAAGGGTTAAATATTTCTGAAAATAAGATGAAAAACATAATGAGAATGACAGTAGTAATTAATATTAATTTAAAAGAAAAAAAACTTTAACCTTGACTAAAAAACTTTAACCACAAACTTTAACCAAAACTCTAAATGTTAACAGACGGACAAAAGTCATGACTACAGGCCCAAACTGTAAACAGTCGGGCTAAAAATGAGTATAGAAAAATGACAACAACAGGTAATTTAATTTACCCCTGTGAATTGAATAATTTCCACAAACATGGTAATTCAACTAACAGGGTTCCATCATTCCCCCCATAATGCTCTATCACATCACTAAATATCATTCAAATTGGAGTAGCAGCGGCTGAAATACAAGGGAAAATGTTGGTTACCACAATCACTTAAAAAGGCAATTTATTTTTAAGTGCTGTACGGTGCTAATTTTAACATGTCTCGTGATAAAGTGAGGTGTATGAATGCATTGGGTGTAATTATGAGTGGCATTCTGGTCTTTCAGGCAGATATTTGGGCAAAGTTGTAAAGAGACGTTTTGTCCCTACACGTTGTTTGGCACATCGCAGTCAAAAATAACTGGTATAACGGCATACCACAGTATAATTTTCTGAATACTGAGGTATTTAATGATCCCAATACCACCCAAACACTAACAGGCAGCCTAAATATTAACTGAGGGACTTGATTTGAACAAACTTGAATCTGACCTCTGTAATGATATTGTAATCCAAAGATCAACAGATTCTGATTGGTGGTTGTGGAGAGGAAGATTCTTTGACAAGAACTTCTAATATTGCAAAATTAAAATTTGGGATCCTGTACAGAGTTCAGTCTTCGTCATATGAAAAATCGACGGTGGCAACAAATCGCTTGCCTGAAAACCAGTTTGGCAAGCAAATCGCTTGCCTAAAAAGTTTTTACTGTAAAAACATACTGACCCATTAGAGAATTGCCTTATAATTGCTACCTACATGTGATACCATCTCATAATGCACAAACTGTCAGCCAGAATCCGCTAGGCATAAATTGGCAGGTCCGGTATGAAGGGAAAACCAGACTGTAGGCGCAATCATGGTTCGTGTCGAACAGAGAAAATGTTTTAAATTACAACTGCGGAAGGCCATTTTCTTGCATCTGACACCGCCCAGTTAGAAAAATGGGTAACAAATTTTTGTTTCAGTCAGATCATCAATTAGTGTTTCTACTGGGTTTTTTTTTTCAAAAAGAGTTGAGTCCGGCTTCTGTTTTGTCTTATTTTAGAGAAAAATATTCAAATATTAAACATTATAAGCACTTGGGTTTTTTTCCAAATATTAGTTTTAATAAAAGTTCAAAGTGCAAGTACCTTCCTCTCTCTCCCAAAATTATGAGATTATATATAACACAGCACATGTACAGTGAACCATTAATCCAGAAGACAATGAAGATTGTTCACAGAGCCCTGGATATACAGTTGAATAGCATTGGCGTGCCCCTCCTCCCCCCCCCCCCCACCCCACTCTCCCCCATCAAAACAAGAGGAAAATACTGTGGTAACAATGCACAACTTGGGTAAAAAATGCTGAAGATGTAATGTTGTGTGAAATGTCAGGCCAAAGAAAAGAAAATCCTTTGTTTGGGGTACCACCACCGACCCTAAACAATTATGCAGACTCTAAACAATTTACAAAGTAAAAGTCACTAATTTAGGTCATTGCAACCCTACTTTTTATCGGACTTCAACTGTGAATTTGAAACCTATTTGGAGGTTAAATCTATCAAAAATACATGCAGAAATAAATATATCGGACAGTATAAATGCGGAGCAAGTGGTAAGTTCCAGTTCAGCAAAGGAAACCGAATTTGATAAATTGATCATTTTATCGATGCAATATTTTACCGTTGGCGTTGAAGGTTATGAAAATTAATGAATATCGTGTTGAGTTTCGTGTATTGACACTGAAAGCCCTGAATCTTGGCCTGCTGTCTTGAAAATGTTATTGGTGCAAGCATAGTGTTGTGTCCCTGGGCAAGACACTTAACCCTGATTGCCCACATGGGGGCATGATGACGATGTGTACTAAGGCGTACTGCACGCCGATGGTACACATTTCTTCAACCAATCTAACCCTGCCTGTGCTGCAGTGCAGAGTTACGATGTTGGGGAGCTGGCAGCTGCTCGTCATTGCTCGGGTAGTTCTTTCCGGGTACTCTGGCTTCCTCCACCCGTAAAACTGTCACGGTCATGATTAGCCATTGTGCATAAGTGTGTGACCTTAAACATCAATAAATAAGTAAATAAATATAAATATTCAGGAGGGCATGGGGAATGATTTCTGAAGTTCTCAATATGACGATATTTTTATTTTGTTTATTTGACAATATCACTAAGGATATTTTTTATAACCGGCTATACCCGATTAATCAGGAAAGCATCCAGCAGGCAAGCACTATACCATTCCAGTCAACTGGTCGTAAGGATGCTCCATACCATATAACAGTTCTTTGTTCTGTGCAGTTTCGTAGAGATGAGGCGATTATATTTATTTACTGGTGTTTAAGGTCACATGTTTCTGCACAATGGCTAATCATGACCACGACAGTTTTACGGGTGGAGGAAGCCGGAGTACCCAGAGTAAACCACCGAGCAACTGTCAGCTCCCCAACATACTAAGTCCACACAAGTCCACCCATAAATCGGGTATAGCCGGTTATAAAAAAAATATCGTTAGTGATATTGTCAAAAGGGTTAGCATTGGTTGAAGACAGGTGCACCATCGACGTGCAGTACGCCTTAGTACACAACGGCATCATGCTCCCACGTGAGCAATGGGGGTGAAGTGTCTTGCCCAAGGACATAATGCGGTCACCGCAGGTGGGATTCAAACCGAGGACCTCTTGGCTTGCAGCCTGCACCTCTACCAACTGAACCACCGTGCCCCCAGATGAGGCGATTAATCAGTGTAACGTTGGCACTCGGCCGATAAGTGCCCATAGGTTCTCGCCAATTGTCTGAAATTCAATGAAAGTGTTACTCTAGTGATCCGAATAATCGTACCCGTACGTTTATTAAATTTCAATAAAAATTCCAGCCTGTACGATCCTTATTTGAACCCCTACGATTATTAAATTTTGCATTTTCAAATGTTCGATTTAATTTATGATGAAATCTCAATTGCAAAACATGAACTCTCTAATGAAACTCGCATCGTAAAGTCGGCTAAATTTCTCAAGAAAGTTAAAAAATTTATATATTTTTTATACTTACCAATGACCCAGACTTAGCTGGTGCTAACTCTTAAAAACATAGGGCCAAACACAAATTTTGCCCCCCAATCCCCAAAATTTGCATCTAAAACCAAAGAAAACATGTCCTGAATGGCACTCCACACTTCACCTCCACTGCGCATGCGCAGTGTCAAGGACGTCCCGAAATTGGCGCCATTAATCATTCTTGTTTGTTTGTTTGTTGGTGGTTAACGTCACATATTTATGCACCATGGCTAATCGTGACACAACATGGAGATTAAGTCAAGTTTAGTCAATCGTTGATCAACATGTTGCCCATTTTAGAGGACTTTCACCCCAAGCATTGGTGACTGGGTCCTATTTTACTAGTAAAGCGGAACTGGTTTACCACAGTAAACAAGTGCTGCTTACTTCCCGGGGTTCCCACGGGGAAATCATTCTTGTAACCAGTGCCTGGTAAGCACTATGTACTCAGCGGGGAGGTATGAGTTCCCAACTCCTGGGAGGGCCATCCCCGTCTGGGTCATTGGTAAGTATAAAAAATATATAAATTACTATAAATTTTTTAACATTTTTATACTGTACCAATGACCCAGACTTAGCTGAATAGTAAAAAGGCTGGAGGGCCTAGGACATAGAGCAAGTTGAAATACGCTCAATTATATAAAATAGAGTCATCCCCTCTAGGGGAAAAGGAGTATTAGGCCTTACATGTATCTTTCTTATTTATGATAAATTAGAAAGACACAACACCTTCCAAAATTGAGCATTATAACATCCATGTACTCTATTAATATCCAGTATAATCCTTATACTAATAATTTTTAAAGTAAGCCAATAAATAAAGTCTAGAGAATAGAGACTCTTTATACTCCTTAAAAGTGTCTGAGGATTGAATAATAATGCCCGTTTGACACGTGATATATTCAAAAGCTATACTTTAAAAACTATGACCTGAATGAATTTTTAAAACATAAACTTCTCACTTAAAAGCCATCACAGTAACAGCTCAGAATTACTAACTCCGGAGGAGGTATCCCCTTGTTTTCATAATAAAACAGGTGACCCAAGGGAACACCCTCCCCCCCCCCCCCCTTTTTCTTGCCCTGGGTCAAATAGCCCAGAGCGAAGAGGGCAGCAGGACGGAGTCACTGCCGGAACAGAAAGCCCACCTAGCTATAGTAGCAACTGTTAAGTGAATGACATTCTGAGCAGTAGATAATAGACCTAACAATGGAGGCCTCCAAAAATGGACTCAATATTCTGAGATAAAAATTCATGAATGTGGTTGGCTGAGTGCAATGAGCAGCCTTCAAAAATCTATAATAGCGACACTATTAGTGTAAGCCCAAGATGTAGAAAGAGCTCTAACTTCATGAGCCGAAATGTCAAGCACAAACTGCTGAGTCAATGATATACCATAAGCAGTACCGATAGTTAATTGAATCCATAAGCAATAGAATGGAGCGTAATGTCCTTCTATTAGGCATCAAAGACAGAAGAAGCTTACGTCCATACTAATAAACTGATATCTGTTTATAAATACGTAAACTCTAACCGGACAGAGTAAAGGCCTATGCCCGTACGAAGACGGAAGGACCTTAATAACAATAGGTTCCGGATATTATTAGGAGCCTGACTCTTAACCAAAAATCCAACCCAAGTAGTAAAGGAAGTAGTGTTTCCGTCACTACAAAAGTGAGAATCGTCCACCGATAGTGCATGAAGCTCACTGAATCCTCAATAAAAGAGAAGACTAACAGAATTACTGTCTTAAAAGGTCAGAATTTGAAAACTACTGTTTCCAGAGGCTCAAATGATTACTTAGCGAAATAAAAACCGAAGCTAAATTCCGTATAGGAATTTAATCTAATGATTCTAGGTCTATTTATCGAAAAGTTTCTAACTGACTTAGATAAAGAGACATAAAACTCAATTGTAAACTATCATAGAGTGCATAGGTATGAGATAACATAGACCTATAACTTTAATAGTAACAGGCTGCAGTTGATCTTGTCAAACAAGTATACTAGAAAGTTGCAATGTCTAGTATGGAGGGATCAAAAATATCAACATAATGATCCCTACACCAACGACAGAAGAACCTCCACTTTAGCCGCATAGTATAGCGAAGAAGAGATTCTCCTACAGTAAGAAATCGCATCCAAAGCTCATCCTGTACATTGCTTGCCATGCAAGAAGGACCACACAACTGAATATGTGAAGGTTGAGACCTTGCGGGTTGTGATGAAGTTGACACGATTTCCCCAGCGAAAGAAGATACTCTCATGGAGGAAGTTTTCGCGGTAAGTCCCACAGTAGACACCTGAGTAAATTTACCCACGGTCTCTGTGAAGACAGAGATGCTATCAAATGAATTGTATTATGGATGTTTATCTTAGCAATACTTGCTGAATCAACAGCGCTGGAGGATACGCATATCCTATCATTCCGTCCTATTAGATCAATAGAGCGTTAACATAAGCTCAGGGATCCGGACATGCAAACACATACGTCTGCAAATGAATAGTGAGTTGTGTCACAAATAAATTATCATTGGGTGTTCCCATTGATAGCAAATCTGATTGAATACTTGTTTGTTGAGAGTCCATTCTGACAGCAACAAGCGACCCTTACGTGAAAGGGAGTCAGCTAATACAATCAGACGACCCGGAATATGACGGACCGAAGCAGAACTTGGTGTACTATAACAAACAGAAGGATTCTTTCCGTTAAATTGAATAACGGAATCGAATGAGTGCCTCCCTGGTTCCGGAGAGACGCAACTACTGTCGTATTATCGGACAGGATTTGGACATGCGTTTCTGAATAATGTTCATCCAATGACATAGCGCAAGCCTAAAGAACATTATTCCCTGGAAGATAAGTGCTTGCCTAGAAACTGCGGAACCCAAAGACCCTGGCACTTCGAATCCGTTGGGATCAATATTGTACCCCAACCTGTTTGACTGGCATCCGTCATAATCATAAAACCCGGATCCGGCAACTGCAGTGGCACTCTCTGAGTCAACCACCGAATGTTGCCCCAGTCTGAATCTCTTGCTACACTTGATAGACAAGAGAACGTGTATATCGAGCAATTCATAGATTGCTGAAGAGTTGCCGTCGAAGAGAAGCTTCTCCGAGACCGAAGCGACTCTGAGAGAGTTCTTCACCTTACTATCCACACGCGTGGATGTAGCTAGGGCTGCGTCACGTCTAACCAACTCCAGGTTGCCACTGAAGGGCGGAGTTATACGTGGAAAAACTACTGCCCTTGAAAGAAATCACATCGAGGATCATATCCTGGAATTCTTTCTCTTGAAGACGTAATGATAACGCCTCAGTAAGGTGGTCTACGTATGATAAAGCGTCTAAGTTAAGTCTATTAGACATCATTGTCGTTTCCAACACCGTGGTTGGAATTGAGACATAGACGGCGAAAAAGATAATTCCCAGTCTTCAACCCCGCCGTCTAGACGCATATGAACTCTCGGTATGCCCTGTTCTGCCAAAATAAATTATTTCCTAGAATTGATAAAAGGCAGAAGAGCATTGCGGACAAGAAACTAGACTATCATGCTTGGTAGCAAGCTTATATATAGCGTCGTTAAATAATTCGAATGTTCTAATGACATTATTGGACTGTGTCAGTAAGTCAGGGACAATGTCCCTGAACCGATCCAAAACTCCGTGTCCAATGACGCTATTAGTCTCTTATCCAGCATCGCAGCAATGTAGTCCGACGGAACAACCTGTGGAAGATAATGCCGGAAGATATGTATGGCAGCTTCCGTTGTTCCGAAAGGGAAAGCTCGAAATCGTCTGAACCCCTTTCGCCATCCTGTCGGACCCTATAAAGTGTTCGGTCGTCCGAACCTGATGCAACAGTGGAGCGCACTGACCCAGCACCGTCGGATAATTCCTGATCCGACCGAGAATCTGTCGATTGCTGGGATGCTGCGATAAACTGTGCTAACTTGGATAGCATGTCCGTCACTGAGGCCTCTGTAGAAGCGGTCTTACAATGCATTGCCGCTGGAAGCTCCATGCTCGTTACCCCGTGCATACATCTATTATGCGAACGGACGGAGTGTATAGGCCTCATGTCCCTTGGCTACCGGATGGCGTGACCTGTTCGCCATGGAATCACTGAATGATGA
The DNA here is from genome assembly GCA_031216915.1 of Pictodentalium vernedei. Taxonomy (NCBI): domain Eukaryota; kingdom Metazoa; phylum Mollusca; class Scaphopoda; order Dentaliida; family Dentaliidae; genus Pictodentalium; species Pictodentalium vernedei. The sequence continues at coordinate 277,277,600 of CM062288.1, forward strand.
AGCTGGCTGGATACTCGAAGTCACATAGCCAATGTGCGGTCGTGTGCGCTGCTCTGAGGATGAGGAAGCATTATCAACAGTCTCTCGGACTGTCAATATAACGGAGCGTCCCAAGCGGTGGACATATGCTCCGAATGCGAAATATCTGTACCACAACATCCGGTCCCATATGTTGTTGTACGAGAGAGGGACCTCTCTCGCTCGCAGCCCGGACGGACCTGGACGAGCTAGGAACTGGACTAACAGGCTTCCTCCGATCTGTCCTCTAATCCGTCGTCACTGGGTGTGTACTAAAGTTTATTATAGTGCTCGCATCACCCAAATCTCCTTCCTAGACCGCAACGGACGAACCCGGCTGCCGAACCATTCGATGAATGGACGCTACACCGGGTGAGCTAGCGAATGTCAACTCCGTCAATCCCACTAGGGACCTCTTAGGCGATTGACATATTCCATGAGCACTTATTGCCGCTAGCTCTTCATTAACTATGACGACAGAGGCACACTTTTGAAAGACATCTCCGTAACTTTGCGAACAAGAAACCAGACATGCTTGTTAATAGCAAGCAAATAATAATATATATAGCGTCGTTCAATAATTCGAAAGTTGTGTGACATTATTGGACTATGTCGGAACTGAGGGACGATGTCCCTGAACCGAACCAAAAATTTCTGTGTCCACCGACGCTATCAGTTTCTTATCCGGCATCGCAGCATTCTGGTCCGACAAAAGAACCTCTAGAAGATAAAGTCAGATGACATAAACAACAGCTTATGTTGTTCCGAAAGGGAAAGCTCGAAATCCTCTGAATCCCTTTCGGCATCCCGTCGGACCGGATGAAATTTTCGGACGTCCGTACCTGCTTCCGCGGAGCGTCCCGACCCAGCGTCGTCGGATAATACATGATGCGACAGATTCTGTCGTTGCTGGGATGCTGCGATAAACTGTGCTATTTGGGATAGCACGCCCGTCACCGAGGCCTGTGCAGTAGCGGTCTTACGAAGCATTGTCGCCGGAAGCTCCGTGTACGTTGACTCCCGCACACTTTCTTATGCGAACGTCCGGAGTCTGCAGGCCTCGTGTCCCTGGCTACTGGATGGTGTGACCTGGTCGCCGATGATTCTCTGATTGGCGAAGGTGACTGGATATCCGAGGTCACGTAGCCAAGAGCAGTCGTGTGCGCTACCATGAGAATGAGGAAGCCTTATTGACAGTCTCTCCGGACTGACTATATATCGGAGCGTCCCGATCGGCGGACGTATGCTCCGAATGTGAAACATTTTGTACCACAACATCTGGGGCCAGATGTTGCTGTACGAGAGAGGGGCCTCTCTCGCTCGCAGTCCGGATGGACCTGGACGAGCTAGGAACCGGACTGAAAGGCTTCCTCCGTTCTCCCTCTAATCCGCCGTCACTGGGTGTGCATTTGGTTGATTTATAGTGCTCGCATCACCCCAAAACTCCTTCTAGACCGCAACGGACGAACCCGGCTGCCGAACCATTCGATGAATGGATGCTACACCGGGCGAGCTAGCGGACGTCAACGGCCGTCGAACCTACTAGGGTCCTCTTAGGCAATTGACGTATTTACATGAGCACTTTTCCGCTAGCTCTTCATTAATTGTGACGACGGAGGCACACTTTTGGAAGACATCACGGATACATCACCCTATTCTTGATCGTCTGAAATAGAGATTGATAAAGTAGAGTGACCCTGCGGGGAAAGGACCGGAATGGCCAATTCCCCACTAACATAACGTGACATACGCTTCCCATTTTGTCATCGAAATTAACACATACAGAACAGGAGTTAGTGCAAGTACACTGACTACATATACAACTAGAACTATCACTGAAGGTGATTAATACCCTCGCTTTGGATTTTTAGAGGAATGCACTTCTGATCATGTAGGCGAAGGCCATAAGGAAATGTATACATAAAGATCATTTTTTGTTGTTGAAATTTGTATTTGCATGTGGCCTTCCACAGAACAGCACTGAATACTTAAAGAGCCCACACATATATGGTTTACATTTGGAAAAACACATTTACAATGTGCAACACGTATTCAAAATCGGTTCATTAATGTAGGAGGAGTTGCACACACAAGAATCCCATTTGAAAACCCATAATAAATCCAAGTTAAAGGGAGATAACCTGGTTAAAATTGTCGCACATCAAAAATTTGGGAATATGCGTATGTTCACTTAGTTGTGATAATGTTTGAAAGGTTTCGTCAAAATTGATTGATAAATGTAGGAGGAGTTGCACGCACAAGAATTTCATGTAGAAACCCATAATAAATCTAAGTTAAAGGGAGATAACCTAGTTAAAATTGCCACAGCTCAAAAATTTTGGAATATGCGCATGTTCACTTAGTAGTGATGATGTCTGTAAACTTTCGTCCAAATTGATTGATAAATGTAGGAGGAGTTGCGCACACAAGAATTTCATGCAGAAACCCATATTAAATCAAAGTTCAAGAGAGATAACCTGGTTAAAATTGTCGCAGATCAAAAAGTTTGGAATATGCACATGTTCACTTAGTAGAGATGATGTTTGAAAGGTTTCATCAAAATCTGTTCATTAATGTAGGAGGAGTTGCGCACACAAGAATTTGTTCGGATGGAAAGACATAATAAATCTAAGTCAAAGGGAGATAACCTGGTTAAAATTGTCGCAGATCAAAAATCTTGGAATATGCGCATGTTCACTTAGTAGTGATGATGTCTGAAAAGTTTTGTCCAAATTGATTGATAAATGTAGGAGGAGTTGCGCACACAAGAATTTCATGTAGAAACCCATATTAAATCAAAGTTCAAGAGAGATAACCTGGTTAAAATTGTCGCAGATTAAAAAGTTTGGAATATGCACATGTTCACTTAGTAGAGATGATGTTTGAAAGGTTTCATCAAAATCGGTTCATTAATGTAGGAGGAGTTGCGCACACAAGAATTTGTTCGGATGGAAAGACATAATAAATCTAAGTCAAAGGGAGATAACCTGGTTAAAATTGTCGCAGGTCAAAAATCTTGGAATATGCGCATGTTCACTTAGTAGTGATGATGTCTGAAAAGTTTTGTCCAAATTGATTGATAAATGCAGGAGGAGTTGCGCACACAAGAATTTCATGTCCGGAAAGACGTACGGACGGACGTACGGACGGACGTACGGACGTACAGGGCGATTCCTATATAGCCCCCACTTCTTCGAAGCGGGGGTATAATGATTATGAAAATCAGAGGAAGATTTCCTCTTATTACAATTGAACAATATCCTTTCATTGTGAAAAGAAAACAAAGTCCTAGTACTCGCACCAACCCCTGACAATCAAAATACATAATAATATGATCCATTAATATAGAAAAAATAATTGCAATCAAAAAATTTTGAAAAAATATTTTTTCAGAACAGCCCAAGTTTCTGAAAAGTAACGTTGAGCCCCAATGGATCCCAAGCCTAAGTGTGGAAAAAATTCTAAAAATATTTTAAACAATTTATGCAACACTTACGAACAATAATAATGTATCTAGTTATGATTAAATTAACATCCAGATATTATTTTCAAGAAATCCCCCCTCACACAGAGGGCAGTAGTAAATGTAAACAATAAGTGTAAAAACACTAGAACAAGACTCCAGGCACCCTGGCCCGAAATCAGTTACCAATAATACACTATCTGATGCAAAACAGAGACATCCAGGGAAGAAACTGCAGAACATCAGATGGTAGATGCAGAACACTACGCCTAACCACCCATAGGTGAAGACGTAAACATGGGGAAAAGAACAGAATTCATTCTGTTATCCAGCTAAAACTCCCAAGAAATTTTAATAATAAAATTACAGAAAATATGCCAAAAGCATGGGAGAATAGCAAGAGGGGACTTAAAGGAAAGGGGAGAGAGGAAAACACTGAACAAGCAGTGTAATTTGATTAACAAGAGGCGACCACAACAGGCTGTTGCCTCGAAAATAGGTAACTTAACATAATTTCATTAAAAAAATTTAAGTTACAGCCCTGATTATTTTCTGTCACTCATTTTCCCTCTCCTCCTTCTATATCCTCCTTAGAATCACCATTTCTCTAATATTTATGTGTCTGGCATCATTTAAACTGAGATTTACAAGCACAAAGATCAGTCACGATGTTAACTGATGAAGGGCCAAACAAAGAATGATTAATGGCGCCAATTTCGGGACGTCCTTGACACTGCGCATGCGCAGTGGAGGTGAAGTGTGGAGGGCCATTCAGGACATGTTTTCTTTGGTTTTAGATGCAAATTTTGGGGATTGGGGGGCAAAATTTGTGTTTGGCCCTATGTTTTTAAGAGTTAGCACCAGCTAAGTCTGGGTCATTGGTACAGTATAAAAATATAGACAAACACTTGGTTCAAAAGTGCAAATGTTGAGGAAATAGAATAAACCTCGCGTCCCTCTAAGTAGTCAGTTCCATTTTATACTGGGCGATTGTCTTCGTAAATTTCGAACACGTGCTTCCACTGTGAGGGTGGTATACGAGCACCCCCATCAAAAGGAGTGAGACATTCTGTTCGGGAGAAGCTTACTTGCATGCGCATTGAGATAGGAATTTATTGAGGTACAAAGGGGTCGGTTATTACTTGAACAATATGCGAAAATAAGGCAACTTTACAGAGTTGTTGGTCAGCTCTTTATTTCAGAGTACTTACCCACATTCCGGCAATTAACAGCATTCAATCAAAGCATTTTTGTAGGAAAAATCTCACGCTATTAAAACCCAGAATGAATCCGTGTTTTCATGTTGTTTATTGTTGAGTTGTTGGGGCGAGGTTCCATATTTTAAAAATTTTATCACTGAAAAACCCTTTACCCAACATAACGACCAAAACCGACCAGCACTATTCATGAAATCGCAATTCAATATTTTTTAGATCTTCATTTTTTGCTTCCAAAACATAGCCTTGTCATATGTTATGTATGACCCCTCATTCGCACGAGCGCGTCACCCACTCTCCTAGAATGACAGGGGCCTAAAACATAATCATTTGTGGCAAATTTACATGCTTTGAAAAGTGTCACACAAGGAAAAGTCTTTTTTGTAGTATCTGTACAGATTCTGAATGTTTCGTTGCCATATATCTGATCGTTCCGACGCCGAAGTTTTTGAGTACGAATCGACTTGATATGTGGGTACGAAACATCCCGAGATGCCTCCTCCTACTGTATCATAACAAGCCCTCAAAACACAATGCCAATAAGATAGTTCATGTAGCTCATATCAGAAATTGACCGCCCTGTTTTATAATTCTAGGGGCCGCTGGATGGAACAATGCCACCCACTCTCCTAGACTGACAAGGGCCTAAAACATAATCATTTGTGGCAAATTTACATGCTTTGAAAAGTGTCACACAAGGAAAAGTGTTTTTTGTAATATCTGTACGGATTCTGAATATTTCGTTGCCATTATATCTGATCGTTACGACGCCGAAGTTTCTGAGTACGAATCGACTTGATATGTGGGTACGAAACATCCAGATGCCTCCTCATCATAATGACAAGCCCTAAAAACACAATGTCAATAAGATAATAGCTCATATTATAAATTTGGAGTCCTGATTTATAATTTTAGAGGCCGCTGAATGAAACACATGCATGACCGCAAGTAACCCCCTCCCCCCCCCCCTCCACCACCACCACCACCTCGAATGACAGGGGCCTAAACAATCATTTGCAGTAAATTTACACACTTTGAAAAGTGTCACACAAGGAAAAGTCTTTTTTTTTAATTATCTGTACGGATTCTGAATGTTTCGTTACCATATATCTGATCGTTCCGGACCCAGAGTTTTTTAGTACGAATCGACCCGATATTTCGGCACGAAACATGTCCAAAACTCCAGATAACGACATTGAACAAGTCCTAAAAACACAATCTTCTGTTAAAAGAAAAAAGGAACCTATTCTCAATCTGCCCAACCACTTTGAAAGTAATGATCACTGAACAGCACAGCCCCCACCCCCCCACGCCCCCCCCCCCCCCCCCCCCAATACACACACACAATCGGAGTCAGAAGTTCTGGTGTCTGTAATTTTGGCGTGCTCAGTCTTGAAGCTGCACAAAGCTCGGATCGGAAGTGTCCGTGCGCAGTATTCTGGGATTGTTGGGACTTCCCCCTAATTGTTGACAAACGTGCTCGCTCATGATGAAAGTGTTTGTTTTTGCGGTTTTTTTTGTTCAATCTTTGAAAATTCTCAGTTTTCATGTGGGAATTGGATGGACATTTACAAAACAAAAACAAGACAAAATCAGTTTGTATTAAATATTCTACTCTTTCAAAAATGCAGAACAGCGACATTCATCTGGTTAATATATCTGTGATTCAAATCCACTCGATGTCTGTCGTATTTAAATTCTGGGAGGTTCGCCCCACTGGTAACCGGGTTCCCCGCCCGGGTGTCCCAAAGAATAGAGGGTAAAATATATATTTCAGACAAAAATTTGGTTAAGGAATAATAACCGAAACCGATACCGGAATCCACTCTTTTTGTAAAAAAAAAAAAAAGAAACCGATACAGAGAGAAAATTTCATAACCTGCCGTTTCCCCAACATTTTTATTTATTGGTGTTTAAGGTCATACTAGTATCTGCAAAAAAGGCTAATCATGACCCAAATGCGGATATAAACTCAAGTTTAGCCAATCATTTATACCCATGTCGCTCATTTTAGAGGACTTCTACCCCAAGCATTGGTTACTGGGTCCTATTCTACCAGCAAAACAGGGCATGTTTACAAAAGTGAACAAGCACTACTCCACTTCCCGGGATCCCTACAGGGAAGCTTCCAACACTAATTTCAGCAAATTTCATTGATTGCCACTCTCATGCCGGCATTTTCCACCCCTACTATTATTCAAACCCCTTACTATTATTAAAATTCCGAAATTTTTCCACCCCCTACTATTATTCTGACCCCTACTATTATTTGGATCTCTAGAGTATGGATGATCTGTAATGAACTTTCTTCTCCTTCATGGGACAACCCGTGGCAAGCGATCGGTACGTCACTCGTATGTTACTGATATCTGGTAAATGATGGTTCGAGAAAGAAAAGGCAGAATATTATATTAAAGAATTTGATTGTGTAACTGTGTACCAAGTTGTTTTTTATTCATCATATGCATACAAATGCTCTTCACTGCCCAAATGGTACTGCATTCTGCAAAATATCGCAATATTTCTTTCAACCATGCTCATCGTCTCAATAAAAATCTGTATTCTTTATTCCCATATTGGAAGATAATTCCTCCATATTTCTAATCCGTGTTAACTGTAAGAGGTTTGGGTGCAATAAGTTTAATACTGGGCCATTCGGGGTGGGATTTATCAAAACAAAGCCACAGAATTTTTCTTATGTTGAAATGTGTGGAAGCATGTGATAAAAATAGATAATGCAGTGCAACATCATGACTCGTGTGACACAATCCCATATATCCGTTTACCGAAAAGAAACTCCCACTTTAAAATGTGTGGTTCCAACGACGGCTTTTGATTTTCACAAAACATTTTCTTCCAAATATATTTATATACATTCTAGGGTGAAAAATCACTATCATGTAAATATCAATTTTCCGTCTGCCTATTTTTAGATTTCAGGCACACGGGAAATGTAGTATTCACGCTTTTGAGAAGATTTATAACTTTGGACGGTAGTTTGGAGTTGTGCAGTTATGGTAGTCTTTTGGTCAACCAAGGTGAAAGCTGGTGAGGGGAGGGGGAGGGGGCATCTGACATCGGCATTCGGTATCGGACGATTGTTGTCTAAAAATAATCGGCATTCGTCTGATGGGGCATTTTACTAATCGGCTCATCTCTACAGTTTCGTAAATATGGGTGTTTGAAAATATTTCTATTTTTAGCTCCTATGGTTCCAACAGGGATGCAGGAAATATAATTTTTTGCATGAATCAAGAACTTATGACTCAACAATACAGCATGAAAAGTTTGGTTCAAATTGGCTTGTTGGTTCAGAAAACAAATTTCATGGCAAGAGCAAAAATCTTGCCCCTCCCATTACAAAAGAAAATATTGTCGTACTAACTTCATTTGAACAACCTGATTTTACACCTCAAATGGAAGCTCAGTACCAAATATCAAGTCTTTGTACTAATCGACTCAAAAGATTTTTTTTTTTTAACCCTTTACCCAACGTAACGGCCAAAACCGGCCAGCGCTATTCTCAAAAATCGCCAATTAATTTTCATTATTTTTTTCATTTTTTGTCTCAAAAACATAGGTTATGACCCCTCGTTGGAACGAGCTCGTCGAGCTCGTTCCAACGAGGGGTCATAACCTATGTTTTTGAGACAAAAAATGAAAAAAATTAGTTATTCAAGAATTATTTTTGCAAGTGTCGTCTGCTTTTCAGGTTAGGTAAAGGGTTAATCTGGGAGCATTTTCCCCAACCCCCTCCCTATGGGACAGAACAAGTTGATTTGAACAAATCAAAATTCACTGTCAGAACAAACAATCACCTTAAATTTAACTGAAATCGGTCCAGCAGTTTGGGATGAAAATGACGCATAAACCGACGCACGATCATGGATGACATGCGACATACGACGAACAATGAGTGATCACTATACCTCACCCTGACTTGCAGCAAGGTAAGTGAATCACTCCAACTGAATTATCTGTCCAATGGATGCAATAATTAGCCTATTTACAGCAGTGCAGCAAAAAAATTAATTTGCACTTGCTCCAGCTGTATTCCTCCTTGTTAACAGGACTACATGTGTCGAGTGTGTTGGTGGGGGGAGGGCCAGGGTTTTGCTTGACAAAATATCAACACTGACTTAATCACTATCCCTATAAGAACACTACTTCCTACTCACCTTTCCATACTGAGCACCCATGTCTGAGATGACTATTCTTTCATGATCTACACCATCACCATTCAACAGTTTAACACTACATCCATTCATCTTCAACCTGCAACAAAGACAATGCACTCAGCAAATTGGAGACTAGACATGTATTTTAGAGATGAGACGATTAATCGGTGTAACATCGGCACTGGGCCAACAAGCGCCCATCGGTTCACCATCGGCACTCATGGTTCAACATCGGCCCTCGCCAATTGTTTGAAACTCAGTGAAAGAAAAATTGTTATGGATGATCTGTAATGAACTTTCTTCCCCTTCATGGGACAACCAGGGACAAGCGATCGGTACGTCACTCATCTGTTACTGATACCAGGTAAGTGATGGTTCGTGAAAGAAAAGGCAGAATATAATATTAAAGATTTTGATTGTGTAACTGTGTACCGAGTTGTTTTTTATCCATCATGTCAATACGGATGCTCTTCACTGCCCAAACTGTACTGCATTCTGCAAAATGTCGCAACATTACTTTCAACCACGCTCATCGTCTCATTAAATATATAATGGTATGCTTTATTCCCATATTGGACAGACAATTCCTCCATTTTAGTAATCTGTGTTAATTGTGAGAGGTTTGGGTGCAATAAGTTTAATATAGGGCCATTCGGGGTGGGATTTATCAACATGAAGCCACTGAATTTTTCTCATGTTGAATTGAATGGAGCACATGATAAAAATAGATAAAGCATCATGACTCGAGTGACACACTCCCATATATGGGTTTACCGAAAAGAAACTCCCACTTTAAAACGTGTGGTTCCAACAACGGATTTTGATTTTCACAAAACATTTTCTTCCAAATAACTGATAGTTGACTTCAAGGCCTGTGTAGGGGGCGATTCGGCAAAGACCCGACATTGAAATGAATTGTTGCCATTATTGATGTAAACCGCATCAAAGGTTCAGAACACAATTTACTCAGTTGTTAGCTGTTTATTTTAAATCGAAAATATACTGCACTGATTGGGCCTCTCTGACATAAAAATAACCCTTTGATGTCTGTTATTTAGTTTATTTAAGTGAGTATTAAAAGTGTGTTATCTTCCTGGTTGATGAGGATTAATGGCATGTAAATGAAATTCTGATTACTGTAAATCAGCCAGCTTCTGCAGTAAGCTTGAATAATAAAGAAACCATCTGACATCGGCATTCGGTATCAGTCAATTGTTGTCTAAAATAATCGGCATTCGTCTTATGGGGCATTTTACTAATCGGCTCATCTCTATTCCTTCGTGGACAATCGGTATCAGCTGATTGTTGTCTAAAATAGTGTAAAATAATCGGCATTCGTCTTATGGGGCATTTTACTAATCGGCTCATCTCTAATGTATTTTGCTCAGTTTATTATTTGATCAGAGAGTGTTACACATACCTCTCCTCCTCCTAAGTATATAACTCATAGTGCTGAAACTAGTACAGAACTTCATAGTCAACTGGTCAGCAGCCATTAGTCTACGACTATCGTAATCAACTAGTCGACACCCAGAGCCTGAAATAACGGTCGGACATCGGACATGTCCGGTCAAATTTACGGTCGGAAAAAAAAATAAATCTCAAAAATTTTTTTTTTTTTCTTCTAATTTTCAACAAGTTGTGTCTACACACCACTGCGTTTCAATCAATAGACATCAAAGGCCGCTTAGTGGCATGTTTACGTTCTAGGCACGGCTTAGTTTCTTTGACCTACATCACTCGGCGTGGTCGTTTGTCTCAAATTGTGCCAGTAACGTTCGGTGCGTTGGAAATGTTACATGTAGAGCATTGAAAATTTTCCGAGACTTACGGAGGCTTTGACGTCGTGACCGCGATTCCAGACAAACGCCCACTTTGTCTAGCAGAGTAGTACCATTACTAACATACTTGGTTGGCACAAAGCCACAAACCATCAGATTCAGCATCATGACGGAACGGAAGGTACCTAAAATTGCCACGTTGCAGAAATGGAAAGAGGAGAACAAATGTGGCTTGATTTTTCGGACAAAAAACTTGAGTGTTCTTTTTGTACAAAATGTAACGAAAAGTTGATGAGCTGTCGAAATTATAGTTGTGTGATGGTCGACGGCAGTACAAATTATCGCCTCAGCGTGTTGAAAGATCACGCAGGCAGTCAGATGCACCAAAAAGCATGTGATCATGAGAGTCGTGAACAGTTTGGAACTATACCAAAAAAACATATCGTCAAGTCCATACCTGAAGACTGTGCGATAAAAGTTGCCTTTAGGAAGATGTCTGATGATGAAAGACAGAGAATGAAACGCTTATTTGAGATAGCCTATTATATTGGGAATAACGGGCGACCATACTCTGACTTCGCGGGGCTTACAGAATTGGAGAAACTGCACGGAGTTGATTTGTCTTCAGCCAACTCTAATGAAAATGCATGTAAAGATTTTTTGCGTGACATAGCCTATACTCTGTTTGACTTGAGCGTCAAGTCAAAAATCAAGCGCGCCAATTTTATATCTGTTCTGTGTGATGGGTCTACAGATGTCAGCACCGTTGAAACTGAAGTAATCTATGTCTTATTTGTTGATCCTGATTCCTTCTAACCTGTTACTATATACTTTGCATTGGAAAGCTTGGAGGATAAATCCTCCGAAGGTATCCTTAATGGTATCAAATCAGCATTCCGAAAAGCTGATTTATCTGACAAATTAGATCACTTGGTTTTTTTTACGTCTGACGGGGCGTCAGCTAACAGTGGTATGTACAACGGCCTCATAGCTAAGCTTCAAATGAAATACCCGTGGGTGGATTTCATTTGGTGTGTTTCGCATCGTCTAGAGTTGGCACTGAATGACAGCCTGAGAGAACCCATTCAATTTGTGGAAGACCCTTTGCGAGATCTATATTCCATATATCATCGATCGTCAAAGAAGTTAAGAGAGTTGAAAAAATTACATGACATTTTGAAAAATGTGTACAATTTTTAACATGGGCAGGTACGCCCATCAAAATTTTCTGGGACGCGGTGGATTGACCATAAAGTGCGAGCTATGTGTGGTTTTGTAGACAAGTTCGGCCTGTATGTTCAACATATTGAAAACGTTGTAGCCGAGTCTAAAGCAACAGACAAAGCGTCTCTCAGTGGCAAACTGAAGCGAATGAAATCGGCAAAAGTTTTGCTACTGAGCGCTTTATTTGTTGATTTGTTAGATCGTGTCAAGCGGTTGAGTTTGCGGTCTCAAAATCAATCAGAAACACTTCTTAGTATAGTTGAGTGTGTGGATGATACCATTTTGCATTACGAAATGTTACTTAAAAAACTAGAAAAGCAGCCTGTTCAGGCCTTCAGTCTCCCAACTCTCAGCTCTGTGCTCAATAAGATTAATGACGTTGACAACAGCTACCAAGATGTCAAACTGATAGATTTAGCTAATGGAAAACTATTTGTACATAACCATGTGTGTGATTATGTGCGATCAATTGTGGGGCATTTGCATGAGCGATATGGGATTCTTGTTACTAATCCTTGGCTCCCTGAGGGTGAGAAGAAAATTATCATTGAGTCAGTTACTGCTGCTATGAGATCTGGGGACGCAAAAGCGCGGCATATCTGCACTGTTCTAGATACAGGCACGTGGGTTCTCCCAGAGATCTTGGAAACAGGGTATTCAGGGGTCGAAGCTGGCACAAGTGAAGAAGTCTTGACTGAACACTTGAAAGCATTGGCGTGTGACTGTGACAGTGACACGGAAATGCTTTCGAATGTTTTGACAAAACATCTGGCTGCAATTGATGTTTTATATGAACACTATAAATGTGTGCTATCAGCTCCGTCTTCTGATTTAATTAAAGAACAGTATATTTCAGTGGTCCGTTACGCCACTGCACAGAGTGCCAGTTGTACAATCCTATGCAAATGTGGCAAATTCTTCCAAAAAACAGAGGAGACACATACCCTTGTTTATTTGAATTTATTGAACTGTGTATGTGTTGCCCGTTCAGTAATGCAGAACTTGAGAGATTTTTCTCACGAATGGGTAATGTGAAAACAGACATCCACAACAGTTTGAAACCTGAAAACCTGCAAGATCTGTGCAGGGTTTTACTTGGTCCTTGTTTACAAACATTCTCATCAAGTATAGCCTTAAGGGCAGTGGATAGGTGGTTCACTTCAAAGGGGAGGAGGTTAAACCAACGCAAACGCAAAAAATATGCAAAGCGGGAAAGCAAGCCCATGCGTTCTGCCGCAGGGACGAGTTCGGGGGATATGGAATTAGGCCTATCAGTTACAGACCTCTTCGAGTCAGCTTCTAATTCTTCTGACATTTTAATCGAAACTCCATGCAGTTCATAGATTTCATACTTCAGCCAGGCTGTCGGAGACAGTTAACACAGACTGGGCCCTTTCATTTGGGCATAGATTCGTTGTCCCCACTCACGGCATTTTGTCAAGTTGACAAAATGTCATGATTTGCGACTCTGAAACTATAGCAAATTTGATTGTTAGTGACATCCAACTCCAAAAACCAATCGAATATTTCCTACATTCAAACTTGGGATAACTATGGGTGGGCTAAACAGTAACCAGTAAAACCACCCATAGTTATCCCATATTTGAATGTAGGAAATGTCCGGGCCGGTCCTCAAGGGGTTAAATGTTGTGAGTTGAGATCCAAAATTTGTACAAGGTACGTAGGTAAGTTGTTAACACCAAGTGTATATTGTATACATAGGCCTACTGCCCACATATCAATACTATTCCAGACATTTCCAGCTAATTGTACCCAGTAAGTTTGAAAACAAGGGGATTCCGGCATATCAGATTTAGATTATATTTTCTACGATTGCAAATTGCAATCCTAGAAAATATTTTCTAAATCTGACATGTCCAAATCTCCATGTTACACGTGGATTGCCCGTGCTAAAATTTAGACATAAATCGGGTGCAGTCCACGAGTTGGGAACTTGGGAGTTTGCGCACTCGCATTGTAATTTGTAAAGTACAACACTGGCTTCCATTTAAAAAAATCATCTGACTTTGAGGCATTCAATTTCGTTTTATTTTCTGGTTTACCCAACGGTGCAGTCGACGAGTTCGGAGTTTGCGCACTCGGATTGTATAGTACAACACGCGCTTCCAGTAAAAATATCCCACAATGTTGAGGCGTTCGAATTCGTTATATTCACTGGTTTACCCAATACCCACCACTGGCAGCAGCCAGGCCAGTACTGGTCGGAACTTGGAAGGTTGAGTTGTGTGTCAGACTGTCAGTCTGGGTCTGACGTCCATACTCCAGACATCATCATACATGATACATTTATCTAATAACCACAGAAATTTCAAAGGAGTATCAACTGTTTCAAGTCAATCAAGTGTGTGAGAATGCACCAGAGAACACCATTTACAACGTAAGTTTAAAAACATTTCTCAACATCACGAAGGGACACCCCTCCTGATAACCTCCCCAGCTTGGCGCTTCGCGCCAAGGCAGACGTTGCGCGTCTGTAAAGTTGTCCGAACAAATTAAAAAACCTTATTTCAGGCACTGTCGACACCCATCAAAACACTAAGTGTAGTGGCAGGTAGCACATATTGTTACACCCAATCATGACCATGACAGTTTTCCGGGTGGAGGAAGCCGGAGTACCCGGAGAGAACCACCGAGCAACGGTGAGCAACTGTCAGCTCCCCAAAATACTAACTCCAACTCCACACAAGCAGGGTTAGCATTGGTTGAAGACAAGTGCACCATCGGCGTACAGTATGCCTTAGTACACAGCGCCACCGTGCCCCCACATGGGCAATGCGGTGTGAAGTGTCTTGCCCAAGGACCAACACGGTTGCTGCAGGTGGGATTCGAACCAAGGACATTTGGCTTGCAGCCTGCGCCTCTATCTACTGAGCCACCACGCCCCCATTCATGTGATTAAGACACGTTGGAAATGGGTCCCGCAAAAAATAAATTCGCGAAACCATGATCACATGGTTATTTATGGGTTAGTATATACAGTTAAAACTAGAAGTCCTGTCACAAACTGTGCGCTTATCTGGGCTTAACTGCACGTAGGAATTGCGCGCAATTGCCATATTAAATGGCATCCAAAGCACAGCAGGTTCGCCTGGTTACTCATAGCAAACCCGGAGGTCCATTGGCTGAAACATTTTTTGTACAAAGGCCATATGTACAGAATATGATAGCCTTACTATGGTCATAACGCGTAGATTAATGCAAAGATCAACATGCTGTTTGGGCACATTTCATGACGGGACTTCTAGTTTTAACTGTAATAAGTTGAGGCTGTTGAAAATAGCATGATTTTTTGGTGTAATGCACAGAATTATCACCATGAATTTCATTTATCCTGTACATGTTTTACGGAGTGAACATCATTTTACGAAGTAAATTATAATTGAATAACGCTTGCATTTTGGTAACTACACGACTTTTGCACATTGCCGATGATATGCTGCATTTGGTAAAGGGGGCAACTAGTCAATCAGTAATTTTGCTATCAAATAATAACAAACACTTGGGTCGACATGGATTAATTAATCATTTCAACACTAATTAAAGAACCTCAGTGAGCACGCTCAGATACCCCACGCGCTCCGATATTTCAAGCTCTAATCATTTTTTAAAAATAAACATAGATTCTAGGAATACTGCAGAAAACAGTGTTCTGTAGTTTCAACGGTATTGAAAGAATTCAAGCAGAGAAAAAGCCTGGAAAACTGTAATTTTGATGAACTTTTCAAAGTCTATGGGGCCATAATTTTGGTAAAAATCAGTGGAGAGGAACAAAACCCAAACTTGTTCTGTAGGCCACCATGTTAGACTAATATATCAAACATCAGCTCAATATCTGGAAGCGTGTAGAAAAAAAGTCCGGAAAACTGTAATTTTAATGCATTTTTCAGAGTCCAAGGGTCGTAATTTTGGTAAAAATCAGTGGAGCAAAACAAAATGCAAACTTGATCTGTAGGCCACCATGTTAGACTAACATACCAAAAATCAGCTCAATATCTGGAAGCGTGTAGAAAAAAAGTCCGGAAAACTGTAATTTTGATGAATTTTTCAGAGTTCAAGGGCCGTAATTTCGGTAAAAATCAGTGGAGCGGAAAAAAATGCAAACTTGATCTGTAGGCCACCATGTTAGACTCACATACCAAAAATCAGCTCAATATCTGGAAGTGTGTAGAAAAAAAGTCCGGAAAACTGTAATTTTGATGAATTTTTGAGAGTCCAAGGGCCGTAATTTCGGTAAAAATCAGTGGAGCGGAAAAAAATGCAAACTTGATCTGTAGGCCATCATGTTAGACTCACATACCAAAAATCAGCTCAATATCTGGAAGCGTGTAGAAAAAAAGTCTGGAAAACAAGTAGGACTGACGGACTGACCAGTCAAAAACATACCCCAGCAACTTCGTTGCGTGGGGTATAAAAAGTCATTTGTGGACTGAAGACATCCCCATCATGCAGTTTAATGTTATAAAAGTTAAGTGTCATTTCAATAAAATTGAACGCAGGTAGGCCCTAATATTTTGCATATTGTTACGACATTAACCCAACATAATTTACATGGTTTTTGCCCTAATAATGTTTGATTTGGAAGCCCAAAAATATGACCAACCTGGGTTACTGTATGACCGATCCGATCATTATGACCAGTGCACCAAAAAAATTATTTCCAGGCCAGTTAAAGAATTTAGAAAGTGAAACTCAGACGCCGAAGGCATCTGCCGCACGTGCCGAAAGCTGATTTTTAAGTGCTCTCTGGGGGCATTCTGGTCGCTAAAATGCTGAATAATTTTTAGGTGCTCTCTGGTGGCCTCTGTGGGCATTCTGGTCGCTAAAATGCTGAATAATTGGAGTGGACAATATGTATTTTTTCCTCCTACAATTCTCTAAATTCCCACAGGACACACAATACTACATCTGGTCGGAGGTTTCATAAAAATACAAACCCAAAACACCACAAAATCCACAAATCCTGACAGTGACTGCGACGCTTGACCTCAATTTTTTTTATACAACCCAATACGTGCCAACGTAAATAATTGGAAATGCAGAGAGAACGATATATTCTAAAAGAACCATGATGCGGACGTGTGACGTCATGCACGTGCAATTACATCATTTATCGCTTGAAATAAAAGCCAGTGATTTCGGACCAAACACGACAATCTGAGTCCGAAATTTTATAGGCGACTTTTCGGATTTAAACTTTGTTTCCCCTCTCATCTGGGGGTTATAAAGTATCAGGTTGTCGCCAGTAATAGTAGGCATAGTATACAACATAATTATGCCTATATTACGTGGAAACAAAGGATCCCGAGTGTCGTTACGATACAGCGTTTTACTCAACATTTTAACCACCAGCCTTTCTGACTGATCACAGTTTGATTGTCGGGGGGAATGGGTCCGGACGACGAACCCGGAGCCGGTCTAGCGGAAACCTTGGATACAGTGAATACCACTTAAAATTGGGGATATTTCTTAACTGAATAGCCATATAAATTTATGGATTAGGATTGAAAACACAATTTACCACACATTCAGTGCATATTTGACCTGTTAATTACAGTGAAACAGTATTGAATGGGAGCAAAATGGAGGCGAGTGGAAAATCGCTTACAAATAAGTTTGCGAGAGTGAAAATGTGAGGAGAGTGATGTTGATTTATTTCGCAGTTTTCATTGACAAGCGTCCTTCGAAACGAATGTATGAATACAACTGAACACGGATGGAATTTTGACGGTGAAGTACATGTATATATAATCCATTAAAATTAGTTCTGGATTTTAAATGGCCGATTATTAAAATCGTGGAAAATGGATGCGTAAATTCCAAAATGGGCACATTAATTCGTGTCACTGGTGAATTGGAGCTACAGGTGTCACGAGTATAAATGAAAATAAGGAACAGGGCAACATTCCGCATGTCTTTGATAAAAAAAAATATGGAAGTATTAAAACGTTTCTCAGATCTCAGAATGGCCACTGTTTTTTTTATCTGAACATGAGTGTTCTTATTGTGGCGGGAGTAAGCTCTGGGCGAGTTGTCAATGTACAACCCTCTTACTGTTAGCGTGTCGTGCATGTGTCATGTTCATAACGACAGAAATGAAATTGTTTGGAACTGTACTTTAAAAACTTCAAATTGTGAGTGATTCTTAAAATTTCCCAACATCAAAACTTAATTAAATGTTTCTGTTGACGGAACTCAAAAGGATGAAAACACACCCAAGAATAGAGGCGAGCCATTATTCTCGCACCGTGGACAATTTTTGCGTGAGCGATGGTGCGCGAGAGCGATCACGCAGCTTTCAGATGCTTCACTGGTGCAAGAGTAAGGCAATGGTTCATTAATTTTCAGTTGAGTGTTATTTGCCTCATTTTGTTTTTTGCCCAAAATAATAATGCATTTTCTTTATTCCTGGCTCCACAAATGGGTCACCTCCTTTGTAGGGCCAGGAGAATATGCCAGTTCATGTTTCTTCCTCATCCATTGAAATAACAGAATTTCCCTCATTTTTGCTACAGATGGCAATAATGGAGTACTAATCTGGTGTTATTGAGGATAAAATGTCGACAAACACAGGGAGCAAATTGTTTTGAAAATTTTGCATAGCAGTTTTTTCTTGACGATCACAGCAGACGATGCAAAGTGTCATCCGAACCGCGAAGCGGTTCGCTGGGGGTGAGCCCGAGAGGGGGTGTCCCCCTCTTGTTGGTGGTGGGGGGGGTACTCCCCCTGGAAAATTTGAAATTTCAGAAGACAGGAGACGCATTCTGTCTGATTCTGAGAGCATAAAAAAATGTTATGTGATCATATGAGAAAGGAATGAATCAACTTTATTAGGGATTCAGGCCTATGCGGGAAAGGTGCCTGCAGTTAAAATGGGGCGAGCAATTTTATTCACGCCTCGATAATCATTTGGACGAGCACAACTCAGATTGCAAACACATCAGGGATGCCGCAAATTAGGTACTTCCAAAGTTGATCCTATTCTCTAAAATTTTAAAGTTCACCTTACCTCAGTTTTTCGATAAATAATCCCTTGAATCAAAAGAATAGTTGCTCCATCTATTTAGCTGTACACATGCCAGTTGTGTCTGTTATCAAATATTGAGTCAGAGATTTCCCAAAACGTGTGCGCGTTTTGGAAAATCCCGGTCAATATTTGGTAACAGACGCAAATGCGCATGTGTACAGCACAATTGTCTCTTAGAGGGGGTCTGAACAAATGAATGACATTCACTCACTGATCGACCCAAAATGTGTATAGAGTAATTTGACGTCAGATGTCCCATTAAAAATAACCATGATACGTCATGGAGGAGACTCTTCCAGCTTCCCCGCTGGTGAATGCGACAGCGTGCAAAGTTAACAGATTTCGGAAATGCGATTCATAGACCTAAACTTGCATCGCTATGTGTGGATATTTCATCGCATTTTGCGGTGCGATTCCGGTCATTTTGTTCCCTGAAACACTACATTTTGTTATAGGCTGTTCTGTATTCAGCCCTGGCCTTCCAAAGCTGTACTATTTGAGACAACCTACACATGCAAGGAAGGGGTGTGTAAGTGCAAAATGATAAAAGAGGCCCCAGGGGGCCTGAGGGCACTCACCTGACATGGTAGCCTAAATATAAAACCCAGGGAACTGATTTCAACAAGTTGCATCTGCCCCTCCTTAGAAAAGCTTATATCAAATATCTAAAGATTCAAACCAGTGGATCTAAAAAAAAATATTTTTAAAGAATATTACTCACATTGAACCAAGTTATAATTTGGGCTCCCATAGGAAGCCCAAATATGAACCCAGGGACTTCGCTTCAACAAACTGGAATCTCACCCCAGTAAGGGTGCTGCATACCATATATCAAAATATTCCGACTGCTGGATCTGAAGAAGATTTTTAAAGAAAATTCCTCATTTTGAACTAAGTTACAATTCGAGCTCCCACAGTGAGCCCAAATATGAACCTAGGGACATGGCTTGAACACACTTGAATCTCACCCCACTAAGGATGCTACATGCCAAATATCAAAACATTCTGACTGCTGAATCTGAAGAAGATTTTTAAAGACAATTTCCTCATTATATTGAACGAAGTTGTAATTTGGGCTCCCACAGGGAGCCCAAATATGAACCCAGGGACTTGGGTTTAACGAACTTGAATCACATCCCCCTAAAGATGCTGCACACAAAATATCAAAACATTCCGACTGCTGGATCTGAAGAGGTTTTTCAAAGAAAATTCCTCATTTTGAACTACATGTAAGTTATAATTCAGACTCCGACAGTGAGCCCAAATATGAACCGAGGGACTTGGCTTGAACAAACTTGAATCTCATCCCCCTAAGCATCCTGCATACCAAATATCAATAGATTCTTATTGGTAGATCTGAAGAAGAAGATTTTTAAAGAATTTCCTCATACTGCACTAATTTAAATATTTGGGCTCACATAGACAGCCCAAATATGGACCCAGGGAATTGATTTCAATTAAACATGTGAAACAATCTTCCAAAGATGTTATATTTGAAATTTGAAAGCTTTTGGGGCAGTGGTTTGGGAGAAAAGTAATTTTAAATGTTTTTCCCATTACCCACAGTGTTAAAAAAATGCACTCGGCACTTTTTCAAAGTCCCCAAAAAGTACCCCATTATAAAACCAATAGCAATTTTTTTTTACCATTCCATTCTGTTGGTCCAAAGAAAGCTTCACACCAAATAAGAATTCCCAGTGCCGTGTAGTTTTGGAGATATGGGCGTTTTAATTTTTTCTATCTTTAGCTCCTGAGGTTCCCATGGGGCGACAGGAAAAAAAATTTTGGCATAAATTAAGTACTTACAGTTAAAACTAGAAGTCGTGTCATGGTATGTGCACAAATAGCACGTCGGTCTGTGTGTTAATCTACGCATTAGGATCATAGTAAGGCTATCGAATTCTGTACATATGGCCCGTGCTCAAGCAATGATTCAGACAATGGACATCCGGGTAACCCGTAGGTCCATTGGCAGAAACATTGCATGCGTTTGCTATGAGTAATCAGGAGACCCTTCCGTGGTTTGGATGCCATTCGATATGGCAATTGCGCACAATTAAGCCTTGATAAGCGCACAGTTCATGACAGGACTTCTAGTTTTAACGGTATGACCCAATAAACCTTCATATCAAATGTGGTTCAAATCTGCCTCTCGGTTTGGAAAATAGAAATTTTGGGCGGGGCAAAAATTCTTGCCCCTCCCATAACGAAGGCAAATATAGCTCCTCGAACTTCTCTTGAACAAATCTGAGTCTACACCTCAAAAGGAAGCTGCACACCAAATATCAAGTCTCTGCTACTGCTGGTTCCTGAGAAGATTTTTTAAGATTTAAGCACACTTTTTGGGCGTGGCCCTACCGAGGGGCAAGGCAACTTGATTTGAACAAAATGAAATTGCAATGTCATAACAAACTATTATCTCAAATATCAGTTAAATTGGTTCAGCGGTTTGGGAGGAGAAGACGCAAACACCATGTTCACTTTCCATGGGTGGGCAATATTTTCATGGACGTAATAAAATTAGATTAGAAACATTACATATAATTATAGGAATAATCATCAAAATTTTAATTAATGAAGCACCAGGTATACATGTAACTTGGTGCTTCATTAATTAAAATTTTGCTGATGACGATTTTTATTATCTGGTGGACACATGCGTGGACACCACTACCCACATATGGGTTACAACTAATCCACAGTGACTATACTGTACTTAATAATTAATGAAAGTGTCAAATTGTCAATGACACTGTAGCTCAACTTGACAAACTTGAACTTGGTAAGTTATAAATGAGATGGCAAAATTGAAGATCATTGGTACCAATGTTATTTTTTTTGCCAGTGGCAACATTTTTTGACAGAAATGGAAGAAAATCGATAGCTCCCATCTAGAGGTCACCGTAAATAAGCATACCAGGTTTCAAAGCAGCAATCCGATCATAAATGTGCCCCGTAGGGTGTGCCAAAGGGAAATATTGAGTCTTCTGACTAAACTAAGTTCTAAGAACGTTGGCCGCGGCAACATTTTTTGACGGAAATTGAAGAAAATCGATAGCTCCCATCTAGAGGTCTCCCCAAACAAGCATACCAGGTTTCAAAGCAATCAAATCATAAATGTGCCCTGTAGGGTGTGCCAAAGGGAAATATTGTGGTCTGACTAAACTGAGTTCTAAAAACGTTGGCCGCGGCAACATTTTTTGACGGAAATTGAAGAAAATCGAGTAGTGCTGCCACGGTTAAGACTTTTTTCTGACCGGTTAACCAGCGTGTTTGACCGTGGTTAACCATGGTTAACCGCATTTAAGGTACCTATATTGTAGTGTGTTCTTGCTTCAACTGTAACTATTATATCGGGTCGGCCAATGTTATTTACATTGACCATAAATAATAATAAAGAAGTATTCTATTTAGTCGTTGTTCAATTGCCCATGTGTTTACATCAGTGCGTGTACCGGAAATCAACAGGTTTGTGGGGCCAATATGGATGAAACCATAAAAAATACAAAATCATCAAAATAACGAAAAAATAAATAAGAACACATTAAATGTTTGCCAGCAATACCTGGAGAGACGTATTTATTTATTCCATGAACTCCAATTTACTGATGTGTAATGTCCGGTTATAAATTACGCACATGTGCACCAGGTAAAGTTAGTTTCAATAGCACCAACAATGCTCAAGTGGGACAACTATTTGAAAACAATTTGCGCTGTAACCTGCGCATTTGTTGTATTTTTATTGTTTTTTCCGGAACATTCTCGCATTCCGGAAAAACCAACTTAATCACAACAACTGCGCAGGTTACGGCGCAAATGGTGGTCTGATTCTGAAACTATGAGCTTTCGGTCACAAACGAGCGTTGGATTTTCTTGACAGGGATGAAGAAAGACATTGGGGTGATAAACAAACAACGAAAAACAAATAAATGCGAGTATTTTTTAAATCTTTAGTAATAATTTTCCTTTATTCTTTTATCTTATTCACCATGTGGTAACTCGTCAAAACTTACCTATTTCCGTTTCATCCCAAACTGCCCCAAATTGGCAAAACGTAACTTGCAACTAATTCTTTTTGACTGCATATATTTAAAAATGGGGGGTGCGAATATTACATGAGCTTAAGGCAAAAGGGAGGAATTCCAGGTGTGAGTTTGGGGTGCAACTTATACACGGGGGCGACTTATACACGGACATATACGGTGAGTATAGTGAATGTAAGGTTAACCGGTTAAAACATTTTCTTGACCGGTCAAAGTTTTAACCACAGGTTAACCGGTTATCCGGATAACCGCGGCAGCACTAAAATCGAGAGCTCCCATCTAGAGGTCACCCCAAACAAGCATGCCAGGTTTCAAAGCAATCCGATCATAAATGTACCCTGTAGGGTGTGCCAAAGGGAAATAATGAGTCTTCTGACTAAACTAAGTTCTACGAACGTTGGCCGTGGCAACATTTTTTGCCGGAAATTGAAGAAAATCGATAGCTCCCATCTAGAGGTCACCCTAAACAAGCATACCAGGTTTCAAAGCAATCAAATCATAAATGTGCCTTGTAGGGTGTGCCAAAGGGAAATATTGTGGTTAGACTAAACTAAGTTCTATGAACGTTGGCCGCGGCAACATTTTTTGACGGAAATTGAAGAAAATCGATAGCTCCCATCTAGAGGTCACCCCAAACAAGCATACCAAATTTCAAAGTAATCTGATCATAAATGCGACCTGTGAAGTGTGCCAAAGGAAATTGTGGACGTACGTACTAACGCACGTACATACGTACGTACGTACACCGACAGACGAGAAGTGATGGCAATAGCTCAGCTTGACTTTGTCAAGTTGAGCTAATAATAACCTCATTCCGCATTTTGTTTTGATAATCTGGAATAACGCTCAACTGAATATTAACTAACCATAACTAACCATGAATAAAACTTGCTGATACAAAACTAATTTTCCAAACATTCAGTACAAATTTGACCAGTTAATTGCATATAGGTTATAGAGTAAACACCTGTTAATTGAACAAGAGGCCTGTCACGCCTAGAGAGCTCCGCTGAGGGCCACTGATCGCATGGGCATGTTTTCTAATACTAATATTGTTACAAACTTTAGCCGAAAAATATTCAGCGGTTCAGAAATTATGGCTTGGACAAACAAATATCAAAAATATCTTAAGATTTTCTTGATCCTGTGACCTGTGACCTTGACCCTGTGGATTTACAGACCGCAGAATAATTGATGACACACCGTCTATTGATAATACATATATTTATGAAGTTTGGTGGAAAAATATTCAGCGGTTTAGAAATTATGGCTCGGACAAATAAAATGTTGACGACGGACGGACAGACGACGGACGACAGCTGAATCAGTATAAGAAAAGCTCTGCTGACTTTGTCAGCGGAGCTAATAAAAAATCTTGTAATATGTCAAGAAATTACCCTGACAAACACCAAAGCTGCCTTGTTAGTAAATCTATTTGACCTCAGTACACCCAATACATGCAGCTAATCTTATTATATCTTGTTTGACAGAGCTCAATGAACTTTGTCAAACATGATATAATAGAATAAATGTTTAGTTCATGAAAAGAATATAGAATGAAAGTGTCAATGACACTGTAGCTTAACTTGTGTGTTGTGTTCGATGAAAAGGATAATGTTCCATGTTTATGAAAGGATTATGAAATAAGACAAGAATTGTGATAATTGGGAAAATGTTCATTTCTGTTCCCTGTATGCTATGTTTTTGATAAAAATAATATGAGGTGTACACTAGTGCTGCCGCAGTTATCCGGATAACCCGTGGTTAAAACTTTGACCGGTCAAGAAAATGTTTTAACCTGTTAACCTTACATTCACTATACGCACCGTATTTGTCCGTGTATAAGTCGCCCCCGTGTATAAGTCACACCCCAAACTCACACCTGGAATTCCTCCCTTTTGCCTAAAGCCCATGTATAAGTTGCACCCCCCCATTTTTAAATATATGCAGTCAAAAAGAATTAGTTGCAAGTTACGTTTTGCCAATTTGGGGCAGTTTGGGATGAAACGGAAATAGGTAAGTTTTGATGAGTTACCACATGGTGAATAAGATAAAAGAATAAAGGAAAATTATTACTAAAGATTTAAAAAATACTCGCATTTATTTGTTTTTCGTTGTTTGTTTATCACCCCAATGTCTTTCTTCATCCCTGTCAAGAAAATCCAACGCTCGTTTGTGACTGAAAGTTCATAGTTTCAGAATCAGAGCGCCATTTGCGCCGTAACCTGCGCAGTTGTTGTGATTAAGTTGTTTTATCCGGAACGCGAGAATGCTCCGGAAAAACCAATAAAAATACAACAAATGCGCAGGTTACAGCGCAAATTGTTTTCAAATTGTTGTCCCACTTAAGCATTGTTGGTGCTACTGAAACTAACTTTACCTGGTGCACGTGTGCGTAATTTATAACCGAACATTACACATTCAGTGAATTGGAGTTCATGGAATAAATAAATACGTCTCTCCAGGTATTTCTGGCAAACATTTAATGTGTTATTATTTATTTTTTCAGTGTTATTTTGATGATTTTGCATTTTTTATGGTTTCATCCATATTGGCCCCACAAACCTGTTGATTTCCGGTACACGCACTGATGTAAACACGTGGGCGATTGAACCACAACGACTAAATAGAATACTTCTTTATTATTATTTATGGTCAATGTAAATAACATTGGCCGAAGCGATATAATAGTTACAGTTGAAGCAAGAAAACACTACAAATATAGGTACCTTAAATGCGGTTAACCACGGTCAAACACGCTGGTTAACCGGTCAGAAAAAAGTCTTAACCGTGGCAGCACTAGTGTACACTGTACTGAAGAGCTGAGGGGTGGATTAATATGACCTCACAGTTAATGTATGTGGCCCTCACAGTTAACATATATCAACGAAAGTCACCAAGTTACAGTGAAATTATTCCAAAACGAGTCATCCTATCAAGTTACATTGAAATCCCTTCATAAATATGGCCAGTAGACTGTGCTAAAGGTTTTCGGGCTTCAGGCCTGTGTAGCCGTCAGTTTCCCAATTGCGCCCAAAGGGGATGTTCTCATCTAGACATTATATGAAGTCAACCTACCAAGTTACAATGAAATCCCTTCATAAATCAGGGATTTTTCTAGGTGGCGACAGGGGCCGAATATAGGCCCCATTCCCAATGAGATTTAGGCAGGATTTTTCCCAATTTCTAACATAAAATTCCCAATTTGTACCCAGTATCAACTTGTTCATAACATTTATGATTTTTGCTGCAAAAGTAGGCCTTATTATTCTGATAAAAGAACTGTAAACCATAATTTCAAATAATAAATCCAGCTTCTTCATTTTAATGTGCCTCTGTAGAAAAGAAATTTGCACTTTTTTCCACTCTACAGCGTCAACAGGATTCCCAATTTGGTCCAATGAGATGGCTTTTTTCCCAATTGCACAGGCCCCTGGCCCCATTCCCAATACACCTAGAAAAATCCCTTTAAATATGACCTGTAGACTGTGCTAAAGGTTTTTGGGCTTTGGGCTCGGGCATCCATCATGGTTGAATGATCGCAACCGAAAGGGGACATTCTCATCTGGGCATCATCTGGAGTGATCATACAAAGTTACAATAAAATCACTTCATAAATATGACCTGTAGATTGTGCTAAAGGTTTTGGGCTCGGGCAGCCATCAAGGCTGAATGATCGAGACCAAAAGGGGAAGTTCTCATCTAGACATTATTTGGAGACATCCTACCAAGGTACAATGAAATCCCTTCATAAATATCACCTGTAGACTGTGCTCAAGGATTTCGGGCTTCAGGCACCTGCAGCCGTCACAGCTGCCTAATGGTGTCCAAAAGGGGCTGTTCTCATCTAGACATTATATGAAGTCAACCTACCAAGTTACAATGAAATCCCTTCATAAATATGAACTGAAGGTTGTGTTAAAGGCTTTTGGGCTTTGGGCTCGGGCAGCCATCATGGTTGAATGATCGCAACCAAAGGGGACAATCTCATCTGGGCATCATCTGGAGTGATCCTACGAAGTTACAATGAAATCCCTTCATAAATATGACCTGTAGACTGTGCTCAAGGTTTTCGGGCATCAGGCACCTGTAGCCATCTGAGTTGACCAATCACGACCAAAAGGGGATGTCATCATCTAGACATTATATGGAGTCAACCTAACAGGTTACAATGAAATCCTTCCATAAATATGACCTTTTGCCTATGCTAAAGGTTTTTGGGCTTGGGCACCCATCAAGGCTGAATGATCGCGATCAAAATGGGACCTTCTCATCTAGACATTATTTGGAGTCATCCTACTAAGTTAGAATGAAATCCCTTCATAAATATGACCTGTAGACTGTGCTAAAGGTTTTCAGGCTTCGGGCACAGTTGCCCAATCACGTCCAAAAGGGGACTTTATCATCTAGACATTATATGAAGTCAATCCACCAAGTTACAATGAAATTCCTCAAAAAATATGACCTGTAGACTGTGCTAAATGATTTCGGGTTTTGGGCTCGGGCAGTAGTCAAGGTTGGCAGATCACGCCCAAATGGGAAAATTCTCATCTAGACATCATAAGGAGTCATCCTACCAAGTTGCAATGAAATCCTTCCATATTAAAGATGACCTGCAGACTGTGCTAAAAGTTTTGGGGTTTCGGGCTTGGGCAGCCATCACGGTTCCAGGGTTGGGGCGAATACATTATAAATGTATTGAATATGAATACGAATACTTTGAAATTTTATGAATACGAATATGAATACGAATACACAAATTTCAAATGTATTGAATACGAATATGAATACTTTACAATGTATTCATGAATACAAATATGAATACTTGAATACTTTTCAAAATTATTTCTTGTAAATGGATGATAATTTGATCATTTTTATTGGGATTAAGGGTATAAGGGATTATAGGTGGAGAATTAGTTTTTCAGAGGGTGGATCTCTTAATCCTTTAGAATCCAATCAACAGACATAAGCTGGTATTAATGACAAACAAAAGAAATAAAAAAAAAAATTTCAAATATCAATTTATTTAGAAAACAATTAGCAAAATGTACACAGCACTCATCCAATGTTTTGTTGTTTAGTGCATACACAGTAATCATTAAATGGGGGGGGGGGGGGGGGGTGCGGTGGCTCAGTTGGTAGTACTAGAGGTGCAGGCTGCAAGCCGAGAAGTCCTCGGTTCGAATCCCACCTACGGCAGCCACGTTGTGTCCTTGGGCAAGACACTTCACCCCCATTGCCCACGTGGGGGCACTGTGACGCTGTGTAGTAAGGCGTACTGCACGTCGATGGTGCACCTGTCTTCAACCAATGCTAACCCTGCTTGTGTGGAGTTGGTATGTTGGGGAGCTGACAGTTGCTCGCCCTTTCTCGGTGTTTCTCTCCGGGTACTCCGGCTTCCTCCACCCATAAAACTGTCATGTTCATGGTTAGCCATTGTGCAGAAATATGTGACCTTAAACACCAATAAATAAATAAATAAATAAATAAATAGAGAACTGTGAGAAATTTTTTTGGTATTTTTTAAAGTTTTTTTCTTCTAAACTGCATTTTATGACCCCCAATAAAGTCTCAATTGTGGCTAATTGTGGCTTCTTTGCTTCATGTCTTTTATTAATATTTAAACATACATTGCTGGTGAGAATTAAAAAAAACTGGCCAGTGCTATTCACAAAAATCAATTAAGCAATTACTGCACTATTGGAAAAATGTTGTAATTCAAGCACAATAATTTTACAGATCTATCAGTCTACATCTTATTTCTACTATTACTGTAGAAAAATATTAGATTAGTATTAATTGGATAATGGAGTTGTTTAGGGATTAAAAATCAATACTTTGGCCAGACTGATATCCTTTTGTCTGTACAATTACAATGTACAGTTTACAATGAAACAAATTTTGAACAATGAAGAGTTTGCTATCAAAAGGCAAATAAATAATTGAACTTACCTTCATGTGTGGTATGAAGTTTGATGTACTATTTGATGGACCTGATATGTGCACATCAAAAGTATTAGTTTAATTCTTTATTACTTTCTAATAGAGATAATCACAATATTTTTTTTAACAAATACTGTATACATGTGTATTAAAAACAAGAAAAGTATTCATGAATACACCTCAAATTCAACTGTATTCGAATAGGAATACGAATACTTTAAAATTTCATGAATACTGAATACATTTGAATACTTGAAAAATGTATTGAATACGACTGAATACCGAATACGAATACCCCAACCCTGCACGGTTCACAGATCATGCCCAAAAGGGGACATTCTCATCTAGGCATTATACAGAGACACCCTACCAAGTTATAATGAAATCCCTTCATAAATACGACCTGTAGACTGTGCTAATGGTTTTCGGATTTTGGACTCGAGCAGCCATACCGGTTGACGATCGCGACCAAAAGGGGACGTTCTCATCTAGACATGACCCCAAACCTGCATATGAAATTTCATGACGATCAGACAAGAACTGCAGGGTGTAGCCCGTGCTAAAGGAAAATGTGAACAGACTCACAGACTTCCGCACGCATGACGGCAATAGCTTATCTTGACTTTGTCAAGTTAAGCTAAAAATGACAACAACAGGTATCTTAATACTCCCGTTGATGGAATAATTTATAAACATGGTAATTCAACTAACAGGGTTCAATCATTCCCACATGATGCTCTAAATATCATTCAAATCGGAGTATCAGTGGCTGAGATACAAGGGAAAATGTTGGTTACCACAATCATTTAAAAAGGCAATATATTTTAAGTGCTGTAGAGTGCTAATTTTAACATGTCTCATGATAAAGTGAGGCATGTGAATCAAGCATCAAGCATCATAATATTATCTGCTGAAGATAATATTATGAAGACTCCCCAGAGTCTGTTTCATTCTGAAGTCATGTAATTACACCCAAACTGTCCACTGCAATCATGAATAAAGTGTCTGCTAATTACCTGACATTTTGGGTGTAATTATGAGCGGACATTCTGGTCTTTCGGGCAAATATTTAAACAAAGTTGTAAATAGGGCTTCACGGTTTTTCGGTAGTTAACCGAAAGTCGATACTTTTATTAATATTGAGCTCATTTTAGTTTAGTTGGTATACCATGTCTCACAGTATTTCGAACAATTCCGACGGTAATCTGAGTAAAAATAAATAAAAATTTGTACGTTTATAAAAGTTATCCAATTAACTGTCAGTAGGGTACAGCCTGCAGTTTGTTTAACTGCTGCACACTTGGAGAACAAGTGCACCGCCAGGCGGTGGATCAATATACGGCCGCTATGAAGAAATTGTGCTGTGAAGAAACTTTTCACTGAACAAAAGGTCAATAATTACTTCAAAAATAATTTGTACAGTCCTGGCTTATGACCCATTGAAGCTGAAAATATTGTTTTCAAGTTATTGTGTGGAGAATCACAGGCCTTGCATTTTAAAATAGCAATGAGGCCTAAAAATCGGCCCCATAAAAGCACTTACGGAGCCTATTTTTATAGGTAAGGGCTGATTTCTCCAAAGTACCTTATATTCAGCATGGCATGTAGTTTTTTATACGGTATTTATATGACATATATATTACCAGATCATTTCCAATATATATGTTGGAAATGATATGGTAACTTATATGTAATATAAATGGCATATAAAAAATGACCAAGATAAATAAAAAGGTAATGGGGTGAGGGGGAGAGGGGGGGGGGGGGGGGGGGGGGTACAGGGTGCCATAATGACAAACAGACACTGAGTCAAATAATAATATCAAAAGTTTATAACAAAACTACCCCTTTGTGAAAGTTGGGGCGAAATGAACAGGTGCGAGAAATTGGGACGAATCGACTTCGGGGCGAGTTGACCTACATGTATGCTCGGTTTCCCTGACAACCAGTGAACTGTTTGGCAAGATCAACAGTGCACGCAAAATTTAAATTTTCCGTATAAAGATTTTGTTAACCTGGGTGGTGGGGTCATTACTGCACCTGCACAGAAATACTGAGACCAAAAATCATATTTGTTATTTGTGGTTGCAGTTACATCAGAAAATAAATTTAATTGAAAGAATAGTATGTATTTTCCCTTTGGGAGACGCCCGCATCACTGCCTGTTGATGTCTGCTGCAAAGTTTGCAGGTAACTTTTGAAACATATGTTATCCCACCACCATCCTGTTGCGTTTCAACTTCATACTGATATGCGAATGAAAATTTATTGAATGTACTGACAAGAATTGTTTTATTTGCATTAAATTTTGACATTGATGACAGTCTCAAAGTTATCAATTTTTATGTACTCGGGTTGCGTTCCATCCGCTGCGCGGACACCAGAGTTGTTAGAATTTCGCACCAATGTTACGTACAAAAACCGAAATGGAGACAACCCGTTCAATTCGTCAATAACGTGTTTGGGATTTAACTTTTTTTGCCGGGGCACTTAATCGGCCCTGTAATTTTTTTTCAGGGGCCGTTTACGGGGCTGGGGCCGATCGACCCCGTCAAAATGAAAGCACTGGAATCAAAACTCCTGAATGGTTGCCATGGCGGCCATACTGGACATGCCAGAATACTGGTTATCGAAAGGAACCATCCTCTTGTGATGACTAATCAACCATAAAAAAAGAGTATCTGTTGGATGTATTGTTTTCATGTTATCGCACATACAAATGTTAACGATGGACGGACAGACAGACAGATGGACAGAGACATTGATGCTGGTTATTGAAAGGAGCCATCCTCTACTCAATATCTGTTGGATTATCACATGGACAATCAAAAGTCACTGTAAATCCAAGATGACTGCCATGGCGGCAATATTGGATATGCCAGAATGCTGGTTATCGAAAGGAACCATCCTCTAGTCATGCTTAATCAACCATAAAAAAGCAATATCTGTTGGATCTATAGTTATCAAGTTATCACGTGGACAAACAAAAGCTAACGGGCGGATGGATAGACGGACGGACATTGCCATACCATAATACAGCCCGCTCATATGAGCGGCCGTATAAAAATTGAATGGATCAAAGGTGGACCTCCACAATGAATGGTCATCAGGGTGGAGTGTGTGTTAACACTTACTAACAGAAAAAGGTCATGCGAGTTGGGATTGTTTTGATAGTTGTTATCAAGACAACTATTCATTAATAACTATTAATCAGTTGAAAAATAAAATAAAAAAACAACATACTATTTCTTTGTGTTGTTTTAATTTTATACTCTTTAACACGTACTGTATAAATTATTCATGAGTGATTTTTATTTAGGGAATAATTGACAAGTGAGAGTGCACGTTGTCAAGTTTGTTGATCTTCAGAAAAGTGAATTGGTGAAATTAAAAATAACACTGTTTTTGCTTCGGAGTGGATTTTATTTTAATAAAATAAAATCACTTACCCCTAATTTTGTTTCAAATTCAACTGCGAACCGGCGGACTTTTAAAGTTTTCGAAATTGTGGGAGCGGGCTTGAACATGGAGAGGGCACCTTGTTTTATACATGCCAAAGTTGTTTTTTGTTTAAAGAAAAATGGTCAAATATTTGTTTGTTCCGGCGATATTCGGTATTCAGTCATACCGCGGTATATCTAAAATACCGAAACTCGATATCGAAAATCAAATACCGTGAAAGTCTAGTTGTAAGGAGACTTTTGTCTCTATACATTGTTTGGCACATCACAGTAAAAAATAATGGGTATAACGGTTTTCTGCAGTATAATTTTCTGAATACCGAGGTATTTAATTATCCCAATACCGCCCAACACTTACAGCCAGGCATCCAAAATATTAACTGATTTGAACAAACTTGAATCTGACCTGCATAACAATGTTGTATACCAAAGATCAAAAGATTCTGACTGGTGGTTATGGAGAAGATTCTTAACAAGTACAGTGTAGCCCACTTAATTGGATATCTATTAACTGAATAACCCTGTTAATTGAATATAATTTTCCAACACAAAACCATTTACCATACCTCTAGAACAAATTTGACTTGTTAAATGAACATAGGTTATAGAGAAAACTCCTGTTAATTGAATAAAAAATCATGTAACTTGTCGAGAAAATAGACCTATTTGGCCTCAGTACATCCAATACAGGCATTTAATTTAATCTATTATATCTTGTTCGACAAGATTACGTTGTTGCACAATCATGTGGAAAACAAAGGCCATGGATCATTACAAGTAACTGTGGCGAGACATTTCCAGGCTTGTCATTATCGGAAAATGACAGAAATGCAAGAGGGCCATAATGGTCCACTTAAAATGGATTCAGGAGGACCATTTTTGGTCCATCTTAATTCACCAAAGGAGGGCAACTGGGGTCGGGCCTATTCTTGAGTTTACACAAAGTTAGGTGGACTTTGCCGATCCAGTGACCAGTGATGTCCCACAAATATCAAACAGTTTAGCTTGGGTACCGGCAAGAAATTTGGAGAAAAAAACCCAAAGAATAATACATACTGGTAAATATATTGGAAGAACTGTTACTCAATAAAGAAATATTTTGATATTCTGATATTTCGAAAAAAGAACGTTTCCAAAAACGGGAGTGTGAAAGCAAGAAAGGAAACCTGGAATCAGCTGTTCAAAACAGAGCTTTGCACATCAAGGGACAGTACTCAACACACGTGGGTGAAATGACGCGACACATGGCAAAAAAATTTAAAACAAAGCTGGTGTGGGGTAAAGCATCCTGTGTATTTTTTGTATTTAGCTGGATATATTAAGTTAATATAAATAGCCTATCACTCAGACTTTTGATACAAGTTCATGGATAAGGCTTTATACATAAAGGAATCCTCACATTGACAAAATGAGATGTTTTGAGTTTTGACCAAAATATGTGACGTTTTGACCTGTTCCCCCTTAACTTAAGCTAAGGAATAAGCCCATTGCCGATTAGCCATCTTTGATGTAATGATATGCAAGGTCAGAGGTAGCTTCGGGTAAACACTTCGATCAGACTATCTATCAAGACTGTCATACATGCGATAGAAACAACCAAAATGTTTCACTTGAAACGAGAAAATGTGCATTTTCGATTTAATACTAATAAAGATAGAAAAAATAACTCACTTTCATCACTTCATTTAATGGACGGCAAAATAATATTGATTTCTTAGTGAAATGAATACCACAATGAACCCCTTCCCACAAGTGATGGTATACTCGGCATCATGGTTTTGTTCTGTTGACGAGTGACAAAACTGCAGATATATCACTGAAATGACACAAAAACGTCTGCGTGAGTGAAAATGCAAACCCTGTGTATCCAAACAACCAACCCATACAAATATTTTCAAGCATAACACACAGATGTTCCAGCTGAAAGAGGTTGGGGGTGGACGTGGTCCCTAAAAAGTGAATGAAAATCGTCTGCTGGTAGCAATGTCGTGTGTCTACTAATAATATTTTGTCCATATACAGTACAAGTCAAAATGAGTTGAAGAATAACCACTACCGGTATAAACTATAGATGTAATGTTTTCTATACTAATAATACAAGAATCGGACATAAAAACATATAAATTCTTCTTTTGACTATTTTCTAATTCAACTCAAACTTACATGTCACACAGTGGAAGCTGTCTTATTACAAAAAACACCCACGAAGTGGAAGGTCCATGCAGGGTCAGGGAAAGGAAATTCGGACACGGGGTTAATTCTGTGATGGCTCCCCTTTCAAAAATGTCGGGATATTGCACAGATCGTCTCTTGAGTTCCAATGTGTTCTATGTGCCTTGTTGTCCGAAGTTGAAAATTCAGGAAGCTTTGAAAGGAATATGTATCTAGGCGGGCGGAAAGAGTATTAGATCTAGGCTATAGGCCTATATGACAGACAGGGAGAGGGTGAGAGTGATCTCATGGCCTGTATAAAAAAGGAAATTCTATTGCATTTCTTTTTTACAATGCCAGTTAGGAATCATGACATTGACAACTTTTAAATTTAATGCTGAACAAGATTAATCATAATAGTGTATTAGGCCCACTACATGCTGATTGAAACGTGGAGAGGGGCAGGGGGTGAATGGATTGGGAGAGGCGAGGCCCGTTGTAGACACATATTATTCAGCCGAAGCACTTGGCCGATAAAGATATCTCGGGGTCTCGACAAAAATCTTTCCCAGGGACACTTTTTTTAAAAAAAGGAAAAACTTTTCTAGAAAACTCACTGCGGGCATTTGTGCGTGTGTTTGGGAGTCGGTGGGGAGGCAAGGTCAGTGATGATTTTGGGGGAACGCGGTTCCCCTTGACCCCTTCCACTTGCCGCTGCAAACGTTCTTCCTCCTCAATTGCCAAACTTGAACTGGCTACATCAAAAATTACCTGTTACTTGCATGATGAGTGAAGATTGTGAATGGGGGGTGGGGGGGGGGGAGCTTGAAGGCACAGTCTATTCAGATGCGGCGCTTGGTGAATGAAGATCAACAGCCCTCTGCCTTATTAATGGCCCTTGATTCTCGGGCCGGTAATAAAACCCTCGGGCTTTTATTCGTTCCTCTCGGGCCGGTAATAAACTGTAACACCCTCCAAACTCATGGTATTGTTATATTATTGAAAGATATCTTCAGAATCTGTAGTTTATGTTAACCAGGGACCAGCCTAGGGGGGAATTTTAGGGAGACTTCAAGTCTCCCTCCAGAAAAAATAGTGAGACTGCAGTCATGTAGGGAGACTTCATAGGCAAGTGGGGAAAATTAAGAATATTCATGTACCACCCCCGCCACCCCTTCATATTTTCAATTTATGGTCCTCCATTAACGTACAAATAATCCAGGTCCAGTTGTCTATGATGCATTTGTGCCATGTTAAAAAATCACAATGTAATTATTGACTGAAAATCGCCCACTGCTACCTTCTCCTACATGACCCCTCACCTCTTCTTCGTGCCAATCCCCCATCACCCTCCTGTGGTTGCCTTTCAACAAAGTCTACTAAGCTAATAATTTCCTAAGTCTGAAAGTGTGAACAGGACCAGATGTAAGAAGGTTGCTTGGGAGGTACTTTGTTAGTTAATAAACAAAATACATTCTGGGGTCGAGTATTTTGTAAAAGAAATGTCATTCCGCATCATTTTTATGGCATTCCGGTGTCATTCCGCGTCATTTCATGACATTCCGATGTTTAGGAGGACCCTTTTTCAAGATCGTCCACATGCACACTTGTGTCCTGTACAAAGCTTTTCTTGACATCACTAAAGCTTTTTTTCATGTGTTTCAATTCCATTCGTGTTTTTCTGGGAATAGACAGCCCAACAGTTAACAGTCGTCAGCAAATCGAAATGAAAATAATGTGTTATAAAATACGTCCGTTGTGTATACATTTTTGGCATCCTAAGCGACGTAACCTACATTCAAACTGGGTTGTTTTGCTGAGTCGCGTAAGTCACCTATTTTCGTTTCGACACTTGAAGCTCCGACTGGAACGCAACAAAATAGAAATAAAAAAATCCGCCAAAAGCGACAATGGACAATTGCTTGTCGTGTGATTTCAAATAAATGGACGTTTATTTGACGAATTAAAATGCCCATTTATCACACTCGAGCACATTCGATTTTTGAAAATACTTGTTTTCATGTAAACCTCGCATCACTCAGTTCAGCCTTTTCTCATTTTGGCCAATTTTTAGAGGGCGACTTGTAATCGCCCCGACTATTTTTCTAGGCGACTTTGGGCTTAGAAGGGTGACTTTATCGCCCTAGTCGCCCTCACGGCTGGTCCCTGATGTTAACTTGGCTGCTCGTAGTTACTGTCTTTCTTGCCTCTAGATTCATAGATAAGCCAAATGCGACTTTTTTCCAATTAAAACAAAAATTATACACATCTGGCCAAACCATGGTCGGCCCGGAGATTGTCTGGACCCCTCCTCGTGGGAACCCTGGGAAGTGAAACAGTGCCTGTTCATTGCGGTAAACAGGCTGTGTTTTACTGGTAAAATATGACCCAGTCACCAGTGCTTGGGAGGTGCAAACCCTCTCTAAAATGGGCAGCGTGGCTTATTAACGCTCAACCCTTGTCTTGAGTTGATACTCATGTTGTGGTCATGATTAGCCATTGTGCAAAAATATGTAACCTTAAACACCAATAAATAAATTAATTGTCTAGTCCCCTCCCCCACCCACCCACCCAGGGTGGGTGGGGGTCATATGCTTACATCGGGGGGAATGTTGGGCGTCACCCCTAGACTGTGGGGCATTTCCAAAGTCAAATAACCTGAGAGAACACTAATGAGGTGTATAAATGGGGGTAAACTTTATTTAAATTTTTCCTTTGAACTAACCGTAACATCAGCTGCACATTTTCAACACACGCAGATACTGCTGCAGAGATGTCCAACTTCTAAGTACTTACTTTTTCTTATCATAAACAGCCTAAAACATACGACTGCAGCCTAAAAGTTCACCGACTATCACTAAAGCAGGTGACCAGAACTTGATCCGTTTCATATTCTGCAATCATTTTTAGACGGTATTATTGGACATCAGAAACCTTATGTCATCATTGTTGTTCCAATGGCGTCGAGTTGCGGGCAAAAAAGTCGAACATTGAGGTCTTTTTTATCAAATAAAGAAGCTGTAGAATGATGATTTGATTATTAATTTATGATAAAAATGAAGTCAAATACCTTGTGGATAGCTTACAAGAAAACTGTGTTGATGAATCTCTGTTCAAAAGACCTTTCCTACATTACTCCATCCATTTGCATTATGGGTTATCATCCGGGCAATCTTCCCCCTATGTAAACACGGAAGCGATTCACACGTGAAAAGGTTTCAACTGTTCAGTGTAAAACATACTTCAAATTATGTGAAAACAGCTCAAAAATATTTGAAAACGAATGGAGACATTCGGATGAATATTATATTTATCGAAAATATCATTCTGCACGATTGTTTGGCTTCTTGATAGTGAAAAATCGCAAGGATGATTGGAGAAACCAATGACATTTCACCTTTCGTCGCAACACTGCACTGCCAATGCCATTACTGTAAGGGCATTGGCAGTGCAGTGTCACGATGAAAGGTGAAATGTCATTGTTTTCTCCAATCATCCTGATGATTTTTCACTATCAAGAAGCCAAACAATCGTCCAGAATGCTATTTTCAATTTACTAGTAAATTTAGTTCCAGTGTCGCTCGCAATTATGCTCTAGCAAACTTCTAGAGTACCCATCTTCATCTTCCTTGGCTGTGCATTCAGAGCTGGTTATCACCAAGTACGCATGGTGTGGGGGCGAGTCTATTACATAGGGGGACGATTGCCCGGATGATAACCCACAATGCAAATGGAATGGAGTAATATATTATAGGAAAGGTCTATGGACGAATTCACAAATGAACTGGGAAGGGGGTATCGGTCAGGGCAAAAAAAGCTTTCATTACTTGTCTTTTTTATATAGACTACTGTATGTGCAACACGGGGTCAGGACTGACGTGGTGCATTCATTGTTATCGGTGAAAAAGTGGTTGTAGCCACAACTTCCAGTAACTGTGGTTACAGTATATAGCACCTTAATAATAACCTCATTGTGTTTTGATAATCTGGAATAACGCTGAACTGAAAATTAACGGTATCAGGTGAATTCAGACTTTTACCAGTTCGGCCCACAAGAAAGTGACTTTCGCCCCACAAGAAAGTGACTTTGGCCCAGTCGCTGAGTGAGTTTGGACCATGTATATTTGAGTTCGGCTCATGGGAAAATAACTTCGGCCCAGTTGCTCTGGTGATAATTTGTTCATGCAGGCAAATTACGTCATTTTTACTTGAAGTTGTTCAGTCAGAGGTCATATTCTAGTTAGTGACTAGACCATCTTCCTTCCTTCCTTCCTCCCCAACCTCTTCCTTCCATTCCTTCTTCCTTCCTTCCTACACCCAACCTATCTTTCTTCTATCCTCCCTTCCCTCTGTCCGTCCACCCATCCATCCAGTTTTGTTTAATGATTTCTAATATTTGTAAAAGAAACTTTTTAAAAAAAATACTCTGTTAGGTTGTTTTTTTTATTTTGACATGTTGTTCTCTTACAATGTTCTATCATTCTCTTTTATGTCTTTGAGTGAAGGTCAGTGCCGCATAGACCACTCGCCGACT
Source organism: Pictodentalium vernedei (assembly GCA_031216915.1). Lineage (NCBI taxonomy): Eukaryota > Metazoa > Mollusca > Scaphopoda > Dentaliida > Dentaliidae > Pictodentalium > Pictodentalium vernedei. The sequence goes on from CM062288.1 coordinate 277,316,661, forward strand.
ACTGTTTCTTCAAAGTAGCGTTAACAATACTAAACATAAAATGGTTAGCGCTGTTTGATGTGTCAGTATAATGGGATGTACCGATACTCTCCATGACTGTTTTCAGAAATTGTCAAAACAACGGCCAAGCTCTTAGAAATATATAAACACTGTGAAATTGTATAAACATCAGATCCAACATGGATATTGATAATTCTTGTATTAAATGTAGCTCGCTGGTTAGGCCCTGCCAGGAAGGTTTGCAGTGCCCTGGGTGTAGTAAATGGCAGCAGCGCACTTGTGATACTGGTGTTTCTCGGTCAGATTACCGTGAAGCATGTAAAGGCAATATCACAATCAACTGGAAATGTGACGCCTGTTCCCATGTTGAAGAGTCCGGACTTAATCATGATAATGAAGCTGATAATTTCGAAATATACACAAGTATAGTATCAACTGGTTCCAGATTGGAGAGCACTGCAATGTCAGATAATGAGGCTACTATTAACGCAAATTCACCATAGATGCCGTCGTTTAGAATTCCTTCTAACATTGATGAATCCTCGCTAATAGAACCCATTGTCACTGAGGGCAGCACATCAAATGACAGCCAAACATACGAAATAGTTAGAAATTCATTTATGAGCTATGTAAAAAATACATGGATAGATGGGGATATGTGGACGCCAAAAGATTGGTCGGTATTTTTCCAATCAATTAGAACAAACAATGATGTAGAGGGTTGGCACAACCGAATCAACCAGCATGCACAAAACAGCCTGCCATTTTACAGACTCGTACAAAAATTATTTTGTGAAAGTAATTTTACTTCTGTGGAGGTACGACTAGTATCGGAGAACAAACTCCAGCGTTTTCAGAGAAAACAATATAGAAATATACAAAGTGAGCTCTTCGATGCTTGGGACTCCTTTAGCAAGGGAGAAATTTCAATAAAAATACTTCTTAAAAAGTGTTCAAAACTATTCGCTCCATCTATTCAGTAAATTAGATTAGATTTTTCTTATATATGGCATTCAGAAAAATACTTGATTTTTTTTTCTTGTCAGAAAGTCCTTGAAACGTATTTCAATTTTATTTTGCCTGGCCTGTATGAACCCTGTTTATGTTTATCAATGTTGACTTTGATGTTTTAGTTATGTATATCATTGCTGTCTGTTTTTGTGTATCCAGTCAACTCGGCAGTATCGAGTCGTCGGCAGTATCGATTCAAAATTTACTGACTGCCATGTTACTTTTAAAAAACGGAAATATTTTTATTTTTTCTTTCTGCTTACTGATAGAAAATATATATTTTTCAGATATCATGAAAAAGAAATATGCTTTCACAAAATATGAAGTCTGTGTGGCGGTGTTTTTGTTATTACCGGAACCGACCACGACGAAAATGTAACTTGCTCACCCACTTGTTTTTTTTTTATTTTACTTCAAGAAAAATAAACATCCCAAATAACGCTGAAGCTAAGTTGTTTAAATTGTTACCCCACTATTATTCTCTAACTAATAAAAACTTTGAGAGTAAATTCCTTACCATTCTAATGCAAGTAGTAAAGTTGATGGAGGTCATGTACTCGGCATTATCGAACCAGTACAGGCTGCCGTGCCCCACGCGATATTCCCTGTGAAAGATATATTTTAGAAACTCGGTGTAAATATTGGCCTGTCAAGATTCAGCACGTGTTAAAATGGTAAGAAGGTGTTGTTTTATCTCGCAATTGCATGTCTTATACAAAAAGTTACTAATTTTGCTATAATCTACCCATTTTAGTGAACAAATCAATTGTTTTATTGCAATTTTCACATGTGTGTTATTGATGCACACGGGGGCCTATATGCACATGTATACCGGGCTGCACATTTTTCAAGGGTGACAACGACGGGCTGTGCGAGGTGGCGGAGAGGGGTTGGAATATGATTTTGTTTGTTTCCGGTATCCACAACTACATAGGGGGGGGGGGGGGGGGGGGGGGGCAAGTTAAAATTCCAATGTTTGCCTCTGATGAATTGCTGAAATTTCGACAGGGGATGAGTGTGCTCGTTTCGTATTGTTTTTGTCTGCTTTTTGGGGGGGGGGGGTTGGGAGGGGGGGGGGGAGTGTCGTTGCAGCCTAATTCACTTTCGGCCTTGTATGATTTCGGCTATGAGAGTGGAATCGACCGAGGTGTTTCGACCAAAGCATTCTGGTCCCTATTTGCGTCAGGTGGGAGGTGGTGGGGTGGGGGTATGAAGTGTGTCTTAACTAGACATGGGTGAAGGCCCAAATTGAACATTTATGCCCAACACATGTCTGGGGAGACGAGGAAGAAATGGGAGTTTCTGAATTTCGTTGAAAACATGGCCATCAGTGGCCATCTTGGATTTGGCATATAAATTGTCAACAATTCTATTAGTTCAGCCTACTGCCGCCCCCCCCCCCCCCCCCCCCCCCCCCCGATCTTTTTCACTGAGAAATATGAATAAATGAATTGGCATTGCCATTACTGGATCCTTCTATTTAGTTCAGTCCCTTCTTGAACAATTTGAGCTGTAGTGTCAATGACACTTTTGTTTTTTTCCCCCATGTGTCGATAATTCCAACACTTGACATCGTTTCCTGGGAAGCCGTTCCCAAGAAATATGTCAAGTCTTGGAATTATCATCAAAGGTAAATTTTATTTATTTATTCGTGCTTAGTGTCAAATCAACATCTAAGACTGTATCGTGACAATACAACGGATACAACAAGTAAAAATACAAGACTAACCAATCGTATATACCCATTGCCGACATCAGAGCATTGCCGACATCAGAGGACTTCCTTCACAGGCATTGATTACCGGATCTTATTTTGCCAGTAAAGCAGGACTTGTTTACCACAGGGAACAGGTACTACTCCACTTCCCGTCGTTCCTACGGGGATAACAAATCTGAACTGTGAGGTAAAGTTTCTAGTGGTTACCCTACAACTTATTTCAAGTGGTACTGCATCACTCAACTCAACAACTGAACTCATCAACTCAACAATTCAACTCATCATCATCATCACGCCATCAAGTCATCATCATCTCATTACCATCATCGTAATCTCTCTATGAGAAGCAGTTTGCTTTGAATGCTTTCTATTTAATACATATCTCATTTCTTGGAGTGTGTTGTTTGTTTTATTATTCCCAACATTACAAATCATATTTTCGCCCTTCCAGATATGCCTGTTACACACCAACCTCCAGCCCCCCCCCCCCCTCCCTTTCAGAAATTTCCACTACTGCCTTTCACATGCTTTACTGCCTTTCAGTCCTTCCCATATAGCGGGTACATATGAGTTGCGCCCGTAAGCGCTCGCATTTTCCAATGAACAAGCGCTAAAAACTGCGCCCGTCAATTTTGGGCTCGAACTGTACAACTGTATTCGCTCGATCTTCGTTCTGAATGAATTGTGTTTTACTCCAAGCTTCTCATTCGACAGACCTTTGATTTTGGAAAACAATGCGTGCAACGTGTTTAGCGCTAATAATTTACCCTACGTGTGCTTTTTTCCGAAGGCAGTGGGTTTTACAGTGTGATTGTTTCGGGGCGATGGTTTTCATTTGTGTTGTTTTTGACCTTGACCGTGTTCTCTCCGAGGTCGGTATTCTATTTGACAATAATCATTCAGTGATGATGTTGCACATCAAGGGAACTAATTTCATTAGCAGCGAGGTCGGTGCTTCTTATAAATCACGATATCGATTGTTAGGTTCCGTTCACACCTGAAATCCTGTCGGATAACCTGTATTTTATCCAAACCGTCCCCCAGGTACCGTCAGAGACGTCTGATACTTCTGCTGACTGATGTCATGAAACAAATTGTCCCCAGACCGAATCGTCCCGAATTAAACTTTATTTCACCCAAACCATCCACCAGGTCTGATACTCCTGCTGGGTTCTGACTGACTGTTAACACTATCTATTTACGATGATTCACGGGGATATACATTGCCTTGGAAGATTTTCCTGTGGGAACCCCGGAAAATGAGGTAGTGCTTTCGATACTATGGTAAACAAGTTCTGCTTTACTACCCAGTCACTGATGCTTGGGGTGGAAGTCCTCTAAAATGGGCAACATGGGAATAAACGACTGACTAAACTTGACTTTATGTCCTGTTGTGTCAAGCTTAGCTATTGTGCATAAATAGGTGACATTAAACACCACTAAATAAATACAAATTGTTTTGATGTTGGACAACATGGTTGGCAGGCTCAAGTTGAGCTCGCAAGTGATTTCACAAGCTCATATTATTGCTCTCGCAACATTTTCCATAAGGAAAGCACTGGCCTTTTAATCAGTCAGTATGCCTGGTATATAAATAACGTTCAGAACGTGAGTCAACTCGGTCACTTATTTATTTATTGGTGCTTAACCCTTTACCTAACATAAAAAGCAGACGACACTTGCAAAAAAAATTCTTGAATAACTATTATTTTCATTTTTGTCTCAAAAACGTTAGGTTAGGACAATTATGCACAATAGCTAATCGTGACAGTTGTACTGATGGAGGAAGCAAAAGAGATTCCCCCCCCACCCCCGAGGATCGACGAGCAGTCAGCTCCTCAACATTTCAATTCTGTTCAAGCTCCGCTAAAGCAGGGTTACAGGGGTTGAAGACATGTGCTCCACTGACGTGCAGTACGCCTTAGTACATGGCGTCATCGTGCCCCCCATGTAGGCAACCGGGATAAGTTGCATTGCCCAAGGACACAGCACGGGTCGTCCCGGACAGGGATCGAACTCGGGACCTCTAGCATAGAAGTCCAACAGTCAACCGCTGAGCCACTGCGCTCCAGCCCAAGGCCATTAAAAAATCTGAGAGTGACGGTTCGTGCATGATTTTATGCAACTGGCACAAAATTATCCTTATCCGCAGAGACGGAACGGCTAAAAATTCGGTTTGGGAAAATTCAGAACCATATGGCAAAAGTGGCAGATCTTCTACCATTTACCAATCCACCCATGCATAACCCCCCCCCCCCCTCCACCGCAGTAGCGATAAAAAGTTGTGATTTTAGTCAGAAAATCTTGACGTGTATCAGTCATTTATTTGGGCCACCGGCCCATCGGGAAACCTCCTGGTCGCCCGAACGTCCAGTTCGCCTCTACTTATTCGTAAAGTCGACATTGAATACCAACGGCTCAGTTTAACGTGAAACCTCTTGGAAAAAACACGAACATGATAATCTTGAATTGATGCCGTATGCTTTGTGAATTTCCTGTCAGCTTTGAGCAAAGGTAAGGTTTTTAACCCAATTGCAAATGGCGGCACCCGTATACTCTCGGTTCAGGTCAAACGTGACAGATCGCTGGGAATGTATAATAATCACTCTGAGATAAATTCTAATTTGTATCTTCTTGCAGAAACGTGTCTTGAGTTCGACAACTACAAATTACCCTATTTAGTGATACAACACACATTTGAACTGGCGCAAAATGTGTGATTCTTTACAGTTACTACCTGCATTGACTCTTTACTGCCGCTATTATGCGACTGATAAAATGATTTCGTACACGGACATGTAAGCGTTACTTTTCCTCGCGCAGTCGCTGTAAGCAATACTTAGTTCCACATGATACACTGCCAAGACAAACACATCGATTCTTGGTTTAACGACGGAGATGGCAGAAAATTAAAAAAAAAGTGACTCGATACTGCCGAGTAGACTGTACCAATTGTTGTCTTTGCTACAATAAACAGTTTGTTGGTCGGTATAATCTTCTGTCTTTTAGTTGTTTGCTCACCACTATGGTCCGAACTTGTCTCGATGGGGCCGAAATCACTTCAAGGGAGGCCGAACTCACTTTTTCTGGCCGAAAAGCGAAATCACCTGGGCCGAACTGGTAAAAGTTCGAACTCACTTGCATTCAAAATTAACTGTAGTGATTTAGCTACAGAAATTGACTCTTACCACTGTCAAACCACTGTGGAAATATTTTCGTTGATACGTTGATGATTTTCATTGATCGGGTTGAAATACGTCCCAATCTGACAGTTTCAAGGCAAGTGCGCCAAGTGACGTCACACATCGCAGAACGAGGATCCAGCCAAAGGAACTCTTGGTAGCTTTCGGGTCTCCATCAATCAACCAGATAACCCACTAGACGATATATACGAGTAATATGCGAGTGGAACCCCCACACTCCTCCCCATTCTGTAGAACTGAAATGTAACTTGAATTTCAAAAAATGCCATTGTAACGACACTGATCTAACCCCGCCTACATCTTTCTGCGCAGGCACTCTCGGCGCGAACTCACTAAAAATGAGTTCCAGTCAACAGAGCCTCACCGCAGAAGTCAAACAAGATCCAGCCGTATACAAACTTGTTGTCGAGGGGTTTCTACAGGTTCGTTTAAAGAGAAATTGATTAAATTAATCACCTAAAATCTTTCACAAATGCCAACATGACCTTGACAACCCTTTTTGCGCCGTTGCTCCCGGACCGGACCCAATTACAAGAAATGAGTTCGGGCCAACAGCCACGCCGCAAAAGTTATCCATAGGCAAGTCATAAACATCGGTAAATTTTAAAAGGGCAGGATTCATGAATATTCAAAAAAGCTCGTTGCAAGGGTTAGAAGCTACAAAAGGAATCATCACAAATGTTGAACGAATGAATTGAATGTATTAATGATTTTATTTTACAAAAGTTTTCTTCCCCTTCTTTACATTCTACATTGGATGACGTATATGGAATTCTACTTATACATAATTGATATTTCTCTTTTACATCAACTGTTTCACTTTACAAGTGAAAACAACATATCACTTTGATAATATTAGCTCTACAAGCCATAACCACCAATTCGCTCATCAAATCCCTTTTTCCCCGGCAAAGGACTTATATACCAACATTTAGTCTTATTATATAGATATAAATCTGTTGCTACCGCGCCCTATCTAAAGAGGGGGGGGGGAGCTCTCCTAAGTCGGAATCCAGGTTCCAATCCTTCAAAAATTCAGAAGAATTGCTCAACAAAAATACTTACAATTCTTCACAAGGCTACTACCCTTGGCTAAAGAAGGGGAGCTCTTCATAAGTCGGTACCAAAAGTCCTACCAAGCGAAACTACCGGCGGAAGGGTAACGTTAACAATCGTATAACACATATTTCCGAATCAATAGATATTCATTCTAAATCCCTCACGCTCATAACGCATCAATTAGGTTGTTGTATCGAACAGCCTGACTGTCATATTTCCTATTCTACCCCCTTAAATAACTTATTGAAGGGTAGAATATACTATTTACTATAATTGTAAAATTCCATAAAGTTATCAGATGGAAACGGAGGGGGGGGGGGGGTTCCAAATTTAACGACCCACCAAAACCCGTCGCATACCGAAATTCATCGATTAGGCCGAGACATCGGGACTAATCGTAAATATTCAGGCACAGGACGAGGATCAAAAGTCCATGTTAAAATGACCGGCCCCGGCGGGGAGTTAATCCGAAGGAGAGCAAAAATAAAACAACTTACCTCGAAGAAGATCCAAAATGTTCTCATCAGAATCAAAATTCAAACCAGGTTATATCATCTCTCAGCTCACCAAAAATTCGTGCAGGATCATATCGATTGCGGCACGAGCTAGTTTAAATCAACTATACAACACGAATTTTGACCCACTTTTATAACTCTCAGTAATGTGTGCAAGATCCTAAGGCCACCACATAGAAATTTAATATTTTCCATAACAAAGCGACTAATTCGCCTCAACACATCAGATATGTGCACACACCCATACACATATATATGTAAGTATATACATATATACTAATAGGTATGTGTGCACACATCATATGCATGGTAATTTTCTTTCTTACACCATAGATGTCTTATAATAATGAGCTGCTGGTAATCATTTTGAATCCAAAATAGAAATGACTTTGAAAAACTGTCATTTACAGAAAGAGACAATACTAACCCACATAACATGAATCCGAAAACCCACATTTGTTTCTACAGTTACACAGTAATAGATCAAACTCAATGGCTGATACTTAGAAGCTAGAACCTCCAATTTTCAACCACGGACACATTTTTATATATACTACTCCAAGTTTGCTAAGCACCAAGTATATCCAACTACCTGTTTTACGTTTTAGTTGAAATATTACAATGAAAAGTGTATATATTTTTTATTTAATTATATGTTTAATGATTTAAGTACAGAAATTAAGATTTTATTTGTGTTTGACATTATTTTTTAGCTTTTGAATACGATAACCATGGAAAATGGATATTATTGGTAAAAGAGGAATTTTTTCAATATGCCAAAATGTTGACGGAGCGAACTGGTATGGGTTCAATATCGAGTATGAGACCCATTACTGTTAATTACAGTTTGACAGCGCCTTCTCATGCTCACAATCAGGTTCCTGGTGGTCCTTTGTGGGATGTTGTTCCATTCTTGGACCAGCACGGCACCAAGCTACTGGACACTTCTAGGCTGGGCTGGGTGGGCTGAAATTGCAAGCTGCAACTCATTCCAGACATGTTCGATTGGATTGGGGTCAGGGGATCTTGCTGGCCAGTCCATACGCTCAATCCCCTCCCTCTGTCGGTACTACCCGACAGCATGGGCAACATGGGGACGGGCATTATCGTCCATCAGAATGAATCTATCACCCACTACACCTGCATACAATCTGACGGGGACATCCAAGATCTCATCAATATATTGTTGTGCAGTCAATGTACCACGTTCAAGGACACAGAGCTCTGTACGTCCATCCCAGCTGATGCCGCCCAGACCATGATTGACCTCCACCATAGCGGCCATGCTCAGCAATGTTGGCTGCATGGAATCGCTCTCCTGGTCTTCTCCATACCCTAGAATACTATCTGTGTAGTCTAGGCAGTACCTTGACTCATCTGTTAAAAGGACAGGTCTCCAATCCTCTCTGGTCCATCCAACGTGATCCATGGCCCATTCATATCGTGCTTGGCGGTGGTTCTGGGATAGCAGAATGCGAATACATGGTCTTCTTGATCGGAGACCACCTTCGTGCAACCTTGCCTGGATAGTCTGTGTTTACTTCGGATGCATTTTGAAGGTCACTGCAAAGCTGGGTGGCTATGGAAAAGCAGTTCCCACGGGCCTGAATGATCAAAAATCCGGTCTTCAGCTGCAGATGTTGCCTTGTCTCTACCACCACCATGCCGCCTTACTGGTGTCCCATACTGTTGAAATCTTGCCCAGGCTCTGGTTATCACCGTATGGTGCACACCAAGGCTGAGCTTCACCAACTTGACGATGGGTAGCCACTTGCCCCATCATCCCTACAGCCTGCTACATTTCTACTTCAGACAAATGTCTTTTTACATTTGCATATGCCATATTCAACCATTAAATAACATGGGTTTGTGTTGAAATGAAGATGAAATACCCTATACATGTCATGTACATGTAGACAGTACACGAAAATCAAGGGGTACAAGCTTTCCATGACTGTCACGAAAAGTCTGCCTGTCCAGAGAGCTGATGTAAACAATGGGACCATCTCAATACATTCCTCAATCATAACCACCAAAAATATCGCAAATATGTCACCAAAAATTTCACAATGATGTGTCAAATATTTGGTGCTTAGCATACTTTGAGTAGTATATATATATGTATATACACAGTTCATTTTATAGTCTTATGAATCTTCACTATATTTACAAATTTATCCCGTACAAAGAACGAGCGTTCCCACTAGTCAGAGACCAGGGAAGACACTGACATATCCCTAAGCCTTGCAATTTATTTGCAATGCACCCAATCACGCAAGGTTTATTGACAGAGCAGTAGCGAAAAGGGAATAGATATGGGGAATCAGTTTCCAGGAGAATTCTATCCATTCTCAATCGAGACAGAGCTTCAATGCATCCTTGATTTTCACGGAAATTTACTGTAAATCTAAAATAACAGCTTGGAAGCAACTGCAGCCATTGTTTAATTTCAGATGGACTACTGGTAATGTAAAGATTAGTTAATTTCAACTGAACAAGAATATCTAACATTTTGTTTGAAGTTTCGCCACTGCCACTATCTCTACAATGGATGATCAGTATATTATTGTATTTCTCTGCAAGAGGGAGAACACAGAGTAAGAATTTTTCCTGTGCAGCAATCTTTTGTTGGTAACATAATGTTTTACTCATACAGGTGGGTTTACAGCGACAGGAAGTTGTGAGATCTATTCCAACTTTCTCAAGTGCAACACACTTGTGGAAGCTGAAGTAACTCTTCCTACCTCTAGTTGAAAACTTTGATAATTATCAAGCGTGATAAGGTGAGGATGTATACCAAATGATAAAAACAATCTCTTATCACTTGCAATTTGTTTCTTCCATTGTTTCCAGTGGTCAGGAAAAACATAATTTACAATTCCTGCTGCAAAATGAAAAGATTCATCTGTAAAGATACTACTTTCTAGATCTTTGAATGTTTTAAGATTTGTTCTTCTCAATATTTGATCTAAGTGAAAATGACTATCTACAAAAATGGTGGGTTGCTGCAGTTGATCTTCAGAGGAAATGTAAATTTCAATTTTCCCCAGAACAAATTCAAGGGAACTTCATAAGAACGTATACTGTCAATAGCTTTATTGAGATCAGTTTCCTCATGTGAAATCATAAAACTCAAGATTCTCCAGTGAATCAACGATATGACAGAATTTGGTGGAGAAATCTCCAGTTTTGTTGGTAAGAACTGATTATTGAATTTTGAATGAGGTAATAGTAGTGACATTTCCTCATCAGTGAATGCAGGGCCATTTTGTTTAGCTAGATAGAGCATGCTATCAATAAAAATTGTAAGAGACTTGTGAGATATAATAAACTGAACTTAGCCCTAAAAAATGTAGCAGACCATTCCATAAAGAAAACCAGCAAATTAAGTTTGATTCATTGAAATCTGCTCCATCAGGATGACTAGGACTGAGATTATGTCTGGCTAAGATAAAACAATGAGAACTTTCCTGGATCTTGGAAACGCAGCAAGCTGTCTTGGGAGAGAGAAACTATGGTAGATGCTGAAAAATGGCATGACGTTTCACATGTCGACACCAAGTTCCACATAAAGGACAGGTCTTACGGTTAGCAGTATTACATTTTAGTTGTTTATCTTGACCAATGTTCTCAACAGACTCCAGATCCAGAACTACTATGTGATTATCCATGACTTCACCTTTTTCTTCAAACACGATAGAGGAAGTTGATCCAATTTCATCTATCACTACAAATTCATCTGAAGATGATGATGATGAAGCTGGTTATGTCTGATTGCATGTGGATCTTCCAATCCGATTTCATCATAATCAGGAATAAAAAAAATGCCTTGTCGAATTCATCCATCTGAAACATATTTACAGATGGATCAGAAACCTGAATATTTACATATGTACATATATGCAATCCAAAGTTAGTTAGTGCTCTGTGCTGTGCAATAAACAGAATATTCCTAACAACTGAGGTACTTCAAGGAAGTAGCAAAAAGTCTCTAAATCGAGAGGGAGTTTTTATCTTCCGTCCACAGCATGAAGTTGTTTCCTGTCAACATTTGTGTAATCATCATCATCATTTGTGTCAAGAGCAGGAACCTCATTACCAGGGTCAACGAGTACCAACTCCTGGTTTTGTCTGTCATCCCTGTTTTTGTCATGATTATTTTCATCTGAACTGTTAAGAGTGTCAGGGTTAGCTTGAACCAACTCCTTGGTCTTATCAGTGATGCTGACCTCTGGTTGTGAGTACTTAGAAGAGGCTTCAGTGTCAGCTCGAACCGACTCTCCAGACTCTTCATTACCCATTTCCTTGACATCATCTTGAGACTGACTTTATACCATGCCATGTCCAAGCCACTTGATTCATAACGGAAGAAAACTGTCATTACATGGTTTGAGGTTGTCGTGGTGAACAACTAGCAGATCTTTCCTTCCCTTATGGTATAGAGGGGTGAATGACTCTTAATAACAATAAATGGACCAGTCCATGGCGACTTCAATTTTTTACTTTCTCCTCGTTTAGTTATTACATCTCTTCTGTAAACAAGATCTCTGTAGTGATATCTGTTTTCCACAGCTCAGATCATAATCGCTTTTTCTGATGAATCTGAACCTGACCTAGATATTTGTGTGCAAAGTTGTGAATAACTGTAGCTTTTGGCTCAGGCTTTTAACCCAGTCTTCTGGTTCAGACTTGACGTTATTATGTGAAACAAGTCCAAAAATCAAATCAACAGGTTGAATTACCTCTCTTCCAAACATGAGCATACTTTTGAACTACTGACAAGGCTGTCTGATCTGAAATAGCAGCTATCTCTACACATTTCGTAAACTGATCAATCATCATAAGAACATAATGATTGCTGCTACTATTGGCAATAAATAGTCCTAAAACATCAATGTGTAATCTCTCTAAAGGATAACCAACATGAAAAGATTTTGACTGGGCTCTTCGTCTGATGTTAGGGTGCTTATTTTTGTTACAAACATGGCAAGACTGTACAAATACTTTACAACTGAGTGACATGTTGTACTACGGAAATGACTGCTTTAATCCTAATGTTTTTGTTTGTCCAAGGTGGCAAGCCGATTTGTTATCATGACAAAATGACGTATCTTTCAGAGCTCTTGGCATCACTAAGACTATTTTGCGATCCAATCGATGTTCCCACTTGTACATCAGAATACCATCTTTTGGGAAAAGTTGTTTTCTACAAAGCCAAAAATCTCTGATAGCAGGATTACATGATCTTCGATTAGTTTGTAAAACATCAACATCCTTTTCAAGCCAGTCACTTATAACAGATAAATCAGGATCTTCTCTTTGAAAGTTCTTCATTTCCTCTGTGGTATAGGATTCAACCCATGAGTTGATAGTCGTAATGTCATTTATATCAGGCGCTGTATTCAAACAGAAGATATCAAATCCACCAAAGTCGTTCATGGTTTCAACAGAAGAAATGGAGTTTATCACCAATGGTACCATATCATCAACATCTTCTTCAAACTGTGTCCATTGCTGGTGGGCTCTCTGACAAAAATGACACCCTTTACAAGGTAAGTTACGCACATCACTGCCAGCCCGATAACAGTTACAGGCTTCAAGCTCATCAGGTATGCGTGACAATCCATCAGCATTCAAATGTTTTTACCTTCTCGATGGATGATTTTCATATCAAACTGAGCTAATTCTTCCATCCATCTTGCAAGTTGACCCTCTGTGTGCTTGAATCTCATCAACCAAACAAGGCTGTTATGGTCAGTCCTCAATACAAAGGTTCGTCCTAGCAGATAAGATGAAAAATGATGACAGAACTAACAACGGCCAACAATTCTTTTCTGGTGGTGCAGTACTTGTGTTTAGCTGGCGACAGAACATTACTAGCATAGCAAATTACTTTTTCCACTCCATCTTGTACTTGTAATAGTTCAGCAGTGATAGCTTTGTCTGAGGCGTCAGTGTCGAGTAAAAAAAAAGTCCGTGTGGAGATGAGTTTGACTACAACTATGGTGAAGTCAATAGTTCCTTCAGTTTGATAAAGCAGGTTTGATGTTTTTCTCTCCATAGGAAATCCTTGCTGTGTGCCAGGTCATACAGACTTATAGTTAACTCGGCAAATCTTTTATGTGGTCTATGTGATAATTCACAAATCCACGAAATGACATTAATTGGGTTTGATTCTGGGGTACTGGCCAATTCATTACTGCTTCACTTTTACTGGGAGCCACCCTCACTCCTTCGGAATCCACAAGTTTACCAAGAAATTCAACCTCTTTCTGAAGCAGTTGACACTTTTGGGGTTTCAACTTCAAACTGAATTGCCTAAATCGATGAAATACACCTCTGAGCTTTTGATAGAGAACTGTTGAAATCTGTGCCCAATACAGTTATGTCATCAAGATTAACTAGCACCTCAGTCCATGTTAAGCCTCTCAAAATTAATTCCACTGCCCTCTGAAAAGTTGCCGGCGCATTACAGATTCCGAACCCCATTCTTGTGTGTTCGAAAAGGCCATATCGATGAATGCAGTTTTCTTCTCATCACTGTCATCGAGCAAAATCTGATAGTATCCAGAGGCAATGTCAAGTGTTGAGAAAAACTGTGTCCTATACAAAGTATGCAAACATGTCTTCAATGATTGGTAATGGAAAGCAATCCTTCACTGTTTCTTATTCAAGGCTCGGAAATTAACACACCAGCGAACTGTGCCATCTTTTTTTCTGACTTAAACAGGAGCAGATGCCCAATCAGATGTGGATGGCTCAATAACTCCCGTGTTTAACATTTTTTCGAGATGTTCATGCTCCTGATCCTGGAAAACTAGTGGTGTTCGACGAATTTTTTGTTTCACACATGTTGAACTTCCAGTGTCAATTTTATGTTTGATCTCAGAAAAAAACATCCTGAATCTAGATCATGGGTGGCAAATGTGTCTTCAGATTCCAATAATAAATTTCCTAATTGAATTTTTTGTTGATCGTTTAAATGTTGGACAGAATCTTTAAACATTTTTTTAAATGGATGGGAAGTGCATTTTCCAATTCATCCAGATTTTTATACTGATAAGCCTTGGTAAACAGCATGCAACTCGTCATTCCCACAAATCTCTTCAGCTTTCCCAATATGAAGATTCTGCCTCAATTTCATGTGATGATCAGCTATATTAATTACTTTAACAAATGTTATTTTCAACAAGTTATTGGATTATGGAAGAGTTTCAATGATGTAATCACCAGACAAGTTATTTTCCAACTTCACTTCCACAAACATTATGGAAGTAGATGGAACATTAGTTTGCTTCTTCACAAACACCTGTGAAATTTGGATTTGTGATGTGGGTGATATCTTTTTGAAATTGGCACTGATGACTTCATTTCCAGTTTTAATGGTTTGTTTCTCAGGCTGATGAAAGAAAATCTAAACCTAAGAGGAGCAGATCTCTCAAATGGCTGGCACAAATATCCAAGTTGAATGTCTTGGAACCTATAGTTACAGGGATATCACTATAAAATTAATCTACTTTCAACAGGTTGCTGTGCAATGCCTTTCAACCATATGGAATTCTCTACAGTAGCATCTAGAAAAAGGAAGGTGAATAGCTCTTCATCCATTACTGTAACCATGGCAGAAGTGTCCACTATTGCTGCTACAAGACAGCCAAGGACCATCACATCTAGCTTTCAAGCTATGGCCATCTACTCGATGTATTTTTATGACATCAGCCATTTCAAAATTATCTACTATTTTACATTTTTCAACACTATGTATACAATTTGAATTGCTCATGCTTACATTTTGGCTTAATTCTTTTTGGACAAAGTTTTGGCCTCCTCATTCAGTCCCATTAAGTTTTCCTGCTTGTAATTGCTTTTGGAGTGATTTCCAAAAGTGCTAGAGTGCCAAGATGGAGAATTTCTCTTCTCTTGAGGTTCATACATTTGTGGATTGTGACTTGGTTCTTCTGTTTGTTCATACCCTGTATGAAAATTATCTCTTTGAGGATATTTGTGAGTAGTTGATTTAAATTTTTCTGAGGAATTTTGCTCTCTCTTTGTAAATGAAAAATTTCCCCTGTCCAGATTTTGGGTGATCCGAACCAAAGGAATGAGAACGTGGAGGAGTTGGTGGATGTGTCCCAGGATATTGCAATTTAAAAATGTTTCTCTTGAGATGCCTTTCTAGATTTTTCATCATTACCTTTAATTCCCGAACCTCCTTCTCCAGTCTGGCATTTGATGAATAATCATTTCGACTAAAATGAACATCATATTCAGCCTCTGAGTTTATTTCTTCTTCTGGGAATGACACTTGTCACTGAGAATAATTTGACTGGTGACTGTAGCCAAAAATAGCTTGTTGGTTGGCTAATGCAGTTTTAACAGTTTTAACATACTTGAGAGCTTTATGTGTGTTTAACGGGTTTTTTCCATTGCTGCTTTCACGGCATCTTTCTGTCGGCAGCCCCTCAAAAAAGCTTCTGTGTGTTGATAAGATGAAGAGTAACCACCAATTGTAAGGAAATGGACCCGTTGAGAAAATTCCTCCAGGGATTCATTCTCTTTTTGTCGAACAAATTGCAGTTGACGTCTTGCTGACACAGTAGCATCTTTACAACTAAATCGTCTCTTCAGTTCATGACACAAAGAGGAATATGATTGTCTGACATCTATTGAGTTTGTATACTCCAATGCATTTTCCGATTAACAACCATGGAGCCTATCAAGCTTCTTGTGCTTGCTCCAATGACATCTGGTAGCAATTCTTTCAAACTGAAAAATGAAAGATTCACATTTGGATTTTCCAGAATAAATAGGCAGTTTTGGTCGCTGTAGGCTTTTGCTTTTCTATCTGCTATGACAATGATGATGACGACGATCATCAGATTCAGAAGAACTTGTACTGGAGAACTCTCTGTGTTTGTGATGAAATTTTCTTCCAGCATCAGTCGAGTGATGTCGATTCCCATGCTGATGTGATCATCTGGGATTAATAGAACCAGAAGAACTACCTCACCGCTTCTGGTGATAATCTTCCCTATGATTCAGAATTAGAAGCAATATGTCTTTATCCTCCTGAAATGCAATGTCATGAAGAAAATCTTCTGTCATGAATAGAATCTTGAGATTCACTTTCCTGACTCTCAGTGACACTATCTGAAGATTTATCTCTCCGGTTATGATTTCCTCTTATTGATGTAGAGCATGAAGAATGCTTTCTTCTAATATTCTACAGAAATTGACACTTACCACTGTCAAACCACTGTGGAAATATCTTCGTTGATACGTTGATGATTATCTGTTGATCAGTTGAAATACGTTCTGATCTGACAGTTGTTTCAATGCAAGTGCGCCGAGTGACATCACACTTCACAGAATGAGGCTCCAGCCAAAGGAACTCTAGGTAACTTCCGGGTCTCCACCAACCAATCAGATTGCCCATTAGATGATATATACGAGTGAAATCTACACATAGCTAACCATGGCCTAAAATGAATATAACTTGCAAACACAAAACTAATTTTCAAAACATTCAGTACAGTTTGACCCGTTAATTGCATACAGGTTATAGAGTAAACACCTGTTAATTGAATAAAAAATTTTGTAATTTGTCAAGAAATTACCCCGACAAACACCAAATTTGCCTTGTTAGTAGATCCGTTTGGCCTCAGTACATTCAATACATGCATTTACTTTATTGTATCTTGTTTGACAGAGCTCAATGAACTCTGGCAAACAGGATATAATAGAATAAATGTTTAGTTCATCAAAAGAATACAGAAAAATGACAACAACTGTTAATATAATACTTCTGTTAATTGAATAAATTCCACAAACAGGGTTCCACTGTACATGTACACTGGTACTGCAGACTTTGAGAGTATGAACAAAAGTGGATTTCAACCAAAACAAAGCGAGGTGAATTTTCCATGTGGCATATTACTTGTACTGAATTCCAGATTCACAGAAAAAGTACGAAACGGAAGCAAACTTAATCTTTTGATCAATGATTTCCAGTAGTGATGAAACGGATATCTGGTAAACAACAGAATGCAAAGCTAATATTCAAGCAATTAACACTGTCAATTTTTTGCAATCATACAGACATGGTCACATTTGCAGTTGCATATAATCTGTGAAACCTTCATCATTTTCCCCATGTTGCTCTATCACCATACCAATTATCATTCTAATCGAAGAAGCAGTAGCTGAGCTACAATGTAAACCGTTCAGATGGGAGGGAATTTAAAATTTCCTACGTCGATAAAGGGCCATATCACTGAAGAAAATGTGTGGGAGAATCTCAACCTAGGTAGGTATCGTTTCCCACATGCTGCTCAATCACTGTTCCAAGAATCATTCAAAACGGAGCAGCAGTAGCTGAGCAACAAGAGAACACGTTCAGACGGAAGAGAATTTTAGATTTTTCAAGTTAACTCTGGAGAATATGTGTGGAAATAACTAACGCTACTCAGGTATTGTAACCACATAATGCTCTAGCACCACACCAAATGTCATTCAAATATCATTCAAATCAGAGTAGAAGTGGCTGAGATACAAGGGAAAATGTTTGTACAGAAGGGAATTTTGAAATTTCCAAGTCGAAAAAAGGCCACAACTTTGGAGATAATGTGTGAAGAAACCCACGCTAGGCAAGTATCGTTACCCCTATGTTACTCTATCACTGTACAAAATATAATTCAAAACGGAGTAGCAGTGTAGCTGCTACACAGGAAAATGTTCAGATGAAAGGAATTGTGAATTTTCTAAGTCGAAAAAGGACCATAACTCTGGAAAAAATGTGTGGAAGAAACTCGCGATACACAGGTATCGTTCCCCCATGATGCGCTATCACGTCACTAAATATTCAAATCGGAGTAGCAGTGGCTGAGAAACAAGGGGAAAAGTTGGTACAGATGGACGAACAGACTGACGGAGGTCTCCACTAGATACACCTCCGACCTTCCAAGTTGTGGCATAATAAATACCTACTTTTACGCTGTCTTTAAGATGGGGTTATAAGTAGAAATATCGCATACGCTTTTATTTCATTACCAATGGAGGATAATTGATATTCATATTAAATTCACCAAGACTGATATTGTCACCCAAGTCGTCATTTATTCTTGTTCTATCTGATTATCTTACTACACCTAGATTATGACTGCGCATCTTGATGAAGGTTTGAATTGCAGTAATTGTAGGAACACCTTGGTTCACATCATTTATTTCAATAGACAGTTTTCTTTCAATTGCTCAAGCACCAAGCAAATCTTCGTACATTACAGATTTCCACAGTTTTCCAATTTCTGGTTCGATTGATGAAAATATGTGTTGAGATATACCTAACAGATCCAATGTAGCACACTGTTCATTCAGAACACAACAGCCACCTCCAGTTACCATCACTCCACAGACAGATCTTACATTCGCATCATGTCGTTTATGCGAGTCAGTGGTATCTGTTTTGTCATTTGTTGGAAGGAGAAACTCCTGCTGACATCCCCGACACTTTCCGTGAAGGACAGTTGCCAAGCCACTAGGGCAGACCTGGCATTTTCAGGAGAGCGATTTATTCGCTCTCCTACTGCTCGCCTTAAAAAATTGAGGAGAGCGAAAAATAGCACCCCTATCCTTAGAAAATAATGATTACCACAACAGCCTATTCCTAAAACCCACAGGTTTTCATATTTCTGCTATGTTAGTGGTCTCTGCAATATGGCTACACTGCCCCTCCCACACCTCTGGGCCTCACCAGGACCCGGACGTGTGGGAGGGACAGTGTAGCTGTCTCACAGACACTACCTGATTAGCAGCACCAAATAAAATGTAGAAAGCCCACAAGTCAAAATTTATTAATAGTACAACTTCATTTCGCCACTTTCAGCTTTTTTAGACTTCCTACATTTTTAAGAATGCCAGGCCTGCTAGGTTTGTCTGTTTTTCGAATCAGTTGGGGTTTTTTTTCAACACTGAAACCTAACTGCAACCTTAAAAAAAAACTGAGACGTTCGGTTTCAACAAATTTCCCTGAATTGGCAAGTTTATGGCCTCTTAATCACATGTGTTCCGCAAGGCAAAACGTCTGGCAAATGTAAACGCTGTGCTGTTTATACTTACTTCAAGAGGATTGACAACAAATCTTCGCCAAAATAGTGGTAGCAAATTTCGGGAAAACTAGCAATCTTAAACGATATTTACAGAACCACCATAAGAAGGAACATGAATGGAAGTGTCAATGACACTATCTTAACTTGGCTGTGTGTTGTGTTTGATGAAAAGGATAATTTTCAATGTTCATGAAAGAATTATGAAATATGACAAGAATTGTAATCGTTGAGAATATGTTAATTTCTACTCCCCGGTATGCTATGTTTATAAGAAAAATAATTTGAGGGCGTAGACTGTACTAAATAATTGAGGGATGGATTAACGTGACCCTCACAGTTAATGTATGTCAACTAAAGTGACCAGGTTACAGTGAAATTATTCCAAAACGAGTCATCCTATCAAGTTGCAATGAAATCCCTTCGTAAATATCATTTGTACACTTTGCTAAAGGAATCTTGGTCACGTGACGGCCCGGCGGTCACGGTTGACCAATCATGACCAAAATAGGACAGTCTCATCTAGATATCATACCAAGTTATCCTACCAAGTTACAATTAAATCCATTTATAAAAGAACCTGTAGACAGTACTAAATGAATCCAGGTCGCGTGACCAGGTGGCGGTAACGGCTGACTGATCGTGACCAAAATGGGAAAGTCTCATCTAGACATCTTATCGAGTTGTCCTTCCAAGTTGCAATGAAATCCCTTCCTAAATATGAACTGTAGACTGTGCTAAACAAATCGTGGTGACAGGCCTGTTCGGCCATCATGGTTGACTGATCGCATCCAAAATACCACGTTCACATCTGGACATTATACTGAGTTACTCCACCACGTTACAATGAAATCCCTTCATAAATACGACCTGTAGACTGTGCTAAAGGTTTTCGGGCTTCGGACCCCTGTTGCCACCACGGTCGACCGATCGCAACTGAAAGGGGACGTTCTCATCTCGACATTCTACCAAATCATCGCAACAAGTTACAATGAAATCCCTTTATAAATACGGCCTGTAGACTGTGCTAAAGGTTTTCGGGCTTCGGTCCTGTGTAACCATCCCGGCTGTTTGATCGCAACCAAAAGGGGACGTCCTCATCTAGACATTATCTGAGCCACCCTACCAAGTTACAATGAAATCCCTTCATAAATACAACCTGTAGTCTGTGCTAAAGGTTTTGGGGTTATGGGCTCGGGCGGCCGCCACGGTTGAACGATCAACAAACAGGGGACGTTCTCATCTAGACATTATCTGGAGTCATCCTACCAAGTTTCAATGAAATCCCTTTAAAATACGAGCCTTAGACTGTACTAAAGGTTTTCGAGCATCGGGCACCTGTTGCCGTCATGGTCGATCAATCACGACCAAAAGGGGAGGGGAGGTTCTCATCTAGACATTATATGGAGTCATCCTACCAGGTTACAATGAAATCCCTTCATAAATACGACCTATAGACTGTGTTAAAGGTTTTCGGGCTTGAGGTTGGGCAGCCGTCACGGTTGACTGATCGCGACAAAATGGGAAAGTTCCCATCTAGACATCATACGGAGTCATCCATCCAAGTTACAATGGAATCCCTCCATATTAAATACGATCTGTAGACTGTGCTAGACATTTTCGGGCTTGGGCAGCCATCACGGTTGACAGGTCATGACCAAAGGGAGCGTTCTCATCTAGACATTATAAAGGGTCATCCTACCAAGTTACATTGAAATCCCTTCATAAATATAACCTGTAGACTGTGCTAAAGGTTTTGGGCTCGGGCAGCAATTTCCGTTGACCAATCGCGACCAAAAGGGAACGTTTTCATTTAGACGTGACCTCAAACGAGCATACGAAATTTCGTGGCGATCGGCCAAGAAATACGGGGTGTAGTCTGTGCTAAAGGAAAATGTGGAGACTCACAGACTCACGCTCGTGTGATGACAATAGCTTATCTTGACTTTGTCAAGTTGAGCTAAAAATTAAAAAGTCTAGCGTAAGAATCCACATATGCAAAAAATCGATCAGTAAATTTAATGAACAGGGCACAACCTTAGGCTCACTCATACTCGACCAAATAGGGTTTGAAAGTTACCTGACAATATATGGTGTAAAAGTAATATAAATCATCTTTGATCCGAAATCATATGGCGGGTAATAAATTAGTTTGAAAGCACAATGAGCTATTTCTTTCTTTTTTCTGGACAAATAAGTACAGCAATTTGCAAAATTCACTAAAAATCCGGTTTTTTTTCTGCCAATACTATTCTTTAAGTGGCCAAAGCATATGTTTGGTTAAGCCTCAGAGCATAACTTACCACAGCGGATTTTTTCACCAAGCATCATTACAAATAGCAAAGCAAAGTGTTTGAAATTAACCCTTTCCAAAATGTTAGAAACAAGCAACCAAAGTTGGCTACTTTTGGCATTTTCAAATGGTACTCTCATTCTCGCCACTATTGTTCTTGAGGGTTAAATCTGAGGTTAAACGTAAACAGTAACTTTCTTCTGTAACCATACAGTTATCCTCATCAAAATAATTGTTGCAATAGCCTTGCCATTAGACAAATTTGCCCATCAAGTTTGTCTATTTTTAAATTCATATCAGTTTTGGCCAATAGGGGTTAATTGTGAAATATTTGTGTGGTGATTTTGGTGTATCATATTCTGCTCTAAATGTGTGGATATCAGTCACAGACTGAGTGCCTGATAAGAAACATGGGGGAATCTTGAATCCTGGTATTTGAGTGAACATTTACAAGCTGAGGGTAAACCCAATTCAATGCCTGACAACTGTTTGAGGGTTAAAACTTTGAATGAGACATATAACAGCAAAATCGTTCTTGGATGAATGCCCTACCTTCTCATGGGAAAGATTTTGAGAAAATATAGCTACAGTGCTTAGAATCGCAATAAAAATTGGCAAAAATAACAATTATTTCGTCTGTACCCCTATGGGAAGTCTCATTTCTGCCAAGGGCTAAACTTTTAATAATAAATTATAAAACAGAAGTTGACACACTTTTGACTGCTGCATGCAGCCATAGAATACATTCAGCGCCCAATCAATCAGAAATGGAGTAAGATCTCATTTAAACTTTCCAAATTCTGAAAAATGGGAGGTTTTTTTTACTGTACCTACTTTTATGCAACCAGAATGAGCATGGGTTAAACTTTACAAACAAGCTAGCAATAGCATAAATGGTCAATAATCAACTGTGAATACGGACATGCAAAGTGTTTGAATTTAACCCATTCCAAAATGATAGAAAAAGGCAACTAAAGTTGTTTAATTTTTGCATTTTCAAATTTTACTCTTATTCTCACCCTCATTGGGCTTGAGGATTCAATCCAAAATTAAAAAATAAACAGTAACTTTCTTCTGCCATCATTGTTGCATCTCTCCATACCAAAATAATTGTTACAACAACCAAAATACGCGTAGAAGTATTGAAAACACCTATTATTACACGCTTGTTCTATGATATCCCCATCTACAGTTCACGGAACAGTGCGGAAAATGAAAATCTGTTCCTGACACATGTGCGGAACGGAAATCGTTGACGGACTATTTTTATAAAGAAGCGACATTTCACTGGAATTTTTCACAAATCATGCACCGCAATTACAATTTGAATCGCTAGCGATAGCTACAAATCGTCCCCTGAGTTCCAATGTGTTCTATGTGCCAGTGGGCATATAGAACACATTGGTACTCAGGGGACGACTTAGTAACACGGGTTCCCCTCTTAAATTTGGTTGGCGATAAATGTGGGGTTTTTGTTGATATTGTCAAATGAATTGCTGAGTGTCCTTCTAATAATTGTTTTTATAGAGATGACTTGTGCTATCGCAGAAGGATAAAACTCGAAGCCTGCAGCCCCTCGTTTTATCCTCCCGCGCTGCCACTCGTGCTATATCGATTAACCCATTCACACACGCGTGTCGTTCTGTGCATTTATTGCACTCACTTTAGTTATCAGTATAGTAGTTCCGTACCAGATACTTAGTATTTTGCATACTAACGTAGTTATAATTCGGCTTGGTTACTTAAGTCTTTTTCTACTGATAGAGAATGAAATTCTAGTTGGTTCTGGTAGACGCAGAAATGTAAATATGGTCGTAACTGAGAGAAGGTGTAGGCGATGTGACCACTCCTTCCCTCACAATAAAGTTTCTACTCGGGACACACTGGACTTCAGTCTTAGATATCGAATCACTCTTTCTGGTAATCTGTTCTTTCTGACAACACAAGATTTAATACTCAGGCTTACATCATACACACACTCGATCATACACATGGACGAGGAAGTGTTGCAAATCTGTGAAATGTTGAAAGTTTTTTCTCGTTTTTTTATTTTTGTTTTAAGTGCATGCTGGAGAGCTCTCCAACAAATAAAAGTATCCTCGATCGCCTCTTGCGAAAGTTTTTAACCCTTTTACTGCCACGCCCACTTTAACCATACACGGATGACTTCCATGTACGCCTATATGCGAGTAAGTTTAACAAAATTTATGAAATACTTGAAACTCTATCATCTGATTAATTGTTGGAAAGGGCTCTCTTGAGCCCTTTCCAACAATTAATCGGATGGTAGGTTTGATCTGCGCATGTACAGACACTCACCATAAAATAGGTGGCAATAGTCGCTTTCGGCAGCGAAAGTGTTAAATATCGCAATATTCCGCAATTCCTCTGCTGAGGACTTTTGGTTCAGTAGGGTCGGTGGGTTACCCTTGTTTTCAACTTTAATTACAGATCTTCAAAAAATCGGAGATTTGGCACAGCTGAGTATTTTTCGCCATCCTCCCTGTAATATAAAAAAGGATAACCTGATTCGTGATGGACACTGTGGATAGTCACTGGAATACATTGCTCCCGAGGCTGTAGTTGAGGGAATCGGCGTTCCAAGGGGAGACTACCCGCAATATCCACCTCGTGCCAGGCCATCATTACTTTTATTATAGGTTATGACAGCCCCAAAAAAATCGCATTGACCACAGTGCTAACTTTTCACTCTTTGTACAACACACCAAGTTGTTTTGAAAAAAAAATACCTAAACATCCGGATACAAAGTACATCATTTCTTAAAAAAATTAAACTGGAAAAAAATATTTGTTGTCACGTCAAATCTCAATTTAAATTTCGAATTTTCACTACTACCGTATGGTCTTGCACTGAATGACCTCGACACTTTTTTCATACCTTATATTTTGGAGAGATTCTCACACATTACGGCACAAAATTACAAACTTTTTAATCCTTCCTAAAGTAGACAAAACAAATTTTTAATTAATGGTTTGAACCAATCAGCCAATCTGCCCTATTTAATCTTATACGTTAAACACCAATATACAAAACAACTGTACTCTCCAACATACTAACTCGGCACAAGCTGGGTTACCATCAGTTAAAGGCATTGTACGATCGACGTGTAGTATGACTTATCACACTGCACTATCGTTCTCCCAGTTGGACATGCAGTTGGGATGGAATGTCTTGCCACGATCAAGATGAGGCGGCCCCGGATCGAACCTTTTCGACCTTTCGATCTGAATCAACTAACCTGTATTACGGTGCTGAAATTGGAAAATGAAAAATTGGCTTTGATTATCAAGGTGTGATTCAAGCATTCTACTCATACTGTGGAACAAATGTGCACGTTGAAAATTCACTGAAAAAATACTTCCAGTTCCTAACTCGCCTTCGAGGTTCCTGTACATTTCGTCATTAGGAAATTGCAGACATCTCTGCAGCAGGTGTGTAGAATGAGAGGTATTGCCTTCTTAACCCTTTACCCAACGTAACGGCCAAAACCGGCCAGCGCTATTCTCAAAAATCGCCTATTAACTATTAATTTTAATTATTTTTTAATTTTTTGTCTCAAAAACATAGGTTATGACCCCTCATTGGAACGAGCTCGTCGAGCTCGTTCCAATGAGGGGTCATAACCTATGTTTTTGAGACAAAAAATGAAAAAAAATAGTTATTCAAGAATTTTTTTTGCAAGTGTCGTCTGCTTTTCATGTTAGGTAAAGGGTTAACCATTTGAACTCGAGCGGCCGGTGTTCTGGCCAGGACCATGATGCGTCACAACGTCATAAAATAGAATGGCTGTTCAGTAAATATGTGGGGTAGACCAAATACAATACAATACAATACAATACAATACAATACAATATTTTATTCACAATATACATGTACATATAGTGTAGTTACAAATATAAATGTATTTAGATGTTTCTCCCCCCCCCCCCCCCCCCCCAAAAAAAAAAAAAATATTGTGTAACTAGAACAGTGACAAGTTGTATAAAAAACATGAATATTGTAAGGAGACGACATAGCCCAATGGCTGTCTTCCTGCCATCTCCTATTTGGAAGTGCGAGGATGTGGCAGTACAGGTGGTAAATAAGTTTCAATTTCTTTTCAAAAGATGCAATACATAACAAAGACCGGTATTGTTTGTTAAATGTTTGGGGGAGATTCAGATAAGGAAAGCATTACAGATCTGGTCACGCCTTAAAGGCGGTCTACACCGTGTTCTTATCTTACTATGTTTATCTAGGCTGCTGTTAGTAATGGCCTAGTCACGCAAGAGATCACCGACTCTAGTGTTACAATCAGGACACTGTGTATTGAAACATGTCGGGGGTGTATTATAAGTTCCCAAGGCGTGTAACATTATGGAGCGTTTGAATACTGAGCGACTCGGTTCAGATTGAATGTCATTGCTTAGGTCATTCCATAGTTTAGGGAATGAGTGTTTTGGTAAATTTGCAGAGAAGCATGTTCGATGTGTATTTCTCTTTAATTGTCCACTATGTCTGGTTAGCATTCCGGTTGGGTGATTATAGATTTGGAGAAAATTTTCAAAACTTTTTGGCAAGTTTCCAGTGTGCCAATCACGAATGAACAGTAAAGTGTGTAGCCTGTAAAGATCATCAAACTTGAGAATTTCATTTTTGAGGAATAAGGGGTTCGTGTGGGAATTGTATTTTTTATATTTATTACACGCAGAGCTCTCTTTTGTTATTTACCTTGCACCACTCACTTACTTTTGAGATTTCGACATTTAGAGTGTTAAATGACGTGTCAATGTTTCCGTCGGATTTGTACATAGTCGTGTCGTCTGCAAATGACAGAACATTCGAGGAGGTTGAATTTCTAATATCATTAATATAGATCAAAAAAAGTATGGGCCCAAAAACCGATCCCCGAGGCACTCCACAAGTAAGTACTTCATTATCTGAAGATGAATCTTTATATTGAACGAACTGCCTACGATCACGAAGATAACTTCGAAACCAATCATTAGTTATACCTCTGATACCATATGCTTTGAGTTTTTGCAAAACAATACTGTGGTTAATGGTATCAAAGGACTTTGAGAAATCTAGAAAAAAGTGCGATAGTGTTATGATTTGAAGATAGGTCATTACTGTCGGCTACTTCGTGTAGGAAATGCAACATTGGGTGGAAGGTTGAGTGTTTGGGTCTGAAGCCATATTGGTGTTCATATAAGATTTCGAATGTGGATAGATAAGAATAAAGTCGTCTATACATTAATTTTTCTAATATTTTAGAAAACGCTGGCAATATACTTATTGGTCTATAGTTATTTAACGAACACGGGTCTCCAGATTTAAAGATAGGTATAACTTTTGCCATTTTCATTTTATTAGGGAAGAGGCCTCGCGTGAATGATAAGTTGAAGACGTGGGTCAAGGGTTCCGCGATTTCATTAATAGTTTCTTTTAGTATTTTTGTAGAAATGCTGTAGCAGTCCGTGCTTTGTTTTCCTTTTAGATTATTTGTAATGGCGATAATTTCTTCTTTAGTGGTCGGTGTGATAAAGAAGTTATCGCTTGAGTTATGCTATCGTTTATTTTTTGTCCAATTGTTGCGAAAAAATTATTAAAATGATTGGCAATTGAGTCAGGTTCAGAGATTTTTCTACCATCAATATGGAATTCAGTTGGCAATTGTTCTTCGCAGACAGATTTGTTGAGGGCACAACAAAGGATTTGCCAACTTTTTTTAAATTGTACTTATTTTCGTTCACGATATCTGAAAACTATTGGGCTTTTGCGCGTTTTTTAACTACGTTGTATACTCTGCAGTATTGTTTGTAGTTATCGATGTTAGTGTTTGTTGGGCGCTTTAGTTTATTTACATGTAGTTTGTTTTTGTTTATAGAAGATTTTAGGATACCGCTAGTCATCCATGGCTGCTTTTGAACATACTTTTTGGGTACATTGTTATTTTCTATTGGAAACGAAGTTTCAAAATTTTCCATGAACATATTTAAGAATATGTTGAAAGATTCATTAGGACATGTAGATTCAATTACTGAGCTAAAGGTCATATCACGTAATTTATTTTTGAAAGAAGAAACTTTTTTTTTCGTAAATGAGCGTTTGTGTTTTGGGGATACCTTTTGAGTCAACGTTGTTGCTTCGTCAGTATAAAAAGTTCCGAAATGATCTGAAACGTCAGTAATTATGATACCACATTTACCACCACTGGAGTAACTATTGGAGTAAATGTGGTCTATGAGGGTTGCCGAATATTCTGTAACGCGTGTTGGTTTTGTGATTAAAGGAATATATCCGTGACTGAAAACCATATCAATATAATCGGCTGTTTTGATATGTTCAGAGAATTTTAAGAGATCGATGTTAAAGTCACCCATTATATGAGCTTTTCTGCTATTTATGCCTACGAAAATGTCATTTAAGGTAGAAATAAAACTGTCAAGATTAGCCTTGGGTGCAGTGTTGGGTCTGTATATAATGTCAATAAATGTTGACTTTTTATTATTGGGGTAGATTTCTACAAACAACGATTCGAATACGTGTAGAATAAACACCTAAAGTTCAGAGTGTATTCGAAATGGAATGTTTTCTCTGATAAAAAAGACCCACAACTCCCCTCCCATCATCGTTACTGGGTCGTGTTCTTAATTGGAGTGGGTGATACCTATTGAGGCTGTACTGTAAATCTTCGTGGACTGTGAAAACCCCTGATAGTCCAATTACATCAAAGTCGTTTTCTCCATTATGTAACTCATGTATTCTCTTTACTCGAGAATCGCAATTCGCACTCAGACTCCTACAGTTAATACTAAATAACGAGAGAGATGTATTTTTAGATGAAACAAGTTTGAATTGGTCAGGGCTACAATATGAGCAAGGGTGGCCATATGGGTTATATGGTGTATCGGTGACACTGTTATCGTTTATGTCGATACTATTTTTGCATTTAGCTGTGAGATTGTAGTCGTCGCTTTCCTGAATCTTGTCGAAGGTGATTTTACCCACCATGGTAAGATGATTGATAGAGGCATATTATGGTTGGAGTTAGCATAATTTCTTTTAACTTGCATTGCGCTATGTCAAGCTTGCTTGCGATTCCTGTGTATATGGAGACATACTTGAGAAATGGTGAGTGAATACCACCTATACTGCCGTTATATAGAATAAGTACGGTTATCATCAATGATTGTGTACTGGCAGAGCTGATCGGATTAAATTTATTAGTTTGAGGTATGTTATGTTATAAGCAGTGTAGCCATTAGAGCACTTAAGATAACCAGAGGAAAGGAAAAAGGCATGTGGACTTGTCTAACAAAACAAGTATAAAAAGATTATATAAAAAATACAAAATGATATTATATAAACCAAGGCGTTGCCCCGTAGGGGCTAACATGCTTCCCCTAAGTCCAAACAATATTTTCAAAGTGAAGCCCCGAGTCTGCTCGTTGAAAATATTGCTTGATCTACCCCAAATAATGAATATGAAATCTTCTAATTGCTGCCATTGAACTGGCATGGAAGATACCACCAGCGTTCAAAAGGTGCTACATAAGTAACAAGATATAGCTTGATTTGACTTTAGAGCGGGTGACATAATAAAGTCAAAGGTGTTGGAAGTAATAATAATAATAAATAATAATAATAATAACATTATTCTTTATATAAATCTCGCATTATAATAAAAACTAACTGTTCATGTCTCGAATAATTGTAATATGTGTTATAAACCTACAACAAAATGGGTCTTGTCGAATCATATTGGAAACACATTTACACTTGTGCTGCCAATTTTTAATTCGTGTATAACTATACTCCATTGGAAGGGGTGTACTTCTCGCGCATTTCTAATCCTTCTTCGTAACCTTCTTCGTAACCTTCATTATGTTCAGCTTTCTTTTTCCTCGAGTTCTCAACGTCTTCTATTGTATCCGGTAATTTTTTGAAACGTGTCTCCGGACTTATCACAACAAGCAGTGTCGCAATCAAAGACAAAGATCCAAACAGAATGATTGGAAATTGTTTTGCTGTGTACTTTCCCTGAAACGAATTACAAATTCTACAAATAACAAAAATGATGCTTGCGAAGCATCATAGTTATAGCGTGCAGACCTGAGAATAAACGGTTTATATCGTAACCCGTTGGTAGGTTATGCTATATAGCATTGTGGTAACGCGTGGGGAAAAAAGGGGTCGTGATGCATCTTCGCCTTCTCTGATTTTACTTCGTAAATCGTGTTTTTACGTCTTAGGTCCCGCTCTGCAGTTTCGCACAACTGCAAAGGAGTAAAATTCGAAACTAAGGGCACATGTTGAAACTAATGCCATGCAAATTGGAGATGTATTTTTAGTATCAGAGATATGATTACACTGGGCTATTTGTTGGACAAGAGAATGTGAAGTTTTAGTCACAGAGTTGGATTTTGATGCATAGGGGTAAATTGCCGGAGGAATTATGGGGAAACAGTGCTTCGAAAAATTGTCAGCTTTTCCAAATGTCATTTTTGTACAGAGTTGTTACCAGGCATGCAACTAAATAATGAGATAGAAACTTAGAACTTTTTTTCGGAGGGGGGGGGGGGGGCATTTTAGAAGCAGGGGGTGTTCCAGGGGTAGATAAGTGAGGGTACCGGGAAAATTCAGGTTTTGAGGCAGCTGGGTGGCTGAAAATGACTGGTTTCGGATTTTCTCATGCAATTTTTCAGGTTGAGGCCTTGGTTTTCACTGTAAATTATTTCACCCACTTTTATTTCTACTTAATCAGATAGTGTTGTATGTTTTTAATGGTTTGGGAAATGTAATGCATGTTATGAGTTAGATAACCGAGTTAAATAATAAAGGGTTTGAAGAGCGTGTATGGCATGTCATTTTTGGAAATGCCTGGAAATCTGTGGAGCGGAACCTTTACGGGATTTCCGCCTATATAAATGTCAACATGTAACGCGCGAGATCGCAGGTTAGTTGTTGCTATTTATTTTGGCGGGAATTCTTTTGGGATGGAAACAGCACGCGATTTTATTCATATGTGAATGTAATACGCAACCTCTGAGCTGAGATAATTCGGAAAGATTGTCAAGTCTTTCTGATAAAACATTCCGGATTAGTAATTTAACCCTTTCTCTAAGATGAAAAGCAGACGACACTTCCAAACAAAATTCTTCAATAACTCATTTTTTTCATTTTTTGTCTCAAAAACATAGGTTATGAACCCTCTTTGGAACGAGCTCCACGAGCTTGTTCCAAAGAGGGGTCATAACCTATGTTTTTGAGACAAAAAAAAATGAAAAAAATATTGAAAATTAATTGGCGACTTTTGCGAATAGCGCTGGCCGGTTTTGGACGTTACTTTGGGTAAAGGGTTAAGAAAGTTATGTTGTATTGCTTTGTCGTAACCTGTAGTTCGTTCGTGTATTTTACAATTGACGTAACGCCTCGTAACCTAAACTATCGTTCGTGAGTTAACCCTTTACCCAACATAACGGCCAAAAGCGGCCAGCGCTATTCTCAAAAATCGCGAATTAATTTTCAATATTTTTTTCATTTTTTGTCTCAAAAACATAGGTTATGACCCCTCATTGGAACGAGCTCGACGAGCTCGTTCCAATGAGGGGTCATAACCTATGTTTTTGAGACAAAAAATGAAAAAAATTAGTTATTCAAGAATTTTTTTTCCAAGTGTCGTCTGCTTTTCATGTTAGGCAAAGGGTTAATATCCAAGCCTAGGGTGTTTTTTGCCTTTCCAAAGTACATCACAAATCTGCAAAAAGGGTCCATTTGGCATTTGAAAATATATAGTGATACCAGCGTCTTCATTTATATAAGTTACGTTCGAAGCCGGACGCCTTTTCAATGTTCCATAATGCAAAATTCAACTCTTCGCACCATGTTATAAAGAAATCATTACCACGGAGGGACAAAATCTTAGGATGAGATAACGACAATGCTTACTTCTTCATTCAACAACACTCACTACGAAAACAAACAAAATATTCACTTCTTATAAAAATCAGTTTAGTGGTTCCATTGGGCAAGAGAAGAAAGGTTACGATTAAAGGACGTGTCTTCATCTGCCCTCTTCGCGACATGATGGCTCCAGTTGGGAATTTGTTTTGAAGAACAAACACAAAAAATAAGACATATTATCTTCAAACTGATCTGTGAAAAGGACTTCAGAATCTACTACATGTCCAAGTGTACAACCTGTAGTAAGTTTTAAAAACGTCACATAAAATCGTGATTAATTATCCAGTCACTGCAATCCCTACTCAGCTATTCAACTGTTCTTATACCGTTAACCACTGAAGGCGTACAGGTATGTATACATTACTGCTACACTTGGGCAGCCTTCATTCAGTGGCCTTGCAGTTATGTCGAAGCAAATCTTCGCTGCCTATATAGGCAGCCAAGACTTGCCAAGGAACATTGACAGGCGTGTCTGAAAACTTCCTGCTGGGGCACCTGTTCTGTGAAGTAAAAAAGGGACAAAGTCGCAATTAGGCCTTTTAAACAAACTTTTGTTCGTCCTGAATTCAGACTCTTTTTATGCTTCGTTGGGTCGGTAATTGTTGGTTTTCTGGGTGCTTATGACCACTCCGTACAGAACACAATTTGTGAATTAACTGTTTGTTTTAATACGAACTGAGATCGGGTAATGTTTGGTTTGAATTGGGGAAAAAATATATCATGTCTGAATGCCATTGGGAAAGGGTTCTATATTCCTGGCGTTCCGTTGATGTGACGCGCACCCGCCGTTGTCCTACTATTTATATTTCGCAGACCATTGCCTATAAGCCTTCTACCGATCCTGTTCCAGTGTATTGGATATCTTTATCTTTAACCAAATCTTTGTCTGTCGTTGCGGCGTACCAAAAGAGTCTATATCAAGCCCTCTTTTAGTATACATGGCTGCACGTTGAAAATATTGATTGGTATACCCAACACATTTACTGAACAGTCATCCTATATAATGGCGTTATGGCGTATCATGTTCCTGGACGGAAAAACCGGCCGCCCGGGTTAAAAGGGTTAATTACGGCCTCGTCTCGTTCTACTATCAAAACAAATCAGAAGAGATTCACCCAAAGAGCTGCCACAAAGTCTAATGAGATAAAGCAATTTGCCAATGAATAATGCTCCCAGTATATCACAGGCGGGAACTGCACCAGTGGTACCTCAAAGAGGCATATATACAAGCGCATTATTTTTGTAACCATGTTATTCTAGGTTCACAATCGATGGTTGCTCGGGAAATCTCTGGGACAGAAGCGTGTTTTTGGTCCATGTTCTTGGAGAACCCAAGAGAATTAGATATTCTCCCGTTATAATCGAGCATCCCCTCTAAACATACCATTTTCCTATCGTAGATCTTTGGGCTCCATAGTAATCACATGTCACCATAGAAACTAAAATGTCGTCCTCCAGTAAAGAAAAGTGGACGACGGAATAACCTGCAAGATCTGGTGAAATTCTCGCCTAAGCCAGTATAAAAAAAGACAAACGAGACGAGGGTAACATCCGCACCATATACAGGTTTTTAAATCAGGAAAGAGTAAATGTGCAAAACCCCGGTTCGTGTGTTTAAGTATAGTCTAGAATCGTCTTGTTTCTCGTCGGAACGCTCAATCAATATCTTACTACATAGTATTTTATTCGTATTGCGAGTTTCTTTGAAAGGCCAGTGGAAGACAGCTGAACTGGTTATGATGTCTCAACAAAATATGTGATAAACCTGTTTAAACTATACAATGAGTGGAAATAATCTGTATTGTGACTGTGCTGTCAACCACGGACTTTCATTCATTCACCCATCCATCCAGGAACACTCAAACGTCCACAAATGCATTAACATTCGCTTCTGGGGGGGGGGGGGGGGGGAGGGTATTTAGGCCAAAGCAGTCAAGTGGGATATTTAATGTTTACTGGAGTAAGTTCTTCATTACCGTTACATTAGAAAAGGAGTAAGTAACCTTGGATGAGAATCTAATCTTGCTGGTAGACAGGAAAATCTTACCACTAAATAAGTGTCATGTGGGATCCTTTAACCAAATTCCCCCTGTAAATTTAGTCAATGCTTTGAGCAATTGTTTCTTGAGAAAATGTTTCATTAATTTTCCATCAAATCTTGTCGATTTGATGAAAAATATTTTTTTTAAATACTCAACGGGAAAAGAATAAATTAAAAAAGATTAGCTAAACAAGATTTGATTACACGCCTGTTCTATGAAATCCCCATCTACAGAAACGCTAAAACAAGCGGAAAATGAAAGTCTGCTCCACACATATGTGCAGAACGGAAAGCGTTAACGGACTATTTTTAAATAGAAGCGAAATTTCACTGGAATTTTCTACAAATCTTGCACCGCAATTACAATTTAAATCCCAAGCGACTGCAGAAAATCGCCCCCTGAGTAGTAGGCACATAGAACACATTGGAACTCAGGGGACGAAAGAGTAACACGGGTTCCCCTCGCAGATTCGTTTAGTGGTAAAACGTGTTCTTTTTGTTGATACTTGTCAAAAGAATTTCTGAGTCTCTTTCTAATAATTGTTTTTTCATAGACGTGAAGGCGTGTAATAAACACAGAATGGCACACGCGTCTTAGTGGGTTAATCGATGTGGCACTTGTGCCATCGTGGAAGGATAAAACTCGAGGCCTGCGGCCTCTCGTTTTATCCTTCCACGCTCGCACTCGTACCATATCAATTAACCCATTCACACGCGTGTGTCGTTCTGTGTATTTATAGTTATGTTGCGATATAGGCTTGTTGATCGTACATTCTAATGAACAAACAAGCAAAATTGTAGTTAATTAAAACTTACAAGCGTATTTATTTGGGGAGCAATCACGCCTCCCATTCTTCCAAACGTTGCACCAGTACCGAAAGCGATAGTTCTGAAATATGGAACGAGCAAATGAAAGAACATATTCTTAAAAAACAGTATGAAATCAGGCGTATTGGTAATATGTGATCGAATAGGTTTTTTCCCGAATCCCCGCTACAATGTCTCCCACTTTCCACTCATTGGTCTACGTGCCTTAAGAGTGAGTGATTTCGCTGGACAGATAGTTCACCCACCCCCTACCTTCAGAGATCAGTGTGTACCAATTGAGATTCTTTTGTGGCACACATGTTTCTCCCACCAATGCCCTATATATAATGCGCGGCTCGGATCAGGTATCTTATTTCCAAAAGTGTTTTTCCGAACCCATAGTCGCCCCTCTCCTCTTCTCACATATATAATGTGCGCCCTGTGTGAGACACCTGGATAGGAAACGTGTTTCTTACCCTACCCATGTAGCAATAAACACAACAGTGTTGTCCATAGCTCGCTGATGCTGTAATTAAACCAGCAGCAGGCTCGAAATTGACAGGAAATTAGCTCTGCATTACAAGATAGGAAAACGGTAGCTACCACCAGAATCTCCTATAGAATGCATTATCTACTCTCTTTCGGAATATCGTATGGGTTCCGTGTTTTGAAAGTGAGGTAGAAGGTGATGCACGAGGAACTGCTTAACCAAATAAAGATCATATGACTCGTACGGTGGGTCAAAACTATCCCACCAACCTCCGTTTCAGATACTGGCACCAGACAATCAGCAAACCTCGTGTCTGATACAACCAAGGGTGATATTTTTTCCATCCGACATATGAGTCCGTGGTGGTTTGTAGTATTAATCTTATCTACCCACGTAATACAACGTCAGACCATGGAGAGGCGATGTCATGTGCTCGTGGTGCATCTTTCCTCTTTTACGTCGCTTCAATGCCATTACCCCACTATCTCCCTGTATGGCTGGAACGTCAGCAAAAAAATTAATGTACTCGCTCCCATAAAATGGCGTGAAATCTATCAACGCGATCACCCCTCCCAATCGATGACGTTTAATGCCGTGATAGCTGTTACGCTGTGACTGCAGTCACAGCGTAACATCTTTCACTTCATCAAACGTCAGAGTGTTTACCTAGCACGAAAACTACTTACACTGTATCAATTTTTCAGTCTATACTTGTTGTTTTGTCAGTAATAACTAAACTATGTTTTAAATATTCAATTCAACCCCTTGGCATTATTTTCTAATTTGCATCCGCCTATCTCGTCACGACCATTCTTCGGCGTGAGAAATCTACCATATATAAAGGGCAACATCGGGAGCGCGTTGGCTACATGGTTAGGGCATTGGACATTAAAGCGTAGGGTCCACGGTTCGATTTCGGTCAACGATAACTGCGTTGTCTACGGTGGCGCTGCGTACTGCACGTCGACGGTGCAATTGCCTTCAACCAATTCTAACCCTAGTGTGCTGAGTTAGTACGTTCTGGAGTCTGACACTAGTTCGTCACTTCTCGGTGGTTCTCAACGCGTATTCCAGCAGCCTCCACCCTTAAAACTCTCCGACACGAGGCGACCCTGGCTATCGAAGGTGTCATTAAACCCTAGCAAAAAAGAAAAGGGCAACATTAAGATAAACAAGTGAAAATAGCACCCGAGGTAAAGTGTTTTTACGTTTCTTATTCGAAAGGTGATACTCTGCAGTACTGTGGGTAGGAATCGGAAAAAGAATTTCAACTGAATCGCGATTTAGTCCGGTTTTAAGATGACAGTGCTGTAACAGAGGAGGCGTATTTTTTATTCTTGGTTCGCCTGTTTCACTGCCATTTTTTACTGTGGACTTTTTGTCCATTTAACCTTTTTTACCAGAAAACTAGGGTACTGTGAATTGGAAATTATACCCTCGAACCGAATCGGGGATCGGTTGTCAACATCCATATCGAATCCGAATCAAAACACTTTGCGTGAAATCACTTGTCATTTTACCAATTTGCCTAATTTTCATGCATAACTTCGCCGGTTGAACGTATCGCAGTTAGTAACAGTACCGACTGCAGAGGTTACAAGTTACATTGCTACAACAGAACTTACAAAGCGGAGAGCGGGATTTCCGCGCTCTGCTTTATAATTACTGTTGTAACAATGCAGCTTTTAAATCAGACAAGCATTTTGATAAGCTGATTGAACAGAAAACGTAATTATTCTTTCATTATTTATTTATTTATTTATTTATTTATTTATTTATTTATTTATTAGGATTTAACGACTCATTAACAGCAAAGGTCATATTGTGTCGGTGACAGTTTTACGGGTGGAGGATGTCAGAGTACCCGGAGAGAACCACCGAGCAACGACAAGCAGCTGCCAGCTCCCTAACATCGTAGCTCCGCACTGCAGCACAGGCAGGGTTAGATTGGATGAAGACATCTGCACCATCGACGTGCAGTACGCCTTAGTATTCAGCGCCATCGTGCCCCCATGTGGACAATCGGGGTGAAGTGCCTCGCCCAAGGACACAACACGGGAGTCCGAATCGATCGCTCAGACGGTCACCCATCCAAGGACTAATCGGGCTCGACGTTGCTTAACTTCGGTGATCTGACGAGAACCGGTTACCCCAACGCCACCGCGCCCCCTATTCTTTCATTTCCGGGGCATGATTCGGCCGATAAGAGATATTCATTTGGCATCATCCCTTCGTGAAAAAAACATGAGTTACCCGATTCGAATAGATACGACTCATAGAGCCGATTCGATGTCGATCACGAATCAGGCCACCAATTTCGACATCGAATTGAATCTTCGAGACTTCGCATGGCCCAACTGGAAACACTGTCTCACACCATCTGTTAGAATGCTGCCAAAGGATTGTTATTTGTCACCGGTTACTCCGGCTTCCTCCACCTGTAAAACTGTACGAGGTGACTCTGGTTGTCGAAAGTGTCCTTAAACCCCAGTAGAAAATATCTTGGTGTTTATTAATGACCTGTATCTGGAACGTCATCGAATCAGGTTCATGATTCGTATATTTTCCATTTGGGTATTTTCGAATTAAGAAATTGTTTTCTTTGGGAAAGAAGCATAAGTTTGTACCTTATTACTGTTGGAAAGATCTCCTGGTTATAGAGAATAATCACGCTAAATATCCCCACCATAGCAGCTTTCCCGATCATAGCAAATACTTTCTTCATTGTGTCATAGTTTACATCCGCATCTAATAGAAAGAAAAGAAAACAATATCACCACAAACAACATTTCTATTTCTTTGAAGATGAAAAGGTGCTTTCCTGTTTTACCTTGTGATTCCTCCTCCCACTTCTGGACACCGAAACTGTAGGAATGTAAACGAAAACTACAGTCGTTTTTGAAACTGTATTTCAAAATTATGGTTGGCCCAAACTATTGATCGATTTCTTGTGTGAGGGAAACGAATATTTGATAAATAACCGTAATAAGATATCTTATATCTGGACAGAATGAAATAAAGTGATTTGATTGGCTGTAAAAGGGGATGTAAATAATGCCCTTGTAATGTGTACACTATTGTTTGTTTCGTTCGCTGTAAACAATATGCAAACAATGGGATTATATTTCCAGAAAAGGTTATAGGAATAGATTATGATAGCAGTTCATACATAAAAATTAAAGTTTTCTTTAAAAAATAATTAAAATATTCGTCATCTTTTGGATTATCTATTATTACAAATTAGGTCACTAATGGAGAAATATTTCAATGCTGAGGTTACAATCATTTTGTTTCTCCAAAATGTAATTTTGACAGTATTTGTCAGTATTCTTCTATTGTTTTATTACACAGTTAAAATCCACTGGGTATCAATTTTTATACCATGATTACCTATTCTACTATATATGAAAAGACTATGACATAAATTTTATCTTTACACACCAACCATGATGAACACGCCAGCAATGGGATTTCAATAGTAAAAATTTACACCTACAGTAGAACTACATCCCCGTTGACCTTTGGTCACCACAACCTGAATGCAAACTTGTCTAAATTTTTTGCACGTCGCCTCGCGAAGATTGAAATGAAAGTGGCAATTATTTATTACGTTTTTAAATGGGTTTACCTCATATTATAAGATGCCAAAAATTAACAAACATGCATTGTCTCGTGTTAATAAAACATGTATAACTCGAAATAGTATGTTATTATGTTATTAAAACGAAAAAGGCTGTTTCTTTTTTCATTTCGTTTCGGCGATAAAATTGACAGCGGAAGTACCGCCCACCGATGCTCGTGTAAACAAAAACAGATTCGCTCGTATGTACGTCTGGTGCTCAGTAAAATCGAGAAAAAATATTAGCGACTCTTCATAATCTGACGATCATGGTATAAATAAAATATACCCAAAGTAGCTTGGTGAACCAAATGTTCACCACTCCTGGTGAAGTGGTGTTAACCACGCGCCGAAGGCTCGCGGTTAACACCACTTCACCACTCGTGGTGAACATTTGGTACACCAAGCTACTATGGGTATATTCTATATATACCTCCTGTACTTGCTCAATAATGAAAAGTAACTCAATATTGTATATTATTAAATAATTCATTTATCGCTGATACACTTCCCCATGAAAATATCTATAAATATATCCATTTTGTTTTGTTTAGCGGAGTTCGAACAGGTCTGTCAAACAAACCATGATGGGTAATACACCTCCCCCACCCCCCACCCCCCCCCCCCCCAAAAAAAAAATCCGCTTCAAAGTAACAAGGGTTGGTTAGGAAATAAATACGTTATCTCTGTATTTTTATTGTGTGTAAATTTACATTGGACTGAAATATGACACACCACATTTGGCCACGAGTTGTTCTCCGAAAATATTATTTTATTATCAGTTCTCGTAGGAAAATTCGGTAGAAGACTTCCATTAACCATTGGTGCCTGCTGTCAACTCTGCGAGTTGAATGCAGATATGTTTCATGTTCTATACTTTCATTTTAATGTATAAAAACATTTTCGGATACAAGGCGCAAACAGAATTTTTTCGACTCCTGGGCACCCACCCGCCCATGTTTTGAAGGCAAAATCGAACATAAACTGCTTTGATTGGCAATTTCAACAGATATTTTTGCTGAAACATGGTTTGTGTTCAGGCCTGAAAATAAGCCGTCTGACATTTGCAGAATGAGGTCCTCAGAGGGTGAATTTGACGATGCTATTCCATACAGTTGGCTAATTTATCCTCTGGGTATCTTTTTCTGTTCTGTTTTGCAACCCTGATTCAGATTGAGTTTGAGAGTAAATTTAGTGATGCTACCCTGCTGTACAGGATAGCATCACTAAATTCATCCTCTGGGGACCCCATTTTCCATTTTCCAGATGACAGTCTGCTTATTTTCACATTTGTTTGTGTTGTTCCAGAAACCATTCCCGACTTTTAATCTACCCACAACCAGCCAATTGAGATAAAACAGAATTCTCCTGAGTTTGCAACTGGAATTTGGTCCACATTTCTTGGCAAGTTTATGAATATATTCAAACTTTGTCACAGATACTGGCAGTTAGTGTGCATAATCAGGAGAGTATACTGGCATTCTACTTGAACGGTATTAAGACGGGTGTAACAGGAACAGGTGTGAAATATGTTGAAAAATTTGCTATTTTATCTGGTATCACCACTGTATTTGCTGCTATTTCCTATTTCTTATGATTTCTTTCTGTTTCAATTTCTACACTCGATTTGGTTTCATCAGTCTAATCTGAATTAATTAAGCACTATGAAGTGCAGATTTCGTAGAGACAGTTAGTTCAATGTTGTATTGGACCTGTCAGGAGTCAATGTGATGATGGGAGATTCTTTGGTAGCGGAAACCTATCCATCTTAAAACCTGTACTGTTTCACCTTGGCCGATGTGAATAGTGCATCATTTAATGGAGCGGTTAGTAAGATTTGGTCAGACAGTATGAGAGAATTCCAACCCAGGGGTGGCGCCAGTGATTTCTCGACAGGGGGGGGGGGGGGCTGACCTCTCCGACAGGGGGACTATAACATTTGACCTCCCAAACGAAGGAAAATGAGTGAAAATTGGTAAATTGGAGAACCAAAATAGAAGCAAATTGAGTATGTTTGTTGATTATTTAACCCTTTATCTAACCTGAAAAGCAGACGACACTTGCAAAAATAATTCTTGAATAACTATTTTTTTTGTCTCAAAAACATA
The DNA here is from genome assembly GCA_031216915.1 of Pictodentalium vernedei. Taxonomy (NCBI): domain Eukaryota; kingdom Metazoa; phylum Mollusca; class Scaphopoda; order Dentaliida; family Dentaliidae; genus Pictodentalium; species Pictodentalium vernedei. The sequence continues at coordinate 277,357,595 of CM062288.1, forward strand.
GGTTATGACCCCTTGTTGGAACGAGCTCGACGAGCTCGTTCCAACGAGGGTCATAACCTATGTTTTTGAGACAAAAAAATGAAAAAAATAATGAAAATTAATTGGCGATTTTTGAGAAAAGCGCTGGCCGGTTTTGGCCGTTACCTTTGAGGAATTTCGTGAGAATCACTATTCTCTATCAGAGTTCCAGTATTGCACGGGTTCGAGACTGACAAGACGAGATATCTACATTCGATTGTCGGAAATTTCTCGTGAAGTCGGGTTTACGAGACTCTCCGACGGACTAACTAAAAATCTCCGACGGGGGGGGGACCTCTCCGACAGGGGGTGGGGCTGTAGACCCCCCCACCCCACCCCCACCCCAACCCCACCACCCCACCCTCACCCCTGGCGCCACCACTGTTCCAACCATGTGGCAGATGTACTACTACCCAGAAGAAAAACCAGGGATAAATTGTGTGACATAAAATGATATTTCAAGGCCCACGGGTTATCGGTGTTTTCCTCTCGGTAGTAAATGGGCCACATGGTTGGGATTCCCTCTTACTTCCCAGCCAAAATCAAATGAAGCACTACTCATACCGACCAGGGTAAAACAGTACAGACTTATGGGGAATGGATTTCCGATTTGTCTGATTTGTTTCACACACATTGCCAAAGAATCGCCCTGCGTCTCAAACGTAGTCATTATGGCCTCTCAGTCAATGAACGTGTCCCAAAAACTATCAATAATTCAACAAAGTTGTTTCATCTCAGCAAGTGAGCTGAGAAAGTTAGAAAGAAATGGTGATCATGTAGTTTAAAAAGGTCTTCCATATCTCTCCAAATTTGGTCAGGATGGAAATGTTTAGACTCTGAAGTGTCTGGTGTGACGCACCTGTGATTTATATAATATTATCATTTATACGCTGAATGCCAGTGTTAACCTACAGTATATTGGAGGCTGTTCATTTAACGCATAGGCTCAAACCCCATTTACTCAAAATCTGTTACAGGACTAGTGACAGGACAATTACTTTCCCAGTAGTTTTCTGGCGCATTCAGCTTGATCTCACTTAAAAATAATACACATGCGTATCCTTTCTGACTCAGATGATCCCACCGCATATTCTATAATTTAGTTTTATTATTTGTTACAGCAGATTGCTTTTTTTAAACAATATTTTATTCGCTTGAAATGGTTCGGTAAACAGGCTAATGCCTATATAAATACCCAAATACCTCACCGTTACATATAAATACTTATTGTATTGTACAGTCAATGGTGCATGAGTATATACAGTGCATGAGTGGCGTCACAGTGAAATGCCTAGCGAATGTAATGCAAAAATGTTTACGAGTATTTACGTTCTTAATGCGTCAGGTGGTCCCACATACAAGAGAAGTAATGGTCTTCGAAGTGTTAGAATATTACTTATCCAAAGGTGCAATACAAGTGCACCCTGGTAAGAAATGTGATGTTTGATCTTCATGGAGTGTAGACTGCCGATTCCAACCCTAAGGCTAAAATTGGCAAAATACACTCCAGGTGTTATTTCAAAGATATGAGAGTCTATTGGTCTACATGGTAGATGCATTCTCAAGAAAATCTACCTGTTTCCTCAATAGCAGATTGCTATTGCCTATTTTAAAAGAGGTTAATTTTATTGTTTCGTGAGATAATAACCCAGACAAGTGTCAGATATGTGTTTGCAAAGCTTTAAGATCTCATATTCCAGGTTTCTCTCCAGATAACCAGTATCTTCCTCAACATGATATGATGATATGATATGTTTATTCACCAGTATACACGAAATACGGTATTTACAGATATATATATATATAATATACCCATAATAGCTTGGTGTACCAAATGTTCACCACGAGTGGTGAACATTTGATATACAAAGCTACTTTGGGTATATTTTATTTATACCATGATCGTTAGATTATTAAGAGTCACTTTATTTTTTCTCGATTTTACTGTTTACACGAGCATCGGAGGGCGGTACCTCCGCTGTCAATTTTATCGCCGAAACGAAATGAAAAAAAAGAAACTGAGCCTTTTTCGTTTTAATAACATAATAACATACTATTTCGAGTTATGCATGCTTTATTAACACGAGACAATGCATGTTTGTTAATTTTTGGCATCTTATGAGGTAAACCCATTTAAAAACGTAATAAATAATTGCCACTTCCATTTCACTCTTCGCGAGGCGACGTGCGGTAAATTTAGACAAGTTTGCATTCAGGTCGACGTCACCAAAGGTCAACGGGGATGTAGCTCTACTATAGGTGTACTTTTTTACTATTGAAATCCCATTGCTGGCGTGTTCATCACGGTTGGTGTGTAAAGCTAAAATATATGTCATAGGCTTTTTATATATAGTAGAATAGTTAATCATGGTATAAATATATTTATACAATATTCACGTTCATAAGACAATAGAAACAAAAATATATAATCATGTGCTATACACTTTGGTCCTGGGGTAATTGACTGAAATTCATATTAACTAACTGATTCCCTGTGAACTGATGGTCAGGGAATCGTTAACATGGAATCAGTTTTCCAGTTAATGAACTCTCTATCAATAAGATAGAAAGTGTCAACTGTCAATAAACCCTCTATCGATAAGATATAATGTCCTGAGTATTTGATAGTCCAGTCTTTTCTGACAGTGTAACACAGATTGAAGGGAACTGGTTTGAAGGCTACCCACTAAGTCTAAGGCTTGAAAGATCAATAACAACCCTGCATTTTGCTGAGACTTTGAAATTCATAATTACATTATGAGAGTCTGTGAAAGTAGTCACTCGCACTGGGAAGCTCGTTCCAATGAGGGTCATATGATATTTTTATTTTTGAAAAAATAATATTTAAAATAATAAATTTTGATATACTGTGAGTTGGGAAAAGGATAAACGACAATCAATATTTTAATTAATTTATCCTAGATTCAACTCACTTCCTTGTAAGCATCTTTCATATCACTGAATATCCATTTTAACACTTTCGCTGCCGAAAGCAACTATTGTCACCTATTTTATGATGATTATCTGTACGTTCTGGCATGCGCAGGTCCAACCTACCATCTGATTAATTGTTGGAAAGGGCTCAGAGAGCGAGCCCTTTCCAACAATTAATCTGATGATAGAGTTTCAGGTATGTCATAATTTTTATTAAACTTCCTCGAATGAAGGGTACATAGATGGCCTCCATATATGGCTAAAGTGGGCGTGGCAGTAAATGGGTTAAATAAAACCTTGTTCATTCTGTTGAACCGATGCCTTGTAAAAAAAAACCTACATTTTTCTCTACGACAGGATTCTATGTACCTTTGAGTGTACATTTCTCGTAGAAGAAACCAAGCTCTCAGGCAAACATTCAAATTCTGTAAGAAATTCGACGTTGTTATGAGCTGTTTGTTTACCCACTTTTCGTGTAGTTTGGGCGCGTATACTACCGTTGAAGTAATATGATGTCCCTTTACTTACACATATATACAGATATTGTTCCATGCTCCAGTTAGATATTACAAACAATAAGTATTTAATTCACCACGAAAACATCAAGATATTAACACAATTAGTGGAACTAAACTGCGGCTGTGATATTTTCACTCTTAAATATTTAGTCAACAAACATGTGTGTAATGTTCATGCCTTCAAAGATTCGACTAAATGAAATCTCGACTGAAAAAAACATTGATTGTGTGGATTCGAGGAAAACGAACGTTTTGGGTAATTCTAAATTCAATCCGCTGAAACCGTAACTCAAATATTCCATCAGATTGAGTCCAAAAATAGGCGATGAACTGTTGAGGGCCTGACTGTTTTCATGTCATAATAGCGTCAGATTCACTGAAGATGCAAAATACGTAATGGGAAATTATGCTTGAAAATAGGTGACATTTCGAGTAATCGCTTGACTGGACTGGTTACGTGAAATAATTCTTGAGAGGTGAGGGACGTTGTACAAACACGAGTGTGCGAATGTGCACGAGTGTTTTACAATATAGTCCCTCACCTCGAATGAATTATTTCACGTAACCAGTCCCGGCAAGCGATTACTGTGTTTATTACTTTTTATTATGAACGATAATTGTATTATTTAACACTTTACCTAACGTAACGGCCAAAAGCGGCCAGCGCTATTCTCAAAACTCGCCAATTGATTTTCATTATTTTTTCATTTTTGTCTCTAAAATATAGGTTATGACCCCCCCCCCCCCCCACATTGGAACGAGCTCGTCGAGCTCGTTACAATGAGGGGTCATAACCTATGTTTTTGAGACAAAAGCTGAAAAAAAAATTGGTTATTCAAGAATTTTTTTGCCAGTGTCGTCTGCTTTTCATGTTAGGTAAAGGGGTAAAAAAAAACAATGAAGTCCCCATTACACTCACGGCAAAGCGTCTTCGTTTGGGTGCACGGATACATGACTCAGTTGTTGATTGCATAATTCACTTGTGAAGTTAGCGTTTATAATCAAACCCGGAAATCCCAGTAAATCACACTTTGGAAAGTAATAAATGTTATTATTGATACCGTCAAAATTCGAAGAAATGTTATAATTTTTCATTTTTTTTAGTTTAAATTTGCAAAGTGCTGTTCATAAAAGCAGCCGCAGTTTAGTTTTGGTTTTTTGGGGGTTTTTTTGTGTGTTCTATTGACCGCTGTGTCTGAAATAAAGAATTAATATTATTATTATTATTATTATTATTATAAATACGAATGGACAACAAAAAAGTTACAAATTATTATTTTTTTTAGATTTTTGACATCGCAAAAAACCCTTAAATGCCGTGACTTTTTATTGTAGACTTGGATAATGCACTGTAATCAAGGTTCTGGGCACCAGTTGTCTGTAGAGGACAACATAATCATAAACAAATGGCTAAAAGCGGTTTTGATATCCGTATATGTTCAGTAAGAAAATAGTATACATGGTTTGCTTTGGTAGTTGGCTGGTGAACACCAACCTATATTTATTTTTTGAAGGATCAATAGACACTTAGAAACAAACAAGAAATCTGGCATTCTTGGACCAGTAATTCATTCGATTCGTTCTTACCTTTGTCATTTGGAAGAGCGCCAGAAATTATGCATGATACCCCAGTAATTACACTATACAAAACAAGGCACTGTCTTCTGCCTAAACTGAAAGACAGAAACAATTCAAAGTAAAATGAAATGTCTATAGCATAGTAAATCTACTTGTTCTAAATTCTGTACTAAGCGCGCGGTTAACACCACTTCACCACGAGTACTGAACATTTGGTACACTAAGCTACTTTGGGTATATTTTATTTATACCATGATCGTCAGATTATTAAGAGTCGCTATTATTTTTTCTCGATTTTATTGAGCATCAGCCGTACATACGAGCGAATTTGTTTTTGTTAACATGAGCATCGGTGGGCGGTACTTCCGCTGTCAATTTTATCACCGAAACGAAATAGAAAAAGAAACAGGTCGTTTTTCATTTTAACAACATAATAACATACTGTTTCGGGTTATAGATGCGTTATTAACATGAGACAATGCATGTTTGTTAATTTTTGGTGTTTTATGAGGTAAACGCATTTAAAAACGTAATAAATAATTGCTGCTTTCATTTCACTCTTTGCGAGGCGACGCGCGATAAATTTAGACAAGTTTGCATTCAGGCCGACATCACCAAAGGCCAACTTGGGTGTAGTTCCACTGTAGGTGTAGATTTTAACCACTGAGATCCCAGTGCTGGCGTGTTCACCACGGTTGGTGTATAAAGTTACAATTTATGTCATAGGCTTTTCATATATAGTAGAGTAGGTAATCATGGTATAAATGCAATGACATTTCTAACTATAGAATACATGTAGATAATTTAAAAAAAAATATACTTTATCTATACCGTTTGGAGATGACATAGCCACATTGGCTGTCTACCTGTCACTCCTGTAATACATTTAGCTCCAACACAGACTGCATGCTCTGCGTATTAACCTATGATAAAAGGACACTATGTGTAGTTGTGAGTAGATCTGCAACTTCAAACCTGGCAACCTAACCCATTAATGTATCTCGTTAGACGGACGAGTTTCCAGATTCATAAAGGTGGCTAATGGTAAATGTAAGGGTGGAAATCCCGACCCCGCCGTACTAATCTGATAATGTTATTATGATTAACAAACCGGGCGGAGGTTAAGAAAACAATATGACACGGTTCAAGTTCTGCTTGTCAGTCAAGAAGAACTTAATGGGCACAACATTATACACAATATGTCCTTGCTGTGTCGACACTTCGAGATACTTTGATTATAACTTAGATTATCTGTGTGGCGACCTCTATTGTGGAGTGTAACACTCGGGGCAGTATGAGTTGTCACACTGTTAGCTTTCGTGATATGAGGACAGAAGTTTGTTTCTTATTTTCTCTTTAAAATGTTTTCTACGTTCTATGTCTCGTAATTCCTGGTCCAGTTCGTTCCATATTTTCGGAAAGGTATATCTAATGTCTTTGTTTGCGTTTTGTAAATACTTACCAGTCCTGATTGCCTTGTAATCATGTGGATTGAGAGACTGAAGAAGTAAAATAATGTTTGAAAGATTCTGGAAGTTTTCCATTTTCCAGTCAAACATAAATAGACAGACGCATAGTTTGCACAAATTGGTGACCTTCAATATTTTATCTTTTGTGAATAGTGAGTCTGTATGAGAATTAAACTTTTTGTTATTTAGTATTCGAAGTGAACGTTTCTGTATTATTAGTAATTTGTTGATTCCTCTTGAATTCCCCCATGTTTGAATACCGTATACTAGGTGACAGTGGACCAAAGAGTAATAGAGCATCTTCATGACATGTTATGGTCGTATTGTTATGCTCTGTTCGAAGTATAATTTACCAATCCAATCTTAGAACATATTTTTGATATATTAGTTTGATAAGACCAGTGTGCATCAATGTGAATACCTAAAAAAGTCGGAGATTTATCTTCTTAATCTCTTCAAATAGTACCATTTGGGGTATATTTGTCACAAAAGCCTCATGCGGCCAATAAATATACCCTCAGTTGCTGTAAAACGAGAGGGATACCACCTCCGTATCTTTCCCCCACTCCAGACTTCAAGCTTTTGTGATATGCCTACGCCGTCAAAATGCTTGGCCATCCGCAATGATACTGTGCCACCCCCCCCCCCCCCCACCCCCTCCACCCCCGATATAGATATCTGGATGCGGATGGTTCCATTTGATTCATTTCGATTCTCGCTGATTAAAAAATTGTAGAGATGTCCTCGACATACTTCCGAGTGTCTCCTCTTGAACTCTTCTTTTGCACGGAACACCAGGGCCCAATACAAAAGTACAATTGTATTTTTTAGAATTGTATTTTCTAGTTATGACTTTAAATGGGCTGAAATGAACCATTAGCATTTTCAAAGATATAGCAATTTGCCAGTTGGCAAATTGCCATATCTTTAAAATGCTAATGATTCATTTAATTCAGTTATATTAAAAGTGGAAAGTACAATTTTAGAAAATACAATTGGAACAGTCATATAGTACTGGACCCTGTGCAAAAGAAGAGTTATTGGTCCCTGGCGATAGAAGAAGAGTTGAACAAGGTTCAGATTCCAAACTACTAAGATTCCATTCTGGAATATTTTTTTATTTGTCTTGTCCTAGGCAGACTAGACGCTTTTCAATACAATACCTGTGTGGAGATTGACAATATGTACAACTGAAAGAAAGTGCAATACTTACGATTTGAAGAGCCGTGAAATTTGATTCGCGATTCGATTCCACCCGAAATTTGAGAATTCGCAGATCCCTTATAACTCACAACCGAAGTAAATCTCCAAGAATTTGATCATGAGGTTATTTCAGTACCTATCAGCACCGGGTGCGGGAGGGTGATGCCGCTTCTTGCCCTGGGACTAGAGGCAGGGAGGCAGCGCGTTCGTTTTTTCGGCATGTGTGCATAAGTGAAAAAGGTTATTTCCACTTTGGTCAATTCCACTTTGATCAATTCCACTTTGACAAACTCCACTTTGATCAATTCCACTTTGATCAATTCCACTTTGATCAACTTGACATAAAGAGTAATTTTCTGGTGAATTCCACTTTGACCAACAAGATAAAAAAATGTTATTTATTCTCATTTTTTCTTGATTTTTGTTATTAGGTAATGACAGTTTGAGTACTTATTTGTTTTTAATTTTTTAGATTTATTTTTTTACAAGATAAAAGATAGTATTAGATATTGATTTGAGTAGCTATTTGTGATGATTTTAGTCCACAAATTTGTTATTAGGCACTGACAATTGTATGTATTTTGTTATGTGTGTTGACTATGTTCAGACCAACAGCTTGGAGGGGTGGCACAATAAATTGAATAGAGTTGTAGGCAAAGCTCACCCTAACATATATGAAGTGGTTGATGTGTTCAAACGTGAGGACACTATAACAAGAGTTAAATTATTCAGTTCGAAAATCGTGCAGCACCCAAAAAGAGGTGCAGAAAGTACATAGAAGTTGATGAGAGATTACGAAAATTAAAGTGTAAACTTTTTGATGGTGAGGTAAATGCTAGGACATTCCTTGACCAAGCCAAATACCTGTGTAATGTTTAAATATTTTAAAAATTAGCATCTATGAATCGAAGTGGCTTATTTTACAAGTAGCTACAGATATATGATTAATTTTGCCGATGAAATTATAGAAAAGTGAGTTTGATTGTAACAAGCTCTTTGAGGTTGTACCATTTAAATCCACATTTCTATCATTTCTTTGACAAATACATTTCTTTACTGAGGTACTACATATTATATATATGCGTGTTATTTTTGTAAGTTCTGTCTGGGAAAAGTCTAAGATAAAGTTGTTTTCCTATCATTAAAAATACCAGTCTACGATATTGAAAGTTATTTGCTATCTTTAAGAATGTTACTTGCTGGTATTTTCTATTTTTAATTTGATGTAGTGCTAAAGATATATGATTAATTTTGCCAATGAAATTATAGAAAAGTCCTATTTAACTAGGGTAATGTCAGCTAATCCTCTTAGGTATGTCTTATTATGATGTCCATATCACCTTTTTCCTTATCCTAATTGAGTAATTTTAATCCTGATTATTGAGTAATTTATGGTGACATTCCATGTTTTCATACTTTTATGCAACAAATAAACATTTAAATAATTTTGATTCTTTTTTATCAACCCTTGAATCACACACTCCCCCCCCCCCCCCCCCACACCCACTTTTGTTCCTTGTACAAATAATTCCACTTTGATCAATTCCACTTTGACCAACGTTGGTCAAAATGGAATTGATCAAAGTGGAATTGATCAAAATGGAAAAATGGAGTTGGTCAAAGTGGAATTGATCAAAGTGGAATTGACCAAAGTGGAACACACCGTGAAAAAGACTTTATTTTTCCGAAAACTGCAACTAATAACTCTAGAGTATTCGTTTCAATCGTATTTTACGTGTGTTACTGACAATGTGGTGGGGTGGGTGTTATGTATAATAACGGAGTGTGGTGTTGTTAATCACGAAACAAAGAATCTATATCGGGGGGGGGGGGAGGGATTTCTAAAGCCGTATATTTCCCCTTGGGTGGAACACGCCGCCACCTGCAATGCTCTAGCATTGCATATGACAACGTGTTCCTCTCAAGGGACGATATATATGTAATGTTTAACCCTTTGAACCCCAGCGGCCGCTTTTCCGGCCAGGAACATGATACGTCATAACGTCATTATATAGAATGGCTGTTCAATAAATATTGTCGGGTAGACCAATCAGTATTTTCAACGTGCAGCCCGAGGCTGCACGTGGAAAATACTGATTGGTCTACCCCAAATAATGAATATGGACTCTTCTAATTGCTGCCATTGAACTGGCATGGAAGATATCACTAGAGTACAAAGGGTTAATACTACAGTACAATTTATAATACATGCAATAATACTCACAGTCTTAACTTTGTTACCCGTAGCCCGTGTGCCATCGGATGCTTCCGGTGCCCTTTGATGTGGGAACACTGCACACTGCACAAATGGATTGCTGAAATGTCAGCGAAAAATGTCACTACTCAACCTGTCCTTTCAAAATAGGGTCAGATCAATTAATGCTCTAACTACTCTCATCGAAGATGTTTCAAACTGTGACGTCACTTCATCAAACCTTATGGCGTTTGCCATGCACGAAAACTGGCTACAACTTACAAGGTATCTGCCATTGCGAGCCGTTGGAAAATTGAGAAATTTCAAGAAAATAGTACCAATTAGCGAAGGCTCTTGCGACGGGACTGTTTTCTCTGTTTCCGGTTTCGGTCTTTCCTCTCTTTGTCAAAATTTATATGTATATTTATATTGAACTGACCAATCTCACTGTAATTATACAGAAAGACGACACCTTTCCAGGACACGAGGGTTCAAAGGGTTAAGAAACGCGGTGTTGTTGACAGTGTTAATATACTTACAAACGTAAGGCAGGGAAGCATGAAGCACCACCAGCAACCGCAATTAAACCACTTATAAGCATGTTCAAATGCTTGTTTCCGGCTAAGTTACCGATCTGGAAGAGGAGGCCATAATATCCAACTGCAGTTGCAAACCTTAAAAGTGAATAAATGAAAAACAAATGAAAAAAAAACGCCGCGAAAACATACTTGACTTCAAGTTAATGAGTTAACCCTTTACCTAAAGTAACTGCCAAAACCGCCCAGCGCTATTCTCAAAAATCGCCAATTAATTTTCATTATTTTTTTCATTTTTTGTCTCAAAAACATAGGTTATGACCCCTCGTTGGAACGAGCTCTGGAACGAGGGGTCATAACCTATGTTTTTGAGACAAAAAAATGAAAAAATTTAGTTATTCAAGAATTATTTTTGCAAGTGTCGTCTGCTTTTCAGGTTAGGTAAAGGGTTAAGTCTCGGGAAGAGTAGAATTGATTATTATGGAAATGAGAGTGTGGGATCAAGAACGGCATCAAGAACAGGTGGGATGACGAGATTTTCTTAGAACACCTAGCCCATAAATCCTCTTTACTCACGTTAACAACATTCGAAGCATGGAAAGGTCTCTTAATAGCGTCCGCGTGTGTATGTCTGGGTGCGCTCTAGACAAAACGGCTGCATCTTTTCTCACAAAAAGATTGTACAGATAAGATACTCGGTAGGATTTGAACGTCTATTCTTGTTATAGTCGTCGGCTAAAAGTTCAAGTCAAAGAGTCACAAATAGAGGATATCAGTAGTATGTAATGTGGTTTTGAGGGAAAGGTTGGGGACCTCGGTGGGGGACCTCGGAAGTGACGTCATGTCACGTGACCTAGTGGCGCCATGTTGTGTTGTCATGGTAACCCGCGTGAGCGGCCATCTTGTGACGTCATCTCCATAATGATACGTGGTGTGAGTGCGCATGCGCAGCGCGTGTTGTTAGGGTGATACGTGTTTCTGTCGTCCATTTTGTGTACTGGAGGCCGTCATCTTGGTTTCTATGGTAGCACGTGATTGCTATGTTACCCAATTTTTCTGCAATAAGACGGGGAATGTTCGGAGGGTGTGTTCGATTGTAGAAGAATAAATCTAATTACCACAAACAACCCGACAATCCTTCCAAATCACCAAAATCCACCCAACTTTTACTATTTCGAATTCTTTCAGAATTCTCTGCTTCTCTCTATATATGCAATAATTTTCCTCTACCTGGCCATGTTCCTTTGTTCTGGAGTATACTCCAGTAGCGTAGAAGAGCCTATTAGTTGGAACAGTTTACCTTATTATTACTATAATTAGCTATTCTGGTCTATTCTTGTTAGTTCTGACCCTATTCTAAGTACTCTCGTTGTTTCATATATCTAGATCATTTATAACCAATCAGATTGCCTGATTTCCCATAATCTGTATGCAGAGTTATCTCCCCTTATTACAACGAGGTCGTATCCGATTCTCATCACCTCCATATCCAATGGCCATATCCCAGGGAATCCCATTTTTGTGAAACACCCGTGGCTATGGAATCCCTTTTTTGTCGTATGAGGCCATGAGGGCTATGTAAAAGCCCTCAATGAGTCCTCATTTATTATCCCCCATAGCCTCATTGAATTTTGAGGTTATGAGGACCATTAAAAATCCCTCAATGAGGTATAATTTACTACGACTCTTAGCCTTATTTCAGTATTTGAGGATACCTATGGCCTGGTATTGTATTATTCGAGGATACCTATCGAGGATACCTTTAGGAGAATCACTTTTTTGTCGTATGAGGCCATGAGGGCTATCTAAGCCCTCAATGAGTCCTCATTTATTATCCCTCATAGCCTCATTGAATTTTGAGATTATGAGGACCATTAAAAATCCTTCAATGAGGTATAATTTACTACGACTCTTAGCCTCATTTCAGTATTTGAGGATACCTATGGCCTGGTATTGTATTATTCGAGGATACCTATCGAGGATACCTTTAGGAGAATCCCTTTTTCAACGTATGAGGGCTATGTAAAAGCCCTCAATGAGTCCTCATTTATTATCCCTCATAGCCTCATTGAATTTTGAGGTTATGAGGACCATTAAAAATCCCTCAATGAGGTGTAATTTACTACGACTCTTAGCCTCATTTCAGTATTTGAGGATACCTATGGCCTGGTATTGTATTATTTGAGGATACCTATTGAGGATACCTATCGAGGATACATTTTGGAGAATCCCTTTTTTTGTCGCATTAGGCTATGTAAAAGCCCTCAATGGGTCTAATGTAGCCTTACCAACCGCTCCCATCTTGTCGCCAAAGATCCAAGGCCATAACAGGTCTATGGCCTACCTGTCCTGTCATTAGCTTCTACGGCAGTCTTGTTCCATTGCGGCCTTGTACCAGTACTATTGGCTTCTGTTATTCTGCCCCATATCCCATCCATTACTTCCTAGCTATAGCTATCTCAGTCTCGACTATAACATTGATCAAGGTTGAATCAGATTTCCCCTGTATACATATAAGGCATTCCGTTATTGAGATTCCTAGCCGAGTCCGTAAAATTTGGATTCCGTGTTTTAACATCGACACACGAGGGTATTCCCCTTCCCTATTGGAAGAATTTAGTTTAATGGGTTGTAGTTTAAAAATTTATTCAATTCAAACAGTTCAAAAGGGAGTGTTAATACCTTCATTTAGGTTATGGTTAAAAAATTCATTCAGTTCAAAAGTTGTTAATATTACATACCTTCATTAGGGTTATAGTTCAGAAATAAAGTTCATTCAAACAGTTCAAAGGGTTTTAATTACATATAGTTCATTCAAACAGTTCAAGAGGGTTATATTTAGGGGTTATAGTTCTAAACTTTGTTCACTTTGTTTTGTTCACTTCCATCTTGATTGTATTTGATCAGATCTGCTCAGTCTGTCCAACTAGTTCGATCAATCCGACTAGTTTGACCTTCTTTCAATTTGTTATGTTCACTTCGATCTTGTAGTGGTTGGTTGTCAGTTGTATCTGTTCAGGTTCTTGTAGTCATTGTTGAATTGGTGTTATCAATCCTTTTCCATACCCTCGTGTGTTGATGTTAAAACACGGAATCCAAATTTTACGGACTCGGCTAGGTGATATCGATTAGCCCATTCGATCGACAAGCAAAAGCAAATGTACTGAGTATAATGAACTGTCTTACCAAAAGTAGCAGATAATCATAGTTCTCTTCCTGACTTCTGGAGTACGAACCAGGTCAATTAGCGTATACTTCCGCTTCGACTTATCGACTTTGATATCTTTGAGTTGTGAGGACACGGATTTTACATTTTTCCATGTTTCTTCGGGAAAGTCCAATTTGTTGAATTTGGTTATTCTACGAACAATTGGTTCCGCCTTCTCCGGTCTTGCCTTCAACAGCAGCCATCTAAACGATTCGGGTACAAACCTGTAATTGAGTAAACGCAACCAGTTAATAATCCATCATTATTCTAATGAAATAATGAGGAATACCATGGATCAGCGGCTAGAGCATTGGACTCTAAACAGAAAGGTCGACGGTTCTTCCTGACAACGTTGTACAAGACACTTAATCTCCATTGCCAACGTAGGAGCTGTGCACCTAGGCTACACTGGGTTTAATGCTGTATCTAACAGGAAAAGAAGACAACACTTGCAAGTAAAATGCTTGAATAACTGATTTTTTTGCGTCAAAAACGTAGCTTATGATCCCTCATTGGAACGAGCTCAATGAGCTCATCCCAACGAGGAGTCATAAGCTATGTCCGTTATTGTCGTGTTGTGGGTAGCTTTTCTTTCAGTTGTTTATGGTTATCACCATCGATTTGATGTATGTCGACTTAGTTAAGTCTCGTCGTCGACACGCTCTTGAAAAACTTTTACGTAACAATCGTAGACCAATTTCAGATCACCATTTTCGAATTTTTTTACTTCATTTTTTGCGATGTCACATACTTTGTCCGTCAGATCTAGAAAACAATTATCTTGCTTTTCGTTCAGATTTAATTTCTGGTAATATTGGTACTTCTCGTCTTTCGTGAATCACGCCTTCGGTCGAGGCGTTTTACAGACGAAAATCGTACGTGTAGAGTCATTCCTTATAAGAAATTCAACAGCAAGGTTATTCAAACCTTGATATTGAATTTCTTATAAAGAATGACTCTTTAACCCTTTACCTATCGTAACGGCCCAAACCGGCCAGCTCTATTCTCAAAAATCGCTAATTAGATTTCATTATTTTTTTCATTTTTTGTCTCAAAAACATAGGTTATGACCCCTTGTTGGAACGAGCTCGTCCAGCTCGTTCTAACGAGGGTCATAACCTATGGTTTTGAGACAAAAAATGAAAAAAAATAGTTATTCAAGAATTATTTTTGCATGTGTCGTCTGCTTTTCAGGTTAGGTAAAGGGTTAATGTTTCTACTTTATTATTTTGTTGCGTCATTTTTATGCCCGTCCCGAATATGGTTTCCGCACAATAACTTTAGTTTGACAGAACGAAATGAAACAACATTTTATTCATAGGTTTATAATCACATAATACAGGTTGGGATTGATAGTGGGCTTGGTCAGATATTTTTTGGCAGAGTTATGGCCCGTTTCCGACTTGGAAAACATGTTGATATTTGTTTCTGGACGACAACTTTAGTTTGACTGAACGAAATGAAACAAACTTTTTATACATTGGTTTATGACCACATAATTATAGATTGGGGTTGATTGTAGGCTTGGTCCGATATTTTTTGGCAGAGTTCTGTTGGTCTGATATTTTTTGGCAGCGTTATGGCCCTTTTCTGACTTAGAAAACATGTTGATATTGGTTTCTGAACGATAACTTTAGTTTGATTGAACGAAATGATTCAAAATTTTATACATTCATTTATGACCACATAATATAAATTGGAGTTGATAGTGGGCTTGGTCCGATATTTTTGGGCAGAGTTATGGCTCTTTTCCAACTTAGAAGACATGTTGATATTGGTGCCTGGACGGTAACTTCAGTTATAGGTGTCCGATTTCAATCAAACTTGTAATTTAGCTTACTGCAGACAATATACCAGACGGTTTGATTTTGTGAGTGGTGCGGTAATTTTTATTTCGAGTTATGTTCCCTTTTGGACTTTCTTAACCACTAAATATGGTTATCATAAAGCTGGGGCATCAGTGTTCCATGGACACATTTGGTGTCCTGCTGTATTGGTGCTATGGTGTAATGGAGATAAGATAAGACATTTATCAACCCTTTACCTAACGTAACGGCCAAAACCGGCCAGCGCTATTCTCAAAAATCGCCAATTAATTTTCATTATTTTTTTCATTTTTTGTCTCAAAAACATAGGTTATGACCCCTCGTTGGAACGAGCTCGTCGAGCTCGTTCCAACGAGGGGTCATAACCTATGTTTTTGAGACAAAAAATGAAAAAAATTAGTTATTCAAGAATTATTTTTGCAAGTGTCGTCTGCTTTTCAGGTTAGGTAAAGGGTTAATTCAATTAATATCAACAAAGTTAAATGATCAGAAACTCATGCTTGGTAGTGGAGGCGGGGGCATAGCCACCCTCGGCGTTGCACTTGTTTATTTTTATTTTTATTTATTTATTTTTTTTATTTTTATTAAGTCTTCCAGCGAAGATAATGACTTATAGTGATCGTCAACCTGTTTTTTTTTAATTCAACCACGACAAGGGGTACTTTTCTTGCTCCAGTTCGGATGAAATTTGGAACACTTTTAGCCATGTTTTTCTTCTGAACGCTGATACAACAATATTATGGAATTTCTATCTCCGACTTGAGCGATGTGGGATTTTGTTGTTTTCTTTCAACTTTTAATAGCTGCTGGTGTATCACACCCAGCACTTCAAACTTTTGGAAATATATTCTAAACCACAAGTCATATCTAAACATGTGACACCGACCTGGGAATTTTCAACGGCTAAGCCCGAAATGTGGGTGTCGTCATAGGTGGTCATAAGGTAAGATATTTAAATACGTCGGATTTTTTTTTAATTTTTCTATGTTGTTGGGCTCGAAAAATTAAGAGATACCTGTTTTTTTATTTTTTCAGTTTGTCGCGAATTTTTATGTTTTTACTTTACTTTAAATATAATGTTTTTTTTTTGTTTATATCTCTCATGAAAAAGTTTATTTTCTAAAACACATAGCTTCGTATTAACCCTTTACATAACATGAAAAGCAGACGACACTTGCAAAAACAATTCTTGAATAACAATTTTTTTTAATTTTGTGTCTCAAAAACATAGGTTATCACCCTCATTGGAACGAGCTCGTTCCAAAGAGGGGCCATAACCTATGTTTTTGAGGCAAAAAATGAAAAAATAATGAAAATTAATTGGCGAGTTTTGTGAATAGCGCTGGCCGATTTTGGCCGCTGCGTTGGGTAAAGGATTAATAGCAACTGTGGAAGAAACGCACATAACGCTGTGACGTTAACTGCGATGAAGGTGCAAGTAACGCCATTTGGTTACACCCCTAGTAGTAGTGAAAAAAAAATTTTTCTGCCTCCAATGGGGGCACTATAGGTACAAAAATGGCACTATAGGTACAAAACCCTACGGGGAATCCTATGTTAATTTTGTACCTATAGTGTCCATATTGGGGTATGGGGAATTTAGTGTTAAATGCTTGTACCTATAGTGCCCGCCTTCACTACTTCTGGTCATCATTTGCACCTGGTTATGTCCGTCCAATTTATCATTACGCTGCCTTCGTGGTTCATGTCTAATACCGATATACATGGTGATAGCGTCTTCATGTTCTATAGTCTGACAGATGTGGTCATCCCGATCATCACTGCAATCGCATCAGCAGCCGGGACATTTCATCATCAATGCTCTGGGACTATTTTCTTTCAGGAGATGGGCAAACACTTTCTAAAACATATCTAGGAGGAACCCCTGACACTCTTCTTCTTTTCGTTTTATTACTTCATTCATTATTTCATTTATTATTTTATTCATTTTATAATTTGTTTAATTTATTTAATTTTTTTTTTTTTCTTTTGTTTATATATTTATATAAGCGAAAAGTTTGAAAATTATTCTACTTTACACACCGAAAAATTTGTTCAACACGAGTGCCAAAGAAAACGCTTTTTGACAATTGTTTTTCCGAATGGAGATTTCAATGATAATTTTAAATTCATTTGGGAACACTTTGAAAGAAACATTTTTAGGTGAATTAGAAAATGTCTATGGGACTTCCCATAGTAAAGGTGGGTACGCGAATAACAAAAAAACATACAATTAACACCGAAAACAATCATGCTACATACGTTTTAAGATGATTTGGAAATGAAGGAGGGATTTTCCACAGGGAATTACAAAGTATGAGAAATTTTCAACAAGACACGTTTTTGCGAATGTGTAAAAGCGGCACGAATTTTTAGTGAGGGTTTTTAATTTAACAGCAAAAGTCCCGTATAAAATTTCCACTTCAAACCAAAATCTAACTTTTTTGAAAGTGTGAACATTTGAATGCCCATATCACATATAGAGCGACCGGCTAATCATTCAAAACACACATTCCTCTGCTAAGTTCTGAGCCACAGACGTAAAATTTAGTCTCTCTTGAATTTTTTACACTGCGTTCTTAAATGGGATCTAAATGGTTTTGAAATAACAATTGAATGTGATGAAAACTCCATAAAAATACATTCCGATTAAAATTCAGTATTGTTTTAAAATTATTGTGGGGAGCCCGGTGGCTCAGTAGGTGGAGATGCAGGCTGCAAGCCGAGAGGTCGTTTGTTCGAATCCCACCTGCGGCACGGGGTGACCTAGTCCAAACATGGCGCGAAAGTCCGTAATATAATTTTTTGGTTTGATACGTCTTTCGAAAGATCGTACCAAACCAAAAAAATATATTACGGATTTTGACGCCATGTTTGGACTAGGGGCGATCCTGGCTGTCGAACGTGTCGTTAAACCCCAATAAATAAATAAATAAATAAATAAATAAATAAATAAATAAATAAATAAATAAGAGGCCCCAAGGGGCCTTAATCGCTCACAGCCAAAGTGGTTCAAAGAAGTATTTGGGGTCACATTCAGTTGGACATGGTTCATCAACACTACAAAGGAATGAAGTCATGAGAGGCAAATTTAAAGGAAAAACACTAAGGAATGGATTTGAACAAACCTGAACGTAACATGCCCCCCCCCCCTGCCCATAGAGCCCAAATATTTAGCCAAGGACTCAAATTGAACAAACTTGAATCTGATCCCCCTTCAGATGTCATATACCAAATAGGAAAGAATTCTGACAGATGGATTTTAAAGAAATCACCTCACATTGCACTAAGTTAAACTTTGGGCTCAAATAGGGAGCCAAAATATCAACCCAGGGTCACGATTTGAACAAACTTGAATCTGACCCCCCAACAGATGTTGTATACCAAACATGAAAGGACTCTGACTGGTGGATCTGATGAAGAAGATATTAAAGAAATTTCCTCAAATTGCACCAAGTTAAACTTTGGGCTCCAATAGAGAGCCCAAATCTTAACCCAGGGACTCGATTTGAACAAACTTGAATCTGACCCCCCCTCCCCCCCCCCCCCCCCCCCCCCCAGATATGTTGTATAACAAATATGAAAAGATTCTGACTGGTGGATCTGAACAAGAAGATTTTTTTGAATTTTTGAAAAAATTTATGGGTGCTATCAGAGTTATGCCCCTTCTGGTGCCCTCTGTGGCCGCGTCAAGTTTATTTGTGCAAACTTGAATTGGCATATAAATAGGAACATGCATACAAAATTTGATTCAATTTGGTCGATTAGTTTGTGAGAAGTCGATATTGGAAAGTTCACGACGGACGACGACGGACGGCAAGTGTTAAGTTAAGCTCCCTTCAGTAAGCTAATAAATAAATAAATAAATAAATAAAATTATTTTGAACGATAGTCTTGATAACTTCATTTCATGCATTTTAAATATCGGGAAGCCGATTCTTAACTTATTCGGATCGAGAGACATCGGGTTGTCAACCATAAAATACCGTACAGACAGTCTACATGAGCTCTATTTATGTCCACTTTTAGTAGAGGTGGGACCAGGTCAAACTCGACTAATAATAGACGAAGGGATGGGAGCCCTTGTCCTAGCTCGCATAAAAAATTGGATTCCGGGCAACAACTGTAGGTCAATTTAACACAGGTCAACACAATTTGTGTGATTTAGCGGATCTCTATCAACTGACATATTTCAAGGTTACTGGTATTGAAAATGGCCCCTTCTGGTCTCCGAGCAACAACATCAGTTCTCAGTATCACAGCTTCATCAGACGTGCAGAAATTATATACATAGAGCATGATAGAGGTATCCTATCGGTTTTGAAGTCGGCAGCTGCAAGGTCGAAGGTCGAAAGACTGTTGCTATATATAGAACTTCATTGAAACGGGTTTCTGGCCAATAGCTTTTTTTATATATATATATCACATGTTGACCAGATTTAAGGATTAGTTACCTTTTTATGCAGGGAGGCGTCCTTTCGATTTTGCACACTGCAACCGTAAGGATTGTTACTACAGTTGAAACTAGAAGTACAGTGACTGTATTTTGCACTATTTTGAAGTAAGTAAGTGCGCTTTTACTTTTGTCCCTACCAAACTGCACCATTAGTGTAACTCAATTCCTGCAGAAAAACAGCATGACCAGCTCTGTGCAATTCTATATTAGTAAACAGATGTCATTAACATCATTCCTAAACTCTACCGCCATACATGTACTATTTGAAGAACATGCGACAAGTCACTTTTGTGTCCTAGGGTCCATTTCGTGATGAATTTTGTAACGGTAACTTTTGTGGTTTAGCTCTTAACTAATATTACATGGTAATCTTTAGCTTGTGTGGAGCGTCGCTCTCCACACCCACCAAGAGTCCAGCCGTTTTACATCTGGACTCGATGTGGTGGTTCACTATGACGTGTCAATCCCAAAAACACATTCTGTGAGAAAATGTTGAGCTACCACTCTTTTGATAAATGAGTACTTGTATGGCGTTTACAGTTGAAACTGAAGTTCTGTCACAATTAGCGCAGAAAATGCTCGCTAGTTAGCTGGTAGAGTGCTAAATTATTTTTGGTCATCCTAATTTGTCCATGTCTCTTTGCCTTGTTACAATTTATGGGAGAGTGCCTAGTGGCACTCTCCCATAAATTGTAACAAGGCAAATCCTCACAGACTAAATAATTTCAATTCAAAAATTATATGATGCTCATCCATAGAATATGAAGCCATTAAGTTGCAGCACCTGCACTTCAGATTAAAGCCCAAATATGGGCTTCCAGCACTCTACCAGTTAATGCGCTCCTTACTGCAGAAGAATGAAGTAACCTGAAATACACAAGAGCGTTTGTGCCGTGCAATGCAAAATATAATATGCTGTGTGAGCAGTGAAATCATGAACTGAACCGATCAAACAGAAAGAAAATATTAGGCTACAGTATGAGGAGGGTGGATTACCACTGAACCGGTTTAGAATAGATTTTTCAATTAGTAATTATTCACTGCTGAGGATAAACCAGCACTTGCAAACTTTCATCACATTGACCTGGTGGTCCATGAGCTGAAAGTTTGCACGTGTTTATTGTGCTGTTTTGAACCATTATAACTACTTTTCGAGTGGCGAATATATGGCTTTGCGATTATGTAGTAAACCACTTTCTTCATTCTGTATATGCAGTCGAATTTTAATATATATTTACGTCATTACATGTACATGTATCGCAGTAGAGGTTAGTAATGATGTTAATGATCTTTATTTAGAATTGTACAGAGTTGGGCACTCTGTTGTTCTACACGAATTCAGTTACGCTAGTGGTACCGTTTGACGGGATCAAAAGTGCACTCCTCTGCGCGTTATTGCTTCAAAATAGTGTACAATGGGCCCACGTGACTTCTAGTTTGTATTGTACATAGAACTAATACATACGCAATATATGCCAAAACCACCAGACTTGGTAAACATATGGCTAACTGCATGTCTTTCCAATCACGGAATGCATATGCTATGCCAGCAATTGCCAATTCTCCAATTCCCCACATTACCTCGGACGCAGCTGTTGCATGTGCACGATACTTGGACTGGAATAATTCTACGAATAGTGTGATCATGGATGTCTGTAATCCCTGGAAGAATGAAAGACAAAGTGAATTTGTTTTGTAATTTGAACAACTCAAGTTTTTCTATAGTTTATGCGAAAAACTCTGCTCAGGTAGTGGACTTTTTTCACTTTAAACATGGGTGATGGGCGGAAGGGAAAAGAAAATTCTATTTTAACCCTTTACCCAACGTAACGGCCAAAACCGGCCAGCGCTATTCTCAAAAATCGCCAATTAATTTTCAAAATATTTTCATTTTTTGTCTCAAAAACATAGGTTATGACCCCTCGTTGGAACGAGCTCGTTCCAACGAGGGGTCATAACCTATGTTTTTGAGACAAAAAATGAAAAAAATTAGTTATTCAAGAATTTTTTTTGCAAGTGTCGTCTGCTTTTCATGTTAGGTAAAGGGTTAAATTTAAGCATGCTGTGATAAATTTTAATAGGGGTTAAGATACTTAATAATTCTTTATTCTTATCTCATGATACATACGTATAAACTGTTACTTGTCAAACGTTTGTTTTCCTGAACAGAATTTATGATTTTCATGCGGCCCCGTAGTAGGATTTACCTACTTTCTTACAAAAGAACGACAGTACTACAATTTTTTAATTTTTGGCTTCAAAGAATTAAAGTCACCCAAAAAAATATGCATCGAAAATATGAACTTACAAACAACCTGTTTACCATCACCACCCATTTCACGAAATAAAACATAAAATTGCCAACGATCGTAAAGGAGAGTTATATCACGAACTGTTTATTCTTCACCTATTTACAAAATTTGTCATTTAAATTTTGTTACCAGTCTGTGTGAAAAACAAACCACGCAACAGCAATAGTAGTAGAGTAAAGACAACACAGATCCATAACCATTTCAACCTAACATTTGATTGAATGCATTTTTGAAGATATGGCATTTAATCCTTTATTACATTCCTCAGTTCGTTTTGCATTGAATTTAATGTTGATTAAAAATTGGTAACGTCACGAGTGAATTATGTCACTTCAGTAGTAACTTTGGAACGATTGACGTATATAAGCCACGCCCCCACCGATTTGTTGATGTTTTGTTTTCCAGTTCCACATCAGTTAATTAAAATGAATTTTCCTTCTGAATATTTTTAAAAATCCTTTCTTTCCTCTATGAACAGGTTCGTTGGCACAGTTGACAAAATCCAAATAGAAATGTTTTATCTTATGGCTGAATGCCATTCCCCAAATGCCACTGGAACGCCACATAAAATAGTAAAATATCGAACGAAAGTCACAAAAATAAAACTGGGCCATTTCCAATCGAAGATTTGACACAGAAAGTGATGTATTCATACACGCTAATTTCAGAAGTATTTCAGAATTGCATTTGCGAATATTTTGTGTTGAATTATTTTTAATGAAAGACATTTTGGTCTAAAATGTCATTTACTAAAGAGAGTGACCCATTCTTACGACAAGTTACGGTATATAATTCGCCTCGAGACAGGACTATTTCGTATTTCCTTCCTGCTCATTTTAGAAATGTTTCCGTGTTTACACTAAATTGGATTATATCTGACAATAGTTTGGGTTGCATTATTATAGTAAAAGGCCTCTTTATTCCAAATGTCATGTAATAAGCAGAGTAATCTCTATTTATTAGACGCCTGTTCTATGAAATCCCCATCAACAGCAACACTAACCCTCGCGGAAAATGAAAATCCGTTCTGCACACATGTGCCGAACGGAATCGTTGACGAACTATTTTTTCTAGAAGCGAAATTTCACTGGAATTATCTACAGATGTTGCACCGCAATTAAAATTTGAATCGCTAGCGAATTTGGTTGGCGATAAAATGTGCTCTTTTTATTTTTTGCTAGTTCGTCCCCTGAGTTCCAATGTGTTCTATATGCCCACTGGTACATAGAACATATTGGAACTCAGGGGAAGAGTTGTCAAATGAATTACTGAGTGTCCTAATAATTGCTTTCATAGACATGAAGGCGTGTAGTAAACATAGAACGACACACACGTGTGTCCTTCTGTGTATTTACCTAACGAATCCCCTCGCTGAAACGGGCGCGTTAAACTCGTTCCAACGAGTGGACCAATGATATGGTTTTGTTCACATTTTTTTTTTTAAATTTGGAAAAGTAATATTTAAAATAATAAATATTGATATCATCTGTGTTGAGAGAAGGGTTAAAAGAAAAAGGAAATGTCCGAACTTCCAGTTTGGCACGCAAATATGTTTTGAACGCAAATTCGAAGATGGCTCCAATTTATGGAAGAAAAATATATTTCTAACAGTAATAACTGTTTAGGATCATCTAGGAAGTGAATTTTGGATTTATTCACTGCAGAATTCACCAGTCAGTGGCATTATTCACTGTCCCACGTCTCGGCTGAACATTAGCTCCGAACCGCATACCCCAGACCACGTAACAGTCAATTCATTATAATAATGTATATGTTCCAATAAGACCTTACACCCTTATATATACAGCCAAAAATCCACATCGTCAAATGAGCAACTTTTAACAGCAACAAGTTTAGTAAATAAACCGCTTGTGTATCGCCTTGACTTCACTGGACAAATAACTAACAAAGCAGATAAATACAGATTATCATGATAATGTGCATGTCCTGTGGTTTGTATCAGATTCGAGGTGGTGTCCAAAATGGGATCTCAACGAGCCGACTTTGCCGGCGAGTTGTGATCCCATTTTTGGACACCACCGAGAATCTGATACAAATCACAGGACATGCACATTATCATGATAATTCATTTATCTAACAATTCTGTCACATAAACAGATTAAATCTTAACCATTTATCCAACGTATCGGTCAAAACCAGCCGATGCTATTTTAAAAAAATCGCCAATTAATTTCATTATTTTTTCATTTTTTGTCTCAAAACATAGGTCAATTCCCCTCATTGGAACGAGCTCGTCGGGCTCGTTCCAATGAGTGGTCATAACCTATGTTTTTGAGACAAAAATGAAAAAAAAATAGTTATTGAAGAATGTTTTTTTGCAAGTGTCGTCTGCTTTTCATGTTAGATAAAGGGTTAAATTATTTTTAAACATTTTTGGGGCATAATGTTCGGTCGATCAATGAAACGCACATAGAATGTATCCACACGCCTGTTATGATAGCCCGTAGCGCTACCGGAAACGAGTCGTCTATATAATACGGAATCAGAATGAGTCGTCCAAATGATACGGAATCGGAACACATTATGTGATACATACGGTTTCTCGTGGTTTTCAGGCCAAAAATTATATGAATGTTAGATAAAAGTCGAGGTTACTCCGCAGCTTTGTACAAATCGTAAACTGATTTGTAATTTAATGAACACAGAATATCGTCTGCTGTACGTGTGAAAAGTTACAAAAAATGTTTCGGTTTGCCAGTCACTCCGTTGATTAAATAAATCGCAAAACGGTTAACCTCATTTCATATAATTCGCATGGTGAAGCCAAACGGTAACATTTGCTACTGGATCTGTAAACATAGAAAACACAAAGCAAATTGTCGTCCAATCGGAGAACAGGGATTTTAGTCCAATTGAAACAGTGCAGTATTAATCTCCAAGCTCTTATTTACTGCATGGTCATGATATCTCGTGAATCCTTTCAGAAGTAACGTTGTTGCTATGGCAATTGAAATGCTTCGGATTAGCCTATTTTCTTTATTCTTAATTAAAGGCCCTGCATTCTTGCGCCCTATTAATTAGGAGATAAACGTCTCTTTTTGTGTTGAATATTCGAGGCTCGTTAACTGGTAGAGTGCTGGAAGCCCATATTTGGGCTTTATTCTGAAGTGCAGGTGGTACAACTTAATGGTTTCATATTCTGTGGATGTTCTTCATATTATTTTTGAATTCAAATTATTTAGTCTGGGAGTATTTGCCCTGTTACAATTTATGGGAGAGTGCCACTAGGCACTCTCCCATAAATTGTAACAAGGCAAAAAGACATGGACAAATATGGATAACCAAATATAATTTAGCATTCTACCAGTTAACAAATGGTTTTCCTTCGTCAAATTCTCGAATGTCCCACTCAACAAGAGACATTTATCTCCATGGTGATTCCTGTTATCGTTAGAAGTGAAAAAATTCGTTCCAATGAGAGGTCCTAAGCTATGTTTTTGAGACAACAAAATGAAAAAACATAATGAAAATTGAATGGTGATTTTTGTGAAAAGCGCTGACCAATTTTATTCGTTACATTGAGTGAAGGGATAACTGAATTAAAGTGGAATGCAGGTGAGAATTGAGGCATTATCAATCCTCGTGTTTTTCTCTTGAAATTTGACCTTCTCCATATATACTCCCTGTTTTGAAACAAAGACGATAACATTTTGGAACCAACCCGAAAGAGGTACTTGCACTGTTTTCAGAAATCTGCTCCGAGTAAAATGTAACAAAGATTAAAATCTAAGGATTACCTGAATGAAAAATCCAATTATGAACCTCAAAATAACGAAAACGACGTAACTTGGAGCAAATCGAATTCCTATACCAAACGCAACTGGGGCAAATAAACAGACAATAAAAGTAGGTTTGCGACCAAACCGATCTGCAATAAATCCAATTGAAAAACCTCCAGCTAGTACTCCAAGAAAATATATCGTGGTAGCAAGGTTGATTAAGTCGTCTCTGTCACACACAAGGTCGTACTGAAAAGAAAAATAAGAAGCATAACAGATTATCATTTGTACTGTCAGACATAATAGCCAACATAATCGGATTGTCCCTGAGAGAGACATCAGCCAAACCTCAGAGTTCCATCATCATATTTTTTTTATCATATTCCGTTTTCTCGGCTTATTACCGTTTCAGATTTTCGGTAAATATTAATTAGTGCTTCATAACACCTTCAGTTGCTTTGATTAGTCAATTTCAAACGAACGCTTTCTGATTGGTTGTCATCGAAAAGATCTGTGTCAAAATGTTTATTACGTATGAATGCGGGCAGCTGTGACGCGTCACAGTCAAATGCATGACGTTCAAAGTGAAATTCCATTCTTCAACCCTTCTTTTCTATCTAAAAGATGTGTTTTGGTAACTGTGGTGCCATATGATAAACAGAATATGAAATTCGTGTTTTGGTCACACGATATTTATGAAACGAGTCTACGAATTTTCCGTTTTGCCGTTTTGTTTTAGACTCGTTTCATAAATATCG
The DNA here is from genome assembly GCA_031216915.1 of Pictodentalium vernedei. Lineage (NCBI taxonomy): Eukaryota > Metazoa > Mollusca > Scaphopoda > Dentaliida > Dentaliidae > Pictodentalium > Pictodentalium vernedei. The sequence continues at coordinate 277,384,345 of CM062288.1, forward strand.
AGTGACCAAAACACTCGATTCATATCCTCTCTATCTCACACCCCCAAGTACACTGAATCCAGATGGAGGATGAAACTGCTCTTAGGATGTGCTGACTAGTTGAACATGGGGATCCACCTGATTATAATACAACTAGATTTCTGGAACATTAGCGAAAAACGTCGCAACTTAATCTGCCCTTTCAAGGTAACGTCAGATCAATCAACGCGTATAACTCCTCCCTCCTTATCAGTGACGTTTCATGACGTGAAAGCTATTACACTGTGACATTACACGAAAGCTAAGCATGAAAATCAGGACCATGGTATCAAATTTCTAAAACCGGCAGCGTAAACTGGGGTGTAAAGGGACGGTTTCGGACATTTTCATTTTTTTACCCATTTCACTATATAAGTATCCCTCTTGTTATTAGGGCTGCACGGTATATCGATAAACCGATATATACCGGTATTCAAACCAATATCGATTGAATACCGGTGTAATTACAAAAATATCGGTTTATCGTCATTATTTATTTACCAACAATTTAATTTTCAAGATGTCGAGTTCTTTAACTGTAGCCCCGAATGAATAATGTTACCCCTTTATCCAAGGAATCGTCTGCTTGTGCCCTCGTAATATACAAATTCAGCAGTTGAAAAAATAATTTTCCAAAAATTTAACAAAACTATATCATGTGACTCCTCATTGGAACGAGCTCAACGAGCTCGTTCCAATGAGGGGTCACATGATATAGTTTTGTTGAAATCCTTGGGGAAAATCTGATAAACTAATTTTGAAAATAATAAATTTTAATATCGCCTGCATTGGGTAAAGGTTTTTCGAACCGCATCATCAAGGCATGCTATTTCGTTCCGACTGTGATGCCTCCCGTCTAGATTGTGGTACTTTTGTTCATATATCTGAACAGTTTTCGATATACCGGTATACCGCAGTATTTTTTAGAATACCGATACCGGTATTCAGTTTTGAATATCGTGCAACCCTACTTGTTATATATATATATATATATATATATATATATATATATATATATATATATATATATATATATATATATATAACATTAAAATATGGCCATGGTGCGATACTGTTTGCTTATGAATAGTTTTTATTTTTATTAAGTTTCTAAATCATTTTTTTTTTATTTTATTAGTGGTGATGCGGGGTGAATCGGGTCTACTATTTTCATTGTTGTTCCCATTCTACCCCAGTTGGGGTCCATGAGGACTTGGTTTAAGTTTTTTAAGAAACAACACAACCCAAATAAAACAAAATGAACATATTTTCAAGCACTGACTAGATTTATTGCTACTATGATAAGTTAACATTGAATTGTTACTTTTAATGATATCCTCCTTGAGTGCAGAACTTTTGCATCACCTAATTTGCATAATATGGTAATTACTTTACCTCAGTAGTTTAAAACAAAATGTCTTTTAACATTAAGGAAAACAGGACAAGCAGTTGGTGTCACTGATTAGTCTTAAATCAACTGTCATGTCAACAAAAATTTAGGAACAATATGGATAACTTCCATAGTCGTTCACACAAATTAGTATCCGTATGATCACTTCAACCCCACCTGTCCTTTAACTCTAGCACCACCAAAATGCCCCTTGTCAGTTCTTTTGTTGTTTTTTTTATTTTTTGTTTTATGTCTTCCATGATACAAAAACAGTTCGTCATCATTTTGTTTTTCTTGGAATTTTAAACTTTTTCTCAGCCTTTCGGGATGTTATACCGCGTTTGATGGCATCTGCAACAGCTTTGATTGCATCAGGATCAATGTTTTCGGTACGCCTTACCAACCAGTTTAGGTTTATATCTTCTTGGCCAGCTGTCCCTATTCACCCCGCTCAAAGTTTTAAAAAGATCTGAAAATTGACAAACTTCTGTATTAGAGCAATATGAAGGCAGAAGTTATTATGATCCCAGCAACACCTGTAGGGCACTTATACTGAGATGTAAAGTGATGAAGGAGCCTTTATCTGCTATATCTTGACGTACAAAGACAAAATTTTCACCACATTTAGAATTTTCACAAAAGCATGTCCAACTTCTTGGTCCCCTGACTACATTAACGACTCAGTCGAAATACATGTTTCATCTGGCTAAGTTTTCACTAGCCATGTGACTCAAAGAGAAAACAATATAAAAATTCGCAAAAAATATTACATTTTTCCAAAACTTGAAATAATTGTTTTGTGTTTTGTCTCTATTCACCCTCGAGTGCCTATGCCAGTTTACGGCACTTGTTTTCTGCCAATATAGTACAATCCTCTTAATGGAATATCCATTTTGCTAATGACAATTATTCAATTAACAGGAGTATACAATTAACAGGGATTTGGTCAGTTTCCTGTGTTCTGGAGGTAAACTGGGCATTTATTCTATTATATCTTGTTTGACAGAGCTCATGGAGCTCTGTCAAACAACATATAATAGAATAAATGCCTATATTGGATGTAGTGAGGCCCCAAAAAGGTTGATAAATAAGGAGAATTTGGTGCGTGTCACAGTAATTTTTTCGACATATTACAAAAATTTATATACAATTAACAGGAGTTTACTCTACAACCCATATGCAATTAACAGATCAAATTTGTACTGAAGATATGGTAAATGGTTTTGTGTTTGAAAATTATATTCAATTAACAGGGATATACAATTAAGAGATATCCAATTAAGAGGGCTCCACTGTAATAACTAAAATATGTTCTAAATATTTAATTTGTATTGCCATTTGCCATTACCAGGGAAATTGTGTATATAAAAAACAAAATCGTGGTCATCAAGGCAGATTTTTGAAAAATAGACGTCAGAAAAACGATTTTTTGTTGTGCAGTGTCTGCAGTACGGCCGTGGTCTGATCACTTTTCACGGGTGGGCAATATTTCCACGGACGTAATAATATTAGATTTCAACCACTAATTATAGGAATAATCATAAAAATTTAATGAGTGAAGCACCGGGTACAACCCGATGCTTCATTAATTAAAATTTTGCTGATAATTTTTATTACCTGGTAAAAGCATGCGTAATCATCAATGTCCACGCGTGGATTACGATACGACCAGTCCACGCTGACTGTACTGTATTTATGGCTACCATTGCCACACCCCTTAACCCTTCATCCAACGCAGACGATATCAAAATTTATTATTTTAAATATCATTTTTTAAATTTTTTCAAAACATTTCAACAAAACCACATCATGTGACCCCTCGTTGGAACGAGCTCGACGAGCTCGTTCCAACGAGGGGGTCACATGATATGGTTTTGTTGACATTTTTGAAAAAAAATAATATTTTTTCAACTGCTGAATTTGCATATTACGCGGGCGGATGCGGCCGATTCGTTGGATAAAAGGTTAAGATGTCGGCAGGCGAGACACTTTTCTATATGTGACCAGTGAGTGTCCCGGGAATCCTGCTGTATCGAGATCAATGATAGATATTCCCCAGGGGCGCTGTGGCGTTGCGGTAACCGGTTCTCGATAGATCACTGAAGTTAACCAACGTCGAGCCTGGTTAATCCTCATATGGGTGACCGCCCGAGCGATCGACTTGGACACCCGCGTTGTGTCCTTGGGCAAGGCATTTGACCCCGATTGTCCATATGAAGGCACGATGACACCGTGTACTAAGGCGTACAGCACGTCGATGGTACGCATGTCTTCAACCAATCTAACCCTGTCTGTGCTGCAGTGCGGAGTTACGATGTTGGGGAGCTGGAAGATACTCGTCGTTGCTCGGTGGTTCTCTCCGGTTCCTCCGGCTTCCTCCACCCGTAAAACTGTCACGGTCATTATTAGCCATTGTGCATAAGTATGTGACCTAAAACATAAATAAATAAATAAATAAATAAATAAATAAATAAATAAATAAATAAATAAATAAATAAATAAATATTCCCCAATAACGCGTCTTAGACTCCTTAATAAAGCGTCTTTCTGTCTGGTCCACAAGGTAATACACCATGTTCTCTTGGTATCAAAATCGAGTAACATCTGATGTGTTCAGACGGCACAAAATCAATTTGCCAAGAACAAAGAGTTGGACAACCCGGTAATGAGGGCGCAACTTTCAATGGCGCATATGTTAATCGAAGGATTTATACTGTGTATGCCCCACTTGTTTAGGATCACTATTTATATTTCGGCATCGTTATTGCACAAAACGGAACCGTCAACAAAAGATCCTTTTGCCAAGGTAAACCGCGACCAGACAGTACGTCACGCTTGCTTCAGCTCGGATGATTTCGTTTCTTTGTCGTAAACTCATGTGTATGACCGACGTCGCCTTTTTTAAATAATTACATTCTTAATGTAGTTATACGTTTTGGGTCCAAATTCTCAATTCCCATTGGTTAGCTGGGGGAAAACGTCATGACCTAATGTAATTCATTTTCCGATTCATACATAATTTGTACCCATTCCCACACGTTCATACACCAATAAAGATTATAAAAATTGCATTCAGTTCTTAAATAATTCTCTGATTCGGTATTCAAATATTCTTTCATTGTATGAACTTTCGTATCTACGTGTACAATGGATATTAATTCCAGCGCAGTCCTGAATCGAAATCCTTCATGAAATACCACATAAAGCAAAGTTTTACTGAGTTTAATTCAACCTTGCATATAATCCTGACGTCATATTCTTACTCCAACTTCAACTAAGGCGACTGAAGAACACGGAGCCAGAGAAGGAAACTTTCTTGTTTGTGTCCAAAATTTTGTGGGCTTTTTCTCTTTCATTTTTTGTTTGAAACATGTCAGAAAACCACTTCTACGCATTTGGTATAGTTAATATTCAAAATTCACTTTATGAGGAGCGTATTTACATTTCAAGCTGAGTGGTCAAGTTTTCGGGCAAACAATGTATTGTTTTCTGTACATATTAGTCCTTTCACACAACCAAGGTCTGATGACAAGAATCGGAATAGTCCGCGGAGAACTGGAACCTATGCTATAAAACTTTTACAATTGTATTTTCTAGAATTGTATTTTCTATCTAATATTATTATGCCTCACGTTTGTAACATCAGCCGTGATTGGTTAATTTGACACCTTCTAAAAATCATAGTACTGGAGTTTTGGGGCAAAAACACGGGTACTATCGGAACGTTTTTCCCTGGAGACAAGAGAACGAAGAAAATGTAAGCGCCACTTCCATTGATCAGCGTCGATTGGAAGTTCTCAACACCAAACGCTGGCTCCGTGTCCGTTTAATTTTTTTCAACACCGGTAGACACAAACTTACCAACAAATATATCATCTTCATTGGGTGTGTTTTCAATTTTAACTGCAAACAATGATTTCAAAAGAATCAGAAATATTAAAAAACTCACTCACGTGTTGTTCACCACTTCAGTGAATCCTGAATATGAGTCTCAGTTATGACTTCAATCAATCATATTTCCACAAATTTAGTACTCCTCGACCTTACTGAGCCTCCGCCTCAAGTTCAAAATAAATTGTTTCACTCCGCTTAATTCTATCAACTGTTGTCGTCCGAGAAACATGAATTTATATTCCATTAATTTATATCACTTTTCACACAAGCATTAACAATGAATTATTACATGAACAGCATGATGCAGTTGTTAACACTGGCATTTGTTGATATAGAAACTCCCAAAGCGACGGCACTTGTGACAAGTCATTTTCGAAGAGACGTCATTCGTTCGAAATGACGTCATGTTTTTGGATTCGACTACATTGTTGCTACAAGATTGATGGCATGTTGCAGTTAACGCTTAACAATGAAAGTCATATTTTGTTCGGCAAAAAATAATTAGAACGTTCCTTTTCATGTTCTATCGGTCGATAGTACCTGAGTTTGTGTGATTTCTGAAATAAAACCTTCAGCAGCTTCGCTGCTTCAGGTTTTATTTCAGAAATCACACAAACTCAGGTACTATCGACCGATAGAACATGAAAAGGAACGTTCTAATATTATAATATAACTAACTAAAATAAATCATTACGGTAGTATTTTAAAAGATATATCAAATTGCCATATCTTTGAAAATGCTAAGGATTAATTTCAACCCATTTAAAGTCATAACTAGGAAATATAATTCTAGTAAATACAATTGTAAATGTTTTTTAGTATAGGCCCCAGAATGCAACATGTTCAAATTCATTCAAATGTATACGCGTTGTCCAACTGGACTATATCACCGTGATTGACGGCTGCATTTAGAGGTTATTACTTGATTAGTTGTATATCGGCTGAGATTTCAGGTCGACATAACCGATGGCTGATACCTGGATTATATGAAATTAACCCAGTAATAATCCCTCCATTTATTAAAACCAAAACAAACGAATAATTACAGAATGTTTTCAGATCTTTTACAGTATTCTGACAGTGTTATTATTTGTCATTCTGTTCACCAAGTCTGAACTTTCCCGTTATCCAAGTTTAGCAAAATGAACGTGTTGGCTTTCCCACCAGGCCTGAAAATAAGCAATCTGATATTTGCAGAATGAGGTCCCCCGAGGGTGAATTTGATGATGCTATCCCATATAGGGGGCTAATTTGTCATCTGGGTGCCTCTTTCTGTTTAGTTTTGAGACCTCGATTCAGATGGAGGTTCATAGCGGGTAACTTTAAGGATGCTACCCTGCTGTGCAGGATAGCATCACTAAATTCACCCTTTCGGGACCTCATTTTGCAGATGACAGTCTGCTTTTTTCCTGGCTTGTTTCCCACTGTGGAAGGCGCGACGTTCCGGTACCTAAACTAATTCTTATCCCACTTTGACGAATCTCTACTTACGAATTTGAATCTTAGTTTGCATTGAATATTCTCTGTACATTCTCTTCTTTCTTTTCTTCATCATTGCTTGTTGCTATAATTAATTCCCATCTAAACAAAAACTCAGCTTCAACCTCCTCCATTAATCTCGATACCGTCAATTCTCTTGAGTGCATTCGACAAATAACGGTGAACAATTTTCAAGTAAACACACTGGTTGCGTCTAGAAACGCATCAAGAACGACAACTTTAGCTGCGTGTTTTTCAACCACAGTCGGCGTCATATCTCGATAATGGTCAGAAATTCTATCCAATAAATAAATCGTGTTTATTGTTGACGTCATACATTAGATTGGGATGTTGGCAATATTGTGGCGACGGTCGATCATATACCCTGCTCTCCCCACAATATGATAATACCTATGAAATAACCCACTAAATCGACAATTTAACCCATGGAACCCTGCTGGTATCTTCCACGTCAGTTCATTGGCAGCAATTGAAACAGTCCACGTTCATTATTTGAGGGTAGACCAATTAATATTTTGAACGTGCAGCCTATATTAATTGGTCTCCCCCACACATTCACTTAGCAGACATCCCACTTTAGTAAATTATGACATATCATGCTTCAGGGCGTTAAAAGCGGCCGCTCGGGTTCAAAGGGTTAACTGGCTGAGTGCTAGAAGCCACCATCAGGGCTTTCAAAACATGAGGGTACCATAGCTTATGCCAACATTTTCTTTGCTCTTGTTTCATATTCAGTCTAACGCAAATAATATTAAGTTCATATAAATTTGTTTTATCACAAATTATTATTAGTGCCTTTGGGCGTGGAGCCTTTCGGCACTCTTCGATTACTTGTTAGAAAACATATTTGGATGAAAACATTCAGACCACCAAAAATCATGCAGCCGTAACCAGTAAAAAAACAACTATAACAAATATCACATCTGAATCCATCGGTATAGCAACAGAACAATGAGAACAGATCTTTTAAAATCTTTGTTGGACACCGTGACACGGCGAATAGTTTGAAAACGGCATTGAGGGAAAGTATCAGCGTGACGTCTAATTATGTATTTCAATCGAAATTCAAGGTAAGTGATTATAACCTTTTGATACTTTTGTACGTCTTATGACGTACGAAATCAAACAGCGCCTTGATACTTTGTGATCATTTGTTTTGTTATTATTTTTCGATTTTTTTAAAAGTTTTAACCTCAATTCCTATTTTCATCCAAATAGTGCTCAGTGACAACCGTTGATCCAAAGTTATCGCAGCTTAAAATACTAATATAATCCTGCTGTCAGGACTTCTTAACTAGTTATGTGCTAGAAGCCAGTATCAGGGTTTTCCAAAAATGAGGATACCAGAGCAAAAGCCAACAGTTTCCTTGCTTATATTTCACATTCAATCAAACGCAAATAATATTTTATTTATATAAATTTGTTTTAGTACAAATTATTGGAGAGTGCCTGTGGGCACTCTCCAATAATTTGTAATAAAACAAGTTTTGAATAACAAATTCAGACCACCAAAATAATCCAGCCCTCAACCAGTTAATCACTAATGTGAAAAATATCTTATTTGTACTTTCCGACGTTTGACGTCGCATTTTGAAAAACGTTGAAGAAACTGAATTCCCAGTGACGTTTTAACGTCAGAATAATTAAAGTCTCAACGGGTTACAACACCCGCACCCGAAATTACATGGCTACTCTTGCAGAGGAAAAGCTAATACTGACACCAGTGACGAAACTCATTTATAAACGAAGGCGCTTCACTGAGGCATTCACACAACATACCAGATTTCTTCAGCAAAAGAGGAAAATGTACAGACAGTGACGCACAAATTACCAAGAACTTTTTTCTCTGTGCTAGGCACGCTTTTTTTGGTGTAGGTGAACTCATGAAGAAAATAGAGAATTGCTCAGATTTTCCCCTTTTTACGGAATAATCCGTCCCATTCGGGCTCCCAAAGTATTGCCAACACTTGCTGTTGAACACAACAAACAGAAGTGTCAGAAGGAGGGACACAGTTCCATTTATCACCGATATCACACGTACTCGGCTTTTTCACTCAAGAACATGTTTTAATGAGGGGAGAATGTGTATTATACCATCATCTCCGTGCCTATTCAATGTTACGCGATACAAGACATTGGAAAATGTAGATAAATCATGCATGGAATTTAAATTACGCGTTAGAACGTCATGTAAAAACACATCTAATTGTTCGTTACGCACCTGAGTGATGTTATGGCGTGAATGAAATGCTCCGACACAAAATAGTGGCAAGCTAGATAGTTATCAGACCACCAAAGGTGATATTTTTCTTTAACAATATCAGCCGCATCCACTCAATTCAAATTTAACCCTTTACCCAACGCAGACGATATCAACATTTATTATTTTAAATATCATTTTTTCAAATTTTTCAAAAAATGCCAATAAAACCATATCATGTGACCCCTCGTTGGAACGAGCTCGACGAGCTCGTTTCAACGAGGGGTCACATGATATGGCTTTGTTGAAATTTTTTGAAAAATAATATTTTTTCAACTGCTGAATTTGCATATTACCCCTGCGGATGCGGCCGATTCGTTGGGTAAAGGGTTAACCGTGGTATAAATACAGAAGAACATAACGAGCACAAAAATCAACGATCCATGGTGGATTTTGTCCTGTTTTCAGTTAAGTTGTTTCCTCGCGGGGGTGGAGGGACTGAGGATAATGTCGACATGATGGTCGGTGGTGAATGTGAAAATTATGTTGTCAACGTAAATGTTTTGTGGAAGTGCACAAACAATTCATGACGGCGTCAAAAATTACGAGTACCTGTAAGTTTCCAGTTGTTATCCCCTATGTGAATAACGCAAAAGGTGCCCAAGTTCCAGTCCTGGCGAAGAAAGTTCCTGACATAATGTATGGGGAATTCCCTGGGGTCAAAGTGCGCTACGTGTAAGTTACAGGCAAACATGTACTATAGAAAATCCCGTATGGTCCAAGCATCTTCAGAGTGGCATCCTTAATTACTAGCATGGTCACACACAATATTGTCTCCAGCGAAATTCTACTGAAATGGGCGAATCAGACTTTTTCCCTTTTTTTATTTTAATCTTATTTCTTTTACAAGGGTTGGCGAACAAGTTATGCTACTTATATTACCACCTCTCCTTGGCCCAATGGCGCAGATAAGTGGGATGACCTTTGTAGTGGCAACTTCGTGGTCTCGCTCTTCTCGAATACTACGAAGGGATCGTTCGCCTGCACGGAGTGTGTCTCTCCCCACGCAGAGGACAGCCATTTTACGTCTCCCATCCGATAGGACGGTTCGCTGTGACAGCTAGTGTTCGAACACCTCGAGAACTTTCCCCGAAAGGAGATTGATCCCGGCACTTCTGGCATGTGAGACCAGCGCATTTATCCACTCGGCCACCACTCCGCTTTACTGAACCCTACGAATCAGTTATGCAGGGTTCAGTAAAGTTGAAACCTACAGATCTTTAGATATATATAATTATATTTTTATTGATTCTCACTTCCCATCTATTATTCATTCTGCCGTCTGGTCTTTGAATGTCAAAGTCTTTCTCGTGAAAAATGTATGCATTGAAAGGGTCCAACGGCTACGTTCGAGAATCGACTTGGAGGGGCACCAAGGCTCTTCGGACATTAAAATCAAAGATTGCACTCTTTGTCGTCTGTTTTCCTCAGCGCAAATGGCACGCTAAGTTTTCATCTGGATTTCTATCTATATATATACCTCTGTTACAATAGTTTCATCTCTTTCTTCTTTTGTGTAACGCCACTGACCATCTGTACATGATAGGGTTTCGTTGTTTCCGGAAAAGCCGTACAATTGCGCATCACATTTGTTAAGCGTAACATTTCGGAATGACGTGTAATTTCCAGCGTACGGGTCACAAACATATGGAAACTTCCATCCATAGAAAGCCATAACTACGTGGTTGAAAGTGACTGGGTTGTAATTTATGACAAGCAACATGAACATTATCAGTTGGTAGCGCCCAGGACTTCCCAGTTGCGGCATCAATTTGTCTATCCATAGATGAATTGTCACCAGTGGACTACCCTCTATAGCATCTGTCCTGGAAAATAAATATTTATAGTTATCCTGAAAATGTAAAAAAAATATAGACGGTTGGGTTCATATTATTTAATACTTTGGAAATGTCTTGCTTCTTCGAACTGCTGTGCACCTGCTAGAATAAGTTCCAGATAACAACAGAATCTGTCACAGGTTTACTTTGTTGGCAATCCCGGTTCTTGATATCTTTTCTTGGGAAACTTTCTGAGGAAGCTTCCCAAAATAGGATGTGAAGCCCTGGAATCATCAACAGGGGAAATGGAGTGAAAACTAAATTGTGGAATTCCAACAACATTTTCTTGTTGGCATTTATTTTGGCGAATGTATAGGCCTGTTTCGGTTCTCAACTTTTCGGTCGTTACACTTTCCCACTGGTAATGACTGAATAGTATTTTTTAACTCTTTCCATAACGGAATATGAAAAATAATTTCCCAAATAACTGAGAAAAGAGGACACTTGTCACAGAAGTGTCATTTTACGGCATGAGATCGATTTCGGCGCATGGATAATATTGAACAAGAAGCCGAAGGCTTTGAGTTCAATATTATCCCTCCGCCAAAATCGATCGAGTGCGGTAAAAATGACAGTTCGAACGCGTGTGTAGCAACCACTTTTGTTACAACAACCACTTTTGTTACAGCTCACCACTTTTGTTACCACAATTGCCCACTTTTGTTACACCTCACCACTTTTGTTACAAAATCAACCACTTCTGTTACAAAATGAGCTTACCACATTTGTTAAACCATCGCTCATTTTTGTAACCAAAAAAAAACTCGCTCACCACTTTTGTTACAACAATCGCCCATTATTGTTACAATTTTTGTCAGTATGAAAAATAAGGTAATCTGCAAGTAATGCGACACGTGACGTTCAGTCGTGATTATCGGAAGAGCGGTTGCTCAGTGGTTAGTGCGTTGGTCCTGAGATCAGAAGGTTGTGAGTTTGATGCCTGGCCGGGGTAACTTGCGTTGTGTTCTTGGGAAAGGCACTTAATCACAACTGCCCACTTGGGAGCACAGTTGCTCCAGGTGCTGAGGCGTATCGCACGTTTATAGCACACATGCCTATAACCAATGCTAACCCTGCTCCCGTCGGAGTAGTACGTTGGGGAGTTGAGATTTACTCGCTGCTACTGGGTGGTACTATCCGGGTACACCGGCTCCGCCTACACGTAAAACTACCTTCGAAACAATATGACCTCAGCTATTAAAGTGTCATAAAACACCAACAATCCAATAATAATTATCGAACCAAACCACTGTCATGCAGGTTCAGTAGTAATGCCACACCCTTGCTTATTATTAGGTGATATAGTAACCCGCCACCACGCGACGTCGTCGTGGTGATATGTAGAGCATCGTGTGCATGCGCACACGTATATCTGAAAGGGCATGTGTCTATTGTGCCAATTATAAGATATTCCAAATCCTTGAGCCTTGGACCTTAGTAGTATATGATGTTGATTTCTTGACCTTTTAGCAGGTTCTCATGCAGATTCTCATCTCAGATTCCCCAGAAGGGGTGGGGTGAGGTTGCCACGGTAACCCTCGTGAGCAGCCATTCTCCGTTGACACGTGGTCCCACTGCACATGCGCAGAGCGTGTTTCTAAGGTGACGCGCTCTTCCCCCAGCCATTTTGACTATAGGTTTTGGTTGTTACGGGTAGCACGTGGTTGCTATGGAGCTCAATGGGCTACTTGTTGGTAGGTGCGTGTTTTGAGGGAGTCTTCGATTGTGCGGGAGTATGCCCCGAATGTTCTGGGATACCTCTAGTAGAGAAGAATACCCTGATTTGAAGACTTTTCGGGAGGGGGTGGCTTCCATTCTCCCAGAAGCCCTTGACTTCCACATTTGACTCAGCACATCACCACCCCTTCCAAGCAAGACCTGCCCTGGGACCCTACTCCCGCATCTCGACTACGAGCAAGACAGTTCCCCAGCGACCCAAACGCAGCGGTGAAACTTTCGACCAGAAGACCTCCCCACGTGACCCACCATCCCATCCATGTGGGATCCGATGACCCGTACGAGTGACTCTATCCCTGGCTTCCCCCATAAAGCTATTAGGGTGCGGGAAATCTCTCCCTGGTATACCGATGCGATCAGATCCGCCACGCAAATCCGTTGATCGCTCGAAAAACAGTGGCGTAAATCCAAAATCGAAATTCATCGAAAACTTTATGTCCACCAACGAAACAAACTGAATGTTCTCATTCACAAAGCCAAGAGCCGATATTTCTCTGAGATCATACAAAAACCACACGTTTTAATAATAATAATATACGCATTGATATAGCGCCAAAATTATAGTTCAGAAGATATAGAACCGTATTCTAAGGTGCTGTAAATGTTACTGAGCTCATGCAAATATACAAACGGAATATATACAGTATCTTACAGTCCAGAGCATAACTTATAGGCTTTTTGAAACAGGTATGTTTTGAGATCTTTCTTGAAAAGGTTGACATTTGACAGTCTTTTTAGGTGTTCTGGTAAATTATTCTGCAAGTGAGGGCCAGCAAATGAGAATGACCTATCTCCAAATGTCTTACACCTATGTTTTGGAACATGTAGTAGCATTTTACCATCGGACCTCAGGTTGTATTGACAAACATTCTTGGTATTAATGAGTTCTTCTAAGTAGGCTGGTGACATGGTGTTTTGTGCCTTAAAAACTAATAATAAAGTTTTGAAAATTATTCTGTACTTGACTGGCAGCCAGTGCATATCCTTCAGAACAGGAGTGATGTGTTGAAATCACGATATCCTACATACCACTCGGGCTGATGCATGTAGTACCATCTGCAGGCGAGAGTACTGATATTGTGGAAGTTTGAACAGTAAGGCATTACAATAATCCAAATGTGAAGTTACAAAGGCATGACCTAGGTTTTTGTTGAGTCTTTGGTGAGGAACTGTCTTATCTGTTTAACTTTGTATAGACCTCTGAAAGCCTTATTGCACATATTTGTAACATGTCTGTCCATAGACATGGTAGAGTCGAAGAAGGCACAAAGATTACGTACACTGTTACTTGCACTGCTGGTGGAATCTCCTACCTTCACTGAATTGGTTTCAACTTTAGTGAGTTACTGTCGTGAACCAATTATTAGGATTTCACTCTTATCATCCGCAAGTACACAGAAGAAGTCTCCTTGGTTACGAATCGAAATTAAGTATTTTTATTGTTTACTAATCATATATATTTTCATTTTCAGGTTATTTTATTCAACTTTATGGGGAGTTAGTTTAGTATAGTAACTGGGACAAAGTTAGGAGGTCTTAAATAAAACTGTGAGCGCTAAGTTGTCGAACGGTTCGTCGTGTTGCCTTTTGTCGCGTGTTTACAGTTTTCCCTGTCCGATCGCGTAATTTTGTCTTGATGATGGCGAGCAAGTCTGTTCAGACGGAGGTAAGTATGGAGGTAAATACGTGTAATATCGCGGTCCAGGTCAACGGTGCCAACGGGGTAAGTATTGGTGTGCAGACAGAGGTCACTGGGGGTGTCGGTCAGAGTCGGGTTGGTGGGGCCACCGATGGCGATATTGGGCTTGAAGTTTGTAAACAGTGTTCTATGATGTATGGGGACTGTCGTTCGATGGGATATGGAGAGGTATGTGCAAACTGTCAGGAAATCCTCCGCCTACTTGAGACAATTGTTAAGTTTGAGGGGGAGATTGCTGAGCTGAAGGGAAAACTTGGTAGGGCGGGGCTGTCTGGAGTTACGCCTGTGAAAGTAGCTTTCCGAGAAGGATGGGTGGTTGTCGGTGGTTCCAAGAGGAAACATGGGGGTAGAACCTTTGATGTGAATGAGGTAGGTGATGAGGTGGGGGCTGCTAGAAAAGTACATAGGACAGATGAGGGGGGCCCAGACCGGAGCAATGCTGTAAAGCGTTTGGCGTGGACTATCAAAAGTGGTAGGAAAGGGGGGCCAGGGAAGCAGGTAGATAGGGGTGTAAAGTCCAAAGACAGTGGGGAGTGCAGCACCAGAAACAGATTTGATGTGCTCGATTCTGAAGAGACAGAGGAGGAGATGGAGGTAGTTGCAACAGTTAGTAGCTTGGGGTCTAGGCCAGGAAAAAGGAGGAGGGATCCGGGAGAAGACCAGGGGAGTAGTCCAGGTAGTTCAGGGCTTGGAAAGAGACGGAGGGACAAGGATAGGAGTAATCCTAGGTCACCGATACCGATATTGATTCCGAGTGGGGCTGTTGGAGAGGAAGAGGACGCTGTAAACAATAGGAGACTAGAGGAGATAAATAGGGCGAGGGCCAAAAGTAAGTTGGTGGTTGCGGGAAGTAGCATAGTTCGGGGGATCGACAAGGTTGTCTGTGGTCCGGACAGTAAAAATAGAACAGTTCTGTGCTTTCCGGGGGCTAAAGTGGAGGACCTGAGGGATAGAGTGGACGGTATTGTAGCTGGGTCGGGGCCTGATCCGGTAGTAGTATTACATGTGGGGTCCAATAACATCAGGGAGAGGAAATCAGTTCGTTTGGTGGACACATACAAGGACCTAATTAGTAAGCTACTTAGCAGGAATGCTCGGATCATCGTTTCAGGGGTGCTCCCCGTTATGGGTGGTGGGAATGAGAGGAACTCGCGGATTATGGCACTAAACGAGGAGCTGGAAGAGCACTGCAAAGACTTGGGAATACATTTCATTGACCACTGGGATTCATTCTGGGGACAAGGAGAGTTGTATGGGCGAGACGGATTGCACTGAAGTAGGATGGGTACAGACCTGTTGGGCCAAAAAATTTTACAGGTGGCTGGGCCTTTTTTGGAGAAAAGGGGGGTAGGGGACCACAGCCGATAACCCAGAGGGGCACAAATGCTGGGAACATAGGAAGAACAACAAACATGCACAACACAGGGACATACCAGGGTTATAATAATGTGCCAGTGATGACAAAAAAACAAAAATTCATTAAGTTTGGGTACTGCAACATCCAGGGTCTGCACAAGAAAGTAATCGAAATATCAACAATGATGGACGAAGGAGACTTCGATATAATGGGTCTAAGTGAGACGTGGATACGACGGGATGAGCGGGTTGATCAGATGAAGGGTTGCGTGTGGATAGGAGCTGGGCGAACTGAGGGTCAGAAAAGGGGTGGGGGTGTTGGCATCTACGCTAAAGAGGAATTACAGCCCTCATTGATTACAGATCTCACAGAAGCAAGGACTCAGATTCCAGTATCCAACGAAATAGTTTGGGCAAAAATCAAGTTAGGAAGCAGGAGGTTTGCCGTTGGTGTTGTATACTTAGCAGTGGAGGGAAGTAAGCCCGAGTGGAATGATTCAATATATACAACTCTTAGATCGAATATCACAGAGCTGGAAAGCAGAGGGTTCAGTATTGTCCTAATGGGGGACTTCAATGGGCACATCGGGGATAAGGAGGAGGGCATACAGGGAGGTGATAGGAAAATTAACACGAATGGGAGGAAGATGTTGGACCTATCAAAAGAGCTTGGTTTAAAGATCCTGAACAGGGATGCGAAATGTAAGGGTAAATGGACCTGGGAGAGCAACGATAAGAAAACAATAATTGATTATATACTCACTGACATTAGCGTATGGAGGGAGGTTATAGATGTAGAAATAGATGACGAGGGAAAAAATGACTTGGGTAGTGATCACAACCTGATAACAGTTAAGATTATGGGCAAAAAGACGAATAGAGACAGAAATACCTTCAAGAAAGTTTGGGGACTAAAACAAGGAGCCGACTGGAAGCAGTTTCGGGAAAAACTAAAACCAAGTCTTGAATGTATACCTAGGGATGCAAATGTCCAGAGTATTTCAGATGGCATAGTAAATAGCCTAACAGAGGCAGGGAAGGATTGTATAGGAAGGGTGAGGGTACCAACGAGAGAGCTTGGATACAGGGTTAACGAGGGACTGAAAAAGGCTATAAAAGAAAGGAAGGTAAGATGCGCTGCTTACAGAAGAAGTAGGAAGCTTAAAGGGGTGGATAACAATGACACGAGACTAATGAAAGGAGAATATGAACTGGCACGGAAAAAGGTGAATGAGATAAAGAATAATAATAGGAAGGAGCGCAATTGCAGTCTTGCCAGAACAATAAAGAAAACGGGGGGTTCGAGCTCAAACGTATTTTGGAACTGGGTAAATAAACGGGGGAAAAGTAGTGTGCAGAGTATCTAAGTGGATGGGGAAAGTACAGAAGATAAAGGCCGTATCGCTTCAGAGTTAGTCAAGCACTGGGAAAAGATAAACGATAGGCGATGGGGCAGTGGGTCCCCACCAAAAAGAAATACACTGGTGGAGGAGAACCTATCCAATCGTGTATGTAGCGAAATAACGGCAGAAGAAGTGCGGAACGTGGTCTCGAAATTAAAAAATGGTAAAGCGGGAGGGACTGATGAAATTCCGAACGAATTTCTCAAAAATGGAGGGGAGGCACTTATTGAAGTCCTGACAAACCTTTTCAACCTGGCTCTGCGAAAGCAAGAGGTCCCCAGAGAGTGGAGGGAAAGTAAGGTGTCGTTCATACACAAAAAGGGGGATAAGGAAGTTCTAGATAACTATAGGGGGATATCAGTTAGTAGTAACATCGGAAAAGTATTCTGTAAGGTCATATACGGTAGACTAGAGGATGTTATTGAAGAGAAAGGCTTTTTAGGAGAAATTCAAAATGGTTTCAGGAAAGGACGAAGAGTCACTGATCACCTATTTACACTCACCCAACTGATAGAATCAACAAAGGCTGAAAAGAAAAAGTTGTTTCTGGCATTTCTAGATGTGAAAAAAGCGTACGACCGAGTGTGGAGGGAAGGTATGTGGCGAAAGCTCGAGGGCATCGGACTGGGGGGGGGGGGGTGACTTTGTGGGAATCATGAAAGCACTGTATACAGATGTGCAAAGCCAACTCAGTCTAGGGAGTATCACTACAAAACGAGTCCCTATGGATATAGGCCTCAAGCAGGGGTGTATCTTTTCACCGATTTTGTTTGCATTGTATGTTAAAGATTTAGGGGACGAACTAATTCAGAGTGCGGAGGGGGTAAATGTTGGAGACATAAAGATACCAGGCTTATTCTTTGCGGACGACATGGTGTTAATGTCTAGAACTGAACAGGGGCTAGAGAAATTGCTGGAAATTGTTGGTAGATATGGGAACACTTGGCGGCTCGAACTAAATGAAAATAAAAGCAAGGTAATACCCGTTGGACGCAAGGTAGATATGACGAAGAGATGGAGAGTGGGGGAGTTCTCAATCCCCGAAGGGGAAAGCAAACAAATCACTGTAGGAGAAACGGGAGAGTATGAGTATCTAGGGGTAAGCATAAATATAACGGGAAGAGGGGTGTACAGAAATTACTCAGCCAAATTGATTCTGAAGGGGAAAAGAATTCTGAACCAACTAAAACTTTTAGGGAAAAATAGTTTCAACAAGGTCTTTGTGGGGAAAACACTGTGGGAGAGGGTGTGTTTACCAAGTATAACGTATGGCACGGACGTGATTCCATTAAACCAAACCGTTATTAAGAAGTTGGAAAGTACTCAGAATGATGCCGGCAGATGGATAACAGGGTCGAGTAATGCTGCAGCTTTGGAAGCAGTAAGGGGGGAGCTTGGGTGGATGAAAATCAAGGACAGGGTAGATTTGGGAAAACTGTGTTACTTTAACTACTTGAGAAACCTGCCTGACAACCGGTGGTGCAAATTGATGCTCGATACCATTTGGAAATCTAATATAGAAACGGGGTGGTCAAAACATGTGAGGGAACTGATGGACAATTACTCTATAGAGGTCACAAACATAGAAGTAGGAATGAAAGAAGGCAAAAGGTTTGTCAAAGAGAGAGTCATGGAAGATTGCAATCGAAACTGGCGAGCAGGGGTTAGCGTGAAAAGATCACTGCAGGGGTTACAATATAAAGAAAAGCCAGCTTTTGAGAAGTACCTAGATGGCACCTTTGGAGGGTCACTGCTGTTCAAACTGAGATCAAGATCACTGGAGCTTCGGGGAAAAATTGGGAGAGATGGGGAAAAGGGATGCCAAATGTGCCACTCTGGAGTAGTGGAGACCCTGGAACATTTTCTCTTGGAATGCCCACAGTATATACCTCATAGAATAAAATTTACTGGAAGAATAATGCAGAAGTGGGGTGAAGAAACAAAGGACAGATGGCTGAAGGGGGACACAAGGGAGAGGGTGGGAATGCTTATTGACGAAATTGAAAAAGAGGAAGTGAGAGACACTATTAAGCAGTTTATATCTGAATGCTGGGAGGAGAGGAGGGGAAGAGGGGGTGGGGTGCAGGGGGAATGATGGCCTTCTCTTATGAGGACCGCGACAAATCAGCGGCTGGCCAAAGAGTTATTATCATTTATCATTAATTTGTTTGAAACCATCCATGTGCGAATTTTGTCAGAAGTCATGAACTCCTTCATCGACGCAAATGCAGTGTTCTCCCTGAGCATTCATCCGCAAAAAGATCTGGCTGACACTTTCGGGCTTTCTTCAATAATAAAACTGAGACGTTACGATCCTCCCTGCCTCCTCTTGACCCCCCAAGTATTATTCTCACCAAACAAACATTAATCCTAAAGAAATTGTGGTTGAATTTAACTCGTTCCGAGTTATGTGATCTGATGAACTCGGCCCTTTTGTATTGAAATCACCTTCTTGATATAATTCCTACAAAATTGTTAAAGTCTTGTCTGAATGCTCTTATTCCCTGGTTAACCATTTACCTAACATGAAAAGCAGACGACACTTGCAAAAAAAATTCTCGAATATCTCATTTTTTTCATTTTCTGTCTCAAAAACATAGGTTATGACCCTCGTTGGAACGAGCTCGTTCCAACGAGGGGTCATAACCTATGTTTTTGAGACAAAAAATGAAAAAATAATGAAAATTAATTGGCGATTTTTGAGAATAGCGCTGGCCGGTTTTGGTCGTTACGTTAGGTAAAGGGTTAACAGCAATTGTACACGAATCTCTCTCGTCTGGAAATTTTCCGTCCACCATGAAGCAAGCCCTTGTCACCCCACTTCTGAAAACGTCTAGGCTTGACGCGGAAACCTTGAAAAACTATTGCCCGGTTTCTAATTTGAGCTTCATATCAAAACTGATTGAGCGTGTTATAGCTTCCCAAGTTCGAGAACACTTGAATCCGTGCGGTTTATCCGAGGAGTTTCAGTCAGCTTGCGGGCAGAATGGCAGCTCTGAAACTGCCCTTCTCCGCGTACAAATGACATTCTGCTGTAAATGGACAAAAACAAGTCTTCTCCTGTACCTCTCGATTTGAGTGCAGCATTCGATGCCAAGATGACACCGTGCTACTACACCTTCTGGAAAAGAGTATTGGAATTGGAGGGACCGCACTTGACTGGTTCCGGTCGTACCTCTCACTCCGCACACTGAAAATCACTACCCAGGGTGCGGTGTCAGAGGAGCTGTCGCTGAACTTTGACGTTCCACACGAATCCATCCTCGGGCCCCTGCTTTATGCAATCTATGTTTTGCCGCTAGGAGACACCATGGACTAAATTTTCTCTTTTTTGCCGATGATACGCAACTCTATGTACACGTCAGTCTCACAAATGAGACACGGGCTATTGTCTCTTTGGAAAACTGCGTATCTGATATCAAATCGTGGGTGACAACGAGCTATTTAAAACTTAATGATGAAAATACTGAGATAATTTACATCGGACTTCCAAACCAACTTTCAAAATTGTCAAATATTAATCCTAATTTTAATGGTCATGTGATCGCCCGCTCGGCAGTCATGCAGAACCTGGGATATTTCATGGATGGGAATCTAGCTGGTGACAATCATGTCACACAGGTGTCAGGTAGCTCATACCGCCATCTACGTAATACCAGCAATGATGTCGCAAGGTTGCAGGATACTATATCACCAAATAATAAGCAAGGGAGTTTCAGTACTACTGAACTTCCACGACAATGGCTTGGTTTGATAATCATTATTGGATTAGTGGTGTTTTATGATACTTTGTTAGCTGAGGTCATGTTGTGTCGAAGATAGTTTTACGTGTGGAGGAAGCCGGAATACCCGGATAGTACCACCCAGTAGCAGCGAGTAAATCGCACTCTCCAACGTACTACTCCCACAGGAGCAGGGTTAGCATAGGTTGTAGGCATTAGTGCTATCAGCGCGCGATACGCCTCAGCACATGGCGCAACCGTGCTCTCAACTGGGCAATTGGGATTAAGTGCCTGGCAAAGGACACAACGCAAGTTTCTCCAGCCAGGCATCCAACTCACAATCTTTCGATCTGAAGACCAACGCTCTAACCACTGAGCAACCGCGCTCCCGATAATCATGATTGAACGCCACGTCTCGCATTATTTGCAGATTACTTCATTTTTCACACTGACAAAAATTGTAACAATAATGGGCGATTGTTGTAACAAAAGTGGTGAGCTCATTTTGTAACAAAAGTGGTCGATTTTGTAACAATAATGGTGAGCTGTAACAAAAGTGGGCAAATGTTGTAACAAAACTGGTGAGCTGTAACAAAAGTGGCTGTTGTAACAAAAGCGGTTGCCACACGCGTGTGCTGTTCTGTATTTATTGCACGCCTACAGTTTACTAAAAATTATTAATCGTTTTGGCGGTGGGATGATATTGTACTCGAAGCCTTCAGCTTCTTGTTCAATACTATCCATCCGCCGAAATCGATCTCATGCGGCAAATAATGACAGTTCCAACGCGTATGTTCTGTATTTATTTCACGCCCACAGTTTGCTAAAAAGCAAACATTAAAAACACAAATCATTGCCAAAAATAACCAAACAGTAAAAAAAAGGAAACTGAAAGAGTCCGCGCACGTGATCCGCATTGTTCAAGGACGACACAGAAACATTTATGGTTCGCTTCGGTTTTGCGGGAAAAGCATGTATGTTATGAAATTAAAAGCAGAGGGGCGCAGTAAAATACTAAACTGATTCATCGTTTTGGTTTGTGTGTTGTTGTGAATGTATAAAGTGCATGTTTATATTTTGCACTTACTTATTTCTTCATTCATTATAAATAAGACATTATGCTTTAATTGATGCCGATTTTAAAGGATCCTAAAATCTTGTCAATCTACTTTACCGACATGAATAACTTTGATAGATCTCTCAGGCCGAGTTGTGGCTATGCCTGGGAGACTCTAAGGTGCTCAGTTTATCCAATTCAATGGTGTCACAATGTACATGCATTCAAACGTTGAAGGTGCCTTTACACTGCACATGGTTGATCGCTTTTGTGCTGACGATAGCATTCCCGCTGCACCTAAATAAACAAGATTTGATGCATCACATACTGAAGGTTACAGATTTCATAACTGAAAATGATAAATATACAGACCCGTACATACGTTTAAATGGGTTGGAAATTATGGCACGACATTGCTTTGGCCCAGAGTATCTCGAGAGCCGAAGGCTCTCGAGATATCCTAGGCCAAAGCAATCGGGTGCGATAATTCTTAACCCATTCAAACGTATGTACGGGTCTGCATTTATCACACACCTCCCGTGTTACAACCACTCTACACGAAAACTCAACTAAAAGCAGTTTTTAAGTGGATAACTGCCGAGTTTTCTTCGCTACCAACAAGACATCGCCGTTAGTTGGCAAAGTACCAACCTAAATTTGCTTTTTAATGTTTACGACATTCAATTGGTCAAAACCAATTGACGCCGATACGTGTCATGGTTGTGGTGATCGAACTTCAAATATTGACTAAACTGCGAGGAATAACACACAAAAAATGTTGATTGTAAGATAAATTCGAATAACTGTGGCCACATTTGATATACTATACACCTGTCATTTCTGAACAGGTCAAAACATGAGTTGATCGCTTGAACACAATCATAACGACGCCCAATAATGTCTCAAGCTTGCTTTATTGGATTCAAATCTAGACATTCGGTGCGTTAGGACAGTATAGTGATAGCCTTGTTGTCGCAGAAATTTCTTGCGTCACGGGAACGACGTGGCGTTTTGGGATTTATATATATCATATTAACGTAAGTGGTAAATTGGGGTAAATCGACGAATTAAGGATAACAATCCTCACCGAGCCCTGGTCGCTTTGAAACTCAACGTCATTACTTGGGCTCCCAGGCAAGGGGCAGCTGCTACTCGTTTTGCTCCGAGGCGAGTGGGTGAAAGGGGGTCACCTCCTGCCCTTTTCGC
This sequence comes from Pictodentalium vernedei, assembly GCA_031216915.1. NCBI lineage: Eukaryota > Metazoa > Mollusca > Scaphopoda > Dentaliida > Dentaliidae > Pictodentalium > Pictodentalium vernedei. The sequence goes on from CM062288.1 coordinate 277,407,425, forward strand.
CGTAAGAGCTCTGGTGGAAAAAACTTCACGTTCCAATAACTCTGAGAAACTCTAGAGTATTCTTTTCCCAGTATTTTACGAATGTCGGTGGAAATGGGAGTGGGGTGGAGGTGTATTACGTATACTGACAGAGGCTGGCAATAATCATCAAACAAAGAATCTTTATATCGCCCTTGAGTGCAACAAGGTGCCCTTAACAATGCTAGCATTACTTATGGCCCCTTGATGCACTCAAGGGACTATATATATCATTGAGGGGGTCGTCCCTTTTCTCCCACTTTTAATCCAACACCTAAATCATGTGTTGTTATAGGGATTATACTTTGATGAATGAATGAAAGGTTTTAGCGCGCCGAAGGCGCGCAGGGACGATGTGGGATTTACAAATCCCTTGCGACCCGGTTAGCCTTATTTTATTTCACTTGGATCTTGGATCACACAGGCCTAGCTTTCCTATTGCCTCAAATGGGGTCTGAAGGGGTATGCACGCGGTTAGAATTCCCGGTAGTTTGCATTGGAGTGATAGATTGTCAAAGATCAATCCCTCAACGCCATTAAGACCATAGAGAGTGGGCTCTATTCGGTTCCAGCTTGGCGATGGTAGAGGTTTGAGTCCCACCATGGTGGCGAGCCAGAATATAATGTTGTGCGATGGCAATTTTAAGGGAAAAAGAAAAAAGAAAACCAAACATAATAATAATAATAATAATAATAATAATAATAATAATAATAATAATAATAATAATAATAATAATAACACTTTGGCCAGCCGCTGATTTGTCGCGATTCTCGGACGAGAAGGCCATGGTTACCCCTGAACTCACAACTGCCTCCCTATTCCCACGCTTCTCCTCTCCTCCCAACACTCGGAGACGAACTGCTTGATGACATCTCTTGCTCCATTCTTCCCAATCTCACCGATTAGCATATTAACCCTCTCCTTTGAGTCTCCCCCTAACCACATGTCCTTCATTCTCCCATCCCACTCCCCCATTATACTCCCAGTGAATCTCATTCTTTTAGACTGATACATTGGGCATTCTAGAAGAAAGTGTTCCAGGGTCTCCACCACGCCCAAGTTAAACAGCAACGCCGGTTTGGTAGCGGCCCCGGTATATGACCATAGCGGTTACAAAAAGGAGTGCAGAAAGCTTCAACAGTTTAGTTTGAAAAAAACCGGGAGTTATCCATCAAGCCTTCTGTGAGATAGGATGCCGTATGTGATTTTGAGGTATCTGGTTATCCTTCGGGAATTCCGAATGACATCCAACACCCCCCCCCCCCCCCCCCACCCACAAAAAAAACCCTTAGAAGGGCTGTTTGCTGGCAAGATTGTTTCAATCCTTGCCTTGGTCTGTGTGGTTTTCTGCACATCTTTGCCTGAGGATTGTTTCAATCTCTCATAGTTTGTCATTCAGTTTGGTCGTGTGTCTGCTGAGATTGAGACAGAGGAGGTAGAAAAGATAATAGAGAGCTGGAAATTAGAGCAATTCGGTTTTTAATTTACAACTGTTCCGCCCGTGACGACCAGTGACATGTGGATGGGGAAGCCAGCATTTTTTTCCCGAGAATTATATCTCAGGGAGGGGAGACCCGGCAGCAGGTGGAGATTTTCCTCGCTGTTTGCAACTCCCACTGGTAACAGAGGCAAGCTTTCGTGCGTATCGTGTCACCCGCAGCCAGTTCTAAATTTAGGTCACAGAATGCCTGGCTCACCCCATCACAATGATGTAATCTTTAACCCTTTCGAAAAACACGCCTCAGATTATTTAGTTTTTCTATTGAGGACGCGATGCGCATTGAGTTCTATTATTAATTCGCTGTCTTGAAGTCTGTTTAGAGTTTTGCTTTGAAGATCTTTTAAGCGCATTGCTATAGTGTCTATTTTTGCTATCTCGTGAAGTTGTTTTATCGATGTCCACGTGGGCTTGCGCAGAGCCACGCGCAAGGCATGATTTTGGACCCGTTGTAGTTTTTCAATGTTGGTTTTATTCAGGTCACTTGTTATTATGGCCCCATACTCTAGTACTGGGCGTATATATGATTTGTAAAGATTGAGGAGAATTTCTTTATTGGCTCTCCAATTTTTACCTCTAATCATTTTCAGGAAATTGATGCGTTTAGTGGCTTTGACAGTGACTCAGTTTATGTGATTGTTTAGATTGAGACTGCTATCCAGGTTGAATCCCAGAAACTTTGCCTCATTACTAGCTTCAAGTTTATGATCGTAAAGCTTAAGCTCGATATTAGGGACAGGCTTTGTCCTTTGTTTTTTATAGAATGTGATTATTTGTGTTTTCGTGGCATTTAGCTTGATGCGCCACAGAGTGCACCAGTATTGCAGATCGCGGATGGTATCCTGCAGGCGGTTTTGTATTATGTTTCCAGACTTACTGGCCGTCCACATTCCTTTGTCGTCTGAGAATTGAGATAGTTCAACATGGTTCTTCCCTAGTTTGTCAATGTCATTCACATATATTATAAATAGAAGCGGGCTGTGTAGCGAACCCTGTATCATTATTGTTGCCTTTTTAACTGATGTCCCGTTTCTCCCACTTTTTAATATCTCACACTGTTTTACCAATGTGCTGTTTCTTCCACTTTTTAATTTCCCACTTTAAGAATTTGTTTGGAAGAAAAAATCACTGGCTTTTGTTTAAATTATCAAAATAATTTTTTGAATGCGCTTCAAAGTAATAATCACTGGTGTTTATTTAAAATGATTTTATATCGCTTGTGTTTGTTAAAAATCTCAAAATAATTTTGTGTTTGTTTTCACACCTGTTTGTTTTGTTTTCACAATAATAATCACTGGTGTTTATTCAAAATATCGGAATGATTACTGATTCTGATTGTAGAGACTGCCGATTTGTTTGATGTTTGTTTGTTCTTTATTATGTTTCTGAGAAATAATCACCGACGTTTGTTTAAACTTTTACGAATATATATATAAATATAACTGAAGTTTCGTGGAACGCTCGAAGCGTTAATCGGAAAAATTTGCAAATGTCACATTATTTAAAAAATACGGACGTAATTGGAATTAGCGAAACCTGGCTTAAACCAAAAAGGCGGCGGTGTCGCTCTGCTAATAAGGCAGGAGATTAAATACAAATCAATACCATGCGACCACCTCAATGCTGAAGTGATTGCAGCTGAAATTGAACTTGACCACAAACGCGTGGCCATCATATCATATTATAACAAGCCGCAAGCAACAGTAGACAGTAAAGTATTTGAATTTTTTACCAACAAGTACAAGCACTGCATATTCTTGGGTGATTTCATTTCCAAACACCAGGTATTCGGTTGTCATAAGACTGAGCCTAATGGTGACGCCCTTTTCCACATCATTGAAGAACTCGATCTATTCGTGGTAAATAACGATCAAGACGTAACATACATAAGCAACAACCCACTCCATCAATCAGATATCCTAGACTTGATTATCACCAGCAAATCACTAACCAGCCAAATGCAAGACATATTTGTAGGAGATGATGATCTAGGCAGTGATCACCTGCCGGTTCACGCCACTCTGAAATGTAATACTGGTCCCGCAAGGTATCCTCCCGTGAATAGGAGGAACCTATCAAAAATTGACTGGAACCTCTTCAGAAACATTATCCAAGTAAAAATAAAGGCAAATGACCCCTCAAATGTTCATGAACTAGAAAAAGCCTGCACTCACCTTAACGAGGTTATCAACAGTACACTAGATGAAATCTGTCCCAAGCAAACAGTAAAGACGCGGATAAACAGAATAACCCAAACAACTCTTCAAATAATCAAACAAAAAAGAAAAGCCTTCCGGGCTTACCAATCAGAGAATGATCAAATGAAAAGAGCAGAACTTAAAACCGCGTATAATCGCCTTCATGGGGAAGTAAAAAAGGCCATAGCTAACGACAATCGCGTGAGATGGGAAAAAGCAACCGAAAACCTAAATGGGCTGAGAGAACCTAAGAGGTTCTGGAATACATTTAAAACTCTTACTGGCCAAAAGAGCAAAATTGCCAATAATAATGCGCTAAAGACTAGCGACGGATCTATGGCCATAGACGACAAGGCAAAGGCCAGTGCTTTTGTCGAACTTCTAAAGAAGGCACATCGCCCACAAGAAGGGAACAGATATGACAACGATTTTAAGGTACGAGTAAATAAATTTGTCCAAGATAACAACTCAATCTTCAATGAACCGAACTTCGACCAAAGGCATGAAGACGGGGACGACCATGAATTAACCGAACCAATAAGCGTAGATGAGGTCATGGGTATAATCAGAAAATGCAGGTCATCTTCGTCCCCAGGAGAAGACGAAGTCTCTTACAAAATAATGAAACAGTGCCCCAACATCTTCTACTGCAGACTTACCAAACTCTTAAACTGCTGTCTCTCCTGTGGGTACTTCCCAAAATGCTGGAAAGTGGCCACGGGAGTCATGATACCTAAACCCGACAAAGACCTTACCAACCCTTCTAACTACCGCCCAATCAGCTTGCTTAGCTGTGTTGGGAAAATATTTGAGCAGATTCTCACTACGAGACTTCGCAGCTATCTCGAATCAATCAACTTTTTCAACAAATGGCAAAGAGCGTATAGGAGTCAGAAAGAGGGAATCGAACACGTATATAGACTGGTCGATTATATGAAAACATCATTTAGTCAAAACGAAATCGGAACCGCGCTTTTCTTGGATGTAGAAAAAGCGTTCGACTCGGTATGGCACAATGGCGTGAGATATAAACTAGCGAAAATGGGATTACCCACTAAAATTCTAAGGATCATATCATCATTTCTAACTGACCGAAAAATCAAGGTGGGGGTCAATCGTGAGGTGTCAGAGGAAGTAATACTCGAAGCGGGAACACCACAAGGGTCGGTTCTAAGTCCACCTCTTTTCATAATATATGTGAATGATATAGAAAAAGTAGGGGAAAACTTTGTTGAACTATCGCAGTTCTCAGACGACAAAGGCATTTGGACAGCCAGCAAGTCCAGAAACATAATTAAAAATCGTCTACAGGATACCATTCGCGATCTTGAGAGCTGGTGTGCCCTGTGGCGCATCAAACTCAATGCCGCCAAAACTCAAAAAGTTACGTTCTTCAAAAAGCAAAGGAAAAAACCAGTCCCGAGTATCCATCTCCAGTTATACGGTCACAAACTAGAAGCAAACAAAGAGGCCAAATTTCTGGGATTTATCCTAGATAGCAATCTCAGTCTAAACAGTCACGTAAACTCCATTACGGTTAGAGCTACTAAACGTATCAATTTTCTGAAGATGATCAGAGGTAGAAATTGGGGATCAAACAAAGATGTGCTTCTCAAGCTCTACAAAACATTTATACGTCCGGTACTAGAATATGGTGCCATAATAACAAGCGACCTAAGCAAAACCAACATTCAGAAGCTACAGATGGTTCAAAATTATGCCCTGCGAGTGGCAAACCGAAATGGACACCGATAAAGGAACTTCACGAGCTAGCAAAAATAGAAACTATTGATACGCGATTAAAAGACCTACAAAACAAAACCCTCAACAGACTCCAAGATAGTGAATTAATGGTTGAGCTGAACGAACACCGATCCCTTAACAGAAAAACAAAATAAGTTTCCAGAAATAAATAAAAAAAAAAAATAATAATAATAATAAAATAAAATAAAATAAAAATTATACAATATAACTAAATCGAGTGGAGTCAGTGAGGATTGCCTCGCTACTCATTGGGAACTTTAGGATAGAGTCTGTGAGGACTGACTCGCAACTCCGCTGAAGCGCGATTGAAACGCGTTTAATAAGATCTATATAACAAAACCCTCCACATACTCCAGGATAGTGAATCAATGGTGAAGCTGAACGAACACCGAACCCTAAACAGAAAAACAAAATAATCCACAGTAAATTAAAATTACTCAATAGAATTAAACTGCGTGGAGTGAGTGAGGATTGCCTCGCTACTCATTGAGATCTTTAGGATTGAGTCTGTGAGGATTGCCTCGCAACTCTGCGTGTGGGGAGTGGGCTCCGAAGAAACACACCCCTTACCCCATCCATAGCAACAATCAGACAGCAGGCACAATATACAATAGCGGATACCTATCTTTCTCCCTACCTATAACTTTTCTAACTGAACATTCTCAAATTTTCTTGCAACACTCTTATCAAGAAGTCGCATGGAAATGGTAGACAAAGCGTAGGAGGAATTGGTGCAACCTACCTTTCTGCAACATATACAAGAAACCACCAAACGCTAGGCAAGGATTGAAACAAGCTTGTCTGGCTGGGAACGAGTGAACATTTGATATAAATAAACATTTGAATAAAGATTTAACAGCCCTTTAAGGGCTTGAGGGTGTGTGTCAGTGAGAGGTTTTTTTTGGGGGGGGGGGGGTGGAGGAGGTCATTTGGAATTCCCGAAGGATAACCAGATACCTCAAAATCACATACGGCATCCTGTCTCCCAGAAGGCTTGATGGATGACTCCCGGTTTTTCAAAACTAAACTGTTGGAGCGCTATGGTCATATACCGGGGCCGCTACCAAACCGGCGTTGCTGTTTGGTTTTCTTTTCTCTTCTTCCCTTAAACTTGCCATCGCACAACATTACATTCTGGCTCGCCACCATGGTGGGACTCAATTCTCTACCATCGCCGAACTGGAACCGAATAGAGCTCGCCCTCTAATAGTTTTAAAGGCGTTGAGGGATTGAGTATTGACCATCTAACACTCCAACGTAAACTGCCGGGTATGCTAACCGCGTGCATACCCCCTCAGACTCCATTTTCGGCAATAGGAAAGCTAGGCCTGTGTGATCCAAGGGAAAAAAATAAGGTTAACCGGGTCGCAAGGGATTTGTAAATCCCACATCGCCCCTGCGCGCCTTCGGCGCGCTAAAACCTTTCATTCATCATCTTCGTTTCGTGGAAGGTCATTCAGTTTTCGACGAAGATAATGGCTGCCATACGTTCAACCGCTTGAGTTTGTGAAGAATAAGCTTGGACGTGACAGTCTGATATTTTCAGGACACAGATATCAAGTGAAAAACAGAAGTGGAGATCGTATTTATTGGAGGTGCCATGTGGCTGAATGTCCAGCTACACTAAATACTCATGAAGGCCATTTGACTAAATTGGGTGGTCAACATAACCATGAAGGGGAACAACCAGTCATCGAGGCAATGAAGATAAAGCAAACCATGAAACAAAGAGCAAGACAGGAAACAACGCCAATTCCGTCAATTTATGTTGAAGAATTAGCAAAATTAAAAACGCCAGATTGAAATGAAACCGATCGACTCAATGTAGAGAGTTTGCCGACATATTATGCCAGTAAATCATCCCTTTACCGTGAACGTTCAAAAAATAGACCATCAATTCCAAGAACTCGGCAGGAAGTTTCATTAGAAGGAGAGTGGCAACTGACAACTTCAGGAGAACAATTCCTTCATAATAATGTCAATTACATTGAAGACAACATGCTTGTATTCACAACTACGGACAATCTGAGACATTTATCAACAGCTGAAACTGTTTTCTGTGATGGGACTTTCTATGCATGCCCAACGCTTTTTCATCAGCTATATTCAATACATGCCAGAGTGGATGGGAACATGTTTCCATTAGTGTTTGCTCTACTTCCAGGCAAAAACGAAGAATAGTACGTGAAACTTTTTAGTTTAGTCAAAGACGCCATGGCCGGAATCAATTTGATTTTTAGACCAGAAACAATGTTTTTTGATTTCGAAACAGCAGCACTTAATGCTGCGTACAGGACTATTCCTGGAGTGTTGGTTAAAGGGTGTTATTTTCATTATACGCAAAGCATTTGGAGAAAAGCACAGCATTGTGGACTTCAAACGGCATATAAAGACAATGAAAACGTTCATAAACTGATACGAAGGGCCGCTGCCCTTCCACTTGTGCCAGAAATATCTGTAGAAGATGTATGGTTTAATGTACTCGAGGAATATGATAGAAATGTAGCTAACCTCAATGCTGATTCTTTTAAAGACTATGTGACTGAATATTGGGTTGAAGGTGATAAGCTGTTGTGGAATCACTTCAATACTGAAGGCTGTAGAACTACAAACAATCTAGAAGGGTGGCATAACAAACTGAAAAAAATGTTGCATCATTCCCATCCTAATATCTATGTTGTGGTACAAATGCTCAAAAAAAATTCAGGCACAAACTGAACTTTCACTTATCCAGTATTCTGCATGGGGTGTTAGAGCACCCAAGAAAAGACGTTATGTTAGAATCGAACAGAGATTAAGTTTATTGAAAGAACGTTTCAGACAAGGACAGTTATCAGTGTGTGATTATGCAGGCAAAGTTTCTCAACTGTTACATTTATCATAATTGCTGTTATTATATACATACACAACTATTATTGGAATATTTTAGAATATATATTTTCCAAGTTTAATGTTGATTAAGTTTCGCTTTTTTCAAATACTATACCAATTTAGCCAAATAGTGGGAGAAACGGGACAGATTAGTTAGAGCTGTGAGAAACAGACTATAACAGGTCGATCTATTGTCTTCGGCTTGGGATTAAGAGCTTATTAGCATGGGGTAATTAAAAGTGGGAGAAACGGGATAGAACCATCATTGAGTCGTCAAAAATGGAAATACCATGGAAATACCTGATAGATTGATGAAGACAATTACAGCCCAAGGGGTCTCTCGTCCTATCACTTGGACTGTCCAGGAGATAGGAATGAGAGTCCACCTGACTCTGGAGTTCCAGGTTGAGAGGACCTCCTCTCGCACTGGTCCTCACCCGAAGAGGGAAAGAGGCCCTGAGAAGAGGAAATCAAAGAAGAAGAGCCCGTCCACCAAGCGGAGGGATTCCCGAAGCTTGGAGGCTTTCTTGGAGAAGAAGAGAGAGAAGAGTGAGGAAAAGGGGAAGCCGGAGACAGTCACCACTTCCGCTCCTACTCCCACAGAGGCACCCATCTTGCCTCCAGCTGGAGACGCCAGATGTGGACAACTCTGTGGAGACTGAGATGGGATCGGGAGCTGTCTTCTCGCCTCTTCCGGAACCCCACTCACCTCTCCCTTCGGAACCAGAAAGCCTGACTGAGATCACGACCGAACCAACTCCACCAACAGAAAACGCCTTCCCCATCCTGATAGGACTATCCATAGAAGAGCAATATAAAAAAGTAGATGAATTCATAAAGAAACAGAAACTATCCAGCCAAACAGATACTACGCTTCCAACAACCCTTCCAACAACTCCTACAAATCCAACAACTCCTACAAATCCAACATCACCATCACAGCCTCCTCCTCATAAGAAAAGGAACAAGAAACATAAACGCCGCTAAACCTGCTCCTTCCCTTTTCTCCTTTGACACGTCGAGACATGGTGCAGTATCAAAAACACTACTATACAGTCACCGAGGGTCGAAAGGGGCTTGTTTTCCATACCGTCCCTGCGCGCCTTCGGCGCGCGAAACCATTTAATTCAAGATAATTTTACTTGATCTAGAAGCGATCCTTCTTTTATACACTTGTACAATAAAGGGATGAGTGAAATATATTTAGCCGACATTCTTATGATAACATTACATTTTGAGGTAGGTGTGACTTGTTTAATCCAGTCACACTTGAATAATTACATACAATCTTTAACCCTTTACCCAACGTAACGGCCAAAACCGTCCAGCGCTATTCTCAAAAATCGCCAATTAATTTTCAAAATATTTTCATTTTTTGTCTCAAAAACATAGGTTATGACCCCTCGTTGGAACGAGCTCGTCGAGCTCGTTCCAACGAGGGGTCATAACCTATGTTTTTGAGACAAAAAATGAAAAAAATTAGTTATTCAAGAATTTTTTTTGCAAGTGTCGTCTGCTTTTCATGTTAGGTAAAGGGTTAAAATAAACACGTGTCTGTTTCCGAGAGTTGTGTGTATAAACAAAGGGGATTGGGATTGCTAGCTGGGGGAAACCAAGAGGGTGTTGGGGTATATTATGTCCATACTATTGATTGTCACGTTACTATTTATGATATGTTGTGATCTCCCGGTCTAGGCTCATACCAAGAGTAGAATGCCCTTTTGATACCCCTGCCCCTTGCCATCGGATGCTTCCGGCGTCCGGATTCTTTAAATTGTATGGCGTTTTCTGAAGTAGCACCGAGATCTATTTCATTACGCAGTGATGCCACACGAGATTACTGGCACCGAGGGCAATTCATTACGTTTACGTGATTGGCTTTCTTGAGTTTTTGAGAAAGTTTGCCGGTCAGCAGGAAATGGGAATCAACTCCACGGCCAGGCTTCCGCCCACATAACAGTGTTCTGCATGCAGGCCTTTTACAATTCATGTTCTGGTTTAGTAAAGCTGAAACCTAGAGATCTTGAGATATATATGATTATATTTTTATTGATTCACACTTCCGATTTATTATTCATCCTGTCGTCTGCTCTTTGACTGCCAAAGTCTTTCTCCTGCATTGGAAGTGTCCAACGGTTACTTTGGAGAATCGACTTTGAGGGGCACCAAGGCGCTTCTGACATTAAACTCAAAGATTGCACACTTTTTCCCAGCACCGTTTATACTAGTTCCTTTCCCGGAGAGTCATTAGTAACCAAAACTATCCAAATTCGTTATACAATTACCGACCGTCTGTCGCGTAGTGTGAAAATGAAAATATTCAAAGCAAAATAAAGTCGGTTCACAAAAAAATAAGTTAACCAAAAATGAGATAATATTAAAGGAAAAAAAACAAATCATTTCCAACCACAACATTAACCCAGTCCCGTGGCCTTCTCGTCTGCGGATCCCATAATATGTAAATTGGTCAACTTTATTTCGGTAAATCTTTGAATATCTTGACATGCTTCGAACTTCTTTTAAAAAAGTTTATCCCACCTGTTTTGCAAATCTGCTCAAATTTGTACTTATAATAATAAGGTCTAGAGCTCGGTGGGTAGCTGAAGGAGAAAAATCCACTAAATACTTTCTAAATTTAGAAAAAAACGAAATTACATTAATAAAACGATCTCAAAATTAGAAGATGATGACGGAAATAAGATTCTTGATCAAAGCAAGATACTTGCTGAAACAGTAAAAAATTTACGTAAACCTATACAAAGAAAGAGAGGATAATATTTCTACGAACACTCCTAATAATAATAATAATAATAATAATAATAATAATAATAATAATAATAATTTCTCCTTCTTTGAGATGGATAGCGAAATAAAAACGTTAAGCGTCACGGAAGCCGAAAACTTAGAAAGAGAAGTAACATGTGCGGAAGTTCTTAGCTATCTGAAAAAAATGAAAAATAATAAAAGCCCCGAGTCAGACGGTTTCGCAACGGAATTCTTCACATTTTTCTGGAGAGACATTGGTAGATTCCTTGTTCGGTCACTCAATTATGGTTTACAAAGAGGACTCTTATCGGTCACACACTGCTGCCGAAGGATAAGAAACCCCGAGAGTTTTTGAAAAACTGGAGACCAATTACGTTGTTAAATATTTATTATAAGATATTATCTGGTTGTCTAGCGGAACGTGTGAAAGATCTGTTACCCAAACTTATCCACATTGACCAGACGGGGGTCATTAAGGGTAGATTTATCGGCGAAAATATCTGACTTATCTATGATGTTATTTACTCGACTGAATTTCTAAAAAAAAAACAGGCTTACTCGTTCTTACAGACTTTGAAAAAGCCTTTGATTCCGTATCATGGTCATACATCTCAAAAGTATTGGACTACTTTAAATTTGGGCCAATTTTCAAAAGATATATATTTAACATTGTATAATGGTATATCGTCCAGCCTACATGTCAGTGGGGAAATTTCGCCTCAAATCAAACTTGAGAGAGGCTGTCGACAGGGAGATCCCATTTCGCCATATATTTTTTATTATGTGCAGAACTCCTGGCTACCAAGATAAGATCGTGTAGGGATATACGAGGAATCAATATTGGGGAAATAGAATTTAAACTCACTCAATACGTGGACGATACATCTCTGTTCCTTGATGGCTCTCCCAGGTCTCTGTACTCGGCGATGGACATGCTGCACAGATTTGAAAAAGTGTCGGGATTACGAATTACTATAACAAAACGCAAGCAGTATGGATTGGTACCAAGAAAGACTGCACTGAAAAAATATGTGATATGTGGAAATTGAAGTGGAACCCTAAATCCTTCAGAGTGTTAGGGGTAATTTTTTCACTCGACCTTAAGGCTATGACAGAAGATAACTATTTGTCCAAAATGAATGATATACAGAAAACCTTATCGGCTTGGACAAAACGGAACAAAAATGTTTTAGGAAAAATCACAGTAGTTAAATCGCTTGCTCTTTCAAAATTAGTACATTTATTCTTAAGTCTACCCAACCCTTCGAGTAAATTTATTATAGAATTGACGGATGTCCTATATCAATTCATATGAAATGGCCACGATAGAATAAGTCGTAAAACTCTAGTGCAGGAGTACGAGAGAGGTGGGGTTAAAATGATTGATATACCATTATTTATAAACTCTTTGAAAATATCATGGGTCAAACGTATTGTTTCTGAGAAAACACCTCTACAAGGGTTGTTGAAAACTATAACGCCTTCTCTTGATAAAAACTGGTTTTTATCAACTCCCCAAGTTATCAAAAAGTACGTTAAGTCCACAAAAAAACAGTTATGGCGGGATGTATCTGAAGCTTGGCACTTGTATTGCAAAGAGCTAAAGGTAGAAAGCAACGATAATTATCTATCGTTGAGTATCTGGAATAACGAAAATATCAAGATGTTTAACAAACCAGTGTATTTCAAAAAATGGGAAGATAAAGGAGTTACATTTATTAACGATCTTTTGGATGAAAAGGGGATTTTTTTTATCTTATGAAAACTTCAAAGACATCTATAAAATAGAGACAGACATTATTACTTTTTCTGGAATCAAGAAAGCGGTCACCACCCACGTTAGGCCTATCTATAACACACGTAATTTTCGTGTTTTATCCCGCCCAATCAGACCCTTTCAGCTAGACTACCTTTTTTCAAGCAGGGGCTGTAAAAACACATATATGATTTATCAAGATACGGAGGGACGAAAATAAATTTAAAGGAAAATGGGAGAAGGATTGTGGTATAAATTTTGAAAATAAGTTGGTGGCAATCCGTCCTAATATGTCCCTTCAAATGTTGTATTGATGGTAAATATCAGTGGTTTCAATATCGTATAAACTCTCGGATTCTTGGAACAAGGTCCCTTTTACATAAGTTTGGTATTACGTCGGATAACCTATGCACATTTTGTAAGACGAAATCGGAAACAATTATTCACCTATTTTGGGAATGTCCGGTAATATCACGGCTGTGGGAACAACTAAGAGGATGGGTTATTGAAAAGACCAGTGAAAACCTACAAATAACGGAGGACTCTGTATTATTAGTAAGTCCAGTTGCAGGTCATGCTGAAGAACTGCATCAGTTCCTTTTTATATTCGTTAAATTTTGCATTTATAAAACAAAATTCACTAATCATTACCCAACGTTATCACAGATAAAACCTGAACTTCGGCGATATTATTACATTGAAAGAGCGGCATATTACCGAATATGCAGGTATGATCGCTTTCAGAAGCGCTGGGCTAGATGGGAGGAGCTAACTTTAGAACCAGAGACATCCTCTTAATTACTAACCCAAATCCAATGCATACACGCCATTACAGCAGCCATAGAATGTTTACATTTCGAGTCACTTGGGATCAAATCTGTATAACGTGTCAATTGTTGGGGCCACGTGGCAGTCTACACAGTGTTACCTATGTGATGATGTGACTGTTGTTGCAAGCCTGAATGAACAGCACAGCAGACAGCTCTGTCTATGTCTGTCTGTCTGTCTGTCTGTCTGTCTGTCTGTCTGTCTGTCTGTCTGTCTGTCTGTCTGTCTGTCTGTCTGTCTGTCTCTCTCTCTCTCTCTCTCTCTCTCTCTCTCTCTCTCTCTCTCTCTCTCTCTCTCTCTCTCTCTCTCTTTCTCTCTCTCTCTCATTATAATAGAAAAACAGACAACCACTTCTCTCATGATTCAAGCATAAAACAGCATCTGAAATAAGCCTCTATATCATCAGAAAATCTTAATAACTGATGAATATGTATGATTGCCTTTACTATACAATATGTACCAAATGATGTACCAATGTCTGTAAATAAAAATCTATAATAAAAAAAATAAAAAAATTTGGACTTATATTTTTACCAACAGTAATAGCCACCAAATGGTTAGACGTGAATGGACACCAGCCGAAGAGAAACAGCGATACGAATTTCAACAAACACGCCCAATAGAAAAGATAACGAATGTAATTTAGACTGGTTCCCAAAAGGTTGTTTTGATTTTTTTATCGATCCATTTGATCAGTACAGCTTCAAACAAAACAAACCGACTCTTCACCTTTGGGTTCAAACATCGGAATTAAAATTTGTTTATTTAAATGAATTTAATGCGCGGGGTGTGTAATAAAGACAGAACGCGATGTGTGTTTGAATCAGGGGGTGTTTTACATAACGAGTTGGAATGGCGTAGTCATATCTCGCGAGAGCCGAAGACTCGAGAGACATATGACTACTCTATTCCAACGATTCCCAAAGAGTCAAACACACGTCGCGTTCTGTCTATTTATACCACGATTGTTGCCTGTTCGAAGTTATACGGTACTATTAGTTACCCCGTCTCTGTTTACGTAGTATAGGTTTTTACTTACACCCAGCCAGCCGTATCCTGTATACGGGTGGTTCCGGGTAGGTAAAAACCTGTACTACGTAAACAGACACGGGGTGACGATTGTATCTATTGGCAACTAAAACTGTCAATGTTTGCACATACTCTGGGTCCATTTGTTTGGTAGGAAGGCATAGTATAAACTAAATCAATTTAATGTATTATAATGAATTCACACGGAACAAGCTTATAATAGTCTGAAGTTTTAACCAATCCTCTCCTTTCTTTGGGCCTGCAAAATACACATTAACACTGTTAATGTAGCCGTTGTTAAATAATTACACCCAGGCGAACTTTCCACAGTGTTAGTGTTTGATGGTCTGCCACGACATTTACTCCCGTGTCATGATGTCAACACATGATATGAAATTCCGGAATGAGACAAATACACGATACGGAAATTTTTTGTGTGAGTGAGCGGATATATCGTGGGCTCGGACGTTTTCCATACGATACGGGTTTAATCGTGGTATAATTACAGAACACAAATCGGGTAAAGTACAGGGGACAGAGGTCAACAATCCTTATTATGCCCCGACTTGAAAAGTCAAAGGGGTATCTAGTGGAGACCTCCGTCCGTCCGTTCGTCCGTCCCAACATTTTCCCTTGTATCTCAGCCACTGCTACTCCGATTTGAATTCTATTTGGTGTTGTGGTGGAGCATCATGGGGGAACGATACCTGTGCAGCGTGAGTTTCTTCCACACATTCTCCAGAGTTATGTCCCCTTTTCACTCTTTCGACTTAAAAATTGTTTTGCGGTCGGGGCCATTAGCAGCGCTTTTCGATGCAGGCCTCTTGTTGGAGTTTTTCCCTGTATTTCTTGCGCGTCTTCGGCGCTCGTGAAACACGGGAAAAACTCAATAACTCCTGTCGCTGATTCCAATCTCCCGTACTCCGCCCTCATTGTGTTCTATCTTGAGATATCCTACATGTCTATTTAGTCGTAAATGGGAAGTCGGAGAGTCAGTCCCAATATTCTGTTTTTACAAGAAGATACGTGTTTTCGGGCGGACAGACAGCACTGTATATATGATATGCGCAAACGGTTATGGTGATCTTGTCTTCTAGAATTCAAAAGATCAAATCAGAATTATGATGCACTAATTTTTTTCTAGGTGGCCTGGTGTTAGCAAGTTGAAAAACTTACATTTACATAATAACGTAAAAAATGCGGTTAAATGAAAAATGAAGAAAAATGGCCGGGTGTTTTTAATCCTTAGATCTCAAAATACTGTATTTAATAAACATCAGACGTACTTTCATTTTTCAGCGTTGAAATTGATGACGTCACCGAATAGCCGCATGATAATTATTACTAAACGGTCCAAACGGAACTGGACTTTTGTCTATGGTTGTTTTTTTTATTGGAGATTATATTCCCAACATTTTCAAAAATTATTGGCGTAATAAATTGATTGATATCAACGCATCAAGTAAAAGAAGTAAATTTTACGTTGTTTCGAACGCGGGTCGAAATTTAAAAAGTTTAGAACGACATGTTCCAATCAAATACTTGTACCAAACAGTGGTCCTGTTTTGGTGACAATCGGTGAAGGGAAAATAACCAAAAGTTCCTTTGATGGGAAACAAATGAAATGAAAGTGTCAATGACACTGTAGCTCAACTTGTTAAGACATGTACATGTATAGTATGTGACACAGCAATGACAAACATCTAGGTAATGACCTGATGACAAAGGTACATAAAAAGTATTGTAACGGTCTGTGCATAAATACTGACCGTAGCATGTAACAAATGTATAGGTAAAGTATTGTAAAGGTGGGTGACAGCCAGATGCTAAACTAGAAAAGAAATCTTTGAGTCCCAGAGTGGGTCTGGCTGAACCAAAATATTTGTTCTCATAGCACAGTGATAACAAAGGCACCCAAAACACACACGTTCCTGTCCCAAGGTGAAAACAAAGGTACCCAAAAAGTTTCGTGAAGATCAGTTCATAAATACGAGCTGTATAGAAGTTGTGACAAAAAACTGATTGGACTTAATTTCGGTACAAAATGGCCACTGGCAGCCATCTTGAATTTTGGACCGCACCAAGAAACACTCGTTCTCGTCCCAAGGTAATAACAAAGGTACCCAAGAAGGTTCGTGAAGATCGGTTGATAAATACAGCCTCTAGCCCGAGCCGTATTGACATGTGCACTTACAGTGTATAAGTAACACTGAATAAATCAAAGTTCATCTAATTTGCATAATTTCTGCATGAGAAAAAAACCCGTATGATATGTAATGTATCTCATGGTACTAAACATTCATACAAAAAAATATTCAAATCAGAGCTTTCGTATGAAAGTTCTGTACAAAAAAACATATTTCTGCATCGTCGGTACAAAATGGCGGCTGGCAGCCATCTTGAATTTCGGACCGCACTCAAAAACACTCATTCTCGTCCCACGGTCAAAACAAAGGTACCCAAGTAGTTTCGTAAAGATCGGTTCATAAATACGGCCTCTAGCCCGAGCCGTATCCAATTGTTGACGTACGGACAGACAGACAGACGGACGACGGGCCATGACCAAAGCTCAAATTTGGCTTCGCCAAAGTTGAGCTAAAAAAAGTTATGATCACTGTCATTTTTTCGGTCACTTCATATGTCATTTTTTGAATGACTTACTTAATTGACTGTTGTAGCTTACCTCATTTGCCAAATCATATTTGTTTTTTTATGTTTGGTACGTGCCTGTAAAAAAAAGTTCAAACGCACAAAATCATAAAGGACTGTAAAAAAACGCTTGATATTATTGTGCTGTAGTCCCCACTCGCCAGATGCTTGTAAATACTGAAGTGACCTAACTCCTGATAAATAAACAAAAAAATCTAAACTCACTTTTTAGTTTCCTTAGAATCCATATCGTTCCTTTGATTGAAGTTGGGCTGTGCGGCATACAAATTAAATTACATCTAAATTTACCTTCCTGTTTTTTTTAAATATCAATGAATTGCAAACAAGTTTTTTGTTGAAATTTCTGACTGAAAATAGGTCAACGTTACAGTCGCCTACCGTGCATGTCTCAAAAACATGTATGAATATATCTCGTAATGAAGGCATATTGCTAGGTTTATAGACCCCTCTCTGGCTGTGCATGTCACGAGGTGTCTGTCTTCTGGACTCAAATGAGAATTTATATGTCTGGGTGGACTGACACGAAAATATGACCTAGAAGTGTCATTGGATGGCCACAGCTTCTATAATCGAAAGTTTTTTTGATGAGAAAAACATGAAAAAAAATACAATTCTCACACAGGTACATTCTCAAATGAGAATATACTTATTTGGGCGTACTGTGCAGTTGAAAGGAGCTCACTTAACTTTCCCGAATGTTTTGGCGTTAAAATCGCTCATTTCTCCAAGTATCGAATCATAGGCGGCACGGTGTGTCCTGCACAGGCCACTCCAGGCAGGCCATGTTTCGGCCCAAAGGAGAAAAAATATCATGAAATATCAAGGAGATCCCGGGAATAATCAGATGTTACTACTTGGTTAGTTTCGTATCGGCCGAAATATCAGACCGAAGTAACTCCGCGGGGCCTGAAGGGCTCACTTTGAACAGAACCCGATTTAAACAGAGTCCAAGGATGAATCTACATTAAACAATCAAACGCCATTTCATCCATTTTCAATCCTTGAGCCCCTCTGCAGAGACTAAAATAGCCTTGTCTCAGTTAATCACAATGTAAACAGTGGAGTCCCCTATGGAACCCCTTGATACAACCCATGTGGATTAATCTTAGTTACACACCTCTACAGGGTACTCAATAAAATATTTCTAATTCTTCAGCTACATGGCCAATTCCGGCTCCCATAGGGTGGCCAAATATTATCTCACAGACTCTCGTTTTGAACACTAGAGATGTTGTATAGCAAATATGAAAGCATTTTGACTGGTGGGTCTGAAGAAGATTTTTAAAGAAATTTCCTCATATTGCACCAAGGTAAAATTCGGGCTACCATAGAGAGCCCAAACATTAACCCAGATACTCGATTTAAACAAACTGGAATCTGACTCCCCCAGACATGATGTAAACCAATTATGACAGACTTCTGATTGGTGGATCTGAAGAAGATTTTTGAAGAAATTCTCTTATATTGCACTAAGTTTAAATTCGGGTTCACATAGGGAGCCAAATATTAACCTAGGCACACGATTTGAAAAACTTGAATCTGACCTTCCCAAGAGATGTTGTATACCAAATATGAAACCATTCCGACTGGAGGATCTGAAGAAGAAGATTTTTAAGGAAATTTCCTCACATTGCACTAAGTTAAAATTTGTCCTCCCGTAGGAAATCCAGGTATTAACCCAGGCACTCGATTTGAACAAAGTTTAAGCTGACCCCCTAGAGATGTTGTATACCAAATATGAAAGTATTCTGACTGGTGGACCTGAAGAAGAAAAATTTAAAGAAATTTCCTCATATTGCACTAAGTTAAAAATTTGGGCTACCACTAGGAGCCCAAATATTAACCTAGGAAGCCGACTTGAACACACTTGAATTTGACACCTCCCCACACCCTTAGAGGTGAAGTATACCAAGTATGAAAGGCTTCTGATTGGTGGATCTGAAGAAGAATATTTTTTTTTAAATTATCACCCATATCGCACTAAGGTAAATTTGGGCTTCATGGGAAGCCCAAATGTTAATCTAGGGACTTGTTTTGAACAAACTTAAATCTGACCCTCATAACAATGATGTATGTCACACATAAAAGATTCTGACTGGTGACATAAATGATTATTAAAGATTATTCCCCATACTGCCCTAAGTTAAAAATTCGGGCTCCTGAATTGAGCCTAAATATGAACTAAGGGGCTTCGATTTAATAAACTTGTATCTGACCATATATCAAAAGATTCTGACCATTAGTTCTGGAGAATTTTTTTTTTAATTTTTGCAAATATGCTTACTAAGAATTTTTTCGATGCCCGGTACAGAACACCCTAACATAACCGATGGCAGTTTTTTTATCATTCAATTTGACTGGTCCTAATGATGCTTCAAACCAAATAACAGTTCTCTGTTCCGTGTGGTTTTGGAAATATGGGCGTTTGAAAATATTTCTATTTTTAGCTCCTGGGGTTCCCACGGGGACACGGGAAAATGTTTCTGTGCATGGGTCAAGTACTTATGACACAATGATACCACATACCAAATTTGGTTCATCGGTTCAGAAAGGAGAAATTTTGGGCAGGCCAAAAATCTTGCCGCTCCCATGACAAAGGCAAATATTGCTCCAGGAACTTCCTTTGAAGTTGATTCTACACCTCAAAAGGAAGCTCCATACCAAATATCAAGTGACTGTACCCACTGGTTCATGAAAAGAAGATTTAAAAAATATTTTGGAGCATTTTACCTCACCTCTCCCCAAGGAGCTGGGCATTTTCAGTTGAACAAAAAGGCAATGTTCCTTCCGAACACTTTCACTTGAATTTGCTCTGTACTTTTGGAGGAGAAGTCCAAAACATAGTGTTCACGGACGGAGAGCGATTAGATAAGCTATGGTTGACTTCGTCAAGGTGAGCTAAAAATGGCTGCGCCTAGTAATGCATCAAGGGGACAAATCTAGCTTGGTTAATATCGGCCAGATCAGCAACATATCAGCCGAATATGAAGCTTTATCAGTCAAGCTTGATAATAGGCAATTTTGGGGAAATAAAATCATTTCTAATAAATAAATGTGTTTAGTGTGACATGTTAGTTTTTAATAATATGTTATGATGTACATGAATGGATTACACAAGCCAGTTCCTGATTTCAAGAGGGTTAAGTTCCCAAAGATCGCTTTTTTAATTGTGTAACGAGGAGATGATGGATCCTTTCAGGTCGTATTTTCAGTCCTCTATCTGTTCGAGGGAAACGAGAACTTCTGTTCGCAGGGCAGCGAATAGGGCAGGATACAAAACTGCAAAACTTTCACAATTGTATTTTCTAGGATTGTATTTTCTAGTTATGACTTTAAATGGGTCGAAATGAACCATTAGCATTTTCAAAGATGTGGCAATTTGCCAGTTGGCAAATTGCCATATCTTTTAAACTGCCAATGATTCATTTTAGTCTGTTATATTAGTAGGTAGAAAATACAATTCTAGAAAATATAGAAGTTTTATAGTATTGGCTCCTGGTTACCTGGTTACCACTGTCCGCGGCCCTCGCAACTACTGCCCTGCTAAGGAAATATTTGCCAGAATGCTGCCCTGCCTAAAAGAATAGAACTGAACAGCTAGGGAACCTGATATATCATGGTCCTGTGCAGCTTCCATCTCAGTTCATATAGACACTAAAAACTAAAGTGTTAAAACTGACACTTTCAAAGTGTTAAACCCATTCTAACTCTTAGGGTTTGATGATTTTAACACTCAAAGTGCAATGCTTTAAGCACTTAGACATGACAATCGTCAGACATCTGAAACTTGAATGGATGGCACTTCCCATGTGTCTTGCATTGGTGGTTCTTCCAGAATCGTCCATAATTTGATTTGCGCTTCGTGGGTACATAATTAAAAGGACACAACGCAGATGACGCGGATCAGGCTCGAGAGTTCGAGCCTGACCCGCGTCATCTGCGTTGTTTCCTTTTAAGTGTCGCGACATTACACTTGTCAAGTGGTATTATTGTCAACACCTGTTTTTAACACTTCAGTTTTTAGCGTGTACCCTGCTGCCCATGCAAAAGGAGGCCAGGGTGTCCTTGTAAATTTAACAATTCTATTCAGAATATATTCATTTATCTTCCTGTGTGGAGCACTCTGCTCTACAGGGCACCTGATATCATACTAGTATCATATGTACAGTTGAAAACACTTGAAGAGGTGATATATATGCAGGGCAATATGTTCTGACAGTAGGGTAGAATGATACTACGCCCCCCCCCCCTCCCCGCCAATATTAGAAACCCCAGAAACAATGGCTAAACTGTGTAAATAGCCCATTTACACTATGTTTGGTCTTTGTTTTGGGGGGTTCATAACTCAAGAAATAGACAGAAACAAACCAAACGATCATTCCTTATAATTAAACTTGAGGGGCCATAAATTTAAACACTCAATACTTTGCGGAATTAAAATAAAAACAGGTCGCATTATGCTTCTAGGTGATAACTGAATAAAATCGGTACATCCAATATTGGCACAGCCCACTTAATGGATATATCTTGATTGAATAACAATGTTAATTGTATATAACTTCTAATTACCAAACCATTTAAACCTTTACCTTACGAATCAGCCGCACCCGAGAGGGCAACTTACCAAGTTATCAGTTGACAGAAACATTACTTTTCAAAAAAGTTCAACAAAATATAAATAAAATAATAAATTTTGATATCCTATGTGTTAGGTGTTAATTACAAATGGGTTATAGAGTAAAATCCCTTTTAACCCTTTACCCAACGCATACGATTTCAAAATTTATTATTTTAAATATATTTTTTTAAATTTTCTCCAAAAATTCCAACAAAATCGTATCATGTGACCCCTCTTCGGAACGAGCTCGACGAGCTCGTTCCAAAGAGGGGTCACATGATATGTTTTTTTTTAAATTTTTCGAAAAATAATATTTTTTCAGCTGCTGAATTTGCATATTACGCGGGCGGATGCAGGCGATTCGTTGGGTAAAGGGTTAACCCTTTACCAAACGAAACCTCCAAAACCGGCCAGCGCTATTCACAAAAATCGCCAATTCATTTTCATTATTTTTTTCACGTTTTACTCACAAAAAAACATAGGTTATGACCCCTCTTTGGAACGAGTTCATCAAGCTTGTTCCAATGAGGGGTCATAACCTATGTTTTTGAGACAAAATTTTTTTTTAAAATTAGTTATTCCAGAATTTTGTTTGCAGCTGTCGTCTGCTGTTCTTGTTAGGTAATAGGTTAATTGAATGAAAAAAATCTAGTAATCTATCGAAGAATTATTCTAACAGCTTCTGAATTTCCCAGGTCCATAGACCTATTTGCTCTCTCTACACCCATTTTATGTGGGGGAGGGGGCGGTTAGCGGTTAACGACAATTTCAAGAGCCCGGATCACCTCGTGTCGGACAGTTTTATGGGCGAGGGAAGCATGTGTGCAAGGAGACAGCGCAGTTATCCTTGGTGGGGATCGAACCGTGGACCTTTCGGTTTGAAGTCCAATGCCGTAACCAGTAAGCCATCGGTACATCCAATATTGGCATCTAATTTATTATATCTTGTTAGACCATGAGCAAAATATAATCAAAATATTATAGAACTAATTCTACGTTTAACACCAGAAGATAGGAAAATGCTCAATTTCTGGTAATATTTGGTTGCATAACCCTGTAACTGTTAACGCAGGGGCGGCCTGGACTAAGAAAAATTACCTGGAAATGCACCGGGAAGAGGGGGGGGGGGGGCGGTTGACTAGGGCTGTCACGATCAATCGATTAATCGATTGTTGATCGGTCACGGCGAAATCGATTAGTATTTTTCGTTGTCGAATAATCGGTAAATTGTATCCCGTTTTAGATGTTTAATAATTAAAAGAAAAATTGATTAAAAAACTATTGTTTCGAAAGGTATTGAGTTAAGAACATCGATGTTAAACCCCAAGAAGCCGTTGGAAGCATTTGTCTTCCAGGTACATGTACATTCATCAAAGCTTTGATGTTCTGAATCTTTGAACCATCAGTGTAATAATCAAGACCGGTCGGCAGTTGCGAAGATCGCAACTGCCGACCGATCTTGATTATTACACGGACGGTTTAAAAGTTCAGAACATCAAAGCTTTGAATGTACCTAAAAGTTGATCGTCTTCGTTGTTTACTTGAGGTCGGTCAGCTGACTTGAACTTCATTTTTATCGACTTCAAAGAGAGGGAGAGGGGTGGGGGGTCATCTAGGTACGATTAATCGATTATTATCGATTATTTGCGACGATTAATTCCTAAATTTAAAAATCGTGACAGCCCTAGTTGGGGCTTGAACCCATCGAGCAGACCATAGTTCGATCCAAATGGGAGAGAGCATTTCGTATTACGACAGACTGTGCAATCAGATCCATTTTGCCTGTTGGTCATTTTCACAAAATTTCATGCACCAACACGTGTTGGGCTGCATCAATTTTGAGGCCCCAATGGGGGAGGGGCACCCGAAATGTTCCCGGTGAATCATATAGCCAGTTCGCCTCTGTATTAATTGAACACTTGCTGGCAAAGTGGTTATTCATTGTGTTAGCTCGGAATAATTCGCCTGTCTTTTTACAACAAAATGATTTACTGGAATGGGCGCTAAAAACAGCTTTTCTGATTTATTGAGTTGGAGTTGGTTCGAAAATATCGCCCGTTTTTTCGTGGTGAGTTCAATTGGCACTAAAGATACTTTCATACATAATTATGCAAATGGTGTGGTAATAGTTTAAGCAAAAAATGACAGCTTCAAAAAAGCCTTCAATTGTTTTTACGACAAATTGAATGGAAATTGGCGGGGTTCTTTGAATCGCGTGAACCCCCCCCCCCCCCCTCCTCCCTCCCCACCCCCACCCCACTCCCAACTCGTTTCCTATGTCCCTGCAGAACTAAGAAGACATTTTCACTGTTATTTTCACCCTGTAATTATTTGAGTTCAAGAGGCCAGGTTACCGGATTATATAGGCCACCGATGTAACCTTGTGACCGAGGCGGAATGCGACAAATCGGATCACTTTACTATAATTAAGATCATTTTATACTCCTTATGGGAATTTACGGTTTACACGAGAAATCAACCGAATAGTAAATAACGTGCAACTGAAACGTATACTTAATATATTTTCGACCGAGAGTATTTCTTTTATTCACTAGATAACTGTCTGTCCTGTTGAAATTTAACCTTGAGAAGATTTATGAAATAGCACAGAAACACCGACTGTGGTGTGTGGACAGGCGTGCTAGATGCGAAGGCAAAGAGTGGAGTAGTTTTGAAAATTACTCTGTACAATCAAACAAACACACTCCCCCATTGGATTTTATTAAATAATATTAGTTATCCTTGTGTTTTCCAAGGTGTATGGGAATTTACACCGGTTTGGGAACTCAAACACCCTGAGTTCCCAAACCGGTGTAAATTCCCATACACCCTGGAAACCACAAGGATAACGGATTTATTTCCACGCATGTTGCTGTACTTAATACTTTAACCTAAATTGTGGGAAAAAACTGACAGAAAGTTTGTGTTAGCTCTGAGCCAGTTCCAATGACACCCATACCTGTAATATTTTATTACACATAAATATTAAATTTTCTGTATTTTTATTTTTATTCTAACATAACAGAGCAGAATGTATGAATTAATAATTAAAAATTAGCTAGTCTAGATAGTTTATCGGCGCCGCTCGGTGGTTAACCACGGTGTAAAAAGGCTACTGTGGATTGCAAGTTACACTGTACCTCTCAGCCAATCAAAATGCAGTGTTTTCTTACATTTGGAAATAAGTTGTTTTACATCCACGAGGCACACAGGCATGGCCCGTTTGGAACAAAACCGTGCTTCAAAATAGCGAAAAATTAATAAATAACGGAATCTGCATGAGTATAATATCAGAAAGAAAAGTTGTGACGACATGTTTATCTACAAATAATTGCTCCGTGAGAAACGACTAAGGCACCTTTAGGTGTACTCGATTACGATTATATTGTAAAGAGATCATGCACCTGGTATTAATCCTGTTTGATACACATGCTAATTCTGTTTGTGACGGGTTAATAAGTTAGCTACTCTTGACAGTTTATCGGCGCCGCTCGGTGTTTCTCCCCGGGACACCGAGCTTCCTCACTCCTCCACCCGTAAAACTGCCCGACAGATGTGAATATGGCTGTTGAAAGTGTCGTTAAATCCAACAAACAAATAAAACCTGGTACAGAATCGGAGAGTGTGTTCCAAGTTCATAGCCGAAAACCACACTAATACAAGTGCTCAAAATAACTTTTTTTCTTTGCGTAGCAAAATGCTACGCATTTCCAAAAAATGAATAGCATTTTGTAAAAATTACATAGCTATTTTTGTGTACCAGAGTTATGTTATGCTGTTTTATATTGAATTCTTCTAAGTAGATAGAATAGTTTCATCCATTTCTGGGCATTTCCAAATGATCTGCAACACATGAAACATTTACGATGTTTTTTTAACTGAATTGCCTTTAAGGGTTGCATGGACTTGTATACTGTTATAAATGGCGTCTTGGTTTTTAATAGAGTTCAGTAGTATAGCATGTACCCGGAGGGCCCTCATTGGCAGGACCCCGGGCAGGACCCCAGAAGTGACGTCATGTCACGTGACTCAGTGGCGCCATGTTTGGCTGTCATGGTAACCCGCGTGAGCGGCCATCTAGTGACGTCATCTCTATAGTGATACGTGGTGTGAGTGCGCACGTGCAGCGCGTGTTGTTAGGGTGATACGTGTTTCCGTCGGCCATTTTGTATACTGGAGGCCGCCATCTTGGTTTCTATGGTAGCACGTGGTTGCTATGTGACCCAAAACCTTCTAAGAAGACAGGGGTATGTTCGGGGGATGTGTTCCTTTGTAGAAGAGTAAATTCTCGATTTGTAGAATTACCCAAATAAACCCGACAATCCCTCCAAATCGCCGAAAACGACATTATTTACTACGGATTCCCCAATTTATCGGTGTAGCACGTAGTGCTATAGCACCAAGGGGTACAAAAGGTGTGTTCCCTTGTAGAAGAGTATACTCCAGTAGCGTAGAAGAGCCTATTAGTTGGAACAGTTTACCTTATTATTACTATATTTAGCAATTTCTGGTCTATTCTTGTTAGATCTGACCCTATTCCATGTACTCTTGTTGTTTCATTTATCTAGATTATAACTAACCAATCAGATTGCTTCAGCCCCCGTAATCTCTATGCAGAGTTATCTCCCCTTATTACAACGAAGTTGTATCCGATTTCATCACCTCTATATCCAATGGCCATATCCCATGGAATCCCATTTTTGGGAACACCTATGGCTATGGAATCCATTTTTTGTCGTATGAGGCCATGAGGGCTATGTAAAAGCCCTCAATGAGTCCTCATTTATTATCCCTCATACCCTCATTGAATTTTGAGGTTATGAGGACCTTGAAAAATCCCTCAATGAGGAAAAATTTACTACGACTCTTAGCCTCATTTCAGTATTCGAGGATACCTATGGCCTGGTATTGTATTATTCGAGGATACCTATCGAGGATACCTTTAGGAGAATCGCTTTTTTGTTGTATGAGGCCATGAGGGCTATGTAAAAGCCCTCAATGAGTCCTCATTTATTATCCCTCATAGCCTCATTGCGTTTTGGGGTTATGAGGACCATTAAAAATCCCTCATTAAGGGATTTTCAATACGACTCTTATCCTCATTTCAGAAAAAAGGGATTCCGCAAATGGGATTCCTTCTGGGGAATCCCATTTTTGTCAAATGAGGATATGAGCAAATGAGGGATTTTTAATACGACTCTTATCCTCATTTGACAAAAAAGGGATTCTCCAGAAGGAATCCCATTTGCGGAATCCCTTTTTAGGAATCCCATTTGTGGAATCCTTTTTTTCTGAAATGATGATAAGAGTCGTATTAAAAATCCCTTAATAAGGGATTTTAATGGTCCTCAGAACCTCAAAATGCAATGAGGTTATGAGGGATAATAAATGAGGACTCATTGAGGGCTTTTACATAGCCCTCATAGCCTCATACGACAAAAAAGGGATTCTCCTAAAGGTATCCTCGATAGGTATCCTCGAATAATACAATACCAGGCCATAGGTATCCTCAAATACTGAAATGAGGGTAAGAGTCGTAGTAAATTATACCTCATTGAGGGATTTTTCAAGGTCCTCATAACCTCAAAATTCAATGAGGGTATGAGGGATAATAAATGAGGACTCATTGAGGGCTTTTACATAGCCCTCATGGCCTTACACGACAAAAAGGGATTCCATAGCCACGGGTGTTTCCCAAAAAATGGAATTCCATGGGATATGGCCATTGGATATAGAGGTGATGAAAATCGGGTACAACTTCGTTGTAATAAAGGGAGATAACTCTGCATAGAGATTACGGGGGATGAAGCAATCTGATTGGTTAGTTATAATCTAGATAAATGAAACAACAAGAGTACAGGGAATAGGGTCAGAACTAACAAGAATAGACCAGAAATTGCTAAACATCGTAATAATAAGGTAAACTGTTCCAACTAATAGGCTCTTCTACGCTACTGGATTATACTCTTCTACAAAGGAACACACCCCTTGTACCCCTTGGTGCTATAGCACTACGTGCTAAGTAGGTGATAAAGGCCGATTCGGTATCACTTTGTACATGTACCGTACATGTACACGTACATCGATGTACACCTCTATAGGATTTAGTGTTAAAATCGTGTACAGGTACACGATTTTTCGTTTTTTAGGGTGATTTGGAATCGGCTTTGCCGATTCCAAATCACCTGATTCTATATACAAATCGCACAAGAGTGAAAAAACGCATGAAATTTTAAGGAAAAAGAGGTGTATCGTCTGATTTGGAATCGGCAAATGGGTTTCCCCCATAGGATTCAGTGTTAAATTGCGAGCAAAAAACGTGTTGCCGTTTCTAAATCATCATCTTGCTGATTCTAAATCATCCGTGTATGTACACGATTTTAACACTGAATCCCTATGGAGGCGTACACGGAAATCCATTTGCGGATTTTACGTCAGAAATCGAATCGTGTACGGTACACAGAAAAGAGGTGATTTGGAACCGGCAAACCCACTGTCACGTTTCCTGAGGAAATAAAAAGTGATTTATATATATAGGAGAGAAAAAAAATATATAAATAAATAGTTATTTAAAAAATAAATATATCAAATCGAATAGATAATAAAAATAAGTAAATCATGTGCACTTCCCAGACTATTAGAGCAAGGTTTCCTTTAAAAATGCTGATGAGAGCCTACGCATTCTGCGTGAACGAACAACTAGGTCGCCTCTTGTTAGAACGATGCGTCGGATGTCGGGATCACCTAGACTTCGATCACGAAAATCATTCGTGTCTGTCGATGGAAAGGGAAGATATGGTCGTCAAGTATTTCGAACCGGCGTTCGAACGCGTTCAAATCGACGAAGTGATCGCATTTTGGAAGAGATTACTCTTCTGTAAGGATCAAAGCAAGCCCACAGTTTCAGAAGAACTGAAATTGGCGCGTAAAAGTCTGACTTTAGAAGAAAAGGGATGCGTCATGAAATTATTGTTCAATGAAGCATACGTCTAAGTTTTCTCGTTGATATAAAATAAGGGAGAATAGAAAATAAATAAATACACACATAAATTTTTTATCTAATATTAGAGAGAAAAAAAAAACACAAAAATGAGAACCAGAAATAAATTGTATCCGACGTTAGTGGACGATGAGGATAAGAATCTGATCAGCGTTTTGCCAATGGCACCGTCGCTAGAAGAAAAAGAAAGAGGAGTGAGGTATCGCATTGATCAAATCAGTAGAATCCAAGAGTATCTAACTCGAGAGAGAGATTCTCGTCATTCCCTCAAGAAGAAGTATTCGCGTTTCGTGAAATTCGTCAACGCGATCGACATGACACTCATCACGATTTACATGGGTTTACACGCAGCCGGCATCGGATTGTTGTCGACCGCGGTTGGCATTCCGATCGTGTTGACTGTAGAAGGAGTGGCTCTCGCCGCCGGATTGTTTAGCACGCTCGGAAACTTTTTGAGTAGGAAATTATATCTGAAGGTGAGGAAACACGACAAGATTCGCATCTTGGCCGACTCCAAGATCGACACGATATCCGAAATGATCTCGATGGCATTGAAAGATGGTAGGATATCGGATGGAGAATACTTTGCGATATTGGGTGAGAAAACAAAATACGAAGCCATGAAAGAAGCCGTGAGAATCAAGACTCGTCAGATCATCAAGGAAGAGATGAAGGATTCTCTCGTGGAAAAGGGGAGGAAAGAGGCCAGGGAGGAATTCAGTAAGATGATAGAACTCAAGAGCAGCGATTGAAAAAAAAAAAATATATATATATAATAAGAACAAAATTTAAAAAAAAAAATATTAAATTTATATATAAAATAAAAAAATGAAATTAATTTAAATAACTCTTAAAAAATGTATTGCATAAAGTGTAAGAGAGTTACCGAGACGAGTAATTCTTGAGAAGTACGAACTAAAAACGATAGACAGATGCTTCGCGAAATTTGCGACGTGTGTGGTTCTATCAAGACTCGATTTGTCAAAAAAAAGAACGCGAGCAAAGGTAAAGGCATCGTGAATAAAATTTTCAATAATCTACCTTTCGAAATGCATCTGCCTGGTCACAGTTTCATGGGACCCAGAAGGAAATTGAACAAGAGACTCAATGCCGATCTAACATCTAAATCTTGGAGCAAACCTGCGAATAGGGTGGACGCGGCCACATATGATCATGATCTGTGCTACGCCGGACATCCCAACACCAAGACTTGCAACGACGTCTGCGATAAAAACGTGTTGGGGAAACTGAGAGGCATATTGAATCCGACCAGGAGAGAGAAGATAGAACGTTCGCTGATCGGCAATCTGATTGGTGCGAAACGTTGAGTCGGACGGGGCGTTCAAAAAAAAACAAGCGCATCGGAAAAGAAGAAGAAACGATTATTGACAAGCGAATTGGCCGAGGAGTTACACAAACCCATCATGCGTAAATTTCGAAAGAGAAGGGTGTTCGTGAAGGGTTTGGATGATATTTGGTCTGCTGACTTGGTCGATATGAGATCGTTTTCGAGGTGGAACGAGGGTGTCAAATATCTATTGACGGTCATCAACGTGTTTTCCAAATACAGTTGGATCAGAGCTTTGAAGAATAAATCGGGACCTTGCGTCGCCGAGGCTCTGAAGAGCATGTTCGACTCGTCTTCTCAAAAACCGAGTAAATTGTGGGTGGATAAGGGAAAAGAATTGTACAAGAAGCACGTTCATCGATTGGTTGACCTCTACTCGATCGAAAACGAAGAGAAAGCCAGCATGGTGGAACGTTGGAATCGAACGATGAAGGAAAAGATGCACAGATACTTCAAGGCAAATTCGACTAAGAAATACATATACGCTCTGAACAGTCTGGTCAAAGATTACAACAACACGCGACACAGATCAATCAAGATGACTCCTGTGGAAGCTAGCGATCCTCGAAATGAAAAACGGGTCTACGCGAATCTATAGCCTGAAAGATCTAAGATTAGAAAGAAGTCTAGAACGCCGAAATTTGCGGTCGGTGATCGAGTGAGAATCTAGGCTTATAAGAAGCACTTCGAAAAGGGTTATACTCCTCGATGGACCTCGGAAATCTTCGTGATAATCAAAATATTTCACACCGATCCGGTGACTTACGAAATCGAAGCTTTGGATGGAGAAGAGATCATCGGAAAGTTTAATGAACAACAATTACAGAAGACAAAGTTTTGATAAGAAAACAAATTTCTTTTATTTACTCTTTTTAACATTTTCTTGTTTACACATATATATATATAAGAGAGAAAAATAATAATAAAAAACAATTAAAAACTATTTTTAGATAAAAAAAAAAGCAAGCTAATTAATAAACAAAAAAAAATGCCGCTCAGGATCACAGATCCAATGTCGAGTTGTGACCTTGACCTTTGACCAGGCGAGTCCAAGGTCAATAGGGTTCTTCCTCGCACCAAGGCCAACACACCTATGAAGTTTCATGACTCTAGGTTGAACCACTATCAAGTTCTCATCCGGAAACCAATTGTTGCGATATACTATGTTCAAGGTCACTGTGACCTTGACCTTTGACCTGGTGAGTCCAACATCAATAGGGTTCTTCCTCGCACCAAGGCCAACACGCCTGTAAAGTTTCATGGCTCTAGGTTGAACCACTATCAAGTTATCATCCGGAAACCAATTGTTGCGATATACTATGTTCAAGGTCACTGTGACCTTGACCTTTGACCTGGTGAGTCCAAGATCAATAGGGTTCTTCCTCGCACCAAGGCCAACACACCTATAAAGTTTCATGACTCTAGGTTGAACCACTATCAAGTTATCATCCGGAAACCAATTGTTGCGATATACTATGTTCAAGGTCATTGTGACCTTGACCTTTGACCTGGTGAGTCCAAGATCAATAGGGTTCTTCCTCGCACCAAGGCCAACACACCTATGAAGTTTCATGACTCTAGGTTGAACCACTATCAAGTTATCATCCGGAAACCAATTGTTGCGATATACTATGTTAAAGGTCACTGTGACCTTGACCTTTGACGTAGCGAGTCAAAAATCAATAGGGTTCTTCCCCTCACCAAGGCCAATCTACCTATGAAGTTTCATGAATGTGAGTTGAACCATTATCAAGTTATCATCCGGAAACCAATTGTTTAAGATTTACTATGTTCAAGGTCACTGTGACCTTGACCTTCGACGTAGCATGTCCAAAATCAATAGGGTTCTTCCTCCCACCAAGACCAACCTATGTATGAAGTTTAATGAATGTGAGTTGAACCACTATCAAGTTATCATCCGGAAACCAATTGTTTACGCCCGCCCGCCCGCCCGCCCGCCCGCCCACCCGCCCGCCCGCCCGCCCTCCCGCCCGCCCGCCCGCCCGCCCGCCCGCCCGCCCGCCCGCCCGCCATTCACCAAACTATAAGTCGAGTTTGACTTCGTCACAACTCGACTAAAAACAAAAATCCTTTAAAATGACAAATATACTAGATATAGCACAAAGCATAGTGAAAGATGAAAGTATTCAAGAATATGAGGTTCACGAATACGAACCGGTAACCGGAACGAGTTTGAACAATGCGGGAGAGATAAGAATCAACGTCAAAACTCAAGATCTATTCATACATCCTAGCGAGAGTTATATAGTGGTGCAGGGACGTCTCACCAAGGAAGATGGGAGCGACTACGCCGACGACGACACGGTTACTCTAGCCAATAATGGCATCATGCATCTATTCAGTAATATAAAATACATGCTATCTGGACAAGCGATAGAATCTGTGTTTCATCCCGGTCAGGCCACCACGATGTTCGGACTCTTGACATATCCTGATGATTTTTCGAAATCCAGAGGACTTAATCAGTTGTGGGTGAAAGACACTGTCGGCCCTGCTAGCGCCGGCGCCGCCTTGATATTCGACTACGTCGTCAAGACGTCCAGACCTAGAGGAACGTTTTCGTTCAGGATACCTTTGAAACACATCTTCGGATTTGCGGACGATTACAACAAGATCATGTACGGATTCAAACACAATCTGACGTTGATTTGAAAAGGAGACGATGACGCAATAGTGAGACTCACTGCGACCAATGCGGGTAAGATAACTCTACACAAGATATCGTGGTTCATTCCACATGTGGAGCCTTCGATCGTGAAAAAGCGCATCTCTACAAGATCATAGAATCCACAAGTAAATTACCTGTGGGATTTAGAATGAGACAGTGCGACACGGCTAGCATTCCTCTCTCCACGAATCACTTCGATTGGAGATTGATGGTGAAATCTGCTTCTGAGAGACCGCGTTTCATCGTGTTGCGTTTCAGACTGATAGGGACGGGTCTCAGGAAAAGAATGTGTCGCTGTTCGATCACTGCCATTTGAGAAACATGCAAGTGTTTCTGAACGCCACGAGATATCCAGCAATCGATTACAATGCATCGTTCGACAAGAACAATTTCTGCAGACTGTACGGCGACGCCGCTGATTTTAGAAAGAAGTATCACAGTCTAGACGAATTGATGAGCAACCCTAACATATCTCCCGGCGAATACAAGTGGATGTATCCCATGTTCGTATTCGACGTCATTAAACAGAGTGAACGACTCAAGAGTAGCGTCTTAGACATTCAGATCAAGATGCAATTCGACAGGAACATGCCGAAAAAAACTGAAGCCTTCGCCCTGGTCCTGTCGGAGAGAGAATTACAATTCGAATCGGATGGAAATAAGATGTCGATCATTCGATGAGAGACGAGTGTTAAAAAAAAATAAATAATGTGTGATTTATTAAAAACAAAAAAAAAAGTAATGAGTAATTATTAAAAACAAAAAAAACAAACAAAAAAAATAAATAAAGTAATGTGATCTAGAGAGATTGACCATCTTTCTAAATCTCATTACTTTTTTTTTTTTGTTTTTAATAAATCACACATTATTTTTTTTTTTTCAATTCATTATTTTCCACCCGTTCACTGTTTCTTCAAAGGAACTAGTTCAATCAGTAGACTCACCACGGAAGTGGTGGCTTCGGGATTATTGGTTTTCGTAACGAAATTAATCCTGTCTCCGGTGTTCACTTTGAGAGGCGTGCCGAACGTGCTAACATTCGCGTGTTGATTCTCAGTCTTTTTGATGCTGTATCTCTTATCGCTCTCTACTCCATTCACCATGAGATTTACGACCACTCTGTTATTCAAATCCGAGGAAGCCAGACTCATTCGAAGGATTTCACCTCCCAGCGGCATGGGATATCCCACCTGACCATGTTTCCATCCGCTACCTCCATTTCCGAAAGACCACTCAGCTTTTCCCCCATCTAAGGTGCTGGCCTCCTCGGCCCACACGGTGATCAATTGTCTAGCATATTTGACATTCTCCACCACCAAAATCAGGGTGCAGGCATCCGTCATGTTCACGGGATCTGGTAGATTCGTGAGCGCGTGTCCACCCATGTCTAGTTTACCTTCCATGATGTCACCCTTTCTCCAGACCAAGTTGTCGTCCATGTACTTTCTGCTGACCACACTGGAATCGAATTCGGGATCGTGACTGAGTCCGAATAAATTCTTACCATTCATGTCGATACCACCCTCCATGGTTCCGCCAGATTGTTTGTTCAGGTAGAGATCGTCCACTTACGATTCTAGATATTCTTGTGATCGTATCACGGCAGAATCTACGTAGCCCTTGTTGACCGCGGTTGAGTCCGCATCCATGTCGTCGACCTTCGACAGATTCAATATCTTGTTGAATCCTGCATTCAGATCCAATTTCATTTCTCGTCTCTCAGACTTTCTCTGTTCCAGATCTACGTAGTGTTTGGTCGCCACGTCCTTGGGATTCGTGGGAGTGGCCACGTTCGTTATCTTGTTAGAATTGGCGTTCAATTCCGAGTGCATCGTTTTCTGAACGTATCTATTTCTCAGGTGTTCGCTGAATCTCGCGTGAGAGTCGTCCGCGTATTTCTTGGTCGCGGTATCAGTGGGATCTATGGGATTCGCGACGTTCACCAAATGTTTGGATTTCAGATCGAGATCGTCGGTCATGGTTTTATCCATGTAATGATCTAGCATGATTCGTTTGAAATCGGCGTTCCTCCTGTCAACGTATTTTTTAGTTGCAGCATCTGCGAGATCTATCGGCTCAGCAAGATTGTAGAGCTTCTTATCGTTCATGTTCAAAGGTTCCTCTCGAGGTTCGTATCTCCAAACGTAACGCTCGTCCAAGTTGGCAATGTCATAACCATCGTCGACTTCGAACGTCTTCCTCTTCTTTCTTAGGTTGACTATTTCGTCGTCACTTCTACCAAATGTATCGACTGGCATGTTGTTTTGAGCTTTTTGTTTTTAGAAAAAATATATTCAAAACGCAGTTTATTAAAATGAATTATTTTATTTTTATTTTTCGTTTTTATTCGATTAAAATTTTTTTAAATAATTTTTTTATCTTTATATATACTATAAGTAAAATCTCTCTCTAATGTAAATCATTGAGAATGTCTTGAAACTGATCTCCTTCAGACCATCTCTTGAAAATGTAGAGACACAGGTGACCACAAAACACTTGATCTGGTGATTGCACTCATTCCGTGTTGTAACGAACCATCGATTTGTTGAAATAGTTCTTTATATCTTTTGGCGGCGAGATTCCGTAGCTGTCGAAATAATAATTCTTCTTCCCGTTCTTGAACCACGCCAGCCAGTGAGTGCCTTCACCCGATAAATCGTCTAGATTTAAAATTCCACATTCCGATTGTCGAGGTCTTCTCTTCGGCAAGGCATCTCTGGAAAACACACCTAGAAAATCTTTGATTTTCAAATCCTTCGCCGCATTCCACAGATCGATGTTGGATAGGGGTTCGTTAGGTAAGACGACACCTTCTATGGATATCTCTATTTTCTTATTCATAATGCGTATATATATATTTTTTTTTATTTTTTTTATTTATTTATTTTATTATAATTTACTAAAATGACGTTATTTTTTTTTATTTTTTATTTTTCTTCTTAAACTAACTCTCTCGATGTCTCTATCGATTTCTATAATTTCGAATCCACCTAATTCCTCTTGATTTTCTTGAATCCTATCATCCTTACTCATATCTGGAATCTTATCATCCACAATCATATCTGGAATCCAATCATCCACAATCATATCTGGAATCTTATCATCCGCAGTCATATCTGGAATCCAATCATCCACATTCATATCGTCTAAAATTAGATCCAAAGTCCAATGTCCGCGTGCCAAAGTGCTTATTTTATCGTCTAACATGAATCTCTTATCGTCGTCGGCCGTCAGCGAAATCTTTTTGACTATTTCGGTATACAAGTCGTGATTTTCGCTTCGAATCGATTTCATAGTCTTATACACCGGACCACTTCCTAACAGACAATCTTTATACTCTTGGAAAGAGATGTTTTTCTTCACCACGCACGCTTTAACCCCTTTGCACTTCTTGATCTCTTCATCTTCTAGACGATAAGCATACAGTTTGGGTCTCAAGCCCATGAATTCGACGATTTGTTTACCGCCGCTCTCATCCTTAAATTTACCCAACACCTTCTTGTTGTCATTCGATTGAATGTTGGATGGGTGATCGAAGGGATAATTGCTCGTGTCGAACCATGCGGCCACGTCCTGAGATATATCTTGGTAGACGTCTTTCATCTCTATCTCATAAACTAAACTGTCCGTGTCGGTGAACAGTAGTTTGGCTTTATCACCAAATTTTCGTTTGATGTAATCGTAGTGAAACTCATACATCAATCGCTTGCTGATATCTAAGATGATCGGTCTGAGATAATACGGTTTGTCGAACTTCAGGTGCGTCTTTTGCATGTGAACAGCCACTAGATTTTCGTCGAATATGGTTCGGTGTTTGTAATTGGGTTTCGCCACTAATTTTTTAGCTCTTTTCTCAGACGTGATGAGTCGAACGTCAGTTCTCTTCCTGATGTTTTACATCGATTTACCGTACACGCAGTTGTTCATGAGTTTGAAGAAATCTTTTTCGAAATCATTCTCGGCTTGAATTCTGAGATTCGTGTTGAGATCGATGTATTTTTTCGTCCAAGGCTCTTCGTCGAATCGAATGATGCGATGTATGTCAACTAATTTCATCCCGTAATCGACGTATTGTTTCAAATTCTCACTGTAGATGACGTAGTTACGTTTGTTAAATAAACTGGGAATGAGTTTTTCCTTGTCTCCTTCATTCGGTTCCATGCATTCGGGAGCCAACGGATAATCATTGTGTAGATCGTGTAATTCTTCCGGATAGTTCAAATCGACTTCTAAAATGCAAGGATAGTCTCTCCATTTTTGCATCTCTTCCGGTTCCGTCACCCATTTGAAATTTCCAATCGGTAAAGGATGACTCATAGCCCAACCATACAGATTATTAGCGTCCCAATACTGTATGTATTTATTTGATCGTTTCAAATCGAAACCTTCTTTCATGTAGGGATTGTTAGCTTTAGAATATCTGTTTGAGATCATCGAGACACCACCTCTCGCAGCCCTTTTCGAACATGAGCAACATGTTCACGTCAGATAATAATTCCAATTGAACTTTGGTGGTCTTCAACAGAGCGTCCCACGCCAGACCGGGTGCGGTGAAATACCAAGCGGGATCTAGATCGTAATTTCGACAACAGACGTCTCGAAAATTCGTCTGCCAAGAGCAGAACGTCGGTCTTCAGATAGAGATCATGATAATCTCTCATGGTTTTCATATCGAATGATTTCCACACGTTTTTGGCGTGTTCATAATTCTCGTCGGAAATGTCGGATTCATATAATTTTGAATAAAAATCTTCTTTCGAAGGTAGTGCAGTGTCTTCAAATCTCTTTAGATCGTTCATGTAATCATAAGGATAGACTCCTTTCCTCAACATGACGTCTACTCGTTCTCCGAAATGTTCGCTCATGATTCTAAATTTGTCCTTGCTCATGTTATCGACAAATTTTTCCAGAGCGGTCAACATGAATTTAAAACTGTCGATGAAACATATGCCTCTACGAATGGATTTCGTTTTTTCTTCCAACGTATTTCCATCGATTACTCTTTTCTTTTCCATGAGCTTCCATTTCATGAAAGAAATGTATCTTTCTTCACTGTTCGCGATGCAATTTAATTCTTCGTGTGAGGTGCCGAGATTTTTCACGAACAGATGACTGTCGTAACCCAAGAGATTGTGAAACATCACCGGATAGAAAATGGCATCTCGATATTTTAAATTACACGTGCTGTGAGCTGGACCACGATACAGACCCATGTAATGATCATGGTCTCTAACCTTCTTATTTTCCTCCGAATTCTCGTCGAATGATTGTCTGCATATGTGACATTTGGTGGCTCTGTTATTTTCGTCCTGCTGCTCTCGCGTGATGATCATTTTCGCCGGAGTTTTGAATTTGTCGTATAACATTTGAATTTTTGATTCTAACTCTTCCACGAACCTTTGGGCCACGTCGTCGTCTTCATACTGTTTCGTGTAGGTGAAGGGACCCATGTCGTGTTGCGAGTCGAAAGCGCATTTCACGTAAATGCAATAGCCCGAAGGTATGTGTTTTTGATATCTTTCGACATAACTTTGAAGAGCATTGGGTTGACAGGAACTCATTTTCGCGGTGAAACATTCAAAATCGGCGTACACGACGAATGGTACTTTTAACCTTCTATTGTGATTTTCAAACTTCACAATGGTGTTGGGTTTGGGAATTTTGACGGCGACACCTTGATTTTTGTTGCAATATTCCTGATGTTTCGCTAACGATTTTTTGCTCTTAAACATGTTCATGCAGTTGCAACATAAACATACCTTATGTTCGTGTTTATTATTTTGTCTTGACAGTAAGCTCAGATGTTTAACCCAACAATAATGACGATTGTCATCATTCGAAATCAATAATAAAATAATTGTCTTTTCTCTTTCGAGATACGAAGTCTGTCTGAGAGGATAGATCATTCGTTTTTCATCGTCGTATCCCAAGACGTTCACCGCTACGGTGGGATTTTGAGCCTCAAAACGTTCGATGTGTTTTAACTCTGTTGGAAAAGTCACTCCGGTCCAATCGAGATTTTTAGAAGTCTTCTCGTAACGAGAACCTCTATCGGAGTTCATTTTGACAGGGTATAAAGCGGAGGTGACTGCCCATTTAAAACACTGGTCATCTTTATTTCTCACGTTGATCACAGCATTTTTTTTAGTTAAGAAATACGGTAATTTCACGTAGGAAGACCCTTTCAATGAATCATTTTCAGTTATGTGAATTTCGAGTTTCAACACCTCATTGAACGTCCAATTACTACCTTCATGTTGATAATTCACGAGAGACGTCAACATCTTGTCTTTCATCTTTTCGAAAACGTCCGATAAATCTGAACCTCGAAATACATGTTCGACGTTAGATCTGAAATATGCATTTTTCACGATGCTCTCGCCGGACTTCACGTCGATTTTATTCATCACGCAATGGAGTATCATCTTAATTTTTAGTCCCACATTCATGTATTTGCAAAACAAATCCAATACTTTCTTCTTCACCCGTTCCATGAACAATTTCGGATTGATTTTCTTTAACGAGGGAACCACGTCGAAAGTTTTAAAAATGCCTTTGATCGCACTCTCCCATTCTACGGACTTCGATTGAAATAGTTCCGTGGCGAGTCATGCTAGATATTCTTTTCCTTTCCCTTCGTTTATTGCTCGTCGAATTTCACTTGATATATCCCATTTGTCTAGAATCTGAAGTTTTCATTTTAGTTTTTCTTTTCTTTTCTTTTGAAACTTGAAGTTCTTCAACGGCTTTTCATTTAGTCGTCTTCTTATTTTTCACAATCGAAACGTTTTGGGTTTTTTTAGACAACGGCATTTCGATTCCTTTTACTATCTTTTTCTTCTTCTTCTCATTTTTCACAACCGATGCATTTTTTGACGTCGTTGCTATCAGCATTTCGTTTGCCTTTCCATCGTTTCGCAAATATTTCTGTATGACTTCAATTTTTTTTTATTTAGTTCTAGGATTTCTGAAATGTGAAATTTTTAATAGTTTACAAATCTCGTTTAACTGAGGTATGCTTTTCTCATTTAAATTTTCCATTTTTTTATCTGTTTGCTCCATTTGTAAGAATATTTTTTTTTCGAATTTTGTATTAAATAATTTGTTAAAAAGTTTTGTTTTTTTTTTACTCTTTATATATATAAAAAGATTTCTTTTTTAATTCCAATTTTTTTTCTTTAATGTGAAATATGTTGTTTTTTTTTCATGAAATTAATCAATTTGTTTATGTTCCTTAACATGAAAAAAATTGAATTAATACAAGAAAAAAAAAGGATGTTAAAATTTAACTTTTTATTTATATATAAACGAAAACAAACTTTTTTAACAAATTATTATTTAAATACAAAATTTAAAATATACATTATTTGCAAGAATTCATAAAAAAAAACAAATAATCGATCATGACAACAACACCTAAAAGATGCGAATTGAAACGAGTCGAAATATATAAGCTATCAGGTACTTATATCTATACATTAGAACAACACGATCCCATCGAATTGAACAAGGTTGAGATGGTGGACTTAGAGCGCTGCGACAACGAATATATGATGTGTTTGAAATTGGATGAAGCCATGCTCGATTTGTTTTACGAGTATCAAAGCGATCTGCTGAATAATATCATCACCAAATACAGAAAACTCAACAAGAACGATTTGACTATGTTCTATGGAAAAAAAATATTTCCAATAATCTCACTCGAACTCGTGGATAAATCGGGTGGTGAGAGCGCATTCACCGATGTAAAAAAACTCAAAAGAGTAAAGATAAACATTCAAGACATTTTGGTAAATGGAAAAATGACGCATGTCAACATGCTAATAATGGACTTGGAAATATAAACAATAGAGAGATTGATTTTTAGTGAAGAAGAAGGAAAAAAGTAATGAGATCTAAAGATGATCTCATTACTTTTTACAAAAAAATTTTCACATTAAAGAAAATTAAAATTAAAAAACTTTTTTTTTATATATATATAAAGAGCAAAAAAAAAAAAAACAAAACTTTTTAAACAAATTATTAAAATACAAAATTTAAAATATA
The DNA here is from genome assembly GCA_031216915.1 of Pictodentalium vernedei. Classification (NCBI taxonomy): domain Eukaryota; kingdom Metazoa; phylum Mollusca; class Scaphopoda; order Dentaliida; family Dentaliidae; genus Pictodentalium; species Pictodentalium vernedei. The sequence goes on from CM062288.1 coordinate 277,448,525, forward strand.
CATTATTGCAAGAATTCATAAAACAAAAAAAAAACAAATAATCAATCATGACAGCAACACCTAAAAGATGCGAATTGAAATTGAAATGAGTCGAAATGTATAAGAAATTCGGTCATAAAATCTATAGATTACAACAACACGATCCCATCGAATTGAACGAGGTCGAGATGAAGGACTTAGAGCATAAATACAACAGATATAAGATGACTTTGAAATTGGATGAAGCCATGCTCGATTTGTTTTACGAGTACCAAAGTGATCTGCAGAAAATCGTCATCGCTAAAGATAAAGAATTCGACAAGGACGATTTGACGTTGTTCTATGGAATTTACATATATCCAAAAATCTCACGTGAACTCGTGGACAAATCAGATGGTGAGAGCGCGTTCACCGATGTAAACTCAAAAGAGTAAAGATAAACATTCAACACATTTTCAAAAAAGGAGAAAACACGAGTGTCAACATGCAAATAACAGACTTGGAAATATAAACAATAGAGAGATTGAAATGTTAAAATTTAACTTTTTATTTATATATATAAAGAGAAATAACTTTTACAAAAAATTTTTACGTTAAAGAAAATTAAAATTAAAAAACTTTTTTTTATATATATATAAAGAGCAAAAAAAAAAAAAAACTTTTTAAACAAATTATTAAAATACAAAATTTAAATATACATTACTTGCAAGAATTCATAAAACAAAAAAAAACAAATAATCGATCATGACAGCAACACCTAAAAGATGCGAATTAAAATTGAAACGAGTCGAAACGAATAAGAAATTAGGTTTTAAAATCTATAGATTACAACAACACGATCCCATCGAATTGAACGAGATCGAGATGAAGGATTTAGAGCATAAATACGACAAATATAAGATGACTTTGAAATTGGATAAAGCCATGCTCGATTTGTTTTACGAGTACCAAAGCGATCTGCAGAAAATCGTCATCGCTAAAGATAAAGAATTCGACAAGGACGATTTGACGTTGTTCTATAGAAGTTACATATATCCAAAAATCTCACGCAAACTCGTGGACAAATCGGGTGGTGAGAGCAAGTTCACCGATGTAAAAAAAACTCAAAAGAGTAAAGATAAACATTCAACACATTTTCGAAAAAGGAGAATACACGAGTGTCAACATGCTAATAATGGACTTGGAAATATAAACAATAGAGAGATTGATTTTTTTTAGCGAAGAAAATATGATGTGTTTGAAATTGGATATTACCCATATAATATAATAACGTTTCCTTTTTTCTTAAATTTCAGCGTCGATTCTTCTTTTCTTTTTTTTTTTTTGGTGATATGCTACGTTTTTTTATAACAACACATTTGTTTATCCGAATCATAATTATGAACGAATGTTGTGCATCTCTTGGTAATACTCGCATCATTACCATTCTCTTCAGAAGGTAGTGGTGACTGTGGAAAGCGTCTCATTCTTTTCAATTCCAACCGTCTATCCCGCTGTTTATCTAACTCTTTCATCAGTTCTTTCCTTAGATAGCCATCATTAGCGTCTAACCATTTTTCCACATCTTTTTCGCACTCTATCTCGTGATATTCATCATTATCGTCTAATTGTTTTTCCACCTTTTTATCCATTTTATATATTATTTTATACTTTCTATGATTTATATTTTATATAATTATATAATGTTTTTCTTATATTATAATAACATATTCAAAATCGGTATATTCTTAAACAGTGAATTCTCACCAAGCAACAAACCCTTACCGAGTCGCTCAACATTCTGTCCACTCTTCAGATAGAGACCTTTCCACTCAAAGAGTTGCCACCTCTAACGGGTTCTAGATACAATCCTTTACCGCTGTCATCTACGTGAATGCGACACACGGCTCCTCCCTTCTTCAAAAACAGTCCGCTACCACCCATTAATTTCTTAACTGCCGAACTCGCGAGTCCCGTGAGAGCACCCACGCCGAGAGTCTTTCAGAGAAAGGGTAGTGCCTTTGCGGTGAAGGGTAATGCTTTTGCGGTGATTCCTGCCAATAGCGGTATGAAACCACCTTTCATTCTCAAATTGTATCTCAGTTGAGCGGGACTCAATCTCACCATCAACCCTCTTCCATCACGAATCGCTTTCTCCATCCTTTTGATTTGACTTTTGGTCCAGGCGATCGAATCCTGACCACCTCTCATCAGATCTTCGTGAGTGAATTTTAATTTCTCCGCCTCGCCTCGAGTTCTTAACGCTCTCTCAAGTTTCTTCCTCTGTCCTGCGGATATGTTCACATTTTTTTTCACGTATTCTGTCATAATTCTTTTTTTTAAAATATATTTACTTCAATTGTTTTCTTGTTTTAATGATAATTATATATATTAAATAATTTTTGTAAAATTAATATTGTGTTTATTTTATTATTGTTATCTATATATATACACAATATTTTTTTTTTTTGCTTTTATATTTCTCTTATGTGAAATCATATCATCACCCTCTCTCCGCGAAGATCTAACAGTTCACCATTTTGATCCGTCAATGTGGTTTTGAGACTATACAACATGTCTAAAGTCACTGGTAGATAAACTAAATTTTGAGGTCACTCCACGATCTTATAACCCGGCGACACGTTTGGAAAGAAGGAATAGATCGTCAGTTGAGCGCTACCATTCACGTAGCTTCCAGCAATCATATCCACATTCACCAGAATGCTATTGACTGTGAGAATGTCAACTGTATTTTCAGATGCCGCATGGCCTCGATACATCTTTCGATCGAATCCCAGCATCTTGCCTATAGAATCATCCGTGTTGAAATCCACTCGAAAATTATCTTCCAAATCGAACATCATCTGTAAGGTATTAGGATTGGGAGCGAGTCTGATCTTGTAGCTTCCCTTTCCATCTGTCTTCATTCGAGTCTGAATGTAATTGTTCAAAGCGTCTATGTCGTAACTTCCTTTGGGAATTCGAATCTCCAACCAATCCACTCCGTCGGAATACTTGAACGAGTTATTCTTTTCGGTGACGTTGGGAAAGGAATAATAAGTCTCCAGATTCACCAACGCCATCTCGTATCTTTTCTCTCTATTCAATTCGATGGAAGGTTCGAATTTCGTAGCGAATCGAGTCGAATCACCACTCACCATGATTTGAATGGATTGTTTTGCAGCCGTATTCTCGGCTATCCATTCTAACAATTCTCCTTGTTCGAACATTATATTTTAATTTTATTTTTTATTTTTTCAAAACTAAATATTTGAAGATTTATTATTTTCTAAATTTTTTTTATTTTCACGCTCTATCTTATTATCATCAGAAACATAAAACTTGTCGAATCCACACCGATATTTTCCGCGATTAAATTCGCTGGTCAAATCGATCACGACGAAATTGTAATGTCCTCCATCCCAAACCCTCTTGCAGAATCTCCTGAATTCTGCCACGCTCATGTCATTTGTGACGTGATCGCCGTAGATGTGATTGAGATTCTTGAGATCTTGGCGAAAGAGACATAGAAAAGTAGCGTTATCCCTTATCGTCTGTCTGGGCAATCGAAAATAATTCTGCGACAGGTAGAAACAGTCCACGTTGCTGTGTCGACCCCTAATACGATTTGCATCGGTTCTTTCTCTCCAAAAGCAGACCGTCGAAAATCATGAGATTCTTATCTTCCGATTTCAATTCTCTAGGATCCGGAACGTCGCTAGCGTTCTCATAAAATCGTCACTCGACGTTCGAAGATGCATTTCTCTTCATCAGTTCCATCGCCGCACCGTCCAAAATGGTTGAAAGAGGAGCTTCACTTTTGTCGAATTCCTCCCTACTGTCAAAGATTCTGGCTATGACATCCTTGGGCAATCTTCCAAATCACCTCTTTTCCGTGTACCGTACACGATTCGATTTCTGACGTAAAATCCACAAATGGATTTCCGTGTACGCCTCCATAGAGATTTAGTGTTAAAATCATGTACAGACACGGATGATTTAGAATCAGCAAGATGATGATTTAGAAACGGCAACACGTTTTTTGCTCGCAATTTAACACTGAATCCTATGGGGGAAACCCATTTGCCGATTCCAAATCAGACGATACACCTCTTTTTCCTTAAAATTTCATGCGTTTTTTCACTCTTGAGCGATTTGTATATGGAATCCAGTGATTTGGAATCGGCAAATCCGATTCCAAATCACCCTAAAAAACGAAAAATCGTGTACCTGTACACGATTTTAACACTAAATCCTATGGAGGTGTACATCGATGTACATGTACATGTACGGTACATGTACAAAGTGATACCGAATCAGCCTTTATCACCTACTGTGCTACACCGATAAATTGGGGAATCCGTAGTAAATAAAGTCGTTTTCGGTGATTTGGAGGGATTGTCGGGTTTATTTGGGTAATTCTACAAATCGGGAATTTACTCTTCTACAAAGGAACACATCCTCCGAACATACCCCTGTCTTGTTAGAAGGTTTTGGGTCACATAGCAACCACGTGCTACCATAGAAACCAAGATGGCGGCCTCCAGTATACAAAATGGCCGACGGAAACATGTATCACCCTAACAACATGCGCTGCGCATGCACACTCACACCACGTATAACTATGGAGATGGCATCACAAGATGGCTGCTCATGCGGGTTACCATGACAACCAAACATGGCGCCACTGAGTCACGTGACATGACGTCACTTCCGGGGTCCTGCCCGGTGTCCTGCCAATGAGGGCCCTCCGGGTACATGCTATACTACTGAGTTCTCAAAATGGAAGTTGGGATTTTAATTTGATGGGCTTGTAGTTATTTTTAATGGACATTTTATGCAAAATGTTGTAAAAACAGGAAGTATATAAACCAACAGAACTCATCTTACATGTGAAGTTGCTAATGATGCTTAATGGAGAGTTAATCTGAGTTATGCCTGGAATGTTCCACAATCAGAAGTAAAGCATCAGTGAACAAGTTTTCAAATTTGTTTGCAAATTTTCATTTACATTTTGCGATACAAGATAATCAACTGCAGCCTAATAGACTGCAGTTGATTATCTTGTATCGCAAAATGCTATACATAATTTAACATTGTGTTGCTTTTTGCAAGTTTTGCATAGCAAAAAGCGACGCGACACCGCTTATTTTGAGCCCTGAGTCTAATACAATGATATAAGTAGTAGGAGAGCGATAGATCGGGCCTGTTGGGGGGCGGGGGGGGGTTACTGGGGGACCTAGGATGTTATGTCATAGTCACGTGATCTAGCCACGTCATGTTTGGTAGCCCGCCTGAGCGGCCATTTTGTGACGCCATCCCAATAGTGGTACGTGGTCTTAATGCACATGCGCAGCGCGTGTTATTAGGGAGACACGTGTTTCCGTCGTCCATTCTGTATACTGGAGGCCGCCATCTTAATTTCTATGGTAGCGTGCGGTTGCTATGTGACTCAAACGCCTGCAGTAGGGCGGGTGTGTATTCTGAGGGTGCGTTCGATTGAATAAGAGTCAATCTAATTACCCCAAATCCTCGTTTACTTAGATTTATCCAAATAGACAATCACAGACAATCACTCCAAATCACCAAAACCGACTTTATTTGATACGGATCATCCTTTTTCAAATATTAGGTGTGTTCCTTTGTATAAGAGTGGGTTGGTGGTTCGGATTTTCCCTAAAACCTCGTTTACTTCAAAGAAATACCCAAATCGACCCAACAATCCCTCCAAATCACCAAAAACGAATTTTGGTCGTATTCCCCAGCCCCCCTCCCCCCACAAACCCCCCCCCCCCCACCCCCCGTCCATCACTAGCACAAACTGGTACATCAAGCACGTGTCTATGTGCAGCATGTGATGTACACATGGTGGTAAACAGACATGCTAGATGAGAAGGCAAAGAATGCAGTGTGCTAAGGCGTACAACATCGTCTATGGTACACATTCTTTCAACCGATGCTAGGCAAGCACTTGTCTGGTAATTAGTAGGAGATGCACGAAACCGACCTGGCTGACTGGAGGGGGTATGAACTTCCTCCGAGTATGGGAGTCAAAGAGGTCATGGGGAGGGCAGAAGAAGGTAAGGGTGCGGTCATATTTTAAAAAAAAAATCAATAATTTTAATTGCTATTTATGACGTATTCCCCCTAACAATTGAAAGGAGTTAGCAGATAATTTTAATCGGTATGACGTCATAACTTCACAAGCAATTGAATCACGTTGATCATTTAAATGAAATTGGTGATTAATTTAGTAAATTTAAATGGCGTAACAAGCTGGTCTTCAATAATTTTTGTTAAAGAATCTATCAAATGGATAATTAATTTTTAAATTAAATTTAAATGGCGTAACATTTATAAACACCAGTAACTGAAAAGCTATTGGTTTCAATAATTTTCGTTAAAGAACCTATCAAATGGATTTTGAAGTATTTAAATTTTTTAACAATTATTCATAAAAACTTCTCGGAATTTCATTTCTTGAAAAACAAAATGGTGCAGCGGTTTGTGAGAACGACAAACCTATTATACATGTACATGGCATGCCTCGATAAAGCAATTTATTCATTACGGTCTGTCGTTTATCACAACACCCTTAGGCAAAACTGTTGTTGCAAATAATATCAATTGTGTTAAACAAGTTCCAATGCTTCTTTCTTATAGAAAGCTCAATAATTGACAAAGGCAAGTTAAACTAGAGAATTGTAATTTGTTGTACAAATTACGGGCTTTCCCAACTTTTTAATGTGAAAAGGCAAACTGTATTGTACACAAAACTATCGACCAGTTTTGAAAACAAAAAATTTAGTGGAAATCAAAGTTTTTGTGATGCTACTAGTTTTTATGCAGCCAAAACAGATATTTGAGATACAGCAGGACACCAAAACATTCAACACAAAATTTGCTCTTCAATAATTACAGAATATTTTCATAGAAAGCAAAACAAGCGATGTCCTTTGTGCTTTGGAAAAAATTAGTACATATGAATTATGGGCGCACGGGCCGGGGTTTCATGAAGGACTGTGCCCCAACCCACCCCTGAGTCAGGAAGGAGCCGATTTTACGGCCAATATGCCAGAAAATTTCGGACAATTTAGTTGCCAGAAATGACCACAAAACATTTTGGTTTTCCACACAAAATGTTGTTTTCCTATCTCATCACTTAGAAGTTGCAAGTAAACTGACCATTATACTGTACCAGTTGATTCAGTGGAACCGTATCCACGTTAATATTATTCATTTATAATCACACAAGTACACATAAAGACCTTTATTACTGCATATTATTACGGGAGCACGGTGGCTCAGAAGGTAGAGATGATTGTTGCAATCCAAGAAGTCGTCGGTTCGAATCCCGCCTGTGGCAACCACATTGTGTCCTTGGGCAAGACACTTCATCCCTATTTAATTTCCCACGTGGGGGGGGGGGCATGATGGCGATGTGTACTAAGGGTACTTTGAGGGTGCACTTGTCTTCAACCAATGCTAACCCTGCTTTTGTGGAGTTAGTATGTTGGGGAGTCTGAGTCGCTTGCCATTACTCGGTGGTTCTCTCCAGGTAATCAATGGCAGGGAGACCCCCCCCCCCCTCCCATACTCACATTTGGCATTTCCTCCTAAGATTCAACTTGTTCGGGCTAAAAGAGTTCATCCCCACCCCCCTGAAAAATAGCCCTGTACGCCTATGCAATGAATACCTGGACTTGAATAAATACCTATATTATGGTCATGATATAGCTGTAGATGCTGAAAGTGACCTTAAATATCAATAATTAATTTATTCTCTATCATTTTGTCTGTTTGTGAATGTGTGGGATTTGTCAACAAACGAGGGTAAGCTTCCTACTCCATGATTTCACAATTTTTCCAACATATCTGTTTCAGATACAATGAAATACATGTAATATGAGTTACTGTCACACACAAATTAGTTGTTTATTTGATATGGTTTAAACCATCTAGAGAGCTAGTATACACAGTGATGGGTACAGTTCAAGTCAAAATGAGTTGATTAAAGGGATGTTGAACAGCTTGTTAATATTTCTAGCATTACATTACTACTTTGCTATTTATTGACAGAAGGATTTCACATAGGGTTTCTCTGACGGTATTTATTTATTGGTGTTTACGGTCACATACTTATCCACAATGGCTAATCGTGACCGTGACAGTTTTATGGGTGGGGGAAGTCGGAGGACCCAGAGAGAACCACCGAGCATCGACGAGCAACTGTCAGCTCAACATTCTAATTATTTTCAAGCTCCGCTGAAGCAGGGTACAAGCGGTTGAAGACATGTGCACCATTGACATGCAGTACGCCTTAGTACATGGCGTCATCGTGCCTCCATGTTGGTAACCGGGATAAAGTGCCTTGCCCAAGGACATTTTTTTAAACAATATTTTCATTTCCTCAATGAAATGGGGTTTGGCGAACAGGCAATGCCTGTATTAACGCCGTACCCTACAGAGAAATACAATACAATACAATGGTGCAGGTGCAACTGTACATAAAACAGAAACTGATCCAATGAATTGGAAAGAAAGAGAAAGTACCATACTATATCCCACCATCTCCTTTAAATAATTTACCTATCTATTGGGTGTGGAGGCATTCTACTTTCATTTATACGATAGACCCACTAAAATCTCTCTCACCCAATACAGCAAAGGTCATTGTCAGGGTTCTCTTCCACTGGAAATAAACCATTCACTGGAATCTCATTGTTTCCATAATATATTCTTGAACCGCACTAAATATACTGACGTTTTCCAAGGCAGTTTTCTCCGTATCCCCATATAGCATAAGAGTGATATTAGTGGTGTGGCCCAATTTTATTAGAAGCGTATTTCTTTGTTCTGCATATACAGGACACATTAATAAATAGTGTTCAGTGTCTTCATATACATGACCACAGCCACAGGAGGCATTATCACTTAAAACTCTATCAAATTTATGTCCGATTAAGTCACTACAACTTAACCGCAGCTTCGAGTGAACGATTTGTTCCTTTCTGCTACCCACATAATAAAACCCGGGGACGACATTGTCGTTAATTGCAAGTTTCTTCTTAAAATGATCTACGGAAGTACAGTTCTGCAGATCTGCGGTTAAGCCGTTCCAAAGTTTTACCACTGATGGCAAAAACGAGTTAGAAAACCTGTTCGTGTTACATTTAATTTCCCTTAACAAGTTCGAAGATCTTAGCGAGTAATAAGTCAGTTCTGATACAGGTTGCGGAATGAGCAGCCTAATGTAGTTTGGGACGCTTGTGAACATAATCTTATACAACGCTACTAATTTGTGGCGTCGTCTACGCTCTTTGAGTGGTATGAAACCAGATTCTCTATAGATAAGTTGATGACTTGTCCCCCTAGTGACCCCTATTATGGTTCGTAGAGCATCCAAGTGTAAATTTTCTAGAAGTGTTGATTTAGTTTCCGTGCAACCATCCCATATAACATTGGCATAATCAAACAGCGGGAGAATGAAGTATTGATATAAAATTTCCAATGCGTGTCTGGACAATCTGTATTTTAGGCTTCTAAGACAGTTTATCATAGGGCTGACTTTACTTATAAGACTCTCTATGTGTGAATCCCATTGTCCTGTTTTTGAAAAGATCAACCCAAGATGTTTATGAGTGTCCGTCTCTTCTATTTGCTGTCCTAGGAGGTAAAGATGGGGCGAAGCGTGGGATTTACTCTATTTGAGATATACAGCGATTCGGTCTTTAGTGGATTAAATATAACCTGCCATGTTTTAGACCACAGGGCAATTTTTCTCAGGTCATTATTCAAAACTTCTGCTGCTAATTTTGCATCTTCGATTACCAGATAAAGTGTTGTATCATCGGCATAAAGTCTAATATTGGAAGTAATATCTTTAACAATATCATTTATGTATATATTGAACAGGAGGGGCCCTAAAACGGATCCCTGTGGTACGCCAGCTTTAATGGTTTGATTTTTGGATTTCTCCCCATTTACAACTACATACTGTGAGCGATTTGTTAGGTAGCTTTTAAACCACGCTAGTAGGTTACCTCTTATTCCAATTGAGTCTAATTTATGCCATACTCTATCGAATGCTTTACTTATATCACAGAATACTAATCTGACTTCTTTATTGTTGTCCATATTACTAGCAATGTAGTTTTCAATATCTATTAATTGGTAAATTGTACTGTCACCCGGAATGAAGCCTGACTATAGGGGTGTTAACAATTCGTTTTCCACCAAGAAAGAAAAAATGTGTCTAAAAATTACTTTTTCCAGAAGTTTTCTGACAGAACTTGTCAAAGAGACTGGCCGATAGTTTACCTTGTCATTAACTGATGATTTCTTGTGGATAGGGACAACACTGGCTTTCTTCCATAAACTTGGGAACTCATTACGTGATAGCGACAGATTAAAAAGATATGTCAGAGGGAAAGTTAACTGTTGAGCACATTCCTTAATGATTCTGTTATTAATTAAATCTGGTCCGCTAGCTTTCTGGGGATCTAAGTTACTAATAACTGACATTACTTCTTCTTCAGAGATTACTATGGATTCCAGGCTCATTTCACAACGTGGGATGGGTGGTAGTTCTTTGTCATCGACAGAGTTAGCTTGATCAACAAAATACGTATTTAGTAAGTCTGCAATCGAGGTTGTATCTCTAATTATATCCCCATCTTGTTCGAGTGGCGGGAAAAATTCATGCGAAACATTGTGCTCTTTAGGGAATGATTTAAGTGTCCTCCACCAGTGTTTACTGCCAAAGTTACGAGTTGATACATAGGTTTCAGTTTTAAGATCGTATTCTGCTTTGGCTGTCCGTATGAGTGATATAGTTTCATTTCTATCATGCCTAAATCTAGCCCAATCTTCGGCCCTATTTGTCTGCTCAGCTATTCTGTGCGATCGATCGCGCACTCTCATCATTTTACGGATCGTTGAATTCATCCAAGCTTTATCTTTCAAAAACGTATTTCAATGGTTTTATTTGGTATGTAGTTTTTAGCTGATTCAATGATATATGATGTAAGGCTTTCTGTGGTATCATTTAAATTTACCGTAAAAAAGTCTTCCCACGTAGTTTGTGCAAAATGTGCCTGTAATCCGTCTATATCCATATTACTATAATCCCAAATTTGTCGTTTAAAACAGGCAATTTTACTCTTTGTGAATTTTAACGTAACAGCAGTAGCATGGTGGTCACTACAAAAGGGAGGAATAACAGAACAATTTCCACCTAGAGTTAGGCACGATACTAAAATTAGATCAAGCAGACTGTAGGAGCGTTCAGTTACTCGCGTGGGGTCTTTGACAATTTGAGATAGGCTGTAGTCGTTTTCCAGTTGCCTGATCCTTGGGTGAGTATTCTTGAGACAGTCAAGGTTGAAATCTCCGACTATCACGCATTTCAGCGACATGTCATTTCTTGCTCTTTGGATAGATTCATCAATAAGACTCCAATAATAATTATTGCCAGTTGGGGGCCTGTATACAACTCCGAGTATAAATTTCTGATTTTGACTTCGAATTTCTGTCCAGATTAATTCTAAGCCTGGGATTTCAAGATCATGCCGACGTTTCCAAACTATGTCAGACTTAATATAAACAGCCACTCCTCCCCCAGTCCCTCCCCCCTGTCCATACGAATAGGTGGGTAATGTTAGCCTTGTATTTGAATATCATTATTTTGAACGGCATTTGTCAACAAAGTTTCCGAAACAGAAATGATATCATAATTTCCTAATTCAGCGTTTATCATATCAGTTTTGTTGCGGAGACCTCTAACATTGATGTGCACAATCTTTATTTCTCCAGGATTAACTTCAATATCCCCACTTGTAAACAAATGCATAAAAATCATTATGCTTAAACCTCGAACTCCAACCGTACATAGAAGCATCACAAGAAGAAAGTCATCGCGATTCAAAGTGGATTTTAGTCGGCCTCCACCCCTGAAGAGCCCAATTCTCGCGCGATAAGTCGATATATCGTCATCCATTTTGTACCATCAGTATACATGTAATACGAGTTTGCGAGAATTTTTCTTTCAAGTTTCGAATTCTAATGTGAGACGAAAATGGTACATTTCTCAGATCAGTTTCCGTGCAAAAACATTTTAAACAGAAAAACAAAATGAAATTTAAAATAACTGATGGATGTCGTTTCATTGAAACGAAAAATGGTATTTAGGTGATGCTGTATCAGATAGAAAATTAATGATTTTAATGTTTCTTACAAAACATTCATACATTCACATAACGATGGGCTTTGGTGGCCATTGAAATAAAAAAAAAAAAAAAATGGAGAAAACAAAAGAAGGAAAATGTGGGCACCAAAGCAAAAACCAATAACCTCCTTGTCCGTATTTCATTTTCAGTTGAACACAAAATACAATTTTGTTTATATAAATATGTTCTATTATAAACCATTGGAGAGTGCTTGTGGGCACCCTCCAACAATTTGCAACCAATCCTATTTGGGATAACTAAATTAGACCACCAATCTTGAACATCAGAAACCACTCAACAAGTATCATCCTACCAATAAAATATTCTAATTGCATTTTGATAGCGCAGAAGAGTTACCTCATAAAATTCTTGGACGAGATAAGTAAATTATCGTAACATGTAACTACCTGTTGGAAATCTGTTCATTCACAGTACGCTAGAGAGTACCCATGAACACTCTCCAGTGAACAATAAGGAAACAGTTCCATGTCAACAAACCGTCACTCAAACAACATAAAATGCCATTGGTTTATAATGGCATTGAAAGTTCCATATCTACCTCATAAAATTCTCAGAGAAGGTAAATATATTATCATTAACTAACTACTGGCCAGATAATGGGCGTTAAGCAACTCCACATTGTGTGCCTAGGTACTGAAATACTGGTGGAGGCTTCTGCATTTATTGCACTTATATTAATGGTCATGGTCCCAATATCTGTTGGAATATGTATTCATTCACACTTAAATTCACTCAAACCAACATAATATGTATAGAAAACTGAAATACTAGGGGAAACTTCTATTGCCCTAATATAAATGGTCATGATTGCAATATCTGGTTGAACAGTACTTGTAGAGTGTCCAGGAACACTCTCCAAAAATCTCTAAGAAAACAGCTCTATTTCAGCAAATGTTCATTCAACCAACTCTTATGTTTATGACAGAATAGAAGAGTTACATACGAACTCATGAAGTTCAAGTGGAAGGTAAGTATTCAAGTAAATTTACCGTTAACTATTTGCTGGCTAGACACTGCAAACGCCTTTATAACACCACAATATAAGCACTGTAGTCACTACAAACAACTATTAGCTGGAATATCTGTTGAGTCCACCAGAAAGCGTCCATGAAACCCTCTCCAGTAAACTATTAGGACACAGTTCAATATCAACAAACTTTCAATCAACCAACATAATATGCTGTTGCTTTATGATGGCATGGGACAGGACATTACGTGGGTCGTCCCAGATAGGGATCAGACTCGGGACCTCTATCATAGAAGTCAAACAGTCTACTACTGAGAAAATGTGCTTTCTTTCCTGGCGGTATTCACATTTGTACAGCCAAACTGGTGTTGGATAACACGGAACACCAAAACTTATAACACAAAATTTGTTCCCCATTGATTTTTTGAAAGCAGTTATGAAAAGCTCAAAGAGCTCTTTCCTTTTTTTGTTTTTGGACAAGTGAGTATTCACTCAAAGTCATTTTTTGCAGACAGTGCTATTTTTTAAGTGGCCAAAGCACATGTTTCATTAAGTCCCAGAACATAACTAAAGCCGGATTTATTGATTAAACATCTCTGCATATAGCAAAGCAAAGTGTCTCAAATTAACCCATTCCAAAATGATAGTAGAGAGTAACCAAAGTTGGATAATTTGGGTATTTCCAAATGGTACACTTATTCTCACTCTCATTGTGCTTGAGGTTTAAATCTGAGATTGAAAAGGTATACCAATCTTACTCAGGGAAGGTGAGTACAGAAAAGGACGAAATTAATCAGAAAATGAATTTTGTCTGACGGTACTAATATTTGTACGAGCAAAACTGGTACTGGATTTATTTATTTATTAGGTTTTAACGACACATTAACAGCCAAGGTCATATTATGTCGGTGACAGTTGTATGGGTGGAGGGAGCCGGAGTACCCAGAGAGAACCACCGAGCAATGACGAGCAGCTGCCAGCTCCCCAACATAATGCCTCCGCACTGTAGTATAGCAGGGTTAGATTGGTTGAAGACATGCGCACCATCGACGTGCAGTATGCCTTAGTACACGGCGTCATGGTGCCCCCATGCGGACAGTCGGGGTGAAGTGATCGGGACACAATTGGAATATATCCGACAGATACAATGTCGGATATATTCCACTTATGTCCCTATCATGCAAGGCAGCAACTTGAAATTCTCAGAATGTTTCCTACTGTCCCTGACCGTCAGTTTAGTATTTTTCTCAAGTGCCGAGACCGCGTGGAAATACCGTGGATCAGGTGGAAACCGAGGGCACGATTCGTCCCTACTTTATTCTCAACTCAACGACTTTTCCATTCATTATTTACCTGTCACCGGCTGAGTTTGGTATTATATTTGTCTATTTGATGAACTTTTCAACCTTAACTATTTGCGGCTTCATGTAGCACCACTGAAAGGCCATTGCACGGTTACCAATATATTCAGGGATTGATTTTACGAAAATAACAATTATTCCGACTATACCCACATGGGAACTCCTAAATATGCCAAGGGTTAAACTTTTGATAATGACGTATAAAACAGAAGTTGCCATGCTATGCTTGCTGCATGCAGGCACAGAAAACATTCAGCGCTCAATGAATTAGGAATGGAGTAAATTGTCACTTGAACCTACGAAATTCTGAAAAAAAATTTTCGACGGCATCTGCCATTATGCATCTGAGACAGGGATTGCGTTAAACTTTACAGCAACCTTATAACAGAAAATATTCTTGGAATTGAACTGTGAATCCGAATTTCGAAAGCATTTTCGGATATTCTATTTCACACTACCACCGCACGCTTATCAATATTCAGTGATTTTATGAAAATTAAAATTACTCCGACCGTACCCATAAGGGCCGTCTCGAATCTGCCAACGGTTAAACTTTTAATAATAACATATAAAACATAAGTTGTCATACTATGACTGCTGCATACAGCCACAGAAAACGTTCAGCGCTCAATCAATTAGGAATGGAGTAAATCGTCACTTAAACTTACCAAATTCTGAAAACGCGAGTTTTTTTTTTGGACTGCACCTATCTTTATGCAAACAGAACGAGCATAGGGTTAAACTTTACAACCAAACTTACAACAGCAAATATGCTCGGTAGGCAATTGTAAATACGAACATGTAAATGATGTTTCGATATTCCTTTCGAAAATGGAAGAAAAGTGAGCTCCAAATTAGCCAATTTTATGAAGAATTTTAGGGCACTCAAATTCAAGGCCCGAAAACTTGGTGAAGGTTAAAACTTTGAATAAAATATATAACAGCAAAATTGTTCTTGGATGAAGGCCCAAATCCTCTCATGGAAAAGGTTTTGAGACAATATGGCTCCAGTGCTGAGAAAGTGTATGTAAACGTTGGCGAAAATGACAATTATTCTGACAGTACACTTATGGGAAGTTTCAAATTTGCCAAGGGTTAAACTTTTAATAACAAGTGTTTGACCACCGAGGTGGTATTAGTCCCCTCCCCTGCGGCGCTTTTGTGGCATAAGGTGTTTTTGTCACAGAAGACACTAGAGTATATAAGCATCTTGGATTTTTAAAAAAAAATTTTGAGCGTGCATCATCCCCTCAGAACCATTTATCCATGTACCATATATGAAAGGCGTAGCTTGAACCATGTTGGAGGGAGGGGTGGTAACATAAAATAGAGAAAAAAGCTTAAAAAAACACAACAAAAATGGCCGCCATTCTGCCATCTTGGATTTTGAAAAATAAATATTGACTGTGCATCATCCCCTCAGAACCATTTATCCATGTACCAAATATGAAAGGTGTAGCTTGAAGCATATTAGAGGGAGAGGTGGTAAAAACAGACAGACAGACAGACAGACAGACAGACAGACAGACAGACAGACAACAGACAGACCAGACAGACAGACAGACAGACAGACAGACAGACAGACAGACAGACAGACAGACAGACAGACAGATGTTAGATTTTGAAAAAAAAATATTGAGCGTGCATAATCCCCTCACAACATCCTTATTCCATGTACCATATATGAAAAGTGCAGCTTGAACCATGTTGGAGGGAGTAGTGGTAACATAAAATAGAGAAAAAAGCTTAAAAACACAACAGAAATGGTTGCCATGGCGCCATCTTGAATTTTGGAAAAAAAATATTGAACGTGCAACATCCCATTACAACCCTCTATCCATGTGCCAGATATAAAAAGTGTAGCTTGAACCATATTGGAGTGAGGGGTGGTAACATAAAATAGAGAAAAAAAGCTTAAAAAACACAACAAAAATGGCCGCCATGCCGCCAACTTGGATTTTGAAGAAAAAATATTGAACGTGCACCATCCCCTCCCAACCCTCTATCCATGTGCCAAATAATAATAATAATAATAATAATAATAATAATAATAATAATAATAATAATAATAATAATAATATATCACTTATATAGCGCCTATCCTAATAAAAGCCCTAAGCGCTTTACAAAAGAAATCACGAATAAGATAGATAAAAATCAATAAAGTCACCCGATTTGTGTGTCAGCGAAGGGATAGCCTGGGAAGTTCCTCTGGTATAAGTAGGTTTTTAGTCCTTTTTTAAAACTTTCAAGAGATGGTGCATTTCGTAAGGTTTTGGGTAACGAGTTCCACACACGGGGCGGGCAGATCTTGAAAGCCCTGTCACCTACAGTCTTCAAATTCCCCGCGAACTGAGTTAAAAGCCCTTCGCCGCTAGATCGCAATGATCGCTGCGGCTTGTATGGTATGAGGAGTTCGCTAAGATAGCCTGGGAAGTTAGCCGAATTTCTCTGGTAGGTGAGTATTGCTAGTTTATATGTTATGCGGTCTTTAACTGGGATGTAGTGCAGCTTGGCAAAGGCGGGTGAGATGTGTTCCCTTTTCTTCGTCCGTAGAGCAATCCTAGCAGCAACGTTGATCAGCCTCTGTAAACGTTGGAGCTGGATGTCCGGGACGTCGAAAAGCAGTGCATTACAGTAATCTATTCGACTCAAGATGAATGACGAAATCAACTTTTTTGTGGCGTCTAAACTTAAATATTTTCGGATATGACCCAGCCTTCTAATTTCAAAATATACTGACTTACATATGTTTGATATTTGATAGGACATTGAAAGAGTGGTGTCCAAATGAACTCCGAGATTTTTCGCACTATCTGTGAAATGGATCAAGTTCTCGCCTACGGAAATGTGCTGAATTGTGATGGAATTTGCGACGGATTGTTTTGCGCACCACATCGCGTCGGTTTTGTCATCGTTCAGTTTGAGTTGGTTTGCCAACATCCAAGACTTCACCGATGACAAACATTCCTCGGCGTTTGAAACAAGCTGGGCGGATCGGTTAACTGTATCATGGTCATATAACTGTGTGTCGTCTGCGTACATGTGACACCCAACTCTGTGGCTCCTGATAATGTCACCAAGTGGTTGTGTATACAGGAGATATAGCATAGGGGGGCAAACCATTTAAGAGCGAATCTACGGATGCCGAAAGTAGTTTCGAGTCTACGAATTAAAATTGTATGGTCCAATGTATCAAACGCCGCCGATAAATCGAGGAGCGTTAGCAGGGACACTTTTCCTTCATCAGACGCGGTCAGAAGGTCAGACGTTATTCGGATCAGTGCAGTTTCAGTACTGTGTCCTTTGCGGTAAGCAGACTGGCACTTTCCATTAACGAATGATATTCCAGGTATTCTTTTAGTTGGGCAAGAACGAGCTTTTCAAGAATTTTGGAAAGAAAAGGGAGATTGGACACTGGCCTGTAGTTCTTTAGAGTTTCAGGGTCCTACGAAGGCTTTTTTAAAAGAGGCACAACAACAGCTCTTTTAAAGCATGTCGGGACAGTGCCAGAAGACAGCGAAAAATTCATCAAAGCAGTGACTGGGTCGATGATAGCATCAATATGCTTCAGAAAAAGTTCTGTGGGAATCGGGTCCAGTGTACACGATTTAGGAGGAGCTGAAGTGATAACTTTTCTAACCTCTTCACTAGAAACAGGACGGAATGACTGAAGCGGCGAGCCAATGAATGGTCGAAATTCGGCTTGCCCCTCATAAGTGTCAAATTGTGACCGAATAGTAGCAATCTTGTTATGGAAATAATCAGCGAAGGCATTTGGGAGGTTGTCCATTTCTATGTTGGTGGGAAGAGTGAATGATTTCATTTTCCCGTAGAGTTCACTCACTAGCGAATATAACACTTTGGATGATTTGGTGTTAGATATTCTCTCGATATAGTGATGTTGGCGAGCACGTTTTGTCATGAAGTTCACTTTATTGTTCTTGTCATGAAATATTTGACGGTGAACTGTCAAGCCAGTGTGTCTCCACTGTCGTTCTGCTTTGCAAATATGCAAAGTGTAGCTTGAACCATGTTGGTGAGAGGGGTGGTAACATGAAAATAGAGAAAAAAAGCTTAAAAAACACAACAAAAATGGCCGTCATTCCGCCATCTTGGATTTTGAAAAAAAATTTTGAGCGTGCATCATCCCCTCAAAACCATTTATCCATGTACCAAATATGAAAGGTGTAGCTTGAACCATGTTGGTGGGAAGGGTGGTAACATCAAAATAGAGAAAAAAAATTTAAAAAACACAACAAAAATGGCCGCCATTCCGCCATCTTGGACTTTGAAAAAAAAATTTTGAGCGTGCATCATCCGCTCAGAACCATTTATCCATGTACCAAATATGAAAGGTGAAGCTTGAACCATGTTGGTGGGAGGGGTGGTAACATCAAAATAGAGAAAAAAAGCTTAAAAAACACAACAAAAATGGCCGCCATTCCGCCATCTTGGATTTTGAAAAAAAAAATTTCTGAGCGTGCAAAATCCCTTCAGAACCATTTATCCATGTACCAAATATGAAAGGTGTAGCTTGAACCATGTTGGTGGGAGGGGTGGTAACATGAAAATAGAGAAAAAAGGCTTAAAAAACACAACAAAAATGGCCGCCATTCCGCCATCTTGGATTTTGAAAAAAAAAAATTTGAGCGTGCATCATCCCCTCAGAACCATTTATCCATGTACGAAATATGAAAGGTGTAGCTTAAAGCATGTTGGAGGGAGAGGTGGTAACATAAAAAACAGACAGACAGACGGACGGACGGACGGACGGACACTCCAACTATTTGGGTTTAAGGGCTTCGAAAAAAACATTTTATGTGTCCATCACCTTATTTTAGCTAGAACTCCACCCCCTCCACCCTAGAACTTATATTTAACCCTAACCCCACCCTATCCACTCAAAAACCACACCCTAACCCTAACCCTACCCTACCCTGACCCTAAACCCTAAAACCCCACCCCTGGCCCTAACCTCCACCCCAGGGACCTAACCCACCCCATCGTTAAGATCTACTCTGGGGCTACCCCTAACCCTAACCCAACCCCACCCCTGACCCTAACCCCACCCTAGCCGGACCAAAAGGTTTAGGGGGCTATGTTTTGGTTTAGGGGCTATAAAAACTAAAACCCCACCCCTGACCCAACCCCCACCCCACTGGCTCCAAACCCCCTCCAACCTTTAGCCCTGCCCTGGGGCTACCCCTAACCCTAACCCCACCCCTCTCCTAACCCTAATACTACCCTAATTTCGACTAACCCCCTAAAACTAATAGCTCCTAAACAGGTTTAGTTGGTCCGGACGGACGGACGGACGGACGGACGGACGGACGGAGTACAATCCTATAGTCCCCTTACGGTTCCCGCAGGGGACTAATAACATATAGAACAAAATTTGTCATACTTTGACTACTGCAAGCAGCTATAGAAAACATTCAGAGCTCAAGCAATTAAAAATGGAGTAAATCGCCACCCAAATTTACCAAATTCTGAAAAAATTGTAATTTTTTTGGACGGTACCTACTTTTATGCAATCAGAATGGGATAGGGTTAAACTTTACAACCAAACTAACAACAGCAAATATGCTCGATAGTCAATTGTGAATACCTACATGAAACGTGTTTGAAATTAACCCTTTCCAGAATGATAGAAAAGGCAACCAAAAAGGGCTAATTTTGGCATTTTCAAACGGTACTCTTATTCTCGGCCTCATTGTGCTAAAGGGATAAATCTGAGATTAAGAAGTAAACAGTAACTTTCTTCCACAATCATTGTTGCATCTAGCCATACCAAAATAATTATTACAACTACCTTGTAATTAGAAAAAAATTGCTCTTGAAGTTGGCGAAAATAACAAATATTCCGACAGTACCCTTATGGGAAGTCTCAAATCTTTTCAAGGGTTAAACTTTTAATAATAACATATAGAACAGAATGTGTCATACTTTGACTGCTGCAAGCAGCTATATAAAACATTCAGAACTCAAGCAATTAAAAATGGAGTAAATCATCACCTAAACTTACCAAATTCTGAAAAAATTGGAGTTTTTTTTGGACGGTACCTACTTTTATTCAACCAGAATGGGATAGGGTTAAACTTTACAACTAAACTTACAACAGCAAATATGCTCGGTAGTCAATTGTGAATACGTACACGAAAAGTATTTGAAATTAACCCCTTTCCAAAATGATGGAAAAAGCAACCAAAGTTGGCTAATTTTGGCATTTTCAAACGGTACTCTTATTCTCACCCTCATTGTGCTTGGGGGTTAAATCTGAGATTAAAAAGTAAACAGTAACTTTCTTCCGCAATTATTGTTGCATCTATCCAAACCAAAATAATTGTTACAACAACCTTGTTATTAGAGAAATTTGCCCTTGAAGTTGGTCAATTCTGAAGAAAAATTCTATATTCATGTCATTTTTGGCCAGTGGGGGTTAAAGTTGAAAGATCTGAGTGTTGATTGTGGTGTATCATATTATGCTCTAAATGTGTGGAAAATATGAGCTAAATAATTGTAAACAATTTTGAGACATTCGAAAAATGGTGAAATTTTGAAGGTTTTGGCAGAATATTTTGAAAACACGCGTTTTCACAGATATGACGATACCGCATTTCACTAGATTTTATGACATTACATAATTGTGCCAAATTTGGTCAAAATCGTACAGCTTGTTTTCGAGCAGTTCAATAGACAAAATTCAGGGAGGAAAAAAAAAATTAAAATAAAAAAAAAAATTAAAAAAATTAAAAAAATTAAAAAAATTAAAAAAAATAAAAAAAATAAAAAAATAGAGAAGAAAATTTTGAAAAAGAAGAATAACAATTGTCTTTCCCAAACTGGGTTTGGGAAAGCCTAAAAAAAAAAAATAAAAATAAAAATAAAAAAAAATAATAGAGAAGAAGAAAAAAACGTACTTTCATTTTTCGGCGTTGACATTGATGACGTCACCAAATAGCCCTATGATAATCATTACTAATCGGTCAAAACGCAGCTGGACTTTCGTTTATAGTTGTTGTTTTTTTTATTGGAGATTATATTCTCAACATTTCAAAATTATTGGCGTGATAAATTGATTGATATCAACGGATCAAGTAAAAGAAGTAAATTTTACGTTGTTTCGCACGCGTGTCGAAATTTGAAAATTTTTAGAACGACATGTTCCAACCAAATACTTGTAACAAACAGTGGTCCTGTTTTGGTGACAATCGGTGAAGGAAAAATAACCAAAAGTTCTTTTGATGGGAAGCAAATGAGAAATAAGTTACGATTACTATCATTCTTTCGGTGATTTCATATGTCATTCTTTAAATAACTTAATTAATTGTTGTAACTTACCTCATTTGCCAAAACATGTTTGTTTTTTTTTCTGTTTGGCACGTGCCTGTAAAAAAAGTTTAAACTAACAAAATCATAACGGACTGTAAAAAACACTTGATATTATTGTGTTGTAGTCCCCCCTCTCCAGATGGTTGTAAATGCTGAAGTGACCTAACTCCTGATAAATAAACAAAAAAATCTAAACTCACTTTTTAGTTTCCTCTGAATCCATATCGTTCCTTTGATTGAAGATGGACTGTGCAGCATACAAATTAAATTACATCTAAATTTAACTTCCTGTTTTTCAAATATCAATGAATGATAAACAAGTTTTTGGTTGATATTTCTGACTGAAAATAGGTCAACGTCACAGTCGCGTATCGTGCATGTCTCAAATACATGTATGAATATATCTCGTAATGAAGGCATATTGCTATGTTTATAGACCCCTCTCTGGCTATGCATATCACGAGGTGTCTGTCTTCTGGAAATTACATGTCTGGGTGGACTGACACGATAATATGACCCGGAAGTGTAAGTGGTTGGGCCCCACTTCTATAATCGAAAGTTCTTTTGATGAGTAAAAGATGAAAAAATAAGATTACAATTCTCACACAGGTACATTCTCAAATGAGAATATACATATATCTGGGCGTACTGGCCCGAAAATATTATTGAAAAGTGCTGTTGAAAGGACCTCACTTAACTTTCACAAATGTTTTGGCATTAAAATCTCTCATTTCTCCAAGTATCGAATCATAGTCGGCACGGTGTGTCCCGAGGGTTCCGGACATTTTCCCCTATAGGATATTTTCCCCTAGGACATTTTCCCCTAAAAAACGTGTCACCTAGGGCATTTTCCCTAATTTCAAATGAGAGGGTGGACATTTTCCCCTAGTTAGGAAGAAAAGAGTGGACATTTTCCCCAAACTAAAAAAAATTGAATTTCAAGATTTTATTACAAGAAAAAGAAAGAATTTGTTCCATTTAATGTCAAACTATTTTTAAAGTACTAAATAAAAATAAAATAGGCATAGATAAGTCATACAATATCAAGTTGAATTACAGTAAGCTAGTCGTCTATCGCACACAGTGTGCTGTATGGCATAACAATATCACGCTGCACTGCTGTATAAACAGTGAGGGATGATATGTGCATTGATATATTGTGAGATGAAGACTTTAATGCTACTATAAGCACTAAGAGGTGATAATTTAAAGCCATGGGCTTTAGTCTAAAACAAACCTCAGCACTATTTTGAAACCATGGGCTTGTAATTTTATTCTTAGCTATATTATCGTTGTTTGATTTATCATAGTTTTATTTGTGCAACTTGCTACATCATACATGTATATTATTATCTTGTGTTAGCTGTTTTAAAAAGAATAAACTATTACATGAAACTTTAATTACATTTTTATTTTTATTCTTCCAATTTTTTTTCTATTTTATTCCATGAGAAATTAAAAAACAAATCTATGGGGAACATGTACTGGGTGAAAAATCTAGGAGTAATCAGTCTGGGGGGAGAGGTCCGGGGATGAATAAAAATGAATAATTAGGGGAAAATGTCCTAGGAGAAAATGCCGTATGGGATAATGTCCTAGTGGGAAATGTCCTAGGGGAAAATTCCTGGACCCGTGTCCTGTACACTGGGCAGACCATGTTTCGGCCCAAGGGAGAAAAAATATCACGAACAGGCCTGGCAGTCTAGAAAATTAAGGAGTACAAAACCATTGCCCTCCACAGTTGCTTTAGAGTGCAATTGCACCTGGAATGTTCAATGCATATTCTTGTATGCTATTTTGGTTATATTCACTTCAAGATATTGCTATTGTGACTGGAAAATTGTTCTACATTCAGCTACACACTGGAAAAATTGGCACACACATCTTCTCATTATTCTATTCTATTGTTCTATGATGTATGGGGACTTTCGTTCGATGGGATATGGAGAGGTATGTGCAAACTGTCAGGAAATCCTCCGCCTACTTGAGACAATTGTTAAGTTTGAGGGGGAGATTGCTGAGCTGAAGGGAAAACTTGGTAGGGCGGGGCTGTCTGGAGTTACGCCTGTGAAAGTAGCTTTCCGAGAAGGAAGGGTGGTTGTCGGTGGTTCCAAGAGGAAACATGGGGGTAGAACCTTTGATGTGAATGAGGTAGGTGATGAGGTGGGGGCTGCTAGAAAAATACGTAGGACAGATGAGGGGGGCCCAGGCCGGAGCAATGCTGTAAAGCGTTTGGCGTGGACTATCAAAAGTGGTAGGAAAGGGGGGCCAGAGAAGCAGGTAGATAGGGGTGTAAAGTCCAAAGGCAGTGGGGAGTGCAGCACCAGAAACAGATTTGATGTGCTCGATTCGGAAGAGTTAGAGGAGGAGATGGAGGTACTTGCAACAGATAGTAGCTTGGGGTCTAGGCCAGGAAAAAGGAGGAGGGATTCGGTAGAAGACCAGGGGAGTAGTCCAGGTAGTTCAGGGCCTGGAAAGAGACGGAGGGACAAGGATAGGAGTAATCCTAGGTCAAAGATACCGATACCGATATTGATTCCGAGTGGGGCTGTTGGAGAGGAAGAGGACGCTGTAAACAATAGGAGACTAGAGGAGATAAATAGGGCGAGGGACAAAAGTAAGTTGGTGGTTGCGGGAAGTAGCATAGTTCGGGGGATCGACAAGGTTGTCTGTGGTCCGGACAGTAAAAATAGAACAGTTCTGTGCTTTCCAGGGGCTAAAGTGGAGGACCTGAGGGATAGAGTGGACGGTATTGTAGCTGGGTCGGGGCCTGATCCGGTAGTGGTATTACATGTGGGGTCCAATAACATCAGGGAGAGGAAATCAGTTCGTTTGGTGGACACATACAAGGACCTAATTAGTAAGCTACTTAGCAGGAATGCTCGGATCATCGTTTCAGGGGTGCTCCCCGTTATGGGTGGTGGGAATGAGAGGAACTCGCGGATTATGGCACTAAACGAGGAGCTGGAAGAGCACTGCAAAGACTTGGGAATACATTTCATTGACCACTGGGACTCATTCTGGGGACAAGGAGAGTTGTATGGGCGAGACGGATTGCATTTAAGTAGGATGGGTACAGACCTGTTGGGCCAAAAAATTTTACAGGTGGCTGGGCCTTTTTTGGAGAAAAGGGGGGTAGGGGACCACAGCCGATAACCCAGAGGGGCACAAATGCTGGGAACATAGGAAGAACAACAAACATGCACAACACAGGGACACACCAGGGTTATAATAATGTGCCAGTGATGACAAAGAAACAAAGATTCATTAAGTTTGGATACTGCAACATCCAGGGTCTGCACAGGAAAGTGAGCGAAATATCAACACTGATGGACGAAGGAGACTTCGATATAATGGGTCTAAGTGAGACGTGGATACGACGGGATGAGCGGGTTGATCAGATGAAGGGTTGCGTGTGGATAGGAGCTGGGCGAACTGAGGGTCAGAAACGGGGTGGGGGTGTTGGCATCTACGCTAAAGAGGAATTACAGCCCTCATTGATTACAGATCTCACAGAAGCAAGGACTCAGATTCCAGTATCCAACGAAATAGTCTGGGCAAAAATCAAGTTAGGAAGCAGGAGTGTTGCCGTTGGTGTTGTATACTTAGCAGTGGAGGGAAGTAAGCCCGAGTGGAATGATTCAATATATACAACTCTTAGATCGAATATCACAGAGCTTGAAAGCAGAGGGTTCAGTATTGTCCTAATGGGGGACTTCAATGGGCACATCGGGGATAAGGAGGAGGGCATACAGGGAGGGGATAGGAAAATTAACACGAATGGGAGGAAGATGTTGGACCTATCAAAAGAGCTTGGTTTAAAGATCTTGAACAGGGATGCGAAATGTAAGGGTAAATGGACCTGGGAGAGGAACGATAAGAAAACAATAATTGATTATATACTCACTGACATTAGCGTATGGAGGGAGGTTATAGATGTAGAAATAGATGACGAGGGAAAAAATGACTTGGGTAGTGATCACAACCTGATAACAGTTAAGATTATGGGCAAAAAGACGAATAGAGACAGAAATACCTTCAAGGAAGTTTGGGGACTAAAACAAGGAGCCGACTGGAAGCAGTTTCGGGAAAAACTAAAACCAAGTCTTGAATGTATACCTAGGGATGCAAATGTCCAGAGTATTTCAGATGGCATAGTAAATAGCCTAACAGAGGCAGGGAAGGATTGTATAGGAAGGGTGAGGGTCCCAACGAGAGAGCTTGGATACAGGGTTAACGAGGGACTGAAAAAGGCTATAAAAGAAAGGAAGGTAAAATGCGCTGCTTACAGAAGAAGTAGGAAGCTTAAAGGGGTGGATAACAATGACACGAGACTAATGAAAGGAGAATATGAACTGGCACGGAAAAAGGTGAATGAGATAAAGAATAATAATAGGAAGGAGCGCAATTGCAGTCTTGCCAGAACAATAAAGAAAACGGGGGGTTCGAGCTCAAACGTATTTTGGAACTGGGTAAATAAACGGGGGAAAAGTAGTGTGCAGAGTATCAAAGTGGATGGGGAAAGTACAGAAGATAAAGGCCGTATCGCTTCAGAGTTAGTCAAGCACTGGGAAAAGATAAACGATAGGCGATGGGGCAGTGGGTCCCCACCAAAAAGAAATACACTGGTGGAGGAGAACCTATCCAATCGTGTATGTAGCGAAATAACGGCAGAAGAAGTGCAGAACGTGGTCTCGAAATTAAAAAATGGTAAAGCGGGAGGGACTGATGAAATTCCGAACGAATTCCTCAAAAATGGAGGGGAGGCACTTATTGAAGTCCTGACAAACCTTTTCAACCTGGCTCTGCGAAAGCAAGAGGTCCCCAGAGAGTGGAGGGAAAGTAAGGTGTCGTTCATACACAAAAAGGGGGATAAGGAAGTTCTAGATAACTATAGGGGGATATCAGTTAGTAGTAACATCGGAAAAGTATTCTGTAAGGTCATATACAGTAGACTAGAGGAAGTTATTGAAGAGAAAGGTTTTCTAGGAGAAATTCAAAATGGTTTCAGGAAAGGACGAAGAGTCACTGATCACTTATTTACACTCACCCAACTGATAGAATCAACAAAGGCTGAAAAGAAAAAGATGTTTCTGGCATTTCTAGATGTGAAAAAAGCGTACGACCGAGTGTGGAGGGAAGGTATGTGGCGAAAGCTCGAGGGCATCGGACTGGGGGGTGACTTTGTGGGAATCATGAAAGCACTGTATACAGATGTGCAAAGCCAACTCAGTCTAGGGAGTATCACTACAAAACGAGTCCCTATGGATATAGGCCTCAAGCAGGGGTGTATCTTTTCACCGATTTTGTTTGCATTGTATGTTAAAGATTTAGGGGACGAACTAATTCAGAGTGCGGAGGGGGTAAATGTTGGAGACATAAAGATACCAGGCTTATTCTTTGCGGACGACATGGTGTTAATGTCTAGAACTGAACAGGGGCTAGAGAAATTGCTGGAAATTGTTGGTAGTTATGGGAACACTTGGCGGCTCGAACTAAATGAAAATAAAAGCAAGGTAATACCCGTTGGACGTAAGGTAGATATGACGAAGAGATGGAGAGTGGGGGAGTTCTCAATCCCCGAAGGGGAAAGCAAACAAATCACTGTAGGAGAAAAGGGAGAGTATGAGTATCTAGGGGTAAGCATAAATATAACGGGAAGAGGGGTGTACAGAAATTACTCAGCCAAACTGATTCTGAAAGGGAAAAGAATTCTGAACCAACTAAAACTTTTAGGGAAAAATAGTTTCAACAAGGTCTTTGTGGGGAAAACACTATGGGAGAGGGTGGGTTTACCAAGTATAACGTATGGCACGGACGTGATTCCATTAAACCAAACCGTTATTAAGAAGTTGGAAAGTACTCAGAATGATGCCGGCAGATGGATAACAGGGTCAAGTAATGCTGCAGCTTTGGAAGCAGTAAGGGGGGAGCTTGGGTGGATGAAAATCAAGGACAGGGTAGATTTGGGAAAACTGTGTTACTTTAACTACTTGAGAAACCTGCCTGACAACCGGTGGTGCAAATTGATGCTCGATACCATTTGGAATTCTAATATAGAAACGGGGTGGTCAAAACATGTGAGGGAACTAATGGACAATTACTCTATAGAGGTCACAAACATAGAAGTAGGAATGAAAGAAGGCAAAAGGTTTGTCAAAGAGAGAGTCATGGAAGATTGCAATCGAAACTGGCGAGCAGGGGTTAGCGTGAAAAGATCACTGCAGGGGTTACAATATAAAGAAAAGCCAGCTTTTGAGAAGTACCTAGATGGCACCTTTGGAGGGTCACTGCTGTTCAAACTGAGATCAAGATCACTGGAGCTTCGGGGAAAAATTGGGAGAGATGGGGAAAAGGGATGCCAAATGTGCCACTCTGGAGTAGTGGAGACCCTGGAACATTTTCTCTTGGAATGCCCACAGTATATACCTCATAGAATAAAATTTACTGGAAGAATAATGCAGAAGTGGGGTGAAGAAACAAAGGATAGATGGCTGAAGGCGGACACGAGGGAGAGGGTAGGAATGCTTATTGAAGAAATTGAAAAAGAGGAAGTGAGGGACACTATTAAGCAGTTTATATATGAATGTTGGGAGGAGAGGAGGGGAAGAGGGGGTGGGGTGCAGGGGGAATGATGGCCTTCTCTTATGAGGACCGCGACAAATCAGCGGCTGGCCAAAGAGTTATTATTATTATATTCAAAATGTTGCATTCAATTCTTATATAACTGTCTTCTACACTCAAAATGTGTTGAAATGCGACACAGAATGGGTCACGAATTATTGCGAATCAGTGCAACATTGACAAATCGTCCACTGAGTTCCAATGTGTTCTATGTGCCTGCTGGCACATAGAACACATTGGAACTCAGGGGTCGAAATGATAACAGATTTTAAAGGCAGTCCCAAATATGTCTGGCATTCCAGAAAATCAAGGGGTGCAAAAAATTGCCCTCCTCAATATTTTTCTAGGAGTGCAGTAGGCGTGCAGCACTCCTACACTCCTCAAAAATGCCAGTTCTGCATGAAATATCAAGGAGATCCCGAGAATAATGAGATGTTACTACTTGGTTAGTTTCATATTGGCCGAGATATCAACCGAAATAATTCCACGTGGCCTGAAACAGAGTCCAAGGATGAATCTACATTAAGCAATCAATCGCCATGGGATCCATTTTCAATCCCTGAGTCCCTTAGGAGAGACTAACATAGCCCAAACATCATGCCATGTCTTCAGTTAATCATAATGTAAAAAGTGGAGCTCCCCTATGGAGCCCCTTGATACAACCCATGTAGATTAATCGTAGTTACACACCTCTAGGGGTACACATTAAATATATCTAATTCTTCAGCTACATGGCCAATTCCGGCTCCCATAGGGAGCCCAAATATTAACTCAGGCTCTCGTTTTGAACACTAGAGATGCTGTATACCAAATATGAAATCATTGTGACTCGTGGATATGATGAAGAAGATTTTTAACGAAATTTCCTCATATTGCACCAAGGTAAAATTTGGGCTACCGTAGGGCGCCCAAATATTAACCCAGAGACCCGATTTAAATAAACTGGAATCTGACTCCCCCAGACATGCTGTGTAAACCAATTGTGACAGAATTTTGACTGGTGGATCTGAAGAAGATTTTTGAAGAAATTCCCTCATATTGCACCAAGTTAAAATACGGGTTCCCATAGAGAGCCCAAAAATTAACCCAGGCACTCGATTTGAAAAAACTTGAATCTGACCCCGCCCCCCCCCCCCCCCCCGAGATGTTGTATACCAAATATGAAAGCATTCCGACTGGTGGATCTGAAGAAGAAGATTTTTAAGGAAATTTCCTCACATTGCACTAATTTAAAATTTGGGCTCCCATAGGGAGCCCAGGTATTAACACACGCACTCGATTTGAACAAAGTTGAATCTGACCCCCCTCGAGACGTTGTATACCAAATATCTGACAGGTGGACCTGGAAAAGAAAAATTTAAAAGAAATTTTCCCCATATTGCATTAAGTTAAAAATTTGGGCTACCATTAGGAGCCCAAATATTAACCTAGGAATCCGATTTGAACACACCTGAATCTGACACTTCTCCACCCCCTTAGAGGTGCTGTATACCAAATATGAAAGGATTCTGACTGGTGGATCCGAAGAAGAATAGTTTTTAAAATTATGACCATATTGCACCAAGGTAAATTTGGGCTTGGTGGGAAGCCCAAATATTAACCTAGGGACTTGTTTTGAACAAACTTAAATCTGACCCTCATGTCAATCATGTATGTCATGCATTAAAAGATTCTGACTGGTGGTTCTGAAAAGATGATTATTAAAGATTATTACCCACATTGCCCAAAGTTAAAAATTCTGGATCTTCAATCGAGCCCAAATATGAACCAAGTGGCTTCGATTTAATAAACTTGTAACTGACCACCATATGGATGTTGTATACCAAATATCAAAATATTCTGACCATTAGTTAAGGAGAAATTTTTATTTTTTAAATTTTTGCAAATTTGCTTTCTCAGAATTCTTTCGATGCCCGGTACAGAACACTCAGACATAACCGATGGCAGTTTTTTTTTATCATTCAATTTGACTGGTCCTAATGATGCTTTATACCAAATAACAGTTCTCTGTTGCGTGTGGAAATATTTTTGGAAATATGGGCGTTTGAAAATATTTCTATTTTAAGCTCTTGGGGTTCCCACGGGGACACGGGAAAATTTTTGTGTGCATGAGTCAAGTTCTTATGACACAATAATACCACATACCTTCTTTCATAATTTCTGGTAATTGTGTAACCCTGTACTTTCCCAGTTGAGATTTGAAATTCTTTCTATCAGAATAGAAACGGGCCGATATAAAAACGAAAAAATTGAGGATAAGATCTGCTTATTTTGTAAGAAATCAGCAATAGAGAACGAGACTCATTTTCTATTAGAATGTGAATTCTATGATGATTTACGAATTACACATTTTCATGCAATTGCGGACAAAAATCATGAATATACTCAAAATAAACCCCCACAGATCTCATTTCTTAACAACGATTGTCCAAGTCAGACAGCCAGGTTTCTTGTAAATGCATATATGAAAAGAAGACAAGCAATATTCCACTGAAAATATGTATTTGTATGCACATACACGGAATATCATGTTTGGTATATTTGTGTATGTGTATGCATGCACATGTTTAATGTGTAAGGGTGAATATGACAGTGCGTGCAAGAAGGAAAATGTGCGTGTTAGGTGTGTGTGTGGGGGGGGGGGGTGAGTAAAAAAGAATGCGTGTATGTGTGACTGTATGTGCATGAGAGGGGGGAGAGAGAGGGAGAGAGATGGAGTGAGAGAGAGAAATGGAGATAGAGAGAGCGAGAGAGATTGTGGAGGTCGGTGCGCGTGTGTATGTATGAAAGTGGGTGCGCGTGACCTACCCTGCTCACAGTAAACCACTAATATTAAAAGTGTGACATATAGGCCTATAAGGCCGGGTGTGTTATGTAACGAATCTAAATATACTGTAAAAAATAATATATGCACATATCACATAAATAAAGATTACTACTGCTACTACTACCACATATCAAATTTGGTTCAAATTGGACTATCGGTTCAGAAAAGAGAAATTTTGGGCGGGGCCAAAAGTCTTGCCGCTCCCATGACAAAGGCAAATATTGCTCCACGAACTTCATTTGAACTTGATTCTACACCTCAAAAGGAAGATCCATATCCAATATCAAGTCATTGTACCCACTGGTTCATGAGAAGAAGATTTTAAAAATATTTTGGAGCATTTTACCTCACCCCCTCCCTATGGAGCTGGGCATGTTCAGAACAAAAAGGCAATGTTCCTTCGGGACCATCACTCACACACACTTTTATTTGAATTTGCCATGTGCTTTTGGAGGAGAAGTCCAAAACATAGTGTTGACGGACGACGGACGGAGAGCGATTAGATAAGCTAGGGTTGACTTCGTCAAAGTGAGCTAAAAATGGTTGCGCCTAGTAATGCATCAAGGGGGACAAATCTAGCTTGGTTAATACCGGCCAGATAGATCAGCAACATATCAGCCGAATATGAAGTTTTATCAGTCGAGCTTGATAACAGGCAATTCTGGGGAAATAAAATCACTTCTAATAAATACATTTATTTAGTGTGATATGTTAGTTTTTAATAATATGCCTGTATTCCTGCGGTTATGATGTACATGAATGGATTACCCAAGCCAGTTCCTGTTTTAGGAGGGTTAAGTTCCCACAGATCGCATTTTTTAATTGTGTAAAGGGTGGACGATGGGTGCTTTCAGGTCGTATTTTCAGTCGTCTATCTGTTCGAGGGATACGAGATCTTCGTTCGCAGGACAGCGAATAGGGCAGGATACAAAACTGCAAAACTTTCACAATTGTATTTTCTAGGATTGTATTTTCTAGTTACGACTTTAAATCATTAATGGGTTGAATTGAACCATTAGCATTTTCAAAGATGTGGCAATTTGCCAGTTGGCAAATTTCCATATCCTTTAAAATGCCAATGATTTATTTTAGTCTGTTATATTAGTAGGTAGAAAACACAATTCTAGAAAATATAGAAATTTTATAGTATTGGCTCCTCGTTACCCGGTTACCACGGTCTGCGGCCCTCGCAACTACTACCCTGCTAATGAATTATTTGCCAGAATGTTACCCTGCCTAAAAGAATAGAGCTGAACAGCTGGGGCACGCTGGGCACACTGGGCACGCTGGGCACCTGATATATCATGGTCTTGTGCAATTTCCATCTCTGGTCATATGCCCTGATGCCCATTCAGAAGAAGGTCAGGGTGTCCTTGTAAATTCAACAGTTCTATTTAGAATATATTCATTTATCTTCCTGTGTGGAGCACTCTGCTCTACAGGGCACCTGATATCATACTAGTATAATATGTACTGTTGAAAGCACTTGAAAAGGTGATATATATGCAGTGTAATGTGCGCTGACAGTGGGGTAAAATGATGACCCCCCCCCCCCCCCCCCCCCCCGCCCGCCAATATGTTTCGGTAGTTACAGGCCTGGATACGAGCTATGAACACAAGGAAG
Source organism: Pictodentalium vernedei (assembly GCA_031216915.1). NCBI lineage: Eukaryota > Metazoa > Mollusca > Scaphopoda > Dentaliida > Dentaliidae > Pictodentalium > Pictodentalium vernedei. The sequence continues at coordinate 277,481,469 of CM062288.1, forward strand.
AGTTACCACTCCGAAATGCCAAGGATTATCCATAAATAAACTAGTTACAACTATACTGTTATATTTTACCAAAGAAATACTCAAAGAATGATCGTTTGTTTCTGTATATTTCTTGAGTTACGAACCCTAAAAAACAATGACCAAACTGTGTAAATAGCCCATTTACACTATGATTGGCCTTTGTTTTTTGGGGGTTCATAACTCAAGAAATAGGCAGAAACACACGATCATTCCTTATAATTAAAATTGAGGGGCAATAAGTTTAAACACTCTCTACTTTGAGGAATTAAAATAAAAAACAGGTCGTATCATGCTTCCAGGTGATAACTGAATGAAAAAGGCATAGTTTTCTAAAATTATGTTTGAAAAAAACGATACATTTCACTGAAACATGTTCTTGTGTCATTAAAAATTGTATTGACCAATGAACTGCGCAAGTTAAAAAGGAACGTCATAGGCCACGCCCACACAAAACTTCAATCTCCTTTTCCACTTGACGGGAGGTGTTGTCATTCAAAGCAACGCTGAGTTAAATTTAATTCTGATTTTGACCATTTCTGAGAAATTGAAAACACAGTTTGTAAATGTGGAGTTCGATATAAACCCAGATGACATGAAGTTGGTCGAACTTTGTCTCAGAAAGAGTTCATTTAAGCTATGTGAAAATTGGAATGTTTTGTGCGCGTGAGTTTCGTTTGTGGACCGGCAATTGTTTACATTTTATTTGGGTGAAATGATGAACGCAGATGACCATCATCTAGGTGTCCATCTCGGAAACCAACAGGGAGTATAGCCATTTCAGTTGTCAAAAGTTAGCTTTAATAATTCCATACTTTTCTTTCGGGTGTTTATGCTGATCGATATAGTGTTTTAGTGTTGTATAGGTGTGATTTGTAATAAAAGATAGTTATATTAGTGTTTAGTTTAGTTTCTCTGTCCGATTTTAGTGGCGTGTTCCCTATATTCGCGCGGGTCATTTTCGGTGTTTTGTTTTGTTTTGTTTACGTTTTATACCGCTTTCTCAAATTTTTAGTTCCTCTTTGTAATTTTGGCTATTGGTCATTGGATTCTGTACATTATTTGTAATCATGAATGGTAAGTGTACGACGGGTGTTCAGACGGAGGTAAGTATGGGTGTTAAGGGAGGTCTGAGGGAGGTGAGTCGAGGGGTGCAGGTGGGGGAGAGTGAGGATCCGGAGGCATGCAGACAGTGTAATATGAGGTAAGGTGGTGGTCGGTCAATGAAGAGTAGTGGGGTATGTGCGAATTGCAGGAATATTTTACATTTGTTAGAGAAGTGTGTTGGATTCGAGCGGGAGATTGCAGAGCTGAGAGGGAGGTTGGGGAGGGCCGGTGCATCTTGAGTTACCCCGTTGAAGGTTACCTACGATGGTGAGGTGGAAGGTCGTTGTGGACTCAAGGAGGAAACTGGGAAGCAGGAAACGTGGGGGAATAATGCTTGATGTGGGGGGTGCAACTGAGGAGGGGGGGGTTCTAGTAGGAAAATTCGGAAGGTGGCGTCAGGTCAGGGCGGCGTCGAGTCCGGAAGCCAGAGTCGGCGTAAGGCTGCCAAGGTTGCTAGGCGGTGTTTAGAAAACAGGTTTAGTGTTTTAGACTCTGATACCCCTGGGGACGAGAGTGAGGGAGAAAGTGTGGGGGGTGAGATGGTTGTTGTTGATGATGATAGGCCAGTCGGGGTAAGGAGGGCGGTCAAGAGAAAGAGGGGGCTAGAAGCTTGCAAAACGAGAGGAGGTGCAGATGATATAGGAACTGGGGCCAGAAGAAGAAAATTAGTTGTAGCGGGAAGCAGCATTGTACGTGGGATTGACAATGTAGTTTGTGGTCCTGATAGTTCCAATCGAACAGTCTTGTGCTTTCCGGGGGCGAAGGTGGAGGATCTCAGGGACCGGGTAGATGGCATTGTGGCAGGGTCAGGACCGGAACCGGTAGTGGTGGTCCATGTGGGGACCAACAATATCAGGGAGAGAAGGTCAGTAAGTTTGGTGGAGTCGTATAGAGGCTTAGTCGGCAAACTGCTAAGTAGGAATGCAAGGGTAGTCGTATCCGGGGTCCTTCCTGTCCTTGGAGGTGGGGACGAACGGAACTCAAGGATTTTGGCGCTAAATGAAGAGTTAGAGGACTACTGTGTTGATCTGGGAATTCCCTTTATCGACCATTGGGACACGTTTTGGGGCAATGGGAGCATGTACGGGCGTGACGAGCTGCATCTTAGCAGGGCGGGGAAACGGGTATTAGGGGATAAAATTCTACGGGTAGCAGAGCCTTTTTTTGGAGAGGAGCGGGGTGGGAGGTCAGAGGCAAGTATAACGAGAGTGGACATAGGTGGGGTGAACAAGAGTGAGGGGGACAGAATAAGTTTACCAAGACTAGCACCAGAAAACAATGGACCCAGTAGGCGGAAGCCAATGAACCTCGGTACCCTGAAAGTGGGTTACAGCAACATCCAGGGTCTCCACCGGAAAGTAAGTGAAATTGCTACATTGATCGAGGCAGAGGAGTTTGATGTCATGGGCTTAAGCGAGACGTGGGTAAGACACGAGGAACGGGTAGACCAAGTAAGCGGGTGTGTGTGGATAGGTGTAGGGCGAACGGAAGGCCAGAAAAAGGGGGGAGGGGTAGGCATGTACATTAAAGAGGATTTAAAGTGTCCAGAAGATGGCCGACGCCATAGTTGCGAGCCTAATGGAGGCAGGGAAGGAAAGTGTAGGAAAGATTAGGGTGCCAACACGGGAACTTGGGTACAGAGTGAACGAAGAACTGAAAAGGGCCATAAAGGTTAGAAAAGCTAAATGTGCTGCATACAGGAGAAGTAGAAAACTTAAGGGGGTGGAAAGCAATGAGGCCATGGTAGCAAAGGAAGAATACCAACAAGCACGAAATAAAGTAAACAAGATTAAAGACGACAACCGGAGAGTGCGAAATAGCAGTCTTATTAGGACGATAAGAACGACAGGGGGGTCGAGTTCGAGCGTATTTTGGAAATGGGTGAACAAACGTAACAAAGGGAATAACCAACATAGCATTAAAGTAGATGGCAGAGTTACAGAAGAGCGAGATCAAATCGCATTAGAACTAGTCAAGCACTGGGAAAAGGTAAACGATAAGCGATGGGGCATGGGGAACCCACCGGAGTGTCCGAACCAGGTCGAGGAAAATCTCTCGGACTTCGTGTGCAGCGAAATCAAAACTGAGGAGGTGCGAAGGGTGATCTCAAAATTGAGGAATGGAAAAGCGGGAGGGGTGGACAAAATTCCTAACGAGTTTATCAAAAAAGGGGGAGAGGAACTCTTGGAAAGCCTAACTGCCCTATTAAATTTAGCCATAGAAAAACAAGAGGTCCCAAAGGAGTGGAGGGAAAGCAAAGTGACATTTATTCACAAAAAGGGGGAAAAAGACGTTTTGGATAACTATCGAGGGACCTCTGTCAGTAGCAACATTGGAAAGGTTTTTTGTAAAGTCTTTTATGGGAGACTAAAGGAGGTGATTGAGGAGAAGGGTTTTTTGGGAGAAATCCAGAATGGCTTCAGGAAGGGAAGGAGAGTAACCGACCATCTTTTCACGCTATCCCAAATGATAGAATCCGCGAAAGCAAAACAGAAAAAGATGTTTACGGCCTTTTTGGATGTCAAAAAGGCATACGATAGAATATGGAGGGAGGGTATGTGGCGCAAGCTGGAGGCTCTGGGCTTAGGAGGCGAGTTTGTTGGAATTATGAAAGCATTATATAAAGATGTACAGAGTGAACTTAGCCTGGAAAACATTACAACAAAACGTGTGCCTATGGAGATAGGCCTAAAACAGGGGTGTATCCTTTCGCCAATCCTGTTTGCATTGTACATAAAAGGTTTAGGAGATGAACTCCTGCGTAGCGACGAGGGGGTAGCAGTTGGGGACTTGAAGATCCCAGGGCTATTTTTTGCGGACGATATGGTTCTAGTGTCAGAAAGCGAAGAGAGGCTAACGAAAATGCTGGGAATTGTTGGGAAATATGGGAGCAAATGGAGACTCGAACTTAATGAAAGCAAGAGCAAAGTTATACCTGTGGGCCGCAAAGTGGACCCCACTCGAAGGTGGAGAGTGGGTGAGTTCTGCATTCCGGAAGGGAGCAGCAAACTTATCAGTGTAGGAGAGACAGGTGATTACGAGTATTTGGGGGTAAATATAAACATTACAGAAAGAGGCATCTACCGAAACCACACAAATAAATTGATTCTGAAGGGGAAGCGAATCCTTAACCAAATGAAACTTATAGGGAGAAACAGTTTCAATAAGTTAATTATTCATCAGATAGTTGCATCTAAGCACTTAATTCTACGAACTGCACCTCAGAAGAAATCAGCGACAGTACTTGTCTTTTTCAAATTTCCCGGATGCCATAGAATTAAGAAAGGACGCTGGTTTTGTTTACATTGGCATGGCGGGGGTTCGAACCCACGCCGAGAGAGTTTCCTTCGGCACCAACCGCCTAGCGAAACTATATTGAACCACGCACACCACTCGGCCACCGACAGACCCCAAAAAGGGAATGCTAGTTAACCAAGTATATACGAGGCCAGTACAGAACACACGGAATACTCAATTATTTAATTATTCATGAGAGTTTCAATAAGGTTTCAATAATTCAATTATTCATCAAAGTTTCAATAAGGTTTTCGTGGGGAAAACCATTTGGGAAATGGTGGGGCTGCCAAGTATAACATGCGGTACGGAAGTGGTACCCCTAAACCAGACGGCCGTAAAGAGCTTGGAAATCTTACAGAACGATGCAGGCCGATGGATAACGGGGTCGAGTAATGCCGCAGCGCTAGAAGCAATCAGGGGTGAGCTTGGGTGGATGAGGATCAAGGACAGGATAGACCTGTTGAAACTCGGTTATCTTAATTATTTGGTGAATCTCCCTCACAGCCGATGGTGTAAAGTAATGTTCCTGCGAATTTTCAACTCAAATATCAAAACGGGGTGGATGGTCCAAGTGAGGGAGCTAGTAGAGAACTACTCATTGGAGATCTCGGACCTGGACGTTGGGGCAAACCAGGGTAAAAAAATCATCAGAGAAAGGGTCATGGAGGATTGTTACCGTAATCGGCGAGAGGGGGTCAAATCAAAGAGGTCTTTGGGTGGCCTGCGTGATAAAGAGAGGCCAGGTTTTGAAGAGTACCTTGATGGCACCTTTGGGGGGTCACTGCTGTTCAAGCTGAGGTCGCGATCCCTGGAGCTGAGGGGAAAAATTGGGAAAGACGGTGAAAGGGAGTGCCAGATGTGTAACTTGGGCATGGTGGAGACCCTGGAACACTTCCTTCTAGAATGCCCAAAGTATCAGTCTAAAAGAATAAGATTCACTGGGAGTATAATGGGGAAGTGGGATGGGAGAATGAAGGACATGTGGTTAGGGGGGGGGGGGAGACTCAAAGACGAGGGTTACTGTGCTAATCGGAGAGATTGGGAAGAATGGGGCAAGGGATGTCATCAAGCAGTTCGTCTCCGAATGTTGGGAGGAGAGGAGAAGCGTGGGAACAGGGAGGCAGTTGGGAGTTCAGGGGTAACCAAGGCCTTCTCGTCCGAGAACCGCGACAAATCAGCGGCTGGCCAAAGTGTTATTATTATTATTATATTATGTATAAAAAAATGAACATGGAATAAAAAGTATGATGAGGATTTCATTGTTTAATAAATTTTATTTTGACTCTTTTTAACCCTTTACCCAACGCAGACGATATCAAAATTTTAAATATCATTTTTTCAAAAAAATTCAACAAAACCATATCATGTGACCCCTCGTTGGAACGAGCTCGACGAGCTCGTTCCAAAGAGGGGTCACATGATATGGTTTTGTTGGAAATTTTTTTTAAAAAATTTTTTTTTTCAACTGCTGAAGTTGCATATTACGCTGGCGGATGCGGGCGATTCGTTGGGAAAAGGGTTAATATGGTGAGATAAATATTAATTACATTTCGTTTTGAAACAATATGAGCGTGCAGGGATTCTTTTCCATTCAAACTGTGCTACGTAATTTTTTAATTTTTAAGATTGACATTGGGCGTGGTTTAGGGCGGGCCTAAGTGCGTTTTTTTTCAGTTCATTGAGTTATGAAACGAAAAAAAAAATACTTTAGCCAATCATTTTGCCTGAAAATGCATGAACAGAAAGAAGGTTTAATTATGAAGGAGTAAACTGTATTATTACAGAGACAATAAGCCACTAATTGGAAGAATATCGACCCTCAGATATTGATTCTTCGTGAAAGAGAAAGTTAAAAAGCCAAAATGTGCAAACTGTTGGCCGTCAGAAGCAACAAAAAATTCGCGGCTTCTTGTCTCTTCAATTGGTTGAATAACAATGTTAATTGCGTATAACTTCCAAGTACCAAACCATTTAACCCTTCACCTAACGAATCAGCCACATCCTAGAGGGCAACTTTGCAAAGTTATCAGTTGACAGGAACAATATTTTTCAAAAAAGTTCAACAAAACATAAATAAAATAATACATTTTGATATCCTATGTGTTAGATGTTAAATGCAAATGGGTTACAGAGTAAAATTCCTTTTAACCCTTTAGCTAATGTAACCTCCAAGACCTGCCAGCGCTATTCACAAAAATCGCCAATTAATGTTCATTATTTTTTTCACTTTTTGTCTTAAAAACATAGGTTATGAGCCCTCTTTGGAACGAGCTCAACGAGCTCGTTCCAATGACGGGTCATAACCTATGTTTTTGAGACAAAAAATGAAAACAATTAGTTATTCGAGAATTTTGTTTGCAAGTGTCGTCTGTTTTTCTTGTTAGGTAAAAGGTTAATTGAATGAAAAAAAATCTTGTAATCTATCGAAGAATTATTCTAACAACTTCTGAATTTCCCAGGTCCATAGACCTATTTGCCCTCTCTACCCCCATTTTTTTGTGTGTGTGTGTGGGGGGGGGGGGGGGGCGGTTATCGGTTAACGACAATTTCGAGAGCCCGGTCACCTTGTGTCGGACAGTTTTACGGGTGAGGGAAGCACAAGTGCAAGGGCCCAGCGAAATTATCCTTGGTGGGGATCGAACCGTGACCCTTTCGGTTTGAAGTCCAATGCCGTAACCACTAAGCCATCGGTACATCCAATATTGGCATCTAATTTATTATATCTTGATAGACCATGAGCAAAATATAATCAAGATATCATAAAACAAATTCTACGTTTAACACTAGAAGATAGGAAAACGCTCAAATTTCTAGTAATTGTATAATCAAGTAACTGTTAACGCAGGGGCGGCCTGGCTCAAGAAAAGTTACCGGGAAATGCATCGGGAATGGGGGGGGGGGGGGGGGTGGGTGGTGGACCCGAAGAAAATTTTGATTGTTCGAATTGAAATACTGAAATACGCTGCTTCCCGACATCTGAAGTTCTATGGCATATTTATATCATCTTCGTCGCTCATTCGGACAACAATTAGTGCACGGACGGTGGGGGTGGGAGGGGGGGGGCGTGGACCTATCGAGCAGACCATGGTTCGATCCAAATGAGAGAGAGCATTTTCGTACACCGACAGGCTGTGCAATCAGACTCATTTTGCCTGTTGGTCATTTTCACAAAAGTTCATGCACATTCATCAATTTTGAGGCCCCAGGGGGACCCTCAATGGGGGTGGGGGGCACCGGGAATTTTCCTGGTGAATCATATAGCCAGTCCGCCTCTGTATTAATTGAACACTTGCTGGCAAAGTGGTTATTCATTGTGTTAGCTCTGAATAATTCGCCTGTGTTTTACAACAAAATGATTTACTGGAATGGGCTGCTAAAAACAGCTTTTCTGATTTATTGAGTTGGAGTTGGTTCGAAAATATCGCCCGTTTTTTCGTGGTGAGTTCAATTGGCACTAAAGATATTTTCATGCATAATTATGCAAATGGTGGAGGGGTGCGGTGGCTCAGTAGGTAGAGGTGCTGGCTGCAAGCCGAGAGGCCCTCGGTTCGAATCCCACCTGCGGCAACCGCGTTGTGTCCTTGGGCAAGACACTTCACCCCCATTGCCCACGTTGGGGCACGGTGACGCTGTGTACTAAGGCGTACTGCACGTCGACGATGGTGCACCTGTCTTCAACCAATGCTAACCCTGCTTGTGTGGAGTTGGTATGTTGGGGAGCTGACAGTTGCTCGCCGTTGCTCGGTGGTTCTTTCCGGGTACTCCGGCTTCCTCCACCCGTAAAACTGTCACGGTCATGGTTAGCCATTGTGCAGAAATATGTGACCTTAAACACCAATAAATAAATAAATAATGCAAATGGTGTGGTAATAGTTTAAGCAAACAATGACAGCTTCAAAAAAGCCTTCAAATGTTTTTACGACAAATTGAATGCTATTGTTAGGCTTTTCCCTCTGGAAAAGACTATTGTTTTTCTACGGATTATTTTTTTTTTTTTTTTTTTTTTTTTTTTTTTTTTCCACACATTTTGTCCGTACGATTCAGAAGCCATTTTCGAACCGATCTTCACGAAATTTTGCACACGCATAGAGGGGCACAAAATCTAAAAATGTACCCAAGCGGAATTTTCGATTTAACCCTTATTTTCTCAGAATTGGCAAAAAACTGCCAAAATTGGGGTTTATCGGCACTTTCTCGAAACACGTCTTGTAGATTTTTTTTATACATTCGTCATTGCTAGACCTGTCTGTGACACGCCCTTTGATACACACGACATATCAGGCGATGCATATGGTAACCCTCCACAGGCTGCCAAACATCGAAATTTTGATGAAATAGGCCAGTTTCAGGCCCCCACCGCACCCAAACAATACACGAGAGATAAATATAACTTTCTTTGCTGGGAGTGGAATTCACCGAGGATCATTTTTGTCAGTAATAAGGGTGTTCAAAAAACCAAGCGTTAACCCGTTTTGGGCTGGTTAAACAGCAATACCCCCATAAAGCTCAAAAATTTGTATTTTCCATGGATTTCTCTAAACGAGTCTTGTAGATTTTCAAGAAAAATCTGTCACTCCCAGGCCTTGGTGTGACAATAGAAGCTGCATGGACAAAATACTGCGGTGAGCATTTGTTAACCCTCCACGGGCTGCTAAAAGTCAAAATTGTGATAAAATGGGCTGTTTTTGGACGCCAACAGCACCCAATGGGTACGCCTCAAAGAAACGTGCTTTCTTTTATCGAGCGCACAATCTATACGCAAACATTTTTGTAAGTAGTAAGGGTATTCAAAAGTCGAAGTCTTAACCCATTTTGGACAGGCTAAAGAGAGAGACCCCTTAAAATCTTAAAATTCCCATTTTCTGTGGATTTCTCTAAAAACATCCTGTAGGTTTTCAAGAAAAATTGACTACTCGCAGGTCTTTGTGTGATATTTCAAGTTGCATGGACAAAATATTCCGGTGAGCGTTTATTAACCCTCTAGAGGCTGCCAAGCATCGTAATTTTGTTGAAATGAGATGTTTTCAGGCACGCACATCACCCAACGTGTACCTGAGAAATAAACATAATCTCCTTTGTTGGAAGTGGAATTCACCAAAGACCATTTTTGTAAGTAATAAGGTTATTCAAAAAATCAATCGTTAACCCATTTTGTGGTTGTTAATAGTGATACCCATCAAAGGCTTAAAAATTTATGTTTTCCCTGGATTTCTGGTAGGGTTTTCAAGAGAAAATGGCCATTGATAGGTCATGGTGTCACATTACCAATTGATTGGATAAATTATTCCGGTAAGCATTTGTTAACCCTCCATGGGCTGCTAAATGTCAACATTTTGAAAAAATAGTCTGTTTTTGAACAATAACAACATCAAATGGGAATACAACAGAGAAACGTAACTTCTTTTACCGGGCGCAAAACTGACAGTGAAACATTTTTGTAAGTAGTAAATGTGTTCAAAAATCGAGGTCTTAACCCATTTTTAAGTGGTTAAGGAGATATACCCCTTAAAAGCTTAAAATTCCAGTTTTCTGTGGATTTCTCAAAAAAAAAATTCAAGAGCAATTAACCATTCGCAGGTCTTCGAGTGACATTACAAGTTGCATGAACAAAATGTTCCGGTAACCATTTGTTAACCCCCCAGAGGCTGCCAAGCATTGACATTTGGAGAAAATGGGCTGTTCTTGGGCAACCATAACACCAAATGTGTACCTACGAGATAAACATAACCTCCTTCATTGGAAGTGGAATTCACCGTCGATCATTTTTGTAAGTAATGAAGATATTCACAAAACCAAGCATTAACCCTTTAGAGCTGGTTAAAGAGAGACACCCCTCAAAAGGTTAAAAATTCATGTTATCTGAGGATTTCTTTAAAAACATCCCGTAGATTTTCAGGAAAAAAATGGCCATTCTCATATCTTAGTGTAACATTACAAGTTGCATGTACAGAATATTCCTGTAAACATTTGTTAACCCTATGCAGGTTCTCAAACATCAAAATGTTGATAAAATAGGCTGTGTTTGCATACCCACAGCACCTGAAGTTGGGAGGAGAGATCAAAATAAGTGGAAGTAGAATTCACTGAGAATTATTTTTGGAAGTAATAAGAGTATTCCAAAAACAACACTTATCCCGTTTTGGGCTGGAAAAACAATGATACCCATCAAAAGCTTAAAATTCCTGTTCTCCCTGGATTTCTCTGAAAACATCTTGTAGATTTTAAAGAAAAAATAGCCATTCACAGTTCTTGGTGTGACATTACAAGTTGCATGAATAAATATTCCTGTTGGCACTTGTTAACCCTATACAAGCTGCCAGACATCAATATTTTGGATACATTTGAGATAAAATGGACCATTTTTAAATTGACACAGCACTCAGTGAGTATGTGTCAAACAAACATAACTCCTTTTGTCGGTCATTGACTTGTTGGACGACGATATTGACCTTAACTCACTCCACCGTTAATGGTGGTTTTTACCTAAACAATTTTTTATCAAACTGTGTCATTTGAGACTACTATCTTCACTTTTCTCATAACATCAATGAAGGAACTTCAGTGAGGCAGTTAAAAACAATTCATCAGACACTGTGGGGTCATGAAAAATCATGGAATCTCATCGGGAAAAGCCATGATTCTCCAGAATCATAAAGTCTAGTTTTTTTGGGTTTTTTTTTTTTTTTTTTTTTTTTTTTTTTCCACACATTTTGTCCGTACGATTCAGAAGCCATTTTCGAACCGATTTTCACGAAATTTTGAACAAGCATAGAGGGGCACAAAATCTAAAAATGTACCGAAGCGGAATTTTCGATTTAACCCTTATTTCGTCAGAATTGGCAAAAACTGCCAAAATTGGGGTTTATCGGCACTTTCTCGAAACATGTCTTGTAGATTTTTTTTATACATTCGTCATTGCTAGATCTGTCTGTGACACACCCTTTGGTACACATGACATATCAGGCGATGCATATGGTAACCCTCCACAGGCTGCCAAACATCGAAATTTTGATGAAATAGGCCGGTTTCAGGCCCCCACTGCACCCAAACAATACACGAGAGATAAACATAACTTCCTTTATTGGGAGTGGAATTCACCGTGGATCATTTTTGTCAGTAATAAGGGTGTTCAGAAAACCAAGCGTTAACCCATTTTGAGCTGGTTAAACAGCAATACCCCCATAATGCTCAAAAGTTCGTGTTTTTCGTGGATTTCTCTAAACGAGTCTTGTAGATTTTCAAGAAAAAATGGTCACTCTCAGGTCTTGGTGTGACATTACAAGTTGCATGGATAAAATATTCCGGTCAGCATTAGTTAACCCTCCCTGAGCTGCTAAACGTAAAAATTGTGATAAAAAGGGCTGTTTTTAGACGCCAACAGCACCCAAACGGTATACCAGAGAGAAAGGGGCCTTCATTTATCGGACGCAAAATTGATCGGAAAATATTTTTGAAAGTGGTAAGGGTATTCAAAATTTGACGTCTTAACCCATTTTGGGCTGGTTAAATAGAGATACCCATTAAAATCTTAAAATACCCGTTTTCTGTGGATTTCTCTATCAACATTTTGTAGGTTTTCAAGAAAAAATCGGCTATTTGCAGGTCTTGGTGTGACATTACAAGATGCATGAACAAAATATTCCGGTCAGCATTAGTTAACCCTCCCCGGGCTGCTGAAGGTCAAAATTGTGATAAAATGGGCTGTTTTTTGGACGCCAACAGCACCCAAAGGGTACACCACGAAGAAAAGTGCCTCCTTTTATCGAGCGCACAATTTATACGGAAACATTTTTGTAAGCAGTAAGGGTAATCAAAAGTCGACGTCTTAACCCATTTTGGACAGGCTAAAGTGAGATATCCCTTGAAAGCTTTAAATTCTCATTTTCTGTGAATTTCCCTAACGGTAACTTGTAGGGTTTCAAGACAAATTGACTTTTCGTAGGTCTTTATGTGACATTACAAGCTGCATGAACAAAATACTCCGATGAGCGTTTATTAACCATCTACAAGCTGCCAAGCATCGTAATTTTGTTAACATGGGGCTGTTTTCAGACACGCACAGCACCCAATGTATACATGAGAGATAAACATAATCTCCTTTGTTGGAAGTGGAATTTACAGAGGACCATTTTTGTAAGTAATAAGGGTACTAAAAAACCAAGCGTTAACCCCTGTTGGGGAGGTTAACACGGATACCCATCGATAGCTTAATAAATCGTTTTCCCTGGATTTCTTTACAAACATTTTGTGGGGTATCCAAGAGAAAATGGCCGTTGATAGGTCTTGGTGTCATATGACCAGTTGCATGGATAAATTATTCTGGTAGGCATTTGTTAACCCTCCATGGGCTGCTAAATGTAAAAAAAATTAAGAAATAGTCTGTTTTTGGACACCAACAAATGGAAATGCCATAGAGAAACGTAACTTCTTTTACCGGACGCAAATCTGATAGGGAAACATTGATCTTGATATTAACCCATTCTACCATTAATGATGGGTTTTACCTAAACATTTTTTTTTATCAAACCCAAACCGAGTCATTTGAGACTACTTTACTCACCTTTCTCATAACATCAATGAGGGAACTTCAGTGAGACAGTTAAAAACAATTCATCAGACTCTGTGGGGTCATGAAAAATCATGGAATCTAATCGGGAAAAGCCATGATTCTCCAGAATCATAAAGTCTAGTTTCTTCTTGTTTTTACACCGTGGTTAACCACGGTGTTAAAGGCTACTGTGGATTGCAAGTTACACTGTACCTCTCAGCCAATCAAAATGCAGTGTTTTGTTTCGTTTGGAAATAAGTTGTTTTACATCCACGAGGCACACAGGCGTGGCCCGTTTGGAACAAAATCGTGCTTCAAAATAGCGATAAATTAATAAATAACGGAATCTGCATGAGTATGATATCAGAAAGAAAAGTTGTGACGTCATGTTTATCTACAAATAATTGCTCCGTGAGAAACGACTAAGGCACCTTTAGGTGTACTCGATTGCGATTATATTGTAAAGAGATCATGCACCTGGTATTAATCTTGTTTGATACACATGCTAATTCTGCTTGTGACGGGTTAATAAGTTAGCTACTCTTGACAGTTTATCGGCGCCGCTCGGTGTTTCTCCCCAGGACACCGAGCTTCCTCACTCCTCCACCCGTAAAACTGCCCGACATATGTGAATGTGGCTGTTGAAAGTGTTAAATCCAACAAACAAATTAAACCTGGTACAGAATCGGAGAGTGTGTTCCAAGTTCATAGCCGAAAACCACACTAATACAATGATATAAGTAGAAGGAGAGCGATAGATCGGGCCTGTTGGGGGGGGGGGGTACTGGGGACCTAGGATGTTACGTCATAGTCACGTGATCTAGCCACGTCATGTTTGGTAGCCCGCCTGAGCGGCCATTTTGTGACGCCATCCCAATAGTGGTACGTAGTCTTAATGCGCAGCGCGTGTTGTTAGTGCGACACGTGTTTCCGTCGTCCATTCTGTATACTGGAGGCCGCCATCTTAATTTCTATGGTAGCGTGCGGTTGCTATGTGACTCAAACGCCTACAGTAGGGCAGGTGTGTATTCTGAGGGTGCGTTCGATTGAATAAGAGTCAATCTAATTACCCCAAATCCTCGTTTACTTAGATTTATCCAAATAGACAACCACAGACAATCACTCCAAATCACCAAAATCGACTTTATTTGATACGGATCATCCTTTTTCAAATATTAGGTGTGTTCCTTTGTATAAGAGTGGGTTGCTGGTTCGGATTTTGCCTAAAACCTCGTTTACTTCGAAGAAATGCACAAATCGACCCAACAATCCCTCCAAATCTCCAAAAACAAATTTTGTTCGTATTCCCCAGACACCCCACCCCCTTCCCTGTCCACCAATAGCACAAACTGGTACATCAAGCACGTGTCTTTGTGCAGCATGTAATGTACACACGGTGGTAAACAGACATGCTAGATGAGAAGGCAAAGAATACAGTGTGCTAAGGCGTACAACATCGTCTATGGTACACATACTTTCAACCGATGCTAGGCATGCACTTGTCTGGTCATTAGTAGGGGATGCACGAAACCGACCTGGCTGACTGGAGGAGGTATGAACTTCCTCCAAGTATGGGAGTCAAATGAGGTCATGGGAAGGGCTGAAGAAGGTAAGGGTGCGGTCATATTTAAAAAAAAAAAAATCAATAATTTTAATTGCTATTTATTCCCCCTAACAACTGAAAGGAGTTAGCAGATAATTTAAATCGGTATGACGTCATAACTTCACAAGCAATTGAATCACGTTGATCATTTAAATGAAAATGGTGATTAATTTTAAATTTAAATGGCGTAACAAGCTGGTCTTCAATAATTTTTGTTAAAGACTCTATCAAATGGATAATTAATTTTAAATTAAATTTAAATGGCGTAACATTTATAGATACCAATAACTGAAAAGCTATTGGTTTCTATAATTTTCGTAAAAGAACCTATCAATGGATTTTGAAGTATTTAAATTTTTTAACAATTATTTATAAAAACTTATCGGAATTTCATTTCTTGAAAAACAAAATGGCGCAGCAGTTTGTGAGAACGACAAACCTATTATACATGTATATGGCATGCCTCGATAAAGCAACTTATTCATTACGGTCTGTCGTTTATCAAAACACCCTTAGGCAAAACTGTTGTTGCAAATAATATCAATTGTGTTAAACAAGTTCAATGTTTTTTTCTTATAGAAAGCTCAATAATTGACAAAGGCAAGTTAAAATATTGTCCAGCCACCATTTTTCTCAAAGGTGATAAAATTACGGTGATAACACCTGCGCTCTGATTGACAGCCACTCAGAGTGCGGGAAATCGTCACCTGTTAAATCGCACTCCAGTCAATCTTCATTTAGTGTTTCCAATCGCAACAACCAAGACAAATTCATTCTCAAAGTAAATATGGAGAGAACTTCATGTCCCGTTTGCGATAAGACTTTTTCGGTAGTGTCTGCACACAGTGGCGGCGCCAGGGTTACAGAAGTGAGGGGGTACAGTTGGGTATTGCCCGCCGCGCGTAAGTTTTAAATTTTTTTTAAAACTTACGTTGTAAATGGTGTTCTCTGGAGCATTGTCAGACAATTAAATTAAAACAGTTTTATCCTTTTGAAACTTATTGGTTAGGTCTTTCAGTTGTAGGAAACGCCGTACATGGTGACATTTTAACGGAAGAACGCTGTTGTAAAGAGCGAGCACAAAGCACCAAACGACACTCAGATCGAAAATGAAAGTAGGCTACACCCCAAACGCTCTCGATTCTAGCATTCCTCGAATACTCTAAAGCAGTATGTTTAAGACCGTTTGAACGCGGCACGCTTTGTTGGAATTTGGGACCTGGACTCTTGTTTGTTGTTTGCAGCTAATGTGTATGTGGGTGCGGGGGGCACACTCAAACATAATTTAAAAACTTCTCTTAGTTAGTGCACTTGGGATGTGGAATTAAGCATACCCACCATTACACCGCAACGTTCAATACAAAAATTAAAATGATAGTATTTTTTACTACGCTTGGCGAAAAAAGTGGAGGGGTAAGTACCCCCGTACCCCCCCCCCCCCCCCCCCCCCCCATGGCACCGCCACTGTCTGCACATATACATATTAAATGAAACGCGTAATTAATTTTAAAGCATTTGAAATGGTAAAAAAATGAAAAGCTTAAGCTGATGTTCTGAAAATTATGAACATCATCGAAATTTCAAAATTGATTTTTGCCAGCCTTTACCAAGTTTTTTACTTTTTCGATGCTCACTCAAGAATATGCCGACCATAAAAAAAACATGAAAGAACTATCATTCTATCGCAAACATTTTGATAAAAAACCGATTTTTACCATAAAAAAGTGCGAAAAGAACTATCATTCTATCGTACAAGTTTTAACTTCGCCTATAGCGAAAATCAGCAGTTCTTCAGTACCCTCCTTCGCCTATCTCTCCCACTGTAAAAGTATATAGGTATAGACCGTATTACCTGATGAACGAACCCCAAAAATTGCCCATGGGAATGGAATACGCGACTCTATATTACCCACCCAAAAATGAGAGATAGGTGCAGACTTACGGTATTTGGGGAAAATAACCTCTTCGGATAATAATGACTGATAAATGCAGTTGAACAAGCTGTGCTCCCGAGTTACAGATTACGAGTGATGAGAAGACTTGTCACACTTTCAGCAAATCACGCCTTTCCGCTGCCAAAAAAATGAGTGAACCTTGTATTTTTAACCCTTTGTAGTCTAGTGGTATCTCCCATGCCAGTTCAATGGCAGCAATTAGTGGAGTCCATATTCATTATTTGGGGTAGATCAATCAATATCTTCAATGTGCAGCCTCGGGGCTGCACGTTGAAAATATTGATTGGTCTACCCCCCCCCCCCCCTCCCCCCCCCCCCCCCCCCACACACACACACATTTACTGAACTGCCATCCCATTTAATGACATTATGACGTATCATGTTCCTGGCCAGAAAAGCGGCCGCTCGGGTTCAGGAGGTTAATTATAAAACTTCGCAATATGCAGTAATTTGTCCGCCTATATTTACTACAAAAGCAGAGTTTTGCCATAATTTTGAGCCTCGCATTTCAAGTCTTGAAGTCCGACATTGCTCGGTGTAATGAAATAGTGATTTTTTTCACAAAACCAGAGTTTCGTCAGATTTGGAACCCCACTCAAGACACTCCAAGACCAGACTTATTCATCACGTAGAAGCAGCTGGTTTACAGTTTTTTAGCTGTGCAAACCTACCTGTATAAATTTGTTTTAATTTCGTGCGACTGTGTTCAATTGGATAAAAGCCGGTATTTGATACTTAATGGTATACATAAATTTTGGAGTCCCACAATTCATCCGTTGACCACTCGGATGAGAGATTTTATGACACTCAGGTTAGCATGTTAATTCAACTAGCGAGACTGACTGCCCCACTCAGACCTACTCTGTTCCGACTCTTTGCCCACTATGAGGTTATAAGCACAAAATCGAAATAATTCCAACATACAACGCTTCAATTAAGCCCCAGTACACTTTAAGGCAATTAATGATATATATTGTTTTAACAAAAATATTATTGTGTTCTTTATTTGTGCTTAAGGTCACATACTTATGCACAATGGCTAATCGTGACCGTGACAATTTTACGGGTGGAGGTAGCCGGAGTACCCGGGGAGAACCACCGAGCATCGACGAGCAACTGTTAGCTCCTCAACATTCTAACTCTGTTCAAGCTCCGCTCATGCAGGGTTACAGCGGTTGAAGACATGTGCTCCATCGACGTGCAGTGCGCCTTAGAACACGGCGCCATATTACAGAGCATGCCAAAATTATATTATTATTCTCTCACACAGTTTTGTTTTCAAGCACGTCCCTATGTGTCGCTATCAGCAGCTATGACTATAGCGTAACTTTCAGGTAAACACTTATTTTGTATAATACAACAGCAAAACTCGAGACCTTCCCATGGGAAATGCCGATATAAAACAAGATAATTATTGAGAAAAACTTGTCGTCCCCTGAGTTCCAATGTGTTCTATGTGCCAATAGGCACATAGAACACATTGGAACTCAAGGGACGTTGTGTATCTGCTTTCTGTTGAGAAAATACTGCTTTTATTGGATCGCATGTCGAAGTATTATTAACGTACCCGTTTCTGTTAATAACGTCCAACTTTTATTGGATCACACAGAAGTAGCAGTGGCCAGAGTTTGTTTTGAAATAATTGCCGAATAGTCACGAAGTTGCATTCGGTAATTTACGAGGATATCCGAAAGTGGGCGAGTGCTATAATTGCCAAGAAAACACGGACTCGTACTCGATAGTTTACGAGGCACTACAAATAAAGCAATGAAAAAATCTGATATATGCTGCATTTTTTAACAATCGATACTGACCAGATATCAAAACTAATCAAACTGATCACTACTGATTACTAATCGATATGGGGGCGGGGCGGCGTTGAGGTGACCGGTTCTCGTAGGATTACCGAAGTTAAGCAATGTTGAGCCCGGTTAGTCCTTGGATGGGTGACCGTCTGAGCGATCGATTCGGACTCCCGAGTTATGTCCTTGGGCAAGGCACTTAACCCCGATTGTCCACGTGGGGGCACGATGACGCTGTGTACTAAGGCGCACTGCATGTCGATGGTGCGCATGTCTTTAGCCAATCTAACCCTGCATGTGCTTCAGTGCAGAGTTACGATGTTGGGGAGCTGGCAGCTGCTCATCGTTGCTCGGTGGTTCTCTCCGGTTACACCGGCTTCCTCTACCCGTAAAACTGTCACCGACACGATATGACCTTCACTGTTAATGTGTCGTTAAACCTTAATAAATAAATAAATACTAATCGATATGAAAAATGTGATCCAATGTACACTTTGTTGGTCAATTATTACTAATCTATATGAAATCCGTGATGAAATGAACACTTTTGGGGGAGTTATGACTGGGAGGGTTGTGCTGCTGGCCACTTTTTTAGTTGTTTGTAGTGGCTGCTGTTCGGAATGTCGCCCTGTCGGTGAGAGCTTCTGCCTCTCTGTCCAGTATTATACTTATTGAGTGGAGCTTAGAGCTGTCCTTACTGCTTGTTTGTGGGATTTCTGCTTGTTGACTGGTGTTTCTTGCTATCGATTGATAGATTGAACACTGTTCAGTGGTCAATTAAACAAGAGGCCCCAGGGGGCCTTAGGGTGCTCACCTGACATGGTAGTCTAAATATCAAACCAGGGTTTTGACTTGAATAAGCTGCATATGCCCCTTCTAAGAAAAACATATACCAACTAGACGAAGCAGGATTTCCCTTCTATTTTCAGTTTCTGCACTTTTACGTCCCAAAATTGAGATAAACGCATAAAAAACAGATTTTTTTTTTTTTTTTTTTTGGAAATTTTCGAAGTCCCTAACAAAATATTTTCAGTTTAATTTTTTTTTTCTTCTTAAAATTGACCAAAACGCATAAAAATCCAAAAAAACTAATTTCTGTTTTTTGGTCCCCCCCTGGACCCCAAATGTTTAGTGTAAAAAAAAATGAAAGAGTCAATGACTCTGTAGCTCAACTTGGATATGACAGGAATTAGTACTTGCTGTGACCAAGACAACTGAATAATGAATATGACAGGAATTAGTATTTGTTTTGGCCCAGTCAACAATAATAAAAGAATTACAAGGTGAATGTAATGGACTACAGATTAAGACCAATCATTGTAGATTATTATTTTTGTGTGAAAATTTTCAGTCCCAAACAAAATATTTTCAGACTAAAATTTTTTCTTCTTCTTCTTAAAATTGACCAAAATGCATCAAAACACAAAAAACTAATTTCCGGATTTTGGTCCAAAATTTTCAAAGTCCCACCCGGACCCCAAATTTTCAGTGTAAAAATTTTTTTTTTTTTTTGGTCTTAAAATTGACCAAAACGCATAAAAAACCAAAAAACTAATTTCCGGATTTTGGTCCAAAAGTTTCTAAGTCCCACCCGGACCCCTAATTTGCATAATTTATTCACGAGAAAAACTCGGTATTATATGTAATGTATCCCATGGTACTAAACATTCATACAAAAATTTATTCAAATCAGATCTTTCATTTGGAAGTTCTGCGCAAAAATCTGATTGCACTTAATTTTGAACAAAATGGCTGCTAGCGGCCATCTTGAATTTCAGACTGGACCCAAAAGCACTCCTTCTCGTCCCACAGTGATAACAAAGGTACCCAAGAAGTTTCATGAAGATCGGTTCATAAATACGGCCTCTAGCCCGAGCCGTATTGGGATTTGCACTCACAGTGCTGAAAGTAACACTAAATAAATCAAAGTTAGCCTAATTTGCATAATTTACGCACAAGAAAAAAACCTGTAATATATGTAATGTATCCCATGGTACTAAACATTCATACAAAAAATTATTCAAATCAGAGCTTTCATATGGAAGTTCTGTACAAAAAATAGACTTCGGCATCGTCGGTACAAAATGGCTGCTGGCAGCCATCTGGAATTTGGGACTGCACCCAAAAACACTCGTTCTCGTCCCACGGTCATAACAAAAGTACCCAAGAAGTTTCGTAAAGATTGGTTCATAAATACGGCCTCTAGCCCGAGCCATAGCAGCTTGGCACTTACAGCTCTGAAAGTAATACTAAATAAATCAAAGTTAGTCTAATTTGCATAATTTACGCACGAGAAAAAAACCCGTATTATATGTGATGTATCCCATTGTACTATACATTTATACAAAACTTTATTCAAATCAGAACTTTCATACAGAAGTTCTGTACAAAAAACTGATTTTTGCATCATCGGTACAAAATGGCCACTGGCAGCCATCTTGAATTTCGGACCACACCCAAAAACACTCGTTCCCGTCCCAGGGTCATAACAAAGGTACCCAAGAAGTTTCGTAAAGATTGGTTCATAAATACGGCCTCTAGCCCGAGCCATAGCAGCTTGGCACTTACAGCTCTGAAAGTAACACTAAATAAATCAAAGTCAGTCTAATTTGCATAATTTACGCACGAGAAAAAAACCCGTATTATATGTGATGTATCCCATGGTACTAAACATTTATACAAAACTTTATTCAAATCAGAACTTTCATACAGAAGTTCTGTACAAAAACTGATTTTTGCATCATCGGTACAAAATGGCCGCTGGCAGCCATCTTGAATTTCGGACCACACCTAAAAACACTCGTTCCCGTCCCAGGGTCATAACAAAGGTACACAAGAAGTTTCGTAAAGATCGGTTCATAAATACGACCTCTAGCCCGAGCCATAGCCAATTGTTGACGTACGGACAGACGGACAGACGGACAGACGGACAGACGGACGGACGGACAGACGGACGACGGACGACGGGCCATGACAATAGCTCAAATCTGACTTCGTCAAAGTTGAGCTAAAAATTCAGCCTAAATATGAACCCAGGGAGTTGGCTTGAACAAATTTGAATCTCACCTCCCTAAGCATGCTGCATACCAAATATCAAAAGATTCTTATTGGTAGATCTGAAGAAGATTTTTAAAGAATATTCCTCATACTGCACTAATTTAAACATTTGGGCTCCATAGAGAGCCCAAATATCGACCCAGGGAATTGATTTCAATAACCATGTGAAACAATCTTCCAAAGATGTAAAATGTGAAATTTTAAAGCTTTTGGGGCAGTGGTTTGAGAGAAAAGTAGTGTTAAATGTTTTTCCCATTACCCACAGTGTTAAAAAATGCTGACTCAGCACTTCTTCAAAAGTCCCCAAAAAACTACCCCATGATAAAACCGATAGCACTTTTTTGACCAGTCCATTCTGTTGGTCCTAAGGAAGCTTCACACCAAATAAGAATTCTCAGTGCCGTGTAGTTTTAGAGATATGGGCGTTTTAATTTTTTTCTATTTTTAGCTCCCATGGGACCACGTGAAAAAAATGGCATAAATTAAGTACTTATGACCCAATAAGCCTTCATATCAAATTTGGTTCAAATCTGCCTCTCGGTTTCGAAAATAGAACTTTTGGACTTGGTGAAACTTCTTACCCCTCCCATAACGAAGGCAAATATTGCTCCTCGAACCTCTCTTGAACAAAGCTGAGTCTACACCCCAAAAGGAAGCTTCACACCACACATCAAGTCTCTGCTACTGCTGGTTCATGAGAAGAAGACTTTTTTAAGATTTAAGCACACTTTTTGGGCGTGGCCCTACCGAGGGTCGGGTCGACTTGATTTGAACAATCTTGAATTGACATACGATAGGGAACATGCACAGCAAATTTTGTTGAATTTGATCTAGTAGTTCGTGAGAAGTCGATAATGTAAAGTTAACGACGGACGACGGATTACGGACGACGGACTGACGACGGACGGACGACGGACGGAAAGTGATCAGTTAAGCTCCCCCTGAGCTTCGCTCAGGTGAGCTAAAAAGTCTTTGGGCTACGTGATAGTGTAAACCGCCGCTCTGACTTTTATCCTCGCTTGAGACAGGTAAAGCGTTTTCATGCTTTTGAGCAATAACGGTCTTTTTATTATCCTCGCATTTTCAAAAATGCGGGGATATTGTCGTGATCTCCGTCCGTCCGTCCGTCCGTCCGTCCGTCCGTACGTCCGTCCGTCCGTCCGTCCGTCCGTCCGTCCGTCACACCCTGAAAGGCTCTTAGGGTATTCAATTCGAAACGTTTAAACTATGCTAATGTGTTCAGGTAGCAACTCTAGATGTGCATGAAGGTTTTGGAATTTTGATTTGGCCCCAGGTGGTTCCAGTGGAACCACTTTTATCATTAGAAAATCAGTTTTCATCGAAAGGCTCCTAGGGCATTCAATTCGAAACGTTTAAACTATGCTGATGTGTTCAGGTAACATCTCTAGATGTGCATGAAGGTTTCGGAATTTTGATTTTGCTCCCGGTGGTTCCATTGGAACCACTTTTATCGTTAGAAAATCAGTTTTCATCGAAAGACTCCTAAGGCATTCAATTCGAAACGTTTAAACTATGCTGATGTGTTCAGGTAACATCTTTTGATGTGCATGAAGGTTTTGGAATTTTGATTTTGCCCCCGGTGGTTCCAGTGGAACCACTTTTATCATTAGAAAATCAGTTTTCATCAAAAGGCTCCTAGGGTATTTAATTCGAAATGTTTAAACTATGCTAATGTGTTCAGGTACCATCTCCAGATGTGTATGAAGGTTTCGGAATTTTGATTTTGCCCCCGGTGGTTCCAGAGGAACCACTTTTATCGTTAGAAATCAGTTTTCATCGAAAGGCTCCTAGGGTATTCAATTCGAAACGTTTAAACTAGGCTAATGTGTTCAGGTGACATCTCTAGATGTGCATGAAGGTTTCGGTATTTTGATTTTGCCCCCGGTGGTTCCAGTGGAACCACTTTTATCAATAGAAAATCAGTTTTCATCGAAAGCCTCCTAGGGTATTCAATTCGAACTGTTTAAACTATGCTAATGTGTTCAGTTAACATCTCTAGATGTGCATGAAGGTTTCGGAATTTTGATTTTGTCCCTGGTGGTTTCAGTGGAACCACTTTTATCGTTAGAAAATCAGTTCTCGTTGAAAGGCTCCTAGGGTATTTAATTCGAAACGTTTAAACTATGCTAATGTGTTCAGGTAACATCTCTAGATGTGTATGAAGGTTTCGGTATTTTGATTTTGATTGAAAATCAGTTTTCGTCGAAAGGCTCCTAGGGTATTCAATTCGAAACGTTTAAACTATGCTAATGTGTTCAGGTTGCATCTCTAGATGTGCATGAATG
The DNA here is from genome assembly GCA_031216915.1 of Pictodentalium vernedei. Lineage (NCBI taxonomy): Eukaryota > Metazoa > Mollusca > Scaphopoda > Dentaliida > Dentaliidae > Pictodentalium > Pictodentalium vernedei. The sequence continues at coordinate 277,505,162 of CM062288.1, forward strand.
TTTCGGAATTTTGATTTTGCCCCCGGTGGTTCCAGTGGAACCACTTTTATCATTAGAAAATCAGTTTTCATCGAAAGGCCCCTAGGGTATTCAATTCGAAACGTTTAAACTATGCTAATGTGTTCAGGTAACATCTCTAGATGTGCATGAAGATTTCAGAATTTTGATTTTGCCCTCTGTGGTTCCAGTGGAACCACTTTTATCATTAGAAAATCAGTTTTCATCAAAAGGCTCCTAGGGTATTCAATTCGAAATGTTTAAACTACGCTAATGTGTTCAGGTAACATCTCTTGATGTGCATCAAGGTTTTGAAATTTTGATTTGGCCCCAGGTGGTTCCAGTGGAACCACTTTTATCGTTAGAAAATCGGTTTTCATCAAAAGGCTCTTAGGGTATTTAATTCGAAATGTTTAAACTATGCTAATGTGTTCAGGTAACATTTCTAGATGTGCACGAAGGTTTTGGAATTTTGATTTTGCCTCAGGTGGTTCCAGTGGAACCACTTTTATCATTAGAAAATCAGTTTTCATCGAAAGTCTTCTAGGGCATTTAATTCAAAACATTTAAATTATGCTAATGTGTTCAGGTAACATCTCTAGATTTGCACGAAGGTTTCGGAATTTTGAGTTGGCCCCAGGTGGTTCCAGTGGAACCACTTTTATTGTTGGAAAATCAGTTTTCATCGAAAGGCTCCTGGGGTATTTAATTCGAAATGCTTAAACTATGCTAATGTGTTCAGGTAACATCTCTAGATGTGTATGAAGGTTTCGAAATTTTGATTTTGCCCCAGGTGGTTCCAGTGGAACCATTTTTATCGTTAGAAAATCCGTTTTCATCGAAAGGATCCTAGGGTATTTAATTCGAAATATTTAAGCTATGCTAATGTGTTCAGGTAGCAACTCTAGATGTGCATGAAGGTTTTGGAATTTTGATTTGGCCCCAGGTGGTTCCAGTGGAACCACTTTTATCGTTAGAGAGAAAGGCTCTTTGGGTATTAATTTGAAATGTTAAAACTATGCTAAGGTGTTGCTACGGAAATGCGGGGATACACCATTGTGTGCTTTGCACACAAATAACTCGATCTAGTTTTGTTTGTTGCTGGTATGCTGTACATATTTACTCTCTATACTCTTGCTGCCAAGAATTCCATTCTGCTTTCTCAGTGTTTTTCGATTGCTGTTTTAGAGGCGTGTCCATCGTAGCTTTGCAGAGTTGCTGAGGATTGAATCCCGGGTGTTGTTACGTCGAATAAAGTACATGCGTTCTTTATTTCCAGTCAGGCCTCATGGGATATTTTGATCTTTTAGGATGTTTGCCAAAATATCCCAGCCCGTCGGTTGAAAATCTTTTTCTTTGCGCAACAGATCATTTATTAGATCAGTCATATTTGATTCTGAAGTTGTGACGCCATTATACATGTACACGAGTTGGTCTTTCTCATCCCAGGATAAATTGGGTTGATTCTTTATTATCTGGAGCAACCAATGTGCTCTCCTTCTCACGGATTCTGGTACACTGGTCAGCAGGTTGATACCCGACTGTTTTTCCACTGAAAAGTTAGTCTTGGTGGTTTGGTGGTCTGATCTCGTCTGCTTGCGGAAATTTGTATCTCGCTGAAGGATTTGCTAATAGTGCATCACTTCCTCTTCAATACTCAGTGTTGAAGATTCAATAATTGGCCTCATTTCCCGGTCTATGGGCGGGACAGCTGCAGAATTTGGGGGCGGGGGGGGGGGGAATTTCCTATAACTGCCCCCCCCCCCCCCCACACACCCCCACGTTTCCATACATTGAATTCGCTTGCGGATAGGATGGGAAACTCGCTGTTCTACTGGTTCTATCTTATCTGCGACCCCAAAAGTATTGCCACTCGTGAATGCATTTTTCCACTAAAGTCTGATTACATAAGCGCTGGAGAGTAGGAGGGGCGGTTATAAGTGAATCTGACTGTAAATTCAGGTGTATTTGCGTTATCTCTCCTTATAGGCCTTTCGTTGTTTACACTTTTGTGGAATGCTCGTTTGTGTCGATGATAATGAGTTTTATGCGAGAAAGATTTTTGACACAATTTACAGAAATTCATCTTATTCGGAAGAGAGATAATAGATTTGTTGGAAGGGGATAATACTCTTCCATTTATATACAGGAATAAATATTTCTTTCGGTTGAACAGGGTGAATAAGAAAGAAATTGTATTCCTTCGGGTGTTCTCAAACATTTGTGCGCTCGGAGTCGCACGGAGTCGCACGGGCGTAACCATCCAATTTATCAATTGGATTGTTTGACGAATTGAAGTCATTTCAGATGCTAGCGCAGTGGACTGCACTGGATACTAATTAATTTTTATCATTATTTTAGTGGAGACAAATTGTATTGATGTCGGCACTTTTTTGGTATTGTTGTACTGTAAGAAATATTAGTCATTCGGTTTGTGTATTTTGGAAATGTGTAGAATGCGTAATAAAGCACGACACTGTGTAGCACCTACCATTGCAACAAGGGAGTTGTTATATTTATGGGCGCATAAATGTTTGAGTGTGGTCCGAAGGAATAGGATAGGATGGGTGCTACCTCGACCTGTCAATCGCTGATTGGAGAATTATATACCAGGATAGGATAGGTTCTACCCCAACCTGCCGATTGTTGATTGTTTCAAACTCTCCCGCGGTGCATTGTTGGTACTTACAGTGATACGATTCTGGGGTAAAAAAAAAGTTTTTGCTCGACTTCGCAAATGGTCACAAATGGTGACAAAATGGTCACTTTGTGCAACCAGATCCATTTCGTGCATCTCCGACTACTCAGGTCAGTAAGTTGGAAAGACCGACGTTACTCCTCGATGCGCGTTCGTTCCGGCTTCCTCCACGGTAAGCTTGTCTAGCACCATATGATCCTGACTTTGAAAGTGTCGATGAGAAATAAAAAAAAAACAACAATAAACGCAAAGTTTTATTTCCTATTGTTTAAAATAACATATAAGAAAAATCGTTTGGTGGGTGGTGTTTATAGCATAGACTGGTATATCCGTTTGAGGGTATGTTTCGTGAGGTAGTTTCTTGATGAAAATGCTACCAAGGAAAATGATTCAACTGAAGTCAGACACTAAATTTGGGAGTAATTATTTCATCTTAAATGCACATATAATAAGTAAGAAGCATCAAAACGATCATGTTTTGCAGGAGGTGAAGTGGGAGTGAAAAGTGACGTCATACCGCGGACACCAAAAAATAAAAATGATTCGAGTCAGCATTCATTAGTTATTGGATTATTGGATTATTAGTTATCGTGGTTCGTCGGGCCCGAAAAAAAATGCCACTACAACTTTGCGCAGTCATAATAAGTACTCGTTCAGTACAGATTTACAAAACTAATATTGGTTGTTATTGTGGTTTACCCCCATTAGTCAGACACCCATTTGTCATACACCCCAGTTGTCAGACAGTTAATTATGGATTAGCTGAAGTTAAAATAGAATTAATAGATGATTACCTATTGTTGTAAATGGAACAACACAGATGTTACAACTTGAATAAAATTTATTTTTAACATTTTGTTTGGTACTGTTTCTGTCCTTTTCAAGGTTGACAAATAATAAAAATACCAATTAACCTTTACTCAACATAACGGGCAAAACCGGCCAGCGCTGTTCTAAAAAAATCTCCAATTAATTTTCATTATTTTTTTCATTTTTCGTCTCAAAAACATAGGTTAAGATCCTTCGTTGGAACGAGCTCGTCGAGCTCGTTCCAACGAGGGGTCATAACCTATGTTTTGAGACAAAAAATTAAAAAAATTAGTTATTCAAGGATTATTTTTGCAAGTGTCGTCTGCTTTTCATGTTAGGTACAGTGTTAATTATCTTCTGAAAAATATGTGTATTTCGTATCGAATTAGCGTAATTCAATTTATATAGGTTATTACCACCATGTGTATTCCGAGATGTGTACTGAAGTCAAGGAGAATTGAGTGTGACAAATATAGCTTTTGACCCCCCACCCCCACCCCCGCCCTACCCCAACCAGGCCTGGCATTTTCAGGAGAGCGATTTATTCGCTCGCCTACTGCTCGCCTTAAAAAATTAAAGAGGGCGAAAACTAGCCCTCCTGGCCTTAGAAAATAATGATTACCATAACAGCCTATTCCCAAAGCCCACACCTTTTCAGATCGCTGCTATTTTAATGGTCTCTGTAAGACGGCCACACTTCCCCTCCCATACCCCCGGGCCTTGCCGAGGCCCGGAGGTGTGGGTGGGGCAGCGTAGCCGTCTCACAGAGACTACCTTGTTAGCGGCGTCAAATAAAATGTACAAAACTCACGAGGCAGAATTAGTAGTAAAACTTCATTTTGCCACTTTTAGCTTTTGTAAACCCGAGAAGAGCTAATCGCTCCCCAAGGCCATGCGAGGGGAGCGATTTTTAGACTTCATCAGAACGAACTTTTTGAACTCGTTCCAGTGAGGGAAAACGTGATGGACATCGCGTTACTAGAAAATGAAGGGACTTCAGTCAACGCACCTCATAGCTCACCTGACTGAAAGTCAGTATGGGCTGTTGCTATCAATTGGCGCCCGTCGACCATCAGCTTCTGCATATCCCCCTTCCAATTCCGCGGTGCTTGGTATTAATCCCATAGAGGAATATAATCACTGTTTCGTTTCTGGAATGGTATCCCCTTTGCGTACACTTACAGTGAGATGAGTCAGTCCAATATCAATTCAATATACAGGGAGGATAAAACAATAACTACCGTCTGCACGGAATTAAAAATCTGTTTTTCGGGACCTCCCACATCGTCCCTTTGGCTGCTGCGTGCTCCTTCTTATAACCAAATCAAGCTTAGAAAAATAAATAATACTTGGTTTTTGTCTGATATTTTACCCAAGTTAATAAAATGATAAATTTGTCCCTTGGGTGCAGCAAGGCTTTGCAATGCTTTTGGATTACAGAGACTTCTTGCTCTCAAGGGACGAAATGCGCCACCACCCATGTCATGCTGTAGATTATGAGGCCTAAACCATAAAACAAACCAAGAACATGAACTTTAGTTGACAAAGAAAAAATTACAAAAATAAAAAAATAAAATAAAAAACCGCCAAAACGCCCGCCCGACCGCCGCCCGCCTTCCCACATAGAATTTTACAAAAATGGCCTGAGAAACAGAAAATCTAATTTGTGAGGCCTAAGCTCTGTTCAATAAGCTAATAAGGCACCTGATTAATTCGTGAGGGTAGCTTACTTTAATCTTTATATCAAGCAAAATTGTAGTGACATGACTTATTTTCGGCATACATCGCCCTATCTCTGCGCTCCTAAATTTAGTATTATGCTATGACAAATTCCTTGTAAATAGAGGATCTTTAATGAGACGCGATTTCATACGAAATTTCTGTACCGAGTTCACTAAAATCGATCTGAGCCTAGGTTTACCTCGGCCTACATTTACCTCGGCCTACGTTTACTTCGGCCTACGTTTACCTCGGCTCAGGTCGATTTTAGTGAACGAGGTTAAAAAATTTCATGTCAAATCGTGACGAATTTGAGATTCTTTCTGTCACGTAATATGTAATTTAATCGCTTTACCTGACGTAACGGCCAAAAACGGCCAGCGCTGTTCTCAAAAATCCCCAATTAATTTTCATTATTTTTTCAATTTTTTGTCTCAAAAACATAGGTTATGACCCCTCATTGGAACGAGCTCGTCGAGCTCGTTCCAATGAGGGGTCAGAACCCATGTTTTTGAGACAAAAAATGAAAAAAATTAGTTATTCAAGAATTTTTTTTTGCAAGTGTCGTCTGCTTTTCTTGTTAGGTAAAGGGTTATCCATTTAGCTAACGTAATGACTTAAGCCTTTAAGGGCCAAAACCAGCCAGCGCTGTTCACAAAAATCACCATTCAACTCTCATTATTTTTTTCATTTTTTGTCTCGAAAACATAGCTTATGGTCCCTCATTCGAACGAGCTCGTACCAATGAGGTTCCATAAGCTATGTTTTTGACGCAAAAAATGAAAAAAATTAGCTATTCAAGAATTTTATTTGCAAGTGTCGTCTTCTTTTCATGTTAGGTAAAGAGTTAAGCTGGCCAGTGCTGTTCACAAAAATTGTAAGCTAAACTGTATTATTATTTTTTTTTCTATTTTTTTCACCAAAAACATGATTTATGACCTCTCACTGGAACGAGCTTATGGCCCAATGATGGGTCATAAATTATGTTTTCGAGACAGAAAGGGAAACTATTTAGTTATTCAAGAAATGTTTTTGCAATTGTCGTCTGCTATTTGTATTCGATACACAGTTAATGAAAAATAAAAGAAGATTAATCCAATTCCACTTCCGAAATCAACTCATTCACAAAGTTACGACGTCGGCGTCGACTTCTGACATCATTTCCGTATTAGACGTGTCAAGAACGACAGTTTCCGTAATGAGCTATTGCATGGTGATTATGTGATAAATGATGTTGAGAACATTTTCCTTACAAAAATCACTTCTGTTTTATGGAAAGCGAAACGGCGAAGGGCGTCAACTTTTAAGCTGTTCATCACGCATATCATGCACCACTTTGAAAGCGGAGCGGTCCATAAAACTTCGGTATAGCGGTGACTCCGCCAGGCAGTTCGTCCCTAATTCCGCGAAAACCAAAAAGCGAAAAAAAAACCAAACATAATTTTATCGGGGGTGTGGAGGGAGGGGTGGTATCTAGAGGACGAAATTGTTCGAGTTTTGTAGTGCCTTTTTTGCTTGTTTTACATATTTCCTTTCCATTCCATGTGTCTTCTGATTGCAATTCATCTTCTGCATACCATGACCAGGTTACTGAAGGCCGGGCGATCAGCTTAAAAACGGTAACCGGTTAAAACAGCTGGAGGGGCGCCACTTCGCGATCCTAGAAAATTTCGAGATTAACATTTCAAATTTTCTCCCACCTGGTCGAAGCATCATTGGATCGGTGGATACTCTTTACTTCCGCAAAGTCGAACCATCGTTGCACCGGTACATTTCCAGTGTGATATACAGTGGCGGCGCTACGGGGGGGGGGGGGGGGGGGGGGGGGCAGGGGGGCATTTGCCCCCCCCCCCCCCCCTAAACGAAGGCTTTGCCCCCCCCCAGTTGCCCCCCCCAACCATCTCGCATGCATTTCCATCCATCCACCCTCACACACAAACACATTCAGTCACTCTCTCTCACACACACACACACCCCTCTCTTTTTTTATTCCCAATAATTTCCCATACACACTTAGCCCAAAGCCTCAGGCTAGCTGATGAACACATCCAGGCAGTAGAGATTTAACGACTCGGATGCAGATACTTATAAGTTATAATTAAGTTATGAGCCAACAAAGGCATGTCTATCCATATCCCTTGTCTAAAACAATTCATGGATTTCGCATTATGACAGACGGGCATTATGAGTCTCTCTCTCTCTCTCTCTCTCTCTCTCTCTCTCTCTCTCTCTCTCTCTCTCTCTCTCACACACACACAGACCCACCAGACGCGGATCCAGGATTTTTTGAAAGGAGGACCGCTAATTACCATTACATTTAGTCGAAACTTGGACCCAAAGTCCGTAATATAATTTTTTGGTTTGGTACGTCCACAGGACGAACCAAACCAAAAAAGTATATTACGGACTTTGGGTCCAAGTTTGGACTACCTCATAACAAAGTAATGATATGATCCTTTACGTATTTGGCCCCCTTCATGGGAGTCTGCCCCCCTAGTTGCCCCCCCCCCCCCCCCACAAAAAAATTTCTGGCGCCGCCACTGGTGATATATATACGAATTTATGAAAATAGTGTTCTAACGGCCATCTTGGACTCCATCTTGAATATCCCGAATTGTTTACAGAGAGGCATCGTTCAGAATTCGGAATCAGCGCAAAAAGCTACCATTGAAACGACCCCAAAAAATATTTTACTTCCCGACATTAAAAGGTTAATGATTGCCGCCCAAAAAAGGAATCCCCTTGTGGAATGACAGTAACACGAAAGGCGAAGTGTTCGACAAATGTACTGAACAAATCAGAATAATTACCGGACATTGAATTGAAAGAATTAACGTTTACGAAATCAATGGACTTGATTATTTAGTATTGCTTTGTTTGCAATACATTACTTTACTTTTTTACCAGGACGTTACTTCTCAACGGATCCGCAGCTGGTAAAGGTTCGGAACTGGTCAAATGACTGTAGATGTTGCGGTTACTTTAACACTTACGCTGCCGAGAGCGACTATTGTCACCCATTTTATGATGATTATCTGTACGTTCTGGTGTGCGCAGATCAAACATACCATCTGATTAATTGTTGGAAAGGGCTCAGAGAGCCCTTTCCAACAATTAATCAGATGATAGAGTTTCAAGTATGTCATAAATTTTATTAAACTTCCTTGCACACAGGTGTACACAATAACACAGAGGTCTTCCATATATGGCTAAAGTGGGCGTGGCAGTAAAAGGGTAAGGGTTAACTAAAGGGTTAACATGTAAGAAGCAGATGAAATTCGATAAAATGTCAGTGGGTGCAAATGTGTTCTCGCCGAGAATGATACGGGGATTCAATTCCAGGAACAATGAGGATTTGGCGTACATCATTTCCAGTTTCTATGATCTGTGTTGGAATATTGGTCCGAAAAGTTGCGAATACCACTCTGCGGTACCAGTATCTCCCAAAAGAAAATGATCTTCATGAACTCAAGACCTCAAAGTGAATAGTCTTTGACACACAAAGAGTTACCTCCCTTACACGGATAGTCGCACATTTGTGTTCAACACTCACGTGTCCCAAGACTCCAATAAGAAAACCTTTGAGCAAGCACAAGAGTGCGAGAAAATACCCATGAAACACTTTTATTTGTGCATATATCAAGCAATCTCTTCGTATTAGAACATAAACAACAAACATTCTGTGAACAGAGTTGATCAAAGTTGATTCTCCCTCTCCAAAAAAAAGTTGAATACATCATCTCAATGCAATGTAACTGGTGGTGACTCACAAGAAATTGGTTTAAAATAGTTCTTTGGACAAAGTTCCAGGCTGTGGGGGGGGGGGGGGGGGGGGGTGGGGGGGGGCGGTAATATATTTCTTCTGACCTCTCCCACACTCAATAACCACTCCACCCCCACCCCCCTACGCCACACAAACACACACCTTTCCAAAAAGATCATCTATATTGCGTATCGCCAACAAGTTAGATTCGTATGGACGTGTGACTGTATGCAAGAGATGAGAAAAGCATCCACCATGTCATGACTTTACCCCTCCCCCCGCCCCATGTGACATTTGTTTCCCAAACAAATTACAAGTGGAAAGCATTAAGCAGTGTATTCAGTCTTGTGACAAATGGCTGACAAGAACACGAGTTACTGGACTCAACGTTAAATAAATCGATATTTAAATATTAGTCGCTTGACCATTTCACTTTCCCCAGTAAGTATTAATCGTTATAGAATTTCCAACTGGGAAGGGGGGAGTGACCGGAACCTCCACGTAGTTGGAAATTCACTACCGAGAAAGATTTTGAAAATGAAGCCATGACAGGAGGCATAAAACTGATTTTAGTAACTAAAATGCCAACACATTTATGATAGAATTATCAGGTTATTATTATTTGGTATTATTCTGGAAATTGAATATGTGCTAAACAAATGCTCAAGCTTAGAACTTTCGTGAACAATTTACACTGTCCTAACATTAAATCAGATCTAATGCAGGAATGATCAATTTTTGATGTTTCATCCTTTTGTAACTGTGAATGATGGAATTTACTCAGGATAACGATTTTACAGGATGTGATTTTCTTGAAGTGCATTTCGAGGATTTTTTTTATTACGATAAGTAAACGTAGTATAAAAATGTCGCACCGATTGACACCATGCATCCTTATGAAGCTCGATATTGCGTACACTGTAGTTTTAAACAGTAACAGTTATAATTTTTGCCGATTTGAAACCGAGATGGAATTTTGGGAAGTAAACGAGACATCAGCATCATCAAAGAAGCTCTAAAATCCAGATAGATGGAATTTCCAACTACTCATGACTTGCCCTACGAATTTCCAACTATAGGGAATTTTGGCCAGGATTGGGGGTAACACTCCCCCCCCCCCCCCCCACCCCTGTCGCCACGTCGGAATCTGAATCAAGTTGCTTATCTTCGTTGATTTGCAAAACACACTCTGAACTACCATTACGAAAGTCTGACAATCTAAATTCATTGGTGTAAATTAGGTAAAGTAAGGAATTCACATTGTTTAGTTAGACATTCGGAAATGAGTTAAATGTGAAGCGAATTATGATTACAGTCTTCGTTGTCTTCATTTCTCTTCACGTGTGTTTTCTAATTTTGTAAACAAAGGTCACGTGATGGGAGAGGGCTCACGTGACTAATATGAGAAGTGCTGATACAGTCTATTGCATAGTGCATATTCTATTCTAAGTACCACCTATATATAGTGCAGATAATATTAGTTACACAGTTTGTTGGTGGCCTAATATGGTATATATGGTGTCCGGTAATTTCATATTGGACGAGAGTGAGTCCAATATGAAATTACCTGACACCATATATACCATATCAGGCCACCAACAAACTGTGTAATGAATATATCTTATCGACTGCTGCATCGATGCACTGAACTAATAACAACAGCGATCAAAATTAAATGAGAGAATTCTCACAATGTGTTCACGTGTCTTTGCCTTGTTACAATTTATGCGAGAGTGCCTACAGGCACTCCCATAACTTGTAACAAGGCAAATTCATACATACCAAACAGTTTCATTTCGAAGGTAACATGACACACATCCACAGAATATGAAGCCTTTTAAGTTGCCTAACCTGCACTTCAGACCAAATGTGGGCTTCCAACACTCAATCTTTCAACTTGAAGCGTTTATCGCCTGCCGACATTTTGAATAATCAATGAACAAAGGGAAGATTACCCATAGCTGTCAGGGTATATTGATGTTGACAGGCAGTACATGGTTTTATATGCAGTCTGCATGTGACGTCTTTGAACCAATGAGATTCCCAGATACTTGTAGGCGGTAAGATATCTCCAGATATCCAGATTAACAAATGCAAACAATGGAAATTCGATCCGATTCTATGTTCGATTCGATAGGGAAATGTTTTTATTACACGCCTTTTCTATGAAATCCCCCATCTACAGCAACACTAAACCATGCGGGAAATGAAAATCTGTTCCGCACATATATGCGGAATGGAAATCGTTGACAGACTATTTTTAAATAGAAACAAAATTTTACTTGAATTTTCTACAAATCGTTCACCGCTTTCACAATTTGAATCGCTAGCGATCGCTAAATATAGTAACACGTGTTCCCATCGTGGCGATAAAATGTGTTCTTTTTGTTGATAGTTCGTCCCCTGAGTTTCAATGTGTTCCATGTGTCTACTGGCACAAAGATCGCATTGGAATTCAGGGACGGGTTGTCAAATGAATTGTTCTGTATCCTGCTAATAACTGCTTTTATAGACGCGAATGCGTGTAATAAACACAGAACGACAGACACGTGTGTCGTTCTGTGTATATCCGATTTAATTCGTGATTTAATTCTAGCAAGATATCACGATTCGTCTGGCTCTACTCGAGACACATGCTGTGCATGCACTAGACCCGATGGATGTTTTTGACGGAATAGCACACAGTATTATTATTTATTTAATTTATTTATTTATTTGTGTTTAAGATCACACACTTATGCACAGTGGCTAATCGAGACCATGGCACTTTTACGAGTGGAGGAAGCCAGAGTACCCGGAGAGAACCACCGAGCATCGACGAGCATCTGTCAGCTCCACAACATTCTAACTCTGTTCAAGCTCCGCGCAAGCAGGGTTACAGCGGTTGAAGACGTGCACTATCGACGTGCAGCCTTAGTACACAGCGTCATCGTGACCCATGTAGGCAACCGGGATAAAGTACCTTGCCCAAGGACACAACGCGGGCCGTCCCGTACTGGGATCGAACTCGGGACATCTAGCATAGAAGTCCAGCAGTCTACCACTGAGCCACCGCACTCCCATAGCACGCTGTATAAACGTGAAACAGCTAAGGATGGGTGCTGCACTATTTTATGTTCATCTACAAAGATTAGTGGGCTAACAATTTCTTGGACAAACCTTGAATTCTCAAAGAGAATTTTAGAGATGGGAATGTGAGCGCTGAAGCATTCCCCATATATATACTCTCCCAAAAAAGAAAGTGGGCATGCTAAAAAATAACACTAAAAAAGATATATATCATTTTCATTCATGGAAATTTTATTCAATCACAGATGAATCAATTTGTGATCAACACGAGAAATTTCATTACGCTACGACGAATACTCTTGGTGTCATGAAGAGTCAGACACTAAGGGTCAAACACAAAAGTCACACACTCAATATCTGGTATGACCTCCGTCTGCATCGACTACTGCTGTACATCTACGCCTCATGGAAGCGAACAAGTTAGCATGGAAGTGGGTTAGGGTAGGGTTAGGTAGGGTTAGGGTTAGGTAGGGTTAGGTTAGGGTTAGGTTAGGGTTAGGATTAGGGTTAGGTTAGGGTTAGGGTGAGGGTGTCAGGGCAAAGCCAGCCTAAATATAGGGGCAAGGGGCCTCATATATAAAGATATTGTAAGTTCAAAAGATATTCCGCATCAAGGCGAAAAACCTACGTGAATTGCACTTCTCTGTGAAGCTGGACATGGAAAAAACACACGTGGTGTATATCCAGCTTCAGCGTAGGTACCGAGGGGAGAAACGGTATGTTAGATAAGGTCTAATCTCATTTAATTTATACAGTAGTCGCGAGTCTTACGAGACGTAATCGGTTGGTGGCAGGATATCGTCACTGCCAATTGAGAAACGAGATTCTAAAAGATAGAAATGTCTGTCATGACAATGACTGGCAGAAACGAATCGGTTCTCTCGACAAGTGAAATCACCGTTAAGTCACGCGCGAGATGACTTGTATTGATTCTGCCTCGATATACGTCATCTCCCACCTTTTTGGCAGATGGACAGATGAGCGTCTGTCCACCTGACAGTTTAGGGTAAAAAGTATATATACCTTGAAGAGCAGAGCATTAGACACACACTTGGGGTCACACATACGTTGGTGAAGTCCGGGGCAGGCGACTCTGTTTCCTGGCATAGGGGTACCTTCGATCACAGGACCCTGAAACGGCTGGAATCGCCAGAGAGGGCATTCCACGATTGATTTAGCTTAAGGTTGATAGGCGGCGACAGTGCCAAATTCGTTGAGAGTGAAGAACCCAAGGTGAAACGTTAAAGTTTAGATTGTCGAGTAGCAGGTATCAGCCTGCAGTAGTCAGAAGTGTAGGTTAATTGTATTGTGCGTATTAACCCTTTGAAGCGTCAGACTGATTGCGTTCTGAGTAGTTTGTTTTGCTGTCGAAGCATCGTAATACCGACTGGAGATCGGTGTGAGTGACAATTTCGCCCTAGCACAAAAAGGGGCATTTGTGAATCGTGAATTCAACCAGGAACGGTGAATATTTCAATAGGACTTTCACGGAGGACTTTCAAAAGGCACATAAGGTATGAATAGACAATATCTGACCCAAATCAGAAGTACGGTGGCTTTATAGATGACAAACATTGCTGGTCGGAACCCTCCGACAGCCAGAGGTACAGTTACGCGCAGACGTTGACATTTGAGCCTATGCGGGTGAAGCTCTTATGGCGAGCTCACGGAAATAACATTTCAGATTTGTGAAGCTCTTATGGCGAGCTCACGGTAGTAACATTTCCAGTGTGTAGACTATAGTGCCAGTACAGGGCTATAGAATGACTATATGATTGTTCAGAATTATTTAACCCTAGCAACCAAATTTCTGTGAAAAGAATCGAATTGTTGATTGTTGAAATATTGAAACGGCTTCATTTTTATGTGTAAATAAAAGAATCGTTGTTACTTTAAGTCATTCTTTCCATTACACAGCCTGAAGTGATTAGGAATCACACCTAACGGAAATCGAACCTATTTCAGGCCAATTTGGCAGAGAAGGAATCACGGCGTCGGTCTAACTCAGCTGCCTGCGCCGAGTTCGCGACACCTGGATTCCGACCCTCCACGTTGGTCTAATTTTCCCGCAACTTCATCAGCGGGACTAAATAACCCCACGTCAGCCCAGGCCTTACGGGGCCTCAGGTGTTCTGACAGAGGGTAGGGTTAGGGTTAGGGTTAGGTTAGGCTAACCCTAACCCTAACCCTACTCTACACCACTGCAGTCGAGCACGACGATGACGTAACGTCAAAATCGGACGAATTGCAGGTCTTTGAGGATGTAAGCCGTATTCTCTCAGCCGGTTGATTACTGTTTGAGGATGTATCCGTCTCAGGTTCGGGATGTTCCTGGCTGTCGTCGTTGCCGTTTGTTGCCGGTTCCGGAGATGGACGACACGGATATACCGATCTTGTGCAGGGGTGGTAACTCGGGGTCTCCCGGAGCGGGGTCGGTCTCGAACGTCATCATGTTGTGCATGTCGATGGACTAGCCTGTCTACAGTGTTACGGTGGAAGTTCAAATGCTGGGCAACCTCTCTGTGTGTTCTACCAGCTCTAATCATACCCAGGGTAAGGAGACGTTGATTCATTGTCAATCTTGGCATGCTAATGTGGAGTCGTTTTAACAGCAGCGCAAGTTTGAATGTGAACGATAGGAAGGCCTTACTTTAGTGTTTAAATACCCAAGGATTCATACTGCTGCATGAATTTTCAGACTCTCCACGTGCAAAACATGCCTTTTCACAAACGTGCAGCACGTCATTTAACGTTAATGCAATTTTAACGGGGAAAGCTGTTTTTGTGTTCAATATAACATATTCATGAACAGGTTAACACTCTTTACACCTACGAAATTATTTTTTGGGAGTTTGATCAATTTCTGCAATGCACACTTTCTTTTTTGGGCGAGTATACATGTACGCCCATGCTTGGAAGGATATGCCCACCGCACGATGTGAAAGGACACGCTTAATCCTTTACATATCGAATCGGCCGCATCTGCCCACGTAATATGCAAAATAAGCAGATGAAAAAATATTATTTTTAAAAAATTTCAATACCATACCATGTGACCCCTCAATGCGACTAATGAATCCTCACAAAATGCTTGGCAACAATCGATTGAACCGATCTTCCAGAAGCTCTTGCCGTTGTCACCCTATTTCCCACAATCGGCCGATTGTGGTGGCCGGTTCCGATAATCGGTTGAACACTAAATTTTTTTAGTTATTCGATGAAATTCGTTTGCAGTTGTCTTTTTTCTATTCTCACTGGGTAAGTGTTAACGTTGCCACACTCCTCATTTTTCACCTGAACATGCTAATATTCACAGTGTCCGTGTTTAGCTTTAATTTAACACAAGGCATATAATAGAGTGCTTTTTGTTCTGCACATTGCTGTATATTTTCATGGCGAGCATAACATTCGTGTAATGTCACACCGAACGCGACCGGCCCATTTTTTATCGTGTAGTACTGTTGCTACGTGAAGAGAACAAAATAAAACTACATGCTACTTTATTCAAATCGTACAGCCTGACTGCAATTAAAATTAAACAACTAATGACTTTTTTCTTCAACTCTTCGAGGTCTGTTCCGTGCATGGCGATGGATACCGGTTCGTTGTACAAATGTGTTTGTGAGTCTAACTGTAATTTTCGCTATCCCGAAAGTATTGGCGATACGCAAAAATAGAACTGTTCGCCGTTTGCTCTAATTCACTGATATTGTTGAACTCATGTAAATGGTCTAGTAGTTTGATTCCTGCTATAAAGTACTCGTGAGCATTACGAAGTAACAAATGCATTTAACGAAAACGATCAATGGTCGCTCCGAGTGTGAACGTAGTTATATGCATGCGACCTCCTAACCAACATTGTTGGGTTTACAACAGTGAATGCGGTAATTACTCCCTTTGAAGAACTTATTCAACCGTGCTTCAAAAAGCTTTAGAAGGTCTGTTTGAAAATGGAGGTTGATAATATCAAAAGAAGACTTTTTCAAAAGATTTAAATTCTTTTCTGTCGTTTAGACGTCTAACGACAGTGTTGGCCCGAATTACATCAACGATGATGCACAGAAAAATTGTAAGTATTAATATGCGCAGGCGCTTTGGGTGGGGAAGGTGGGGCACACTCATTGTTCGAGAATACATAGAGAGTAATCGCTTGACTGGACTGTTTTCGTGGTATAATTCATGAGAGGTGAGGGACTTGTACAAACACGAGTGCGCGAATGTGGACGAGTGTTTTACAATATAGTCCCTCGCCTCGAATGAATTATTTCACGTAACCAGTCCAGTCAAGCGATTACTCTGTTTATTACGTTTCATTATTAACGTTAATTATATTATTCAACACTTTACCTAACGTAACGGGCAAAAACGGCCAGCGCTATTCTCAAAACTTGCCAATTAATTTTCATTATTTTTTCATTTTCTGTCTCTAAAACATAGGTTATGTACCCTCATTGAAACGAGCTCGTCGAGCTCGTTCCAATGAGGGATCATACCCTATGTTTTTGAGACTGAAAAATGAAAATGATAGTTATTCAAGAATTTTTTTGCAAGTGTCGTCTGCTTTTCATGTTAGGTAAAGGGTTAAAAAAAAGCAACAAAAAAAAACAATGAAGTCCCCATTACACCCACGACAAAGCGTCTTCGTTTGGGCGCACGGATACATGACACAATTGTTGATTGCATAGTTCACTTGTGAAGTTATCGTTTATAATCAAACCCGGAAATCCCAGTAAATTACACTTTGGAAAGTAATAAAAGAATGATATGCCGCATAAAAATAACGAAGTCTTCAGTGGGAATCCACGTGGTTACACTGATGTCATAAACCCAGTGGCATCGATCCTTGGGGTAATGGGGGTAAACAAATCCAGTTTCTTTCTTCAAATATTAGGAGGTGGATGTGATCCATGTTTGCCCGACACTGACATGACTTTGTCCGGCTGTTCTTATGTACATATACCTAGGTTCAAACAAGTTATCTACAATCACGGCAATTAGTTGAGCTGAACCGGTTAAAGGGTTTTCTTCGTCGATTAATCACATGGATTAACCTTGGTTAACCGATTAATAACTCATCCTAATAGGTAGCCGAATGATTGTCGTACCGTTGATGATTTACAGCATTAACCCTTTACCCAACGTAACGGCCAGCCATATATACAAAAGTCTCCATTCAAATTTTATTGTTTTAAATTTTGGGCTCAAAAACATAGCTTATGATTCCTCATTGGGACGAGCTGTTATTTATTTATTTATTTACTGGTGTTTTTAAGGTCACATATTTCTGCACAATGGCTAATCATGACCTCGACAGTTTTACGGGTGGAGGAAGCCGGAGTACCCGGAGAGAACCACCGAGCAACGGCGAGCAACTGTCAGCTCCCCAACATACTAACTCCACACAAGCAGGGTTAGCATTGGTTGAAGACACTGCACCATCGACGTGCACTACGCCTTAGTACACAACGTCACCGTGCCCCCACGTGGGCAATGGGGGTGAAGTGTCTTGCCCAAGGATACAACGCGGTTGCCGAAGGTGGGATCGAACCGAGGACCTCTCGGCTTGCAGCCTGCACCTCTACCAACTGAGCCACCGCGCCCCCGGACGAGCTGTTTGAGCTCGTTCCAATGAGAGGTCATACGCTAGGTTTTTGAGGCAAAAATTAAATTTTTTTTAGTAATTCAAGAATTTATTTTGCAAGTATCGTCTGCTACCCGCAATGCGTAAAGGTTTAAGAATGACCATTTCCAGCTTCCTGACACAGAAAAATGATCATGCAAGTGAACAAATATGTCAGCACGTAACTTGCATGCTTTACTCTGTCTCATATTATTGATGCGAGTCAGTGTGACAATGTTTGCCTATTTTGGGGGCAAATTTGTTCCTTTGTTAACCCATATAATACAGTGGTTCAAAAGTAATGGTTACCGGTATTCGATCAATTACTGTTTTGATCGATCAAGACGTTGATCATTGGTTAATCGTCTAACCGTTTCGGCTCTAGTAATTAGCCACGGCATTAGTCATTGTCGTGGTGAAAACCGTGAACAATTTGTCACTGCTTTTGCCACTGCATTGTCCATTACCGTTTCTAATTTCTTCAGGGCTGATTCTACTCGTATATATGAACAACCATCTATGACATTTCTATGTCTACACGGAGGTGTTTGAATATACCAAGAAGTAGTGTTGCGGATGGAACCGCAAAATACCGACCCGGTATTGGCCAGGTCTGGACCGCACTCCGGGCCGGACCACTTTGTATCGGTACATGTAGGTGTTGGACCATTCCGGGGCGTTCTTAGGAGGTCCAGATGGGCATTGTAAGATGTCGATTATCTCTAGTTCGGGACACAACGCTCATTTTTAACTCAACTTGACAAAGTCAAGATAAGCAATTGCCATCACGCGTACGGACGTCTGTCAGTCTGTCAGTCAGTCTGTTCACATTTTCTTTGGCACAGGCTACACCTCGTAATTCTTGTCCGATTATCACGAAATTTCATATGCAGGTTCGATTTGGATTTTACCTTCCAACTTGACCTGTGGAATTACTCGAAGATTAGTTCTGAGAACACGCTTTACTCATAGTTGAAAATTCAAGTGGTTCCAGATAGAAGACGCCTGTCTGAGTGAAAGCATGATCGTAGGCCTATAGTTGGTGCGTAGAAGGCACATACCCCCTCCCTCCACTACCTACCCCACCTTCCCCTTCGAGAAAATTTATGCCGCCACATTTTTCTGATAGGAAAATCATTTTATGAATGTTGCTCAGAGTATATCTGGAACAAACTATCATTTTTCACACGTTTTCTGTAAGTACCCGAGCCATTTTAGGCTCATTTTTTGGATGACATGACAAATATTAACCCTTTAGGTTCCGCTCCACAGTTTTCCAGGCATTTCCAAATGTGACATGCCATACACTCTCTTCAAATGCAAATATCCTGTAACTTAGTTATCTAACCCATTACATGTATTACATTTCCCAAATCCACAAAAAACATATAACACTATCTGACTAAGTAGAAATAAACAATCTGAATGTGGGTGGAATTATTTATTGTCAAAGGCAAGACTTCAACCTGAAAAATTGCCCGAAAAAATACCGAAACCAGTCATTTTCAGCCACCTAGCAGCCTCAAAAGCAGAATTTTCCCACCAACCCCACCTACCCACCCCTGGAGCAGAGCATCAGTTGTTTCTAAAATGCAAAAAAAAAATTATATGTTTCCGTCTCATTTTTTAGTTACCTGTCTGGTAACAAACCCGTGTAAAAATTACATTTAAAAAAATAGCCAATTTTTCGAAGCCACTGTTTCCCATAATTCATCTGGTAATTTACCCCTATGTATCAGACTCCAACTTTGGGACCAAAATTTCAAATTCTCTTGTCCAACAAAAAGCCTAATGTAATCATATATCTGATACTAAAAATATATCTCTATTTTACATGGCCTTAGTTTCAACATACACCCTTTGTTTAGAATTTCACCCCTGTGCAATAGTGCGAAACTGTGGAGCGGAACCTTAAAGAGAAAACAAGAGTGATCTCCCCCTGGATTTCACTCAGGCAAAATAATCTGGAGTCTATCCTGAGTTGAATGAACAAAAACCACAAGTCTCTATTTTCAACCAGTAAAAAGATACAGCATGTCCTTTCTGATTGCCGCATAGCTTTTTCAGCCATTTTACCCGATTTTCACAACCACACCACACCACCTCAACACCCCCCACCCCCTCCCCATTTCTCTGAGCCACTTCAGAAAGTATTTTTGTTATTACCACCAGCCACATTGACTACCCATGTCCTGCCAATAGCACTGTTAAATACAATCAAAATGTAAAACAATACGCACTAATAACCATAGCTTTTGGGGGGGGGGGGGTGCTCTCTAGATATGAAAGCGTGAACAGCTTGACGGACGGATGACACACAGACATGACACCAATGACCAAAATGAAAAAGTAGACACCATAACTGCAAATCTCTGGGCAACAGTAACAACCAGGCTGTCCATAACTGGACAAATTTGTCAAAAAATCAAGGCTCGGTGTTTAGGAAAGGCAGTGTTCTACCTTAATGTTTTTGAAATCTTGACGAAAATTCAAAACAAGTGCGAAATTAGGCTATATCAATAAATTTCTCAAAATTTCCACTTATTTCCTTCCATTTGTGCTGAGATATCACTTGCTGAATGTTAACTACTACTAACAATAGCACACAAACCAGAAATAATGAAATGTTTTTTGAAAAATGGTGTATTTATAACTCAAACACAAATAAGGAACTTCCTGGTTCAAGAACTGACACCGTCGGCAGAATGCTCTTTAAGGTTCCGCTCCACAGTTTTCCAGGCATTTCCAAATGTGACATGCCATACACTCTCTTCAAATCCAAATATCCTGTAACTTAGTTATCTAACCCATTACATGTATTACATTTCCCAAATCCACAAAAAACATATAACACTATCTGACTAAGTAGAAATAAACAATCTGAATGTGGGTGGAATTATTTATTGTCAAAGGCAAGACTTCAACCTGAAAAATTGCCCGAAAAAATACCGAAACCAGTCATTTTCAGCCACCTAGCAGCCTCAAAAGCAGAATTTTCCCACCAACCCCACCTACCCACCCCTGGAGCAGAGCATCAGTTGTTTCTAAAATGCAAAAAAAAAATTATATGTTTCCGTCTCATTTTTTAGTTACCTGTCTGGTAACAAACCCGTGTAAAAATTACATTTAAAAAAATAGCCAATTTTTCGAAGCCACTGTTTCCCATAATTCATCTGGTAATTTACCCCTATGTATCAGACTCCAACTTTGGGACCAAAATTTCAAATTCTCTTGTCCAACAAAAAGCCTAATGTAATCATATATCTGATACTAAAAATATATCTCTATTTTACATGGCCTTAGCTTCAACATACACCCTTTGTTTAGAATTTCACCCCTGTGCAATAGTGCGAAACTGTGGAGCGGAACCTTACCCAACGCAGACGATATCAAAATTTATTATTTTAAATATCATTTTTTCAAATTTTTCAAAAAATTTCAACAAAACTATATCATGTGACGAGGGGTCACATGATATGGTTTTGTTGAAAGTTTTTGAAAAATAATATTTTTTCAACTACTGAATTTGCATATTACGCGGGCGGATGCAGCCGATTCGTTGGGATGAGAGTATCTTTGTCGTTCCGTAGTGAGCAAATTGTAGAGTATCCATAAAACATTTTTAAAAACTTCGATTTTCTGACGTTGTAGCGTCAGGTGATGACAAACAACCGGTGACACGTTCAGATTAGGGCTGAAACGGTTGGCTCATTTTCACAACCGACTAACCAAGAGCTATAACCGGATAATATCCGGTTAACCGCAGACATTATTTCACCGAATCTGGGATCAAAACTATAGGAATTGGAAAACAGTATTCTCAGAAACTATTCCGCAGTGTGTATACAAACGAACGTTGTCGAGTACTCGACAAGATCGTTTGTATACATACTAACATACTGCGGTATAGTTTCTGCGGTTACTCAGAACTCACGGAAATTGCTGATCATTAACGAAGTCTTGGACGCCAAAGTTGATTATTTCTCATTATATACAGCGCTGCTTCGATGTGTAATCTATCTCAAGGTGAAGCGGCAAATTTACTACGTTTATCACTATCGATATTTCGGATAACCGGTCGACGTTTTTTTTAATCGGTCAGGTAGGTAACCGGTTTCAAAACCGGTTATCCTGTTAACAATTTCAGTACTAGTTCATATTTTCACCAACTCAGCGAAGTTTTCTACTTCCATTCACCATGAAAATTATTTCATGTGCTGAAGTACGGCATGTTTGGTATTTTTATAATCCCTGGAGTGTTTTCAGTTCTGTGATATCCCGATGTAGCTAATATGTGGTCAGTTTTCGGAACAGCAAGCGAAAATATAATCCTGCTTCAAAAATGTCAAATATGATTTTAGTGTCCAACGTAAATAACAGGGACCACCTATCCATTCCATTAGACTGAGTTAGACTTAAAATAACACGAATATAAAACGTAGTAGACGAATGATGATTTTTACCTTAACTTTAACGTAGTCAAATTTGAGGTTTTGCCATGGCCCGTCGCCCGCCTGTCCGTCTGTCCGCCCGTCTGTCAATAATTCAATACGGTTCGGGCTAGAGGCCGTATTTATGAACCGATCTTTACGAAACTTCTTGGATACCTTTGTTATCACGAGAACGAGTGTTTTGGGGTGCGGTCCGAAATTCAAGATGGCTGCCGACGGCCATTTTATACCGAAATTAGGTGCAATCAGTTTTTTGTACAGAACTTCTATATGAAGGTTCTGATTTGAATAAATTTTTGTATGAAATGAATGTTTAATAACATGGAATACATCACATATAATACGGGTTTTTTTCTCTCGTGCATAAATTATGCAAATTAGATGAACTTTGATTTATTCAGTGCTGCTTATACACAGTTAGTACACATGTTAATACGACTTGGGCTAGCGGCTTAATTTATGAACCGATCTTCACGAAACTTCTTGGGTACCTTTGTTGTCACCTTGGGACGAGAACGAGTGTTTTTGGGTGCGGTCCGAAATTTCAAGATGACCGCCGGCGGCCAATTAGACAAACTTTGATTTATTCAGTGCTCTTATACACAGTAAGTACACATTTCAATACGGCTCTGGCTTGGGACATCTAACAGTCACCTACCTTTACAATACTTTGCCTGTACATTTGTTACATGCTATTGTCAGTATTTATGTACAGAACTTTACAAAACTTTACATGTGCCTTTGTTATCGGACCATTACCTAGATATGTGTCATTGCTGTGTCACATACTATACATGTACATGTCTTACACAAGTTGAGCTAGTACTGTGTCATTGACACTTTCATTTTTCAGTTGGTTCGACCATCAATATGAATAAAAATCTTCCAAATTCCCCATTAAAAATACGAAATTCTCATAAATAGAAGGGTATGGATGGCTCGCCCCTTTTTGCTTGGACCCCGCAATGTTCCCCGGAAATGACGTTACAGTCACGTGACCGGTTATGTCATGCTTGGTTTTCATGGTAGACCGCGTAAGCGGTCATCTTGTGGCGTCATCACCATAGTGATACGTGTTGTCAGCGCGCATACGCAGCGTGAGTTGTTAAGGTGACACGTGTTTCCGTCGACCAGTTTGTTTCTAGCACGTGGTTGTTACGTGACTCATAGGCCCACAACAGGACGGGATTATGTTCGCTCAACGAACTCCTTTAATCAGGTATCATAAGTTATATTTTAAGCCAAATTAAGTTATTCAAGAAATGAATATTTCTGCACATGTCGGGAGCGCGGTGACTCAGTGGTTAGAGCATTAAACACGAAACCAAAAGGTCCACTGTTCGACTCTTACCAACAAGGCACTTAATCCTGATTGCCCACGTGGGTAGGGGGGGGGGGGTGCTCGGTGTTTAATTGTGGACTGCACATCGATGGTGCACTTGCCTTCAACCAATGCTAAATCTGCTTGTGCGAAGTGAGTATGTAGAGGAGTCTGACAGTTGCTCGCCGCCGCTCAGTGGTTCTCTTCTGTTACTCCGGCATCATCCACCCGTAATACTACCCGACACGAGATGATCCTGGCTGTCGAAAGTGTCGTTAAACACCACTCAAAAAATAAATAAATTCTGCTATTCGGGTTGGATCAACGGATTAATCTAAAGATGTGATACACCTTGCTAGCAGAGAAATCATTTCTGGTATTTTCCTTGCTGGTACTGCGTAGATCTATACCTCTTGTGCATATTGTTCCATTGACAGTGTGTTGAGAGTGGATTATGGTTAGAACGCTAGCGGGGTGGTTACATCCATACAAGAACGTGCATTCTGTGACAAGCCGAAGATGTGCAATCAGAATTTCATCGGATAGACTTCTGGGTTTAGTCTAGTGATATTTTGGTATAATCATTCATTCTGTACGTCTTATTCTTGTTCACAAAACTTGATTATTCTCCTGGTGAAAACTCAACCAGCCCATAAAATTTGAGAGGAACGATTTTATCGTTCCTCTTATGGTTATCTAAACGAAAAACAGATATCCGAAACGTTGTTCGTCTGGAACTACAAACAGTTCGTCCAAAAGTTGTGTCTTATCACCTTATTTGATAGCACTGTTTTAAAATGTTACTGTGGGAAGACCCCTCTCTTCCAACTCCCTAAGTGAGCTCCCCCCCCCCCCCCCCCCCCTGTGCTTTCGAAATCTGTGAACTGTCATACAGTTGGGCCACAGTGGATGAGTCAAAATCCATGGGTTGTCATTTACCACGCAGAATTACCCCGATGCTTCATTTGTGTAAATTTCACTAGGTGTCAAAGCGGATCATCATTTATTTCTTTATTTATTGGTGTTTAAGGCCACATATTTTGCACAATGGCTAATCATGACCGCGACAGTTTTACGGGTAGAGGAAGCCGGAGTACCCGGAGAGAACCACCAAGCAACGGCGAGCAACTGTCAGCTCCTCAACGTACGAACTCCATAAAAGCAGGATTATCATTGGCCGAAGACAAGTGCACCATCGACGTGCAGTACGCCTTAGTACACAACGCCACCGTGCCCCACGCGGGCAATGGAGATGAAGTGTCTTGCCCAAGGACACAACGCGGTTGCCGCAGGTGGGATTCGAACCGATGACCTCTCGGCTTGCGGCCTGCACCTCTGCCTACTGAGCCACCGCGCTCCGAAGCGGATCATCAACCGGTTCTCGTCAGATCACCGAAGTTAAGCAACGTCGAGCGCGGTTAGTAGTTGGATGGGTGACCATTTCAGCGACTGATTCGTGCTCCCGCGTTGTGTCCTTGGGCAAGGCACTTAACCCCGATTGCTTACATGGGGGCACGGTGACGCTGTGTACTAAGGCGTACTGCATGTCGATGGTGCGCATGTCTTCAAGCAATCTAACCCAGCCTGTGCAGCGGTGCAGAGTTCAGAGTTACGATGCTGGAGAGCTGACAGCTGCTCGGCTTCCTCCACCCGTAAAACTGTCACCGACATGATATGACCCTGGCTGTTAATGTGTCGTTAAACCCTAATAAATAAATAAATAAATAAATAAATAAATCAATCAATCAATCAATAAATAAATAAATAAATAAGCGGATCATCTCTCATTTATATACGTGGAAAAATACCCACCCACAGATTTTGACCCATCCACGATGCTTTAATGTGTTCGATCCTCTTTATTATATCCAGATGACGGAACGGTAAATAGGTTACCTCAAAATTCGAGATTTTATTCTCTGCTCAACTCCGCTGGTGTTTTAGAGGTAATGCACACTTCATGTATTACCTTCAATGCAATGTGAAATCGTTTTGCCTGTGAAAACATTGATATATAATTTCCTATGAGTCTCAAAACTACTTATGTCTACCCAATCCCAGACAACTTAAAGTTGGTTCAAATTAATATTTTGTATGAAATCTGCAATGTTTGTCAATTAAAGAACGAATCATTCAGCGAAGAGCTAAGTTGAAGTTTCGAGAGCTAGGGGAGCTCCAAATATTTTTGACGAATTATCTCAGCGGGAGCAAAGCCAAACCAAATTAACCAATTCAAGTGTTGGTGACATTGTTGCTATGTGTATTTAAGCATTGCCGGCGTAGGGTAGATTAACGTGGAAGGAAAGCTAACCCAATCAATGAAACATTAGTGATTAGTGAAGATGAACATTTAACCCTTTACCCAACGAATCGCCCGCATCCGCCCGCGTAATATGCAAATTTAGCAGTTGAAAAAATATTATTTTTACAAAGAATTTCAACAAAATCATATCATGTGACCCCTCGTTGGAACGAGCTCGTCGAGCTCGTTCCAACGAGGAGTCACATGATATGGTTTTGTTGAAATTTCTTGAAAAATTGGAAAAAATGATATTTAAAATAATAAATTTTTATATCGTCTGCGTTGGGTAAAGGGTTAAGACGAGATAAAAGGAGACGACGGCGGTGTTGATTGGAAGGCACTCGTCAGTGACAGACGCGTTTGAACTGTGGTGCACGTCAAGCGAATTGAGAGTGAAATCCTCACACTGTGATAGACAAGAAGTCCCTTTAACTGGGAAATGAGACCACTGTAAGGAGGTATTAACCAACAAGACGACTGTAGCTACTATTAGACAATGGGGGCCCAAAGATTTACGATCTGTTGATACAAAGAATTTAATACAACGAATTTCACTAAGAGTGTGTCGTAAATTCTGGAAATAATTGTGAGTAATGATTTATCATCTATTGTTATACATGAATGTACATTGTTTTGGGTTAGCGAATCGTCGATAGCCTTTCAAAACTTAATCACTGACACCTTCAGACTGGATGGGGATGGGGGCTAGCCCCAAATCAATCGCGGATGGCCGTGGTAAGGTTGTGAGATGTACGATAACACACAGTGGCGTAGTCAAGGCAACACTAACAGTTTCTCTGCCTCGATTCCCACCATTGGCCCAATGCAACTTTTACATAACATAGAGCCCTAACATGGTCTCCATCATAGGATTACACGCGCTACCAATGCATCAGATTCGCGCTCGTCCTAGGACCCTCTGGTCGTAACCCTTACTCCCAAGTGGAAAGAGAGGATAACGACTGTATAGTACTAGTTAAGACAAAGGAGGACCTCGAATCCCACACAACCTTTCAAGTATCATACACCCCCCCCCCCCCTTTCTACCTTCCCCGGGCCCCAAAGAAAAACTGACTAAAAACTGACTGACCCATATTATAGAATCCTGGCTACGTGCCTGATCGCACATGGGTTCTGATAGCAGTCTCACAGTTTCGTTTGCTCCTCTCGCTCATCGTTCATCAACTTCCAACACAATAAGAACCACATTTCACCATCCACCCTTTTGATTAAGTTAAAACAGGAAACGTTACGCAACTGTTTAAAACTTTATCTTTAGGCCAGTTACTACCGGACAATATTGCTGTATCATCATTCTGCCCTACTGTCAACGCATATTGTCCTGCATATATATCACTATGTACATGTCATATGATATCATCGGTATGATACTACACACAGAAGATAAATAAATATATTCTAAAAAGAATTGTTGAATTTACAAGGACACCCTGGCCTCCTTTTGCATGGGGCAGCAGGCCATATCAACTGAGATGGAAATTGTACCAGACCATGATACATCAGGTGCCCACCGTGCCTTAGCTGTTCAGCCTTCAGCTTTATTCTGTTAGGCAGGGCAACATTCTGGCAAATAATTCCCTGGCAGTGCAGTAGCTGCGGGGGCTGCGCGCCGTGGTAACCGAGTAACCTGCCATACTCGCTGCCCTGTGAACAGAAGATCTGAATATTGGGGGTGGGGGAGGGGGGTACCACCACACCCAGTCCCAGGATTTACGCTCCTGGTTATTTGTAATAAATTCATGAAGAACTACGTCATAGATAAAAAAAACATCAAACATATCCCGTGTGACACATCTCCATCTTTTACTCATTTATCGTGGACAGAGCCGGGAAGTAAAATTAGATATTTTTAATCGCAGGCCTGGCATTTTGAGGAGAGCGATTTATTCGCTCGCCTACTGTTCGCCTTAAAAAAATTAATTAAGGCGGGCGAAAGCTAGCCCTCCCAGCTTTAGAAAATAATGATTGCCATAATAGCTTATTCCCAAAACACACATCGGTTAAGACCTCTGCTATGTTAGTGATCTCAATAAAACTGCCACACTGCCCCTACCACACCTCCGGGCCTTGCCAAGGCCCGGTGGTGTGGGAGGGGCAGTGTAGACGTCTCACGGAGACTACCCTGTTAGTTGCACCAAATAAAATCTACAAAGTCCCCCAGACAGAATACATTAATAGTGAAACTTCATTTTTGCATTTTAGCTTTTGTAAGCTTGAGGAGAGCTAATCGCTCCTTTGGGCCATGCGAGGGGCGCGACTTTTAGCCCTCCTGCATTTTTAAGAATGCCAGGCCTGTAACCTTATGTATATATTTTACTGGTGCATTCCGGAGTAAAATACTATCATAAAAAAGATCGTCAGTTACAGAAATCGTCAGTCAGAAGATGAGAAATAAAATATGATAAGTGATGCTAGAACTTTTTTTGGAATAATAATATTTCGGCCAGCCGCTCACTTATCGCGTATCACACCACACTGACTTTATAACACCAGTAACTGAGAAGTGTGAACAAAACGGTTTTTCAAATATCATCTTTGCCCCCACCCCACACACACACACCCAAAAACATAAAAAAAACTGCCTACGGCACCCTCTTGTGTAGAATCCTGGCTAGCATTGAATAGCATTTAAAAATTTAAGAATTAATGATCAAATAGAAATAAATAAAAGATAAAAGTTAACATTGATAAAAAATATGTAATTAAATGACAATTACCCCAAACTCCAAGTTTGCAGGGTCATCAATCAATCAAGGTAAAAAAGGTGTTAGGGACTTCTCTGAAGCATATACCAAAATGTTAGGTATTAGAATTTATATGTGTCTATTTACTGGGGTTTAACAACACTTTCGACAGCTAAGGTTACCTCGTATCGGACAGTTTTACGAGCGGAGGAAGCCGGAGTACCCAGAAAAAAGCACCGAGCAACGGTGTGCAACAGTAACTGTCGGAGTCCCCAACGTACTAACTTCACACAAGCAGGGTTAGCATTGGTTGAAGACAGGTGCACCAACGACGTGCAGTACGCCTTAGTGCACAACGTCACCGTGCCCCCACGTGGGCAATCGGGATTAAACGCCTTGCCAAAGGACACAACGCAGTTGCCCCTGGAGGGGATCGAACCGTATACCTCACGGTTTGAAGTCCAATGCCGTAACCATTATTTAGAATTGATTAAATAATGGTTACGGCATTGGACTTCAAACCGTGAAATAAATAATGGCTACGGCATTGGACTTCAAATCCCCATAATTTAGAATTGATTAAAATTCATAAAATGTTCCAAAATAGGCACACAAAACACACACACTAATCTTCTTAATTATACGCTCCAAAAAGAATTTGGATCAGATACCAACACTACAAAATCCAAAAACAATTTGGTGCCTAAACGACCTAGCACAAGAACCCGTTCAGAAGAGCAAGAACGGAAACGGCGAAGGTTTGGTCTGTGGTTTTGGTTGTTCGGGCGAATATGGTCTTCCACTGTAATTGTCGGCGAATTATATAGGTCATTAAAGACAAGTATTGTCTGACTTTGTTTTTTCTTCACGCAAGTATAATATGGAGCTTAGTTGATTTTGCTGTTAATATCAAGTATAATCTGTCTTGAGTAGACTTCTTTTCGGTGGTTTGTGGGAAGCAGACAAAAACACCGGAACCTGACAAGGTTGCACCAACCCAAACTTTGCTGGTTTGGGAACAGTCCTGTGTGACTTTCCATAGCGGTTACGGACCGAGGGGTAAATAAATAACAAAAAAGTGGACAAGAGATCAGGTTCCACAGGACTGTTGTTCACAACCTCTAGGTTTGGTATGACAAGCCTTAACCATTTACCTAACATGAAAAGCAGACGACACTTGCAAACAAAATTCTTGAATAACTCATTCTTTTTGTCATTTTTTTTGGTCTCAAAAACAGGTTAAGAGGGGTCATAACCTATGTTTTTGAGACAAAAAAATTAAAAAATAATGAAAATTAATTGGCGATTTTTGTGAATAGCGCTGGTCGGTTTTAGCCGTTACATTGGGTAAAGGGTTACGGTTGTTGTGATAGGTGAGAAAAATGATAGTTTGATGTGACTACGCGTATTCCTTGTCGGTAAATGTGGAAGAGTCGGGTGTTAGCTCGGGAAGGGAGAGTACTTAGTCCCCCGTCGAGGGCGCCTTCACAAAGTAGCTGCTGATGTCTTAAATGCTCGAGTCCCTTTGTTCCTATTCTGACGCTCGTGGTGTTTGTGTGCCTTCATGGGTGTGGCCAATATGTCTCATCTACTGAACTGAATTGAATTGAGTCCCTTTGTTCCTTTTCTGACGCTCGTGGTGTTTGTGTGCCTTCATGGGTGTGGCCAATATGTCTCATCTACTGTAATATACACCACACCTCATGTAAACACAAACGAATAGATACCAGCTAAAGAGAACAGGTACCCAGAGTTTTGAACTTAGCCAGCCCAGGGCGAACTGTAAGAGGCGTCTACCATTGGGACGTGGCGACGGGCGGGGGGGGGGGGGGGGGGGGCAGGGGGTGGGTGTTACCACCGCCTCCTCAATCTCGGCCAAAAGTCTCAATAGCTAGAAATTTTACGCCTCAAAACACCAACAGTTGGAAATTCCATGCTCAATGCTACTATAACAGATTTTGTGGCATTTTATTTGTGGCTGTGGCTGCAGGGAACCGACAGTGATTTTTTAACATATTTCAGGGGATTTTTTAACTGGGGTCAATATGTCGTCCCTTGAGTGCATAAAGGTGCCAGCTGCAATGCTAAAGCATTGCAGATGGCGTATTGTTGCACTCAAGATTTCCAAGTCTGGACCCAAAAGCTCATATATTTAGAACACAGTTCAACAGGTGGAAATTCGCAGGTAGCCGTTGGAAAATTTTCAGCCAAGTGTATGGGGGAGGGTTGCAATGGTTTTCTCAAACGTTGGATGTTCGGCAGCCGGGGTGGGGTTAGGTACAGTTGGAAATTCAGAAGGAGCACCTACCCCGAACCAGGACCCTCTTATGACGTTCTTGGTCTACCAGGAGGTGTTCTTGGTTCTCTCTACTTAATATCACTATAGACCAGCAGCCATCCACATTTCTCCACTCCTCACTATTTTCTTAGAACACCATCATTTGTATACATATGTGCAATCATAAATCTTTATATAGCTTTTCACAAATGGAGTGAATGGCACGTGACAACACGAATTACTTAGTTTGAAAATGAGAAATGAACGTTGTGAGGAGAGAATAAATAATTAGACCACGGCTATCAATTTATCATGCTCACCTATTGTTCCGTAACTATCTACATCATAACGTTTCAGTATGGATTTAGTTAATCATTCTTCTATTTATTTATTTATTTATTTATTTATTTATTTATTTATTTATTTATGTATATTTATTTATTTATTTATTTATGTATTAGTGTTTAAGGTCACATACTCATACACACTGGCTAATCGTGACGGTGACAGTTTTACGGGTGGAGGAAGCCGGAGTACCCGGAGAGAACCACCGAGCATCGACGAGCAACTGTCAGCTTCTTAACATTCCAACTATGTTCAAGCTCCGCTCAAGCAGGATTACAGCGGCTGAAGACATGTGCACCATCGACGAGCAGTACGCCTAAGTACACGGCGTTATCGTGTCCCTATGTGGGCAACCGGGATAAAGTGCCTTGCCCAAGGACACAACGAGGGTCGTCCCGGACAGGGATCGAACTCGGGACCTCCAGCATAGACCTCCAACAGTCTACCACTGAGCCACCACGCTCCCAGAATCATTCTTCTAAAGCAGGTGAAAGAAAAGGGAGTCGTTAATGCCATTCTGAGCATCGCGCGCATTGCAGTTAAGAGAAGGGACGTCACGAAAGAGACCAATTGGAGGGTGCAAACCTGAT
This sequence comes from Pictodentalium vernedei, assembly GCA_031216915.1. NCBI lineage: Eukaryota > Metazoa > Mollusca > Scaphopoda > Dentaliida > Dentaliidae > Pictodentalium > Pictodentalium vernedei. The sequence continues at coordinate 277,536,830 of CM062288.1, forward strand.
TTTGCAGGGTTCTACGATTACGAAAAATGTATCTGTTCTGCGATTTGATTCGTATGCGAATCCGGGACAATTAACCCAACATCCAGTATTTTTTAATCTTTTTAGGGGCGCCTTCAACCTCACTCACGTGCACGGTTTCATATAATTCCCATGGTCGCGCGGACCGTTATGCCGGCGCATGCAACCTACCTGGACCTTGAGAAACAACGTGACTCCAATGGTCAATGCGTGTTAAATTGGAAGAGTTAACCCTTTATGTAACGAATCGACCGCATCCGCCCGCGTAATTAAGAAGCTGAAAATTTTCAAAAAATTCAACGAACCAATATTATGTGACCACTCATTGGAACGAGCTCGTTCCAATGAGAGGGTCACATGTTATGGTTTGGTTGAATTTTTTTGAAAATTTAAAAAAAAAACAATAATTAAAATAAGAAATTTTGATATCGTCTGCGTTGGGTAAATGGTTAATGAATAAACTGGAGTGGGGAATGGACGACGAAATAATAAATGCGATTCAATCCCTTCAACAAACCATCGAGCATAAATAAACTAAATAAAGAGACTTATCATTTTCGATTCGAAAGCGGTTAGATTTCGGATGCATTGGTTGATTCGATTCGAGATTTGATTCGACTCGGAAATTTCCGATACGCCAGGCCCTTGTCAAATGACGTTCTTCACAAAATGATGTGAAGTTCAAGACCAAATTTGACGTCACGGATGGTTTGCGTTCCTGGTATCTCTAGCCAGAGTTAAGAGGCCTACTTGGGCTCTGCGAATAACACATTTTCGATTCGAATCAATCTTGAATCGAATCGAGTCCTGTATTCGAATTCGAATCGAATCAGGGGTGCCTTGAACATGACTGATTGAGAGGGAGGTGTAAACCTGATTTTTTCCGACAGGGATGATCAAGGCCCGCTGATAAAAAATTCCAACTACATCACCAAGGCATACTTTTTTCGAAGGCATGCTTTCACGATGTAGATGGAACATTACCCACAAAGGATTATAATCCAAACACAGGAACCGGTGTGAGATTAACCGGTACGAGGCACTAAACACTAGCAGCAGCTCATAGTCGACAATGTATGAAAAGTTGAAAACTTTAAATTTATTTATAACAGTGGTAGTGACCAGTAGGACTGGAATTGGCATATCGCATGGATGCAGTTGGTATTTACGACGTGAATTTACACTCAGTTCTTATTACCCCATTATTCATGTACAATATCCATCTGAACTATATACGCCTTGTGATATGGCGAAGATGACTGATCCCAAGAAATGTTCCTGTGAAAAGATTCGAATGGAAACGAATTGGACAGCCGATTTCGAATCGAACCGAATAGCGACTTAAGATTCGAAATATCGAAGCATCGCAAGGCCCAATATCATACACCCATTTGACCAGTTCTACTCCTTGTTTACCAAAGGTTCGGCGTTCCGACAACAGTCTGTCTGCCTTGTGGCCCAAACCAATAAAATTTTATTTGAAAAGAAATAAATGATTCAGTTTATAGAAACGACATAAATCTAGATTTTGACCCCGTTTTGAATATATATATATACCACTTTTGCCATAGGTACAGTAAGATGTTTATTGATACTGAATTGTATGTGCATGTGTAAAGTAATTGAACCTCAATGAGTTAGAATATTCAACAAAAGTCTATGCAAACTGGAGTTTTATTTCGATGTTTACTGACCGTGGAGTGTAACTTTTAGTGTTCATGTTTACTTTGCAGATACTGTTACAGCTTCGTAGTATAATACTCGGGAGAAGAGAGTTATAGCCTCTAACAGAGTACCTTGTAGAGTTTCTGGAAGTGTAGCCGAAAAGGAGGTCCGTTTATGTGGATGGATGTTTGAAGAACAGGTAGATTTATTATAACTTTTCTACCAAGGCTTTTTATTCATGGAAAAAACTCAACCAGCAAACTTGGTGTATAGTTAATTACCTGTACAATACAGTAATGTACAAATGATGAAAGCAGGCCCGACATTGGTACGGGTGGTGCGGGGAGGGGGGGGGGGGCGATTGGTCATTCTGTAAGCCAGACCGGTCGGTCGGGAATTTAGCAACTGAAATAGGCTGTAGCCATACCACAAATAAACATTCATCCCATTTCCTCTGTTGATTATTCCAGGCATTGACATCATTTCTTGGGAAACTCTCTACGAGAGCTTCAGAGCTTCCCAAGAAATGATGTCAAACCTCGGAATTATCAACAAAGTATAAATCCAACCAATCATACTATAATGTTTCAGCGGTCAGGTAATGTAGTTTGGCGTCGCAGAAATTTCCTGAAGTGCATTGCAAACTTAGGACAAACAGATGTCCAGGGTTAAAGGTAGTGGTCTGTGAGCACCAAAGGCGCCCAGGGCGGCAATCGGACATATGGACAGATTTATTTATTTATTTATTATGTTTTAGGTCACAAATTTATGCACAATGGCTAATCATGACCGCGACAGTTTTTCGGGTAGGGGAAGCCGGAGTACCCGGAGAGAACCACCGAGCAACTGTCAGCTCCCCAACATATACTAACTCCACACAGGCAGGGTTAGCATTGGCTGAAGACAAGTGCACCATCGACGTGCAGTACGCCTTAATATACAACGCCACCGTGCCCCCCACGCGGGCAATGGAGATGAAGTGTCTTGCCCAAGGACACAACGCGGTTGCCGCAGGTGGGATTCGAACCGAGGACCTCTCGGGGTGCAGCCTGCACCTCTACCTACTGAGCCACCGCGCTCCCGGACAGATTAGTACCTTTCTATCCTTGTAACTTGTAGAGTTAAGATATAGGAGAAAATCGAAAACATGTCTGATCGAGGTAAAGAAGGAAAGGTGGAGGGACAGGTTGGTCCTGAGACGTTGATTTCTTGGGTAAGAATAGTCTGTCACTATAGGTAGTATTAAGTGTGTTAAGAATAGTCTGTCACTATACGTAGTATTAAGTGTGTTAAGAATAGTCTGTCACTTTTGGTAGTATTAAGTGTGTTTAGGTGCCGTCGCGGGCCAGTAGGGTTTTACTCGGGCTTGTATGTTCTTCAGCCACAAACTGGAATTAGTTGAGGTTGAATGAACGTAATTGGAAAGTATATTCTGACTCGAGCTGCTACCTGGCGGTTCTTGTTCTTGGTTCTTGGAGAGCCGAGGAAGCAGACGCTTGATTTTTCTCTTGTCACGTCATTACAACATTCACATCTTAACAATATTATTCATTTTCTTATATTTTGTGAAACTTAGTTCGACCCTTTTTCAGAGGAATTCGAATCCACCTGCAGAAGCGAAGAGTGTGCATGTGGATGGCGGAGGGTCGTGTCGGGTCGAGTCGGATCGGATTGGAGACTATAAACTTTATAATCCAAATGTATGTCTCATTTGTGTACTGTTGTATTATAATGCGCTACAAAAATAAATTAAATTATACGAATTAAAATGCATTATCTATCGCTTTATTGGAGTATAAATGTGGGTGTGCGTGTTAACTTTACAGGCCCACCCCGCATTAGCATTCCTATAAAGCGCCATATCATACACTTGTTCTTATATAAGATTGTTTAGATGCACTCTTCGATGAATTGTCAGCAAGCAATGGTGCTGGACGAATGCTGACCCCTAAAAATGATCTTTCTGATCCTGTCACTTTTAGCAGAGAAACTGACCGTAGTAAATCATGTACAAGCGACACTCTCTGTCTGAAGTTTTATAATGGTCTGTGTTAGCGAGATTTGGGTAAGTTTTCGTCCCTTCTCCCAAAACATCTTTTTCTCTATTACATAAATAGAAAGTGTGTGATTAAGCTTTAGGTATCTTCCTTTCATATGCAATGCAACTAGAAAATTTCTGTCGCGCGGGCGGGGTGCTCTGTCCTGAGACGAGTGGGTCTGCCAGTTATAGTGTACAAAAGGTGTCACTGTCATTTAAAACCAAATGAGTCGTAGAGTATCTTCAGTTACTGTATCCATAAATTCAAAATGGCAGCCTCCAATTGATGACCATTCTACATGTTGTGCTTCTCTATTACATAAATAGGTTTATTGTAGCAGAAACAAGAACCACCACAATTAAACTGTAGAAGACAATCACAAAGCACCTACTTTGCTACTAACAGTCACTGGAATTGAATTTGAAACCAGATGATTGAGACCATTAGGTTTGTGTTGGAGAGGCTTAACGTAATATAACTTAAACCATTATGAATCTGTTTTTCCAGACCATACCATTTTTTCAATTCCAAAATGGGTTGACATTATTTGAAAGAATCTGTCTTTTTTCACCCGAATCACAGCTTTATGGCCAGCTATGGACCAAATTCGTACGTTCATTCTTGTCAGTTTGGAAAAAAACTTGTGAGTTTTCTTTTCCTTTCTTGCTGTCTAGCTTTTTGCCCTGCTTTGAATCAGGCGCGTAGCCAGGATTCTACAATAGAGGTGGTCTGGCCAGTTTTTTGTTTTTTTTTGTTTTTGTTTTTGTTTTTTTTTTTTGGGGGGGGGGGGTGAGTGGGTGGGTGGGGGGGGGGGGCAAAGATAATAATTGAACGGCCACTGTGTGCGATTTCAGGGGCCTCCCCTATTCTTAACTGAAGGGAAGTAGGGGAGGAAGCGGGCAACGACTCGAGACATGCCCCCCCCCCCCCCCAAGAGAAAATTTTGCAAACTTTAGTGCTCTAAGAGCGAATTTGAGGCATTTGTAGCACGTGCAGCCCTTATATTGGGGACCATTTGGGGGCCCCGTTGTGTGAAAACTCCATTGGGCCAATAGTTTGGGTTTTTTTTTTTTGGGGGGGGGGGGGGCACCCATCCCGTATCTACGCCACTTTTTTTAGCTAACCTAACTGAAAATCCGGGGGCGCTTAAGTGACTTTTTTCCGTCAGTCGTCCGTTCGCCGTCCGTCCATCCGGCGTGAACTTTACATTATCGACTTCTCATGAACCACTGAGCCGAATTGAACCAAACTTGATATGTATGTTTCTTATCATATGGCAATTCAGTTTTGTTCAAATAAAGTTGCCATGCCCACAGGGGGCACCACAAGGTTCATTACTCTGATAGCACCCATAAATTCTTTTCCAACATTAAAAAATCTTCTTCTCCAGAACCATCAATTAGAATATTTTGATATTTGATATATAACATCTATAGGGGGTCAGATTCAAGTTTGTTCAAATCGAATCACTGGGTTAATATTTGGGCTCCTTGTGAAAGCCCGAATTTTAACTTAGTGCAATGTGAGGAAATTTCTTTAAAACTCTTCTTCAGAATCACCAGTCAGAATGCTTTCATATTTGGTATACAACATATCGGGGTGGGGGGAGGGGGGGGGTCATGTTTACGTTTGTTCAAATTGGGTGCCTGGGTTGATATTTGGGCTCCCAATGGGACGCCGAATTTTATCTTAGTGCAGTATGAGGGATTTTTTCACTTAGTGCAATATGGGGAAATTTCTTTAAAAATCTTCTTCTTTGAGACCCACCAGTCAGAATGCTTTCATTTCGAAAACATCTCGGGAGTGTGGGGGGGGGGGGGGGGGGTCAGATTTAAGAGTGTTCAAATCGAGTCTCTGGGTTAATATTTAGGCTCCCTATGGGACGCCGAATTTTATCTGGGACGCCGAATTTTACCTTAGTGCAATATGAGGGATTTATTTTTAAAAAATCTTCAGAACCATATATTAGAATCTTGCTTGTCTACAGCAGATAGAATTGGAAGCAGTCAGGAAGACCTGTGGTAATATCATAGAGTCATGAATAATTTCTTCATTCCCCTGTAGTGTTGATAAACCATGACTAACTGAATGTGACCCAAAATACTTCTTTAATACTTCTTGGGGCCTTTTGTTAACATAAATTATTAGAAAATTGAAGATCTATATAATCCAGTTACAGAGTAAAAACTTGCATACAGAGTTATCAAACGAGGGGTTTTGTTTCATTGTATTCTGTGATGTAGTGGGCTCTATCTGTAGCGATGAGCGTTGTACCATGTGTTTTTTACCACGACTGCTGTGCGTATTCAACGTTACGCGATAAATAAACAGAACCGCACATACATTTGAATTGGTTAGGAATTATCCCACGAGATTGCCTTGGCACAGGATATCTCGAGACTCGAGAGCCGAAGGCTCGAGTGATATCCTGGGCCAAAGCCATCGAGTGTGATAATTCTTAACCCATTCAAACGTATGTGCAGTTCTGTATTTATCACAAACCTCCCGTGCAACAACCAGTCTTTGCGAAAATTGAACTAAAAGCACTCTTCAGCTGGATAATTGCTGCGTTTTCTTCGTTGCCAACGAGACATCACTGTTAGTTGGCAGGGTACCAACCCTAATTTGCCTTTTATTTTTTACGGCATTCAGTTGGTTGAAACCAATGGACACCGATCAGTGTCACGATCACGATGATCGAACTTCAAATATTGACCAAACTGCGGGGAACAACACAAAAAGTTTTTAAAAGCAAATACGATAAGCACACTCCATCATAAAACGACCAGTTGTAGAAAGTATTTGTCAAGGAACAAGTAGTCAGAATGTTATTTTAATTTTGTAGATTTTTGACTCGGATCTGATTGTTTGAATATCCTGGGTGAACAACTAAAAGAGGAAATTGGAATTTCCAAGCGATCTCGACTCCGGTGCATTCGACCAATGATGACGTGATTTATTTAGACGAGTTCCTTCTCTGTTTACGCTGGAAACGAAATAGAACGTGTTTTGTATGACCGCATGTGCGATACATCTTTTTTTTATCGTATAGGAAGAATGGTGAAAATCCCGGGTTTTCCATTGATAGGTGTATGATAAAATACAACAAACATTGGTAAATGTTCTTGATCAATACAACGCGCGTTGAATCCATATTACGCGTAAGAACGTCTTGTAAGAACGCATCTGATTCGACGTAACGCGTCGGAGTTACGTTTCGTGAATGAAATGCTTCGTCACAAAACAGTGTCATGCAGACATTTATCAGGGACCGCCGAAGGTGATATTTTTCTTGAAAAACATCAGCTTCGTTCACTTAATATATATTCAAGTTCAATCGTGGTATAAATGCAGAACACAAGAAAGAGGGTTCGTACGAACGAACTAGACATACTCACGTGTACGCAAGTGCAGGAACTTTTAGGGAATCACGTGGTGGGTGAACCGTTACATTATAACGGTTTTGTTATCGATTAACCTCCCGTTACTTTGGAATTGATATGTATATGCCAGGATAGTGAACCGTGATAATTGAGTCGGGGCCTATATGGAAAAAAAAGTATATTCTTATTCTGTCCGTATTTCCCGTTGTTTGAAGCCACGAACACAAAATAGCCCATACGTCTGTCATGAGCGAATGTTTAACCCTTTACCCAACGTAACGGCCAAAACCGGCCAGCGCTATTCTCAAAAATCGCCAATTTATTTTCATTATTTTTTTTCATGTTTTGTCTCAAAAACATAGGTTATAACCCCTCATTGGAACAAGCTCGTCGAGCTCGTTCCAATGAGGGGTCATAACCTATGTTTTTGTGAAAAAAAATGAAAAAAAATATTAGTCATTCAAGAATTTTTTTGGCAAGTGTCGTCTGCTTTTCATGTTAGGTAAAGGGTTAAGCGAAAATCATGAGAGGGAAGCCTGTAACCATTTCGGTTGATCGATTAATCGTATCAACGCTACTGTAAACGACCTTGAATACTAAATATGTATATTGGCGGTAGTTTTTATTTAATCAGCAGATGTAGCTGCCGTGAGTATACAAGAAACGCTCAAAAGAATGGCGCAAGTGGCGAATGGACGCCTGGACAAAGGAACAGAGAGAGAGCACAGGAAGAATTCAGACAGGGACATGAAGTGTGGATTCGGATTCTGCCCCGAAGGTATACAACGGTGTGCCAATCTTCCATGCTTCACTTTGTCATATAGTATGTGCGCTTTCTTGACACAAAGTTTGAGTATTTACATCAGCTCACAAATAACATCTATAGAAAAACAATTCGGATTAAGTGGTACACAGACAGGGTTTCTTCTGAGTTGCAACGAGATTGGTTTTGTCTTGTCGGCGTTAGTTCTGAGCCACCTCTTTGCGAAAGGAACTATTCCTAAATACCTCGGTCTTGTGACAATCGTTTTTGGATTATCGGGGATAACATGTTCGCTACCGCACCTTATATTTGGAGTAGACAGTGACTGGATAGTTGGTTCGAACTCTGATAGTGAGAGTGACTTATGTAAGCTACAAACTAATGTTTCGATCATTCCATCCGAGAACTGTACTGGCGCTGGGAGCAGCATTACAAACACCGCAATTGCTATAATTGCAACTGGGATGATGATTCAAGGCGTAGCTAAAGGACCTAGGACAGCCTTGGTTGCGACCTATGTGGATAATAATGTCGAGGATAAGGCTCGGACGGGTATATATATTGGTAAGTCTTTAGATACCTTTCAATTGTTTTTTTTAACTACCTGTCTCATTTAACCCTTTACCCAACGTAACGTCCAAAACTGGCCAGCGCTGTTCTCAACAATCGCCAATTAATTTTCCTTATATTTTCATTTTTTTTCTCAAAAACATAGGTTATGACCCCGCATTTGAACGAGCATCACGGGGGATAACTTTAGCTTGTTTCATATCGGCCGAGATCGGTGCAAATCTGCCGCGTTTGTTAATCATATCCAGTAAATAAACCATTAGAAAGGGTTCGTAGAATGGTTATCAGCCCTGTCGTTTTGAGATGAGCGATCGTCTTGCCCTCTATGGTCCGCCTGTTTTGAAAATAAGGAGAGCGGCAAATGTTCAACCCAAAAAGTTTGATAAAGTATGGGATTTTAAGATACTCGTGTCCACGATAACTCTGATGGAGGCAGACTGCGTCTTTCTTAATCCTTAACTGGTAGAGTGCCAAATTATTTTTGGTCATCAAAATTTGTCAGTATATCTTTGTCTTGTTAAAATTTATGGGAGAGTGCCCATAGGCACTCTTCCATAAATTGTAACAGGGCAAATCCTTAAACACTAAATATTTTCACTTCAAGGATAAAATGAAGAACATCCACAGAATATCAAGTCTTTAAGATGGGGTACCTGCACTTCAGATTAAAGCCCAAATATGGGTTTCCAGCACTCTACCAGTTAAGGGCTGAGGAAATGTTCTAGAATTTCTGCTGCACACCACAGATCAAGAGTCCAGCCGGCGACTTAGCGGTGATTTCTAGCCACTCGTGACAGGAATCTGCTGCCAAAGTCATTTGATTATTGTCCACATGACCTCTTCTTGACGTTGAAGTACCTGTTCTGAGACCGGCTAGTTTATAAAAGTCTGATAAATAACAGAGGGTTAACAGCTCGCAATGGATTGTATTGAAGAAAACCCAATGATGAAAGGTTTCCTATCATAGTGAAATAACTATTATATTATGAGGGCAGTGGCTCACCTTAACCTTTTTCCAGATTTTATGTGCATTCATATACACTTACTGTGTCCATGAGCAGGGTTTTAGCCTGCTCTATTTTATGATGTGAAATCCATGTCCTTCGAAATCAGTAAATGAATAAACACAAATACAGAGAAAAACTGGTAACATCACATGGTGTCAGTCACCTAGGATGGATAAACTCTAACCGCCCAAGAATCAGGTGGAAATTTATCAGAGGAAAGGTGTAGATTTGAACAGCGATTTGAATTTTATCTTGAAGCGTTAAGGTCTTCTGGAGGTTATGAAAGCCCAAACAAATCCCATTGACAACAGTGCTTACCTTTCGCTCTCTGTACAACACACCAGTTGTTTTGAAAAATATTATCCATACATCCACAAAGTACGTCAACTCTTGAAAAAGATAATAACCTGGAAAATATATATAGCCCCACATCAGATTTCAATTTAAATTTGGAAATTTCCTTACTACCGTATTGTCTTGCATTGAATGACCTTGACACTTTAAAGTTTTGAGATATTCTCACACATCCCGGCACAAAATTACAAATAAAGTTATTAATCCTTTCTAAAGTGGACAAATCAACATTTTAATTAATGGTTTCAAAGCCAAAATATATTGAACCAATCGGCTGACCAGGCCCATTTAATCCTACTCATAACTTTGGGTGTCAAATGCACTGGGTCACGATGTCAAATGCACTGGGACACGATGTCAAATACGCTGGGTCGCGTGGTTTAGACACTCATAACCTGGACAAAAAACTGAAGCTTGTCGTCTCCGTGTAAAAGGCGAGGACGCTTCTGAACTGCATAACAGTTTTTAATTCGCTTAAAATGAAAATCTGAAGTTTGATAAAAAAATTATAAATATGATAAAAATAATAGCATTTGATGAATATTGCTTGCTCCGTAAAAACACTACGTATGAACGGTACTTGTTTTTTTAATTAAAAAAAAACCAATGAAATGTGCACGAAAAACCCAATTGAAACTTTCTATCAATATGTGAACGACCTGATAACGAAGACTGAGACATGACTGCTTCACTAATCCGTTATTGGATCATTTTGCTACAAATGATGACGTGCTGTGTGAAACACTTTTATGTACACAAGATTTAACACTAACTCTCTGTTCTCAAGTTATTGTATTGTCACATATCATCAAACTCTCAAACTCTACAAATTAATTCTCCCTCATCACCAACACCCTCTAACACAATACAACGTAAAAGTAATTGAAGAATTCTTCTTTTTTTTTTCCTCTCTCGAGTTCTTTTTTCCCCAATGACACATACTCCCTCATCCCAACCCTTTCCCCCTGACACCTATACAAGAAAGTAAAATGATGTACTTATAACAGAATGAACTTTATTATCCCCTAGCCACGTGGGAATGTATAGAGACCTAATAATAATAACACTTTGGCCAGCCGCTGATTTGTCGCGGTTCTCGGACGAGAAGGCCATGGTTACCCTTGTACTCCCAACTGCCTCCCTATTCCAACGCTTCTCCTCTCCTCCCAACACTCGGAGAAGAAAGGCTTGATGATATCCCTTGTCCCATTCTTCCCAATCTCTCCGATTAGCATATTAACCCTCTCCTTTGAGTCTCCCCCTAACCACATGTCCTTCATTCTCCCATCCCACTTCCCCATTATACTCCTAGTGAATCTCATTCTTTTAGACTGATACTTTGGGCATTCTAGAAGAAAGTGTTCCAGGGTCTCCACCATGTGCAAGTTACACATCTGGCACTCCCTTTCACCGTCTTTCCTACTTTTTCCCCTCAGCTCCAGGGATCGCGACCTCAGCTTGAACAATAAACAATTGAAAAAAAGAAGAAAATAGTCAAGCGATTACTAGGTCGTCCCCGGAGTTTCAATGTGTTCTATGTGCCTACTGGCACATAGAACACATTGGAACTCAGGGTACGATGTGTTCGTTCTGGCAACCAAGTCAACAAAAGAGCCCCAAACCACGCAGTCATTACTGGCTGCGACAAGCATGAGGCGAACTTCATCAAAAAGACGTCGAAGTCAACAGTTTATCACCAGTAACCGTTTAATTCGGGTCCAACATCTCAATCACAAAATCCAATTAAATGTGTTTGGTGTGGACTGAAACATAATCAGCAAAAATATCCAGCAATGGGACAGATACGCATCTCGGTTGAATATAAGCTGTAAGCCGCAAACTTAGACCATGTTACTGTCAATTCATCACATAAGTTAAAATGTTTAGTAATGATAGGGGTGATGAAAGAAACATTGACCCCCATGGTCTTATGTTATTGTACCCAGTGCTGGGAATGAGTATAAACGAAATAGGAAAGATATTCTTAAATGTAACTCTTCGGGTAGTGAATTTCAGGACAGTGATTATGATGATAACACTTTGTGGAATGCATCACAGAGTTGCATTTAAACACAGATACACACAATCACATCATAATTAATCGAACTAGATCTGCTGACTGTGAGCAGGCAACAACATTTGCTGAAACTTTTGAAATTATAAAACAGCTCGCAGAGGTAGTCAGGGACCGATCAGGACTATTTAAAATACGCTCTGGCCTCGGAGCCTATTTTTTCAATTCATGCGCCAGATTTCAATTTACGGAGTCACACTGCTGTTTGTAACACACACTGCAAGTATATAATAGCTCTCATCATTTTCATTTAGTACACTATAGCAAACATTAATCTTCACTGTGGTTTCTGATCAAGCCTATTTAGGCAGCCAAGACTTGATCAGAAACCACAGTGAAGATTAATGCTTGGTAATTAAGACTTGAAGTATTAACTTAAGCACTCTACAACAATGATAAATGATAACCATGTATATAATACATGTAAGAGTATCTCTCTCGATTATCCATCGAAAGAATATCAAAATATGATTTGAGAAGTTACGCGCCAACTGAGAAGCCTATTTCTGAGATTTAAGAGCCAGGTCCTGATGTTTCAGAACCAAATGCGTACTGGCGCATGACCAGGTCGGTCCCTGGTGGTAGTTTAGTAAAGTCACCGGTTCGATACTGTGAAATCTGAACTGTTAGTATTGACATGTTAACACAACATCCCTTCACAAGAGGTATGTTGTGAGGATTTGATTGTAAAATTTAAATTGTGTGGACTTGAACTGATTTTTTAAGTCGCAGCAGCTTGTTTTTTTTTTTTTTTGTTTGTTTTTTTTTTTGGGGGGGGGGGGGGGGGCGGGTTATTCCTTTTATAATTGTGTATTTTTATAAGAGGTAAGATGTAGTAATGACAGATTTTAATGTACCGGTGTGTATATACATACATTAACTGTGTCCATCAAAAGGGGTTTTACCATATTCTGTTTTCCAGGTTAGAACTTCCATGTGCTTTCAAATCAGTAAATAAATAAACATATTTATACCCACTTTCATTTTATTCTCAAAACGACTGGCCTGGTTTATACCAAACTGTTTTATCAGAGTCGACGAATGCCACGTTTAGTCGCGATTATGGTTCTTAACGAATAAAGACGCGAGAACAGAGGCCAATTCAAGTAAGTTTTTGTCTGAGCCACAGATTGGCCAAATTGGTCGCTCTGTATTGAAGAGAACAACTGGTGAACGAATCAACCGTTCGCCCAACAGGCCATTTTAGCATAGCGCCATCTTACATCCAGGACTTGATATGTCCGTTCAATCCGGCATTGCTTTCTCAACATTGCATTCATGTGTCCTGAACTGCTGATCGGCATTGAAAGATTCGTTTTTTGTCTCCGTTTTATCAAATAAACTTCGACAATTTACCTTATCTGCGTTCGTTTTCATCCACAAAAAGCACAAAGGTTGTGCGTTAAACATTTGTGCATTTTGTGATGTTAAATTCCATATTTATCATTTTCGTGTTGCAATCTTTCATGTCCGTTCTGAAGTTCGTCACAACTCTCAACTACAATGTACCTACGGCTTCTTTAACCCTTTACCCAACGTAACGTCCAAAACCGGCCAGCGCTGTTCTCAAAAATCGCCAATTAATTTTCATTATTTTTTCATTTTTTGTCTCAAAAACATAGGTTATGACGCTTCGTTGGAACGAGCTCGTCGAGCTCGTTCCAACGAGGGGTCATAACCTATGTTTTTGAGACAAAAAATGAAAAAAAATAGTTATTCAAGATTTTTTTGCTAGTGTCGTCTGCTTTTCATGGTAGGTAAAGGGTTAAAGCTAAAATGTTTCGTTCGAAGTGCGGAAGGCGGTCACACCATCGAATTTTGTTTCAAAAGAACAACAAGAATGGCAAAAAAAATATTTATAAAGTGGGAAAAAACAATATGAATGCACCGGTCAGTGCTGTACAGCAGACGTGAGTGCAATTTTACGAAACAAATCTGAATGGCTGGTTCGACGGGGAAATCGAGTCCCAGATGTAAAATGTCGCTATGCTAAAATGGTCTATTTGAAAGTAGACACTTCTTTTTCAAAGTATTGTATATCTTTCAGGCATTATTACGGCCGTAGCGGTTCTCGGCCCGGCGGCAGCCGTTGGACTTGGAGGTGTATTTAGCGGCATATATGTGACAATGGAAGGTATGCAATCCTACCTCACTTTATGTAATACACATTTTCCCTTTGGGGATCAACCACCATAATTGGAATTAGTTTTATATTAAAGTTTGCTTTGTCTCCTGAAACTTGAAGTAACTTACAGCTTCTCTGGGTTTTTCACAACTACAACACAAGTCAATAGAGAATACTTACTGTTTTGAATAGGTGAAGCCATGTACCAAAACTATCTCATTAGTGACAGCAAGGATATATAAGTTTTCACTTAGGGCTTAAAACTCTAAGGGCGTAAAACTATCCGACACGAGGTGAACTGTAAACGCTAATAAAAAAAAATGCGTGATGTGTGTCACTTCTGGTGAGATATTCTATTATATTTATTTCCCATTATCTTATAAGATGGCATATAATTAAAAGTTACGTTTAGACTGTCGCCTGTCACTGATCATTCGTCTCACCGCTTCAAAGGACTTCCTGTCCAGACGTTGGTCACGGAGTTGTTTTACATACCAGTACAGCAGTTGTCTACCACAGTGCACCTATAGAATATACCCATAGTAGCTTGGTGTACCAAATGTTCAGCACGAGGGGTGAAGTGGTGCTAACCGCGAGCCTTTGGCGCGCAGTTAACACCAAATCACCACGAGTGGTGAACATTTGGTACACCAAGCTACTTTGGGGTATATTTTATTTATACCATGATCGTCTGATTATTAAGAGTGGCTATTATTTTTTCTCGATTTTACTGAAGAGCAGACGTACATACGTGCGAATCTGTTTTTGTTTACATGATCATTGATCATCTGTGGGCGGTATACTTCCGCTGTCAGTTTTATCGCCGAAACGAAATGGAATAATAATATCATAATAACATACTATTTCGAGTTATGGATGCTTTATTAACATGAGACAATGCATGTTTGTTAATTTTTGGCATTTTGTGACGTAAACCCATATAAAAACGTAATAAATAATTGCCACTTTCATTTCACTCTTCGCGAGGCGACGTGCGATAAATTCAAACAAGTTTGCAATCTGGTCGACGTCACCAAAGGTTAACATGGATGTAGTTCTACTATAGGTGTAATTTTTTACCATTGAAATCCCATTACTGGCGTGTTCATAACAGTTGGTGTGTAAAGCTAAAATTTATGTCATAGGCTTTTCATATATAGTACAATAGGTAATCATGGTATAAATACATAACTCTTTTTTTCCAGGATTCTCAATGTGACAGCGCAGAAGGGTTGATTTAAAGGTGGACCAATCCATTTTTTCTCACACGCCCTATTTATGCTAAGATACTTAATTATTATACGACGACTACGGATATCCCCGCAATACCGCAGTGGTTTGCCAATCAATTCTGGTTTTCAAGAAAACGAGAGTCTTAACTTTTCCAAGTCCGTATCATGCCTGCCTCAAACGATCATCTCGTGTCGTCAATGACGTCACTGTCATTTTGAGACTATCGAAGCGACAATTTGCAAAACGCGGTAATAAAAAGTTGAGTGCCTTGGTTTATTTCATGATTCGGAATAAAGTGTCGACACCGGTGAATGTCAATATATTCTTTTTTGTTTAAATTCCATGTGTCATACTAAACATTTTAAAGACAAGCTGTCATTTAATAAACAAATTATTACAATACTCGGTTAATCCAGGTTGTCAGATTCCACCTCGTTTACGAGACCAGCTCCTCCCGTCCAATAACGACGCCCACGGTGCCTTGTTTGTAGGGCCCTACAGATCACACATTTTCGATTCGAATTCAATCTCGAATTGAATTACGTCTGTTATTCCAAATTGAATTGAGAACCCCGAATGAGAGGCGTCTTGAAGATGATCAATGAGGGTTGGGGGTGCTATAAACGTGATTTGTTCCGACTGTGATGGCTCAAGTCCGACTGATAAAATAATCCATCTACATTATCAAGGCATGCCTTCGTCGAAGGCATGCCTTGATGATGCAGTTGGAATATTGGTCAGTCGAGATAATTAAGAACACAAGACCAGCTTCATTAATTTCTTAAACCATATTCGAACATTCCATCTTCACCTTCCCCATTTCGACTCGAATTCGATTCGAATATACGTGTTGAATCGAATTGTTTTTCGAATAACGAATATTCGCGGGACCCTAGGGCGCAGGTACTCCAGGTGTAGAGCCCGGAAATGCTTTAAGATTTGATGCCTTGATGATGTAGTTTGGAATATTACCCTGTCGGTATTTTCGTTCACCGTCGACATTGCTTCTAAACTTTAAATTTGCATTTAACAATGGTAGGGACTAGTGATACTGGAATTAGCACGGTTGTTGGCATGAGTTCAGATGTTATTTATGTTAATGTAGCGGAAGTTATACTCAGTCGTCCTTTTCAACATTATTTATATACAGTTTCCCTCTGAACTATACGTTTTGTGAGACGACGAAGAGAACGGATACCAAGATATATTCACGTGAGGACGGTTCGAGAGGAAACGAATCGTGCAGAAAATTTCGAATCGAACCGAATACTAACTTAAGATTTGAAATCAAATCAAATCTCGAAGCTTCTCAGGGCCGTACTTGTTTGATCTGGCCTCATCAACCGGCGGAATCTGACGACCTAGATTAACCGACTGTTGTCATATTCTGTATAGCCCGAATGAGATACCTGAGTTACACAGGCATATATGCATCTCGTCTACCAACATAACACAACGTCACATTGCGTAAATGTTAATATCGTGAACTCTGTAATCGTGAATTTCGCATGTTCTTATCTCTTCAGTGCCTTTGCCCGGTCTTCACTCTGAGTGTCTTTCGTTTTTCATGTATATACATTGCTATATACCAAACATTTTGTTGCTCTTTGAAAAATATGTGGAATACGTAATTAGATTTTATCAGCAGTCAACCTGTCTTTCGTCGTATCATGTAGCAAATTACCATTCTTCAATTAGGGGTGGCGCCAGGGATTTTTCGACAGGAGGGGGGGGGGCTGACCTCTCCGACGGGGGGGGGGGGGGGGGGGGCTATAACGTTTGACTTCCCAAACGAAGGAAAATGAGTGAAAATTGGTAAATTGGAGAACCAAAATAGAAGCAAATTGAGTATGTTTGTTGATTATTTAACCCTTTACCTAACCTGAAAAGCAGACGACACTTGCAAAAAACATTCTTGAATAACTAATTTTTTTCATTTTTTGTCTCAAAAACATAGGTTATGACCCCTCGTTGGAACGAGCTCGTCGAGTCATAACCTATGTTTTTGAGACAAAAAATGAAAAAAATAATGAAAATTAATTGGGGATTTTTGAGAATAGCGCTGGCCGGTTTTGACCGTTACCTTAGGTAAAGGGTTAAAGTAAACATATTATAATAAGGTCGGGAAATATTTCATCTATAAAGCCAGTTTGACGAACGACATTAAGGAATTTCATGAGAATCACTATTCTCTATCAAAGTTCCTGTGCTGCACGGGTTCGAGACTGACAAGACGAGATATCTACATTCGATTGTCGGAAATTTCTCGTGAAGTCGGGTTTACGAGACTCTCCGACGGACTGACTAAAAATCTTCGACACAGGAGGGGGGGGGGGGGGGGCTGGACCTCTCCGACGGGGGGGGGCTGTAGCCCCCCCTGACCCTCCCCCCTGACCCCCACCCCCTCCCCTGGCGCCACCACTGTCTTCAATCCCAAATGATGTCACGTTTGCATTTCGGTGGAAAGAAACTATACACGATGGCTTTTTGGTGTGAGAAGGGGAAATCTTTCCCGTTGGACAAAAGAGGTTTGTGGCAGGCATCGTTACTGGCTTGAATATCTTGTCCATCGACTGAGATTTACCCCATCTCACACCCAGCGAGGATAATAATCATCCTGCAATTTTATGTTTGAAGTCTTGGAATACTGGAAGATAGTGGGAATATCGAACTCACGGAGTATTGCACAAACAGGCCTACGGAGTATTGGACTTTCGGAATATCGAACCTTTGGTCTCTCGGAATATTGGACCTTCGGCATATCAGATTTTTGGTTTATTGGTCCGCCGGAATATCGGATTTTCCGAGCATTGGGCCATCAGAATATCGGACCTTCGGGGCATTGGGCCATTGCAATATGGGACCTTCGGGGTATTGTGGCTTAGGAATATCAGTCCTTCGGAGTTATGCACCTTCAATGTTATGAGTCTTCGGAATGAAGGGCCGACCACGGTGAAGGTTAATATATATTTAACCCTTTCAGACTTTAATTATCCTGACGTTCACACGTCACTGGAAATTCAGTTTCAACGTTTTTCAAAATGCGACGTCAAACGTCGGGATGTACAAATATAGAGGATACCTACTGTTTTTGAGTGAGTATCGGAATTATCTCATGAGTGGCTGCAAAGGAATATTAGTTTTCACGAGCGGCTGAAAGCCACGAGTGAAAAATTAAATTCCTTTGCAGCCACGAATGAGATAATTCCTATACTCATTCAAAAACAGTAGGTATTCTTTTTTATTATATGCGTTGCGTTGTTTTTGTTTTTGTTGCGATTAAAAGGGGTAATGTGCTGTTTTCATTGCAATCAAAACCGGAGGTGGAGAAAATGATGACAATGTCAACAAAAATCAGCTGACGCAGCTGACCCATTTACTTATTGGCCCCGATTTCAAAATCAAACTACCACACAACAAAATAGTTACACATAAATCCCCTTAGAAAATGGCTATATTGTCAGTTACGCACACAAAATCAATGAACTCGTGTGAAAGTGGTTTATGACATTCCCCCCAAAACAATGGGTGGCACGTTTATTCAAAAGTAATAACAAAAGTGCACTGCGCAGATGCACAAAAAAATGACACAGTTCACAAAATGTTCAATGAAGGACGAAGGAGGATTTTTCAAATGTTCAAATTGTTTTTAGCATATTTGTCAATCACTGTCACTATCGATGAGTCGGATTTTCTTGTATTTCCTTTTTGGACTGTTCGCAACACTAACTTTGTTACGTTGGGACGAGCTAAAATACACATTTACCGGTGCTGTGTGTATTGGACATACAAAAAGTACGTCCGTCGGCGGAGTAATTTCATTCTAAATTTCTTGCGTGATTCGATTAATCTTCAGAGGGATATTCCTTTATATCTATCGTAACGATAGATATAGAAAAATATCGCTTAAACATTTTTCGCTATCTTTCAAAAAAGCATATAATAGATAGAGAAGAGCTAGTGTTTTTGAGTGGATGCCGAAAATTATCCCATGAGTGACCGAGACAAATGTTTATTTTTCGCGAGTGCTTGCGCGAGCGAAAATACCCATTTCTCTCGGTCACGAGTCTCGGTCACAAACTCTAGATTTTCTTTTTATTGTACGCTTTTTATAAGAATCTGATCATTCCCATCGATAATTCCCCTCGTTTCAACCTTGAGTTGATGCATGAAAGTAAACAGCTGATGCGCAATGATACGCGGTAGTGATTTGATCGATACTCGGAAGAGATAGCGTCTTGCGATCTGATTCAGCTGGCGGGTTTAATGCATCAATTCAAGGTGAATACGGGTTGAATTATTGCTAGAAATGATCGATATCCACTAAAAACAATAGATTTTCTTCTCATTATACGTTTTTAGAACAAATTGATCATTCTCAGTGATAATTTGACTCGTATTCACCTTGCAGTGATGCTTTGAAATCCGCCATTTTGATTGATACCGTGAAAGCGAATATTTCTATATCTTCACAGTGAGGGTGCGATTTCTACCTTTCCGCAATTTTTTCGATAATCTATCGTTCAGCGTTTAAAAAACAAATCTATATAAACAAAATATTATTTGTGTTTGACTGAATATGAAATATTAACAAGGAAATTGTTGGCTTTTGCTCTGGTATCTTTATTTTTTTGAAAGCCCTGATAGTGGCTTCCAGCCCTCAACCAGTTAAGAAGACTTGACAGCAGGATTATATTAGTATTTTAAGCTACGGTAACATTTTGCTCAACGGTTGTCACTGAGCACTATTCGGGAGAAAATAGGAATTGAGGTTAAAACTTTAAAAAAAAATCGAAAAATAATAACAAAACAAATGTCCACAAAGTATCAACGCGCTGTTTGATTTCGTACGTCATAAGACGTAGAAAAGTATCAAGGGATTAAGTTTATGATTGTTCATTGATAAACCAAACTGTTTAATATATTTCTATTTGTGTTTTTTTTTCTGCTATTTCTCTTCTCACCATTTATGTTACTTAACCCTTTGCCCATCGTAACGGCCAAAACCCGCCAGGGATATTTACAAACGTTGCCAATTAATTTTCATTATTTTTTTTTATTTTTTGTCTCAAAAACATACGTTATGACCCCTCTTTGGAACGAGCTCGTCGAGCTCGTTCCAATGAGAGGTCATAACCACCTATGTTTGTGAGACAAAAAATGAAAAAAAATTAATTATTCAAGAATTTTGTTTGCAAGTGTCGTCTGATTTTCATGTTAGGTAAAGGGTTAAATTATCGATTTTTTTTCAATACAGATGTGGACATTGAAACAACGGATCCCAAATGGATTGGAGCATGGTGGCTGGGTTTTATTGCATTTGGTGTCATTGCCTTAATCGTCGCAATTCCCGTATGTCTTTTTCCAAAACGGATGCCAAGAAAGTGGGCGAATCAAAATACTGAAGATAAGGACGTGCGTGCTGTGTCTGCGTCTGGGTTGGCTGTTATTTCAAATGAAGACCAAAATGTGGACATACATAAGAGCAACAAAGAACACAATATAAAACTCATACTTAATGGTATGTTCTAGCTTTACAGGAAACCATTCGCACCCCTCTATATGAGTAATATATATACCCCCCACTCCAGGTACAGCTAAGCGACGTGATCAATTGCGGAGTGTTCCCCACTTACTCCTTGCTGTTTCAGTTAATTTTTGTTCTTTGGTATACATGAATACTAAATTAAGACCAGTTACAACAACATGTGTAAGACAGGGCGTAAAACCCGAGATCTCTTCAAAAAAAGGATCGTGGCTTTCAGACCTGGCTACATTTAAAAACTTTTGGAATAGATGGTGGTCGTAGTCATGTTCCATATATAACATTCTTTGACTCAGTACGTCGTGGAACTATGCTTTGTATGATACACAGTCAAGTCGCTATAATCAGGTATTCTCGGTCTATCCAATATTTCTTCAATAACTGTGATCCTTATATGCTCGGTCATTTTGCTAATAATACAAAATTGCTCAACTTAATAACTGTTTTCGAATGCACGATCTGCTGTCGAGAAATTCTTCTATTTTTACAACGGGTGACAGGAAGACAGCTAACATTGCTATGTCGCTTCCTTGCAGTATATCAAAGTATGTTAAAATGAATTGTTTAGTTTACCTACTGTACTTTATATGTAATTGATATACTGTGAATAAAGGTGAATTGTGAATTGTAAGCTTCAGCTACTCAAAACAAGTTTTAGGCAATTTGAATGCCTATGCTCCATTACTGACCAAAGTGGGTTTTTTCTCGGCCTGTTTATTTCAGTTTGAGACGTTAAATCTTTCCACATGGCAGCGAATCAAAGTAACACTGTATTGGAGGGTATGGGGTACCAGTAAGTACTCCCTAAGGCCCTCGGGAGCTCCAAGATTCGATTTGCTTTGCAATCTTCAATTACTATTCGGTTTGATTCGAAATCTGCTACAGATGAAACTAGAAGTCCTGTCACAATTAGCGCAGAAAATGCTCGTTAGTTAATGCGCTTCTTACTGCAGATGACATGGGGCACGATGACGCTGTGTGCTAAGGCGTACTGCGCGTCGATGGTGCTCATGTCTTCAACCAATCTAACCCTGCCTGTGCCGCGGTGTGGAGTTCAGAGTCACGAAGTTGGGGAGCTGACAGCTGCTCGTCGTTGCTCCGTGGTTCTCTCCGGGTACTCCGGCTTCCTCCACCCGTAAAACTTGTTACCAACATGATATGATTCTGGCTGTTAAAGTGTCGCTCAACCGTACTAAATAAATAAATAAATAAATAAATAAATAAATAAATAAATAAATACTACTGAAGAATGAAGTAGTCTGAAATACACAAGAGTGTTTGCGCTGTGCAATGCAAAATATAATGTGCTATTAGCAAGGTTGGTAGTGAAACCACAAACTGAACTGATCAAACAGAAAGAAAATATTGAGACTACAGTATGTGGAGAATGGATTATAACTAAATCACCGTGGGATAGATTTTTTACTTAGGAATTAGATTTGGATCAAATTTGATATGAGGGCTTATTGGGTCATAAGTACTTAATTTATGCCCAAATATTTTTTCCCGTCGCCCCATGGGAACCGCAGGAGCTAAAAATAGAAAAAAATTAAAACGCCCATATCTCCAAAACTGCACGGCACTGAGAATTCTTATTTGGTGTGAAGTTTCCTTAGGACCAACAGAATGGAATGGATAAAAAAAATTGCTATCGCTTTTATCATGGGGTACTTTTCTGGGACTTTGAAAAAGTGCTGAGTCAGCATTTGACTGGGGAAACATTTAAGACTACTTTTCTCCCAAACCACTGCTCCAAAAGCTTTCAAATTTCACATATAACATCTTTGGAAGATTGTTTCACACGTTTATTGAAAGCAATTCCCTGGGTCCATATTTGGGCTCTCTATGGGAGCCCAAATGCTTAAATTAGTGCAGTATGAGGAATATTTTTTAAAAATCTTCTTCAGATCTACCAATAAAAATCTTTTGATATTTGGTATGCAGCATCCTAAGGGGGTTGAAATTCAAGTTTGTTCAAGCCAAGTCCTTGGGTTCATATTTAGGCTGAACATTTGGGGTCCCGTTCCGGACTTAGAAATTTTGGACCAAAATCCGAAATTTTTTTTTTTTTTTGTGCGTTTCGGTCAATTTTAAGACAAATTTTTTTTGTTTTTTACACTGAAAATTTGGGGACCGGGTGGGACTTCGAAAATTTTGGAAATTCCAGAAATTAGTTTTTTTTTGTTTTTTATGCGATTTTGGTCAATTTTAAGACAATTTTTTTTTTTATATACTGAAAATTTGGGGGCCGGGTGGGACTAGGAAAATTTTGGACCAAAATCCGGAAATTAGTGTTTTGTTTTTTTTATGCGTTTTGGTTAATTTTAAGAAAAAAAAATTTTAGGCTAAAAATATTTTGTTTGGGACTTCGAAAATTTCCGAACAAAAATTTTAAAAAATCTGTTTTTTATGCGTTTATTTCTCAATTTTGAGACGTAAAAGTGCAGGAACTGAAAATAGAAGGAAAATCATGTGTTTTGTGTGTGCACAGCTGCTTCATCTAGTTGGTGTATATGCTTTTCTTAAAAGGGGCGTGTGCAGCTTATTCAAGTCAAATCCCTGGTTTGATATTTAGACTACCATGTCAGGTGAGCGACCTCAGGCCCCCTGGGGACTCTTGTTCACTTTACTTATCTGTACAACTTAGAATTCTGTCCCAGTGCAGGCTGCGTTAAAGTTTAGCATCTACTTTGACAGCGAATATAAACGTCCACGGACACCTGAATCGAAAGTGGCAGTTTTTGTGACATCAAATTCAAAATCCAACTCCAAATAAGGCAAGTAAGGTTGAAAGAAACGGAGCCAGAGGGAAAGTTTTATAAATTTAGGTCAGACTGAACGACCCCGGGCGGCATTTTCCTGTATTTCCAGAAGGCGCGCGTGAAATATAGGAAAAATGCCACCTTGGGTCGTTGATTTCTGTCGAGCATCGGCCCTTGCCTGCAGTAAATTAATAGTTACAATTGGCGCACTTCACAATTGTCTATTAGAATCAACAGAAAACAAAGATTTTATTAACAACGGCCTTACTCGGATTTCTCTAGAATCAAGATGTTGTTTATTGCTACAATGAGAGGAATAAGTGCACTATATAATATTATATTCTTTCCCCACCAATGAGCTGGCCCTGCAAAAACTTCAAGTAAAACTAAAACGCTCAACGACCAAAGTATTCTCGAATGGGGTGATCGCTACTTACCGAAGAAATGTAAATAAAAACATCGTCTGCTGCACGTGTGAAATAGTTGCAAAGCCGGGCGAACACGTAAGGGGCTAATTCTGTAGCTGCAAGGTCTTTCCGGGAATATTTGGAAGAAAATTGTCAAGAAAATGATTTTGAAAATTTTGACATTGTGAAATTGAACGAGTATCTTACCATTTCTACATGGATGCTGGGACGAAAAGGGGTGAAGTGTACAAGGCCTCTACATATGAAAATAAGTGGCACGCCCTGAACAGGTATTTGAAAGCCCCACCCTCCATGAAAAAAATTGACATTATAGCCAATCCTGAATTCGCGGAAGCCAATGAATGCTTCAAGACAGCATTGGCAGAAATAAAAATGTGTGGCAAAGGTGAGATCGCTCACTATGACCAGATCAATGACAGTGATCTCATTAAAATATATAATAGAATCTACATGTCACCAAGAACCACCTGCGGTCTATACAATCGCGTACAAATGAATATTCTGTTGTATTTCTGTCGCCGGGCAAACGAAAATATGGAATGTATGACCAAGGACACTTTCTCCGTTTGTAAATATCCTGATGGCAGAAAATTCGTGGTGAAAACCCAGGACGAAATGAACAACCGCGCTGGCGACAAACAAGATTTCTCAGGACATGTGCCTGCTGATTTTGTAGACAATGAATACTGCCCAGTGAAATGTTTTGTCACTTACCTTGAAAAGTTGAATCCTCACTTAAATCGCCTGTGGCAATATCCTAAAGATAGTTTCACTGACGCGGATGAATGTTGGTTCCAGAAGAAGCCAGTTGGACGCGACTGCCTGAGAAAGTTCATGCTAACATTGAGTGACAAAATTAAACTTTCGAAGATATATAAATATAATGTCAGTCACCGGCCTCAAATCCGTGTCGTCGCTATCAGTGTATCAGAGAGTTTCCGAGAGTGAGAAGATGGTTATGGGTGATGCAATTGCCGGGAGTGTTCCACGTGCAATGGTCCCAATCTCAGAAACTAAACCAACTGAACATAGCGATGCTAATTCTACGCGTCCGGGGAAGCTTTAAATGCATGCATTCCGTTGCAGGATCCAGTGGAAGTGGAATTCGTGGATGGTGTATCAGTCCAGGAATTATTCTCAGAGTTCAATCTCTGCACGTCTAACAACATCACACAGCAGCGAGTAAATGTCCCAATGTTTAGCGGGTGCATAATACGCAATGTCAATATTACCAATGACATAAACAAGAAATGAACACGCCACATCTTCCGAATGATGTGTTGTTTGAAACTTTGCAGTTAATGATTTGAACTGAGGTGGAGTAACCTCGACCTTGATCTGAGTTATTGATTTTTTTGTTGTCAAGTGACGTCGTGGGGTACACGAAAGGTTTATTTACAAAATTTGTTATCGTAAGAGTCGCCTTTTTCATACAAGTTGCCTTGTTCATTTCACGATGTGGATTTTGGGCCATCTATTATGTATTATTGGAACATATACGTTATTGTGATGAATTGACGGTAACATGGTATGAGGTTTGCGGCTCGAAGTGTGTGTTCAACTGAGACGCCGCAAACCTGAGACCATGTTACCGTCAATTATTACCACTCAATCTACAAGTTACAAGTCGATTAACAAAAGTTTGGAGTCCCCTTGAAACTCCATAATTTCAGTGACGTCATTCGACGGAGCCGTCCGCGGTCGATAATGGTATAAATGGCCATTAGCGGCCCGCGGCCCGGCTATTTTTAGATTCCATGGTCTAATGAATTACTCCCATTCGGATGACGTCCCTTTGTATTTCTGAACTGAATTCGAACGCACGATCGAAACAGAAATATCGAACCAACTTTAGTGATTATTTCTTCCAGCAATTCCCTCGTGCGGTTAGCTGTAACAGGGAGTGGTAATAATAGCAATAACATGATTGTTGTCGGGCATCATGATTCGTTAGCGGCCCTGCAGCGATGATGAACAGCCCTTGGGCTTATTAAACGGCCCTCGACTTCGTCTCGGGCCTTTAATAAACCATTGGGCTGTTCACCATTGCTGCAGGGCCGCTAAAGAACCACAACGCCGTCCAAAATCATGTTATTGTTATAGTAACGCTCTCCAAACTCATGTTATTGTTATATTCATCACAATAAATTATAATGTTTTTAGTGGATTTGGAAAATGTAATACATGTTATGGGTTAGATTACTAAGTTAAAACGGGGGCGTGGTGGCTCAGTCGGTAGAGATGCAGGCTGCAAGCCGAGAGGTCCTCGGTTCGAATCCCACCTGCGGCAATCCTTGGGCAAGACACTTCATCCCCATTGCACGGTGACGTTGTGTACTAAGGCGTACTGCACGTCGATGGTGGTACACCTATCTTCAACCAATCCTAACCCTGCTTGTGTGGAGTTAGCATGTTGGGGAGCTGACAGTTGCTCGCTGTCGCTTCCCCCACCCGTAAAACTGTCGTGGTCATGATTAGCCATTGTGTAAAAATATGTGACCTTAAACAACAATAAATAAATAAATAAATAATTAAGTTAAAGATAATTCGCATTTGAAGAGAGTGTATAGCATCTCAGTTTAGAAATACCTGGAAATCTGTGGAGCGGAACGTATATAGCACAGTGGAAAACTATAGGATAAAGTATTCTGCCTTCTATGGCTTTACTACGCCAGCAGGAGTGCGGTGGCTCAGTGGTAGACTGTTGGACTTCTATGCTAGAGGTCCCGAGTTCGATCCCCGACCGGGACGACCCGCGTTGTGTCCTTGGGCAAGGCACTTTATTTCGGTTGCCTACATGAGTGCACGATGATGATGTGTACTAAGGCGTACTGCACGTCAATGGTCCACATGTCTTCAACCGCTGTAACCCTGCTTGGGCGGAGCTTGAACAGAGTTAGAATGTTGAAGAGCTGACGTCGATGCTCCTGCTTCCTCCACCCGTAAAACTGGCACGGTCATGATTAGCCATTGTGCATAAGTATGTGACCTTCAACACCAATAAATAAATAACTGAGCTGTTGACGTCTTAACAGAAGTTTCGCTAAAATAAATAGCAACAACTAGCACGAGACTGAACATTGTTGTTTGCAATGTATTTCGGTGGAAATTCTGTATTCTGTAAATATATAAACAGCATGAAATTATAGTCATATGCGGATGCAATGTGCAACCTTTGAGTCGAGTTAGTCCCAAATTGTTGTCAGGTGAGAAAGGCCAAACATGCAGGATTACTCTACAAAAAATAAATTAATTGATTCTCTGGCATTTTGTTTTCAAATAAGTGAGGAATTTGCAAAAAGTGAGCAAACATGGAGAGAATTTCGTCGGTGTTTTTACACATAGAAATATAGAAAGTTCATATTCATACAAATAAATTCATTTTTAATTTTAAAAATAAAACTTTCCTCCAAAAACAATCTGTAGGTACTGCAATTCAATGGTTTCATATTCTTTCGATGCTCTTAATATTATCTTTGAAGTAAAGGTATTTAATCTATGAGGATTTGCCTCGTTACAATTTATGGAAGAATGCAGGTACTCTCCCATAAATTGTAACAAGGCAAACATATTGGAGATGCAACAAAATAAATATGCATCAGTCCAAAAATGTAAAAACTTTCGGGTCTCCTTGAGTTAACTAATATTGGAAGACATTGAAAGGCAATAAAATGTCCAGTGAGAGGGTTCAAACTCAATGAGGGATTGCCTGAGAATCAAAACACTTCTTTAGCCTTAGGAATATAATCTATGTTGTGATACTTTGTTGTAAACTGAAGTTCATTTGCATATTTTGCAATTGATATAACCTAAACAATCGTTCGCAAGTTATTTCCAGACCTGTGTTTGGGATAAAGATTTGAAATTGTAAAGTTTTCGTTATGACTACAAACGGAAGGCCTGCTTCTATTTTCCGTGTTTTTATTCTTGCAAAATGGTAGTTATCAACCTTAATTGTTAAAAAAAACTTTTATTTTGAGGTTCTCACACAACACAAAGCCTTCGAGGGTCATGAGTGAGAAATTCAGTAGTTGTAGCACGTGGTTGGCCAACACCCTGAATAGCTGAACTTGTAGTACTAATACTCCAGTAACGAGTATAGTAGCTTGATAATTATACGTCATTGGTCGTGCACACTGCAAAACACATAGGTTCTCTTTAGAACCAAAGCTGGTTCTAATCTTGTCCCTGAGATGGAACCAGTTCTGTTTAAACAGTATTTATTTCAAATCAAATAAATTTATAAAGATTAACATTAAATATTAACAGAATTAAACATAAATTGAGGGGGTTTCAACCGTAAGTTTAGAGCTTATACGAGGTTGTCTCAAATCATTATTAAGCAAAGGAGATATGTATGAACAGTTGGCATATCAAACCAGTTTTGGTTCTATTCAGAACCAAAACTGGTTCGATATACCAACTGTTCATATCTCCTTTGTTTCAAAATGTTTGGCGACTGCGTTGAATAAGCTCCAAGTTTACTGCTGAATCTACTTCAGTTCATGTAATATTCTGTTAAAATTGAATGCTAATCTTGGTAAATTTATTTGCTTTGAAATAAATACTGTTTAAACAGAAGAGTTAATCCCGATTGCCTATGTGTTGGCGCGGTAGCCCGTTTACTAAGGTGTACTGCACGTCGATGGTGCACTTCTTCAGTCAATGCTAACCCTGTTTGTGCAGGGTTAGTACGTTGGGGGGGGGGGGGAGGGGTCTGACAGTTGTTATCAGAATTAAGGACTGGCCGAAAACAAAATCAGTTGCTCATCGTTTCTCAGTTGTTCTCTATGGGTACTCCGGCTTCCTCTACCCGTAAAACTGTCTGACATGAGTTGACCTTGGCTGTCTAAATTGTCGTTAAACACCAATAAATTAATAAATAAATACCACTTGTCAGGGTGTACCTATTGCACACTCTTACAGATTTAAATTCTACCCTCTCCACTCAGGTATCGCATGCATGGGCAACTGACCTGTGAGGACACAGGCCTGAAATTAGCAGTCTGACATTTGCAGAATGAGGTCCCCAGAGTGTGAATTTGATGATGCTATCCCATATAGTGGATCAGTTTATCCTCTGGGTACCTCTTTCTGTTTAGTTTTGAGACCCTGATTCAGATTGAGGTTCACAGAGGGTAAATTTAGTGATGCCGCCCTGCTATGCAGGGTGGCATCACTGAATTAACCATCTGGGGACCTCATTTTGCAGATGACAGCCTGCTTATTTTCTGGCTTGTAAACAGTTGACAGGTCAATCAAAAAAGCAGAATACTCCAGAAACGAGTATTTTCGGAAGTAAAACCATCTCCTTGAACTCTTATTCTATCATTATCTTCTTCTATCTGTACTGAAGACCTGATTATCAGGCCTGGCATTCTTAAAAATGCAGGAGGGCTAAAAATCACTGTCCTTACATGGCCTAGGGGAGCGATTAGCTCTCCTCAAGCTTATAAAAGTTAAAAGTGGCAAAATGAAGTTGTACTATTGATGAATTCTGCCTAGTGGGCTTTGTACATTTTATTTGGTGCTGCTAACCAGGTAGTCTCTGTGAGACGGCAACACTGCCCCTCCCACACCTCCGGGCCTTGGTAAGGCCCGGAGGTGTGGGGAGAACAGTGTGGCCATATTGTAGAGACCACTAACATATCAGAGAACTGAAAACCTGTAGATTTTAGGAATAAGCTTTTGTGGTAATCATTATTTTCTAAAGCGAGGAGGGCTATTTTTCACCCTCCTCAATTTTTTTAGTAGGCGAGCGAATAAATCGCTCTCCTGAAAACGCCAGTCTTGGATTATAGGAAGAGAGTACAAGAAGTGGAGAGACTTGATAGGACTTTGACAACACCTTTGCGATTCGAAAATGCTCTTACCAGGGCGACTCAAATCGCATCGAATCATGGGGATGATATCGAATCAAATCAAATCGAATTTTGAAGCTTTGCATGGGCCCTTCTTATACGCTAATACATATATTTGCCTTTTTTTCTTTTCAGATTTTTTGAAAGTACATAAAAAACTGGCGACAAATTGTATATACGTCCTTATGATATTCTCTTCGGCAATGAAAATGTTAAGTTTTTCTGGCATGGTGTATCATATACCAAAATATGTAGAGAAAGAGTTCCTTGAAACGGCATGGAGAGCTAATTTTATTGTTGGTGAGTACATCATTAGTAACAAACTATCGTAGAATGTTGTCTGTTTATTCGCAAAGAAAGTATTACTGTCGAGCAGAGGCGACCGAACCAGAGTGCACAGGTTGAACGTGCCCTCCTCCACATCCAAGGGCATCGCGAAGATGAGTGATTGAGGAGAGGCGTAAGCCTGATTTGTCCCGACTGTGATGGCTCGGGTCCAGACTGATAAATGATTCTAGTCACATCATCAAGGCATGCCTCAGATGAAGGCATGCCTTGATGATGTCGTTGGAAATATTAATCAATCGGGTTTGTAGTTCAAAATCGAAGATGTCTTTGAAATTTATTCGTCGATAAATACGGGATGTCTAGTGTTTTTGAGTGGATACCGAAAATTATCTCATGAGTGACCGAGACAAATGTTTAAAATAAAAATTTGTCTTGGTCACCCATGAGATAATTTTCGGTATCCACTCAAACATACAAGATTTTCTTTTTATTATACGCTTTTTATAAGAATCTGATCATTCCTCTCGATAATTCCACTCGTTTCAACCTTGAATTGATGCATGGAAGTAAACAGCTGATGCACATTGATACGCAGAAGTGATTTGATCGATACTCGGAACAGGTAGCATCTTGCGATCTGATTCAGCTGGCAGGTTTCATGCATTAATTTAAGGTGAATACGTGCTGAATTATTGCTGGAAATGAACGGTATCAACTCAAAAACACTAGATTTTCTTTTCATTATAAGTTTTTAGAACAAATTGATCATGTCCAGTGATAATTTGACTCGTATTCACCTTGCTTTGAAAGCCGCCATTTTGATTGATACCGTGAAAGTGAAAAATCATCGCTGTGGGGGGATACGATTTCTATCTTTCCGCAATTTGTTCGTTCATCTATCGTTTAGCGTATAATAAATAAGATATGCGTGAACTAATATTGATGCAACTTCTTATTTAATCCACAGAATATGAAGCCTTTAACCCTTTACCCAACGTAACGGTCAAAACCGGCCAGCGCTATTCTCAAAAATCTCCAGTTAATTTTCATTATTTTTTAATTTTTTGTCTCAAAAACATAGGTTATGACCCCTCTTTGGAACGAGCTCGTCGAACTCGTTCCAATGAGGGGTCATAACCTATGTTTTTGAGACAAAAAAATGAAAAACATTAGTTATTCAAGAATTTTTTTGCAAGTGTCGTCTGCTTTTCATGTTAGGTAAAGGGTTAACTCGCACGTACTGCGTTCCAAACTGGTCACGCTGGACCTCCAGAGAGAGGGTCCCAGAAACTTCATTAACATTTCAACCCTCACACTCAAATTCACCCCACAGCCCTTGGAGACAACTGGAGTATAAGTTAAAGAAATACGTTGTGCCGGTGTAACAGGAATGGAGGTCCGTAGGAAAATTAGTCCCTCTGGACTTTTATTCCGCGGAATTATAGTCCTAGGTCTAACATTTCTAAGAATAGTAGTCCGCAGGACTACTATTCCTAGAAATGTTAGACCTAGGACTATAATTACGCGGAATAATAGTCCAGAGGGACTAACGTTCCTACGGACTTCCATTCCTTTTACACCGGTTTTTAGTTGCTTGAAAGAGGTTATAAAGAAAGAAAAGGGCGTGCTGTGGTTCACTGGTTAGAGCATTGAATTCCAAACCGTAAGGTTCACTGTTCTATCCTGCCAGCGGTACTCGATTTGTGACCTTTGGAAAGGTACTTAACCGCGACTGCCACGTGGGGCTTTGTACTAAGGCGCATTGCACGTTGAATGTGCACTTGCTTTCAACAAATGTTTACTCCTGCTTGTGCGTAGTTAGTACGTTTAGGAGTCGGACAGTTGCTGACCGCTGTACAGTGGTCCTCTCTTGTTGCACCGTCTTCCTCCGCCTGTAAAAGTACAGACTCTAGACCTGAAATGGTTAAAGAGTTTTCTTCATAGATTAATCACATGGATTAACCTTTGTTAACCAATTAATCACTTCTCCTAATAGGTACCAGAATAATTGCCATACCGTTGATGACTTACAGCATAGATATCAGATAGAAGATTCTATCCGATATCTATGATTTACAGCATTAACCATTTACCAACCCAACGCAACGGAAAAATCTCCATTCACATTTTATGTTTTCAATTTTTGTCTCAAAAACATAACTTATGACCCCTTTGGAACAAGCTCGTTGAGCTCGCTTCAATGAGGGATCATATTAAGCTATGTTTTCGAGACAAAAATTTTTGGTAATTCAAGGTGGTTAGGAATGACCATTTCCAGGTTCTGAGACAGTTTAATAATCATACAAGTGAAACAAGTATGTCAGTACGTAACTTGCATGCTTTACTCTGTCTCATATAATAGATGTGAGTCAGTTAGAGCTGTAGGTTTTTAAATTTCTTGTTCGGTTTCGGTTTTGGTTTTTCAGGTGGAGTAAAACCTCGGTTCGGTCCGGTTTTCGGTTTGTTCATGAGGCCAAGAAAAATTCAATAAAACTCATTCTTATGTCTGGAATCATAACTGAATGGTAGTGAAATTGAGTGAAACTCAATGAATGCCCGAAATAAGCTATATAATACATGAAGAATCAGGAAGGCCAATATAATAATTACCTAAATATACAGAACTTTTATTGTGCTTGGCTATTTTTCGAGGTCTGACACCTGCACGCAACTCGAGGAAAGCTGCAAACACAACTAAACTGAAATGTCGGAAATTCACAGAATGTAGCCTTCCCAGAGTAGTGAGAGTACCCAGACACTGCCATTGGCAGTGTCTGGGTACTCTCACTACTCTGGGATGGCTACATTCTGTGAATTTCTGCAGCAAGAGAGTATTTAATAAAAAAAACGAAAAACCTTAGATTACGGTTTTTTAAAAAAACTGAAAACCTCGGTTCGGTTTCGGTTAACCTACAGCCCTAGAGTCAGTGTGACAATGTGTGCCTGTTTTGGAGCAAGTATGTTCCTTTATTAACCTAAAGAATACAGTAGTTCAAAAGTAAAAGTTTGTCGATCAATTACTTTTATGATCGATCAAGACGTTGATCATTGGTTAAACATTTCAACTCTAGTAAAGGGTTGGGTTTTGCAACAAAAGAAAACTACTTAAAAGTCCATTTGTGGATAAGTTCGCACTGGTATTATACACCATTATTCGGTAATCATTGAGTTCTACATGTGCTACGTACCATTTAGTTGGTCATTGTATTCATTAATTGCGTCACTGCTGTCATGAGGGTAGGGAGCATTTCGAAATAAGGGACACTGTTATAGAAGGATACCCACGCACTGATATATGCATCAATGGTGACCCATGTGCCTTGGTGGGAGGGATACACCCAGAAAGCTATGTTGGGGAGTGGCGTCCGTCTATAATGAGTAAAATAAACAACACATTTTGGACTCCATAATATAGATCCAAAATGTGTGTGTGTGTGTGGGGGGGGGGGGGGGGGGGGGGTTCATTATAAAAAGGCACATTTTTTGCTGCATATTTAACAATTTTTTTTCTGCCTCAATATGTGACATATGCAGCCAAAAATGTGCCTTATTCTTGACTTTAAAGGCCGTAGAAGAAAATCATATGAGAGAATCTTCAGGCATATCTTCAGAGTAAAGAGGCTCGGTAACCGCTTCCTGTTAATTCCCAATATGGTTGTGAGCCCATATACCTCCCCTCTACCAGCTCATTCTCTGTAAACAGGGGTTTACTGTAAAATTATATTGGTAAAGCCAGAGGCGGTGGAGCCAGGGGGGCATAGGCGGGCATGTGCCCCACCACTTTTTTCAACGGATATGTTTTGCAGTTACACAATGAGTTAAAATTCCTGTAACATTATTTGCAAATCCAAACAATATTTAGACTAAGAATCACATTTTCGGTCGCTTCGGTCCGTTTCTTCTATTTCTGCTATCTTCCAACCCGAAGGCTGGCATTCGGGTTGGAAGATAGTTGAAGTAGAAGAAACTGACGGGACATTGATTACATAGCTGCATATTCATCTGAACGAGAGACTATAGCCTGTCATGGTACATTTACCGATAAACGATCCTAACCCTTCTCACACTATAGGTAGCATTGTAAATTTGTGCCCCTCCACCTTCATCGAGCTTCTGCCGCCCCTTGGTAAAGCTCAAGCGCGCCCCCTCCCAGGATAGCCAAAGATAATGGTAGTTTTCGGAGGTAACCTTTAACACCGAGGTTTAATTTTATCATGTTATAAAATAGATACTTGTTTGAGTTACACAAATTTGCTCGCCATTCTTGTTAGAAAATGTCTTGGAGTCTTTCTTTAACTACATAACTGAAGAGTTTCTTTTTACTAATACTTTGATTGATCCATACGAAGGTCATCCCCAGTTTGTTTATAAGAGATGTAATTAATCCAAGGACTTGTAAGTAACTCATTCAAGTGGTTCGGGACAAGTATTGATTAAACAGAAGCCGACATTTTATTGTCGTTTCCTGACACTAACTGGGCCCAGAAATTAAGGAGACAGATTTTAATTTTAACACTAATGGAAATAAGCCGCAGTTCGCCAAATATAAAATTATTTCCAGTTGAATTTTTCAATTTTAGAATAAATTTAAAGAACCATAATTCAAGTTTCTCAAAATTCGCAACCATAGTTAAAATTGGTTCTATTGCTTTTTTTCATATATTTCTCGGACAATATCAATTGTCAGTTGTTTTTGTCTGACTTTATTTATTATGGAGTACATTGCTTGTTAGCTTCAGTGCATCTAGTTGTATTTCATCAGAGAATTTGCCAATTTTCAGGAAATGTTATCCCTAAGTATTTGAAATTATTAACCATTCCAATCGCGTTTCGTCCAAAGAAAATTTATCATTTTTCTCCAACACGTGTACCAAATTTTATTATTTTTGTTTTTATTTATGTTAACCCTTTACCCAACAAATCGACCGCATCCGCCCGCGTAATATGCAAATTCAGCAGTTGAAAAAATATTATTTTTCAAAAAATTTCAACAAAACCATATCATGTGACCCCTCGTTGGAACGAGCTCGTCGAGCTCGTTCCAACGAGGGGTCACATGATGTGGTTTTGTTGAAATTTTTTGAAAAATTTGAAAAAATGATATTTAAAATAATGAATTTTGATATCGTCTGCGTTGGGTAAAGGGTTAACGTCGGAGTTTCCACTTTGGGCAGGATTCATAAAATATATTCAAGGTGTATTGCAGATCCTTTCCCTTTGTAGATAACAAGACGGTATCATCAATAACACGTAGAGGGGTGCAATCTACCGAAAAACCGAACCGATACCGATATCATGGAGATACCAGAAAAAACGAACCGAACCGATCATTGAATACCGAAACCAGGGTGCGCGGTGGCTCAGTAGGTAGAGGTGGAGGCTGCAAGCCGAGAGGTCCTCGGTTCGAATCCCACCTGCGGCAACCACGTTGTGTCCTTGGGCAAGACACTTCTCCCCGCCCCCACCCCCCCCCACTACATGGGGGCACGATGACGCTGTGTACTAAGGCATACTACACGTCGATGGTGCGCATGTCTTCAACCAATCCAACCCTGCCTGTGCCGAAGTGCAGAGTTCAGAGTTACGATGTTGGGGAGCTGACAGCTGCTCGTCGTTGCTCGGTGGTTCTCTCCGGGTACTCCGGCTTCCTCCACCCGTAAAACTGTCACCGACATGATATGACCCTGGCTGTTAATGTGTCGTTAAACCCAAATAAAAAAAAAAAAAAAAATACCGAAATCATCTGCATTTTCAAATATTCCTACATTTGCTATTTATAAGATTTTGTTGACGCCCCATAGCAGTTTGAGTGTTCATTTTCACGAAAGAAACTACAGATTTTCTGTTCAGTTTTTGTTAACTCGTAAAGACCTGGGCAGTTGTCTTGAATTAAGACATGATTGCGACCTGTACATGACCAGTTGCTTAGTTGTGACTTCTAGTCAAGTCTTGGCTGTCTATTAACCCTTTACCCAACGTAACGGCCAAAACCGGCCAGCGCTATTCTCAAAAATCGCCAATTAATTTTCATTATTTTTTTCATTTTTTGTCTCAAAAACATAGGTTATGACCCCTCATTGGAACGAGCTCGTTGAGCTCGTTCCAATGAGGGGTCATAACCTATGTTTTTGAGACAAAAAATGAAAAAAAAATAGTTATTCAATCATTTCTTGGCAAGTGTCGTCTGCTTTTCATGTTAGGTAAAGGGTTAAGGCAGCCAAGACTTGACTAGAAATCACTGCCTAGGGGTTTTGTCTACAGTCAGCAGGACCTCCTAAGATAAGATAAGATAAGATTTATTAAGCAAATACACCCGAACAAAGGCAGATTGCTTTGTATATACAAAATCAACATAAATAGAAACATAAAACAATACTAATTCCATATGACAAACTTAAATATCAAGGCTTATAGTGGTTGTAATATAATATTGTTAATGTCACCTCTTGGTGTCAGATTGACAAAACTTGTTCTCGTTGTTTCAAGAATTGCTGGATCATATTACAAATGATACCGCATAGCTGTGGCACATTGTTTCTCATCAGAAATATCAATCTCTCGGATGTGTCCGTCTCAACAAACTCACGTATTCACGTATTCAAATTTGTAAAATGCACGTTCTCTAAGAGATGCATATTCACTGCACTCCATAACCAAGTACCATTCTGTTTCCCTTGCACCTGAACCGCATACCGCGCATAAACGTTCACTTACGGAAATGGGTGGTTGCGTATGCGTCCCCTTTTCTATCATAAGTTTGTGGTTACTCACACGTAAACGAGTAAATATGTTTCTCGCCTCGACGGATGTTGTATAGATCAAATACGGATCCTAATGATGACTTGTAATCGCCCCGAGATCGCAAAAGCCCGATATAGGCGTTTAAAGGTTTAGGTGTGTTTGGAAAAAGTCACAAAATTACTGTAGATATGATAAATTTGTGTTGGCAAAAATGTCAATGTTCAGCTCATTTGCAGTGGCATTTGCGGTGCTGTGGTAGAATGCTACAAGAACAGCTTATTCTGTATTTTCCCGATGTGAATTCCCTGTTGGTACTATCAACATATCTCAGTCAGGTCAGATACCGAATATCCAACCGATACCCATCTCAAAATATTAAAACAGATGCTGCACTCAAAATTCCAATACCGACCATCTCCAATAGCACCATGAGCTTTAGATGCAACTGGACACAAGTACTGAATGTATTCCATCCAAATTGAAAACATTGTTCTGTATATTTTAACCATTTTATCTTCTTTTCAAGGTGGTTTGAGCATGGTAGATGTTTTTGGAGGTACTGTGTTTGGAGGATACCTGACATCAAGGCTTAGGCTGACCAGGATGGGAAACCTTAAACTTATACTGGTATCTTCTATAGTATCGTGTATAAGTATTGGTTTAGCCATGTTAGTTGGTTGTGATCAGCCAGTGATTGAAGACTATGATCGGTAAACTTTCATTAGGCCTAAAAAGTTAAACATCTGTTTCTCAGGTCCTCCGGCACTGTCCTTTTGGCTACCGCATTCTCTCTTTTTAATATCCACTCTCTTTTTATAGCCAATGTAAACTTAAAAAAATAAAAATTAAATGGTTTATGTCTGATATTTTACCCGAGTTAACCCTTTACCCAACGTAACGGCCAAAACCGGCCAGCGCTATTCTCAAAAATCGCCAATTAATTTTCATTATTGTTTTCATTTTTTGTCTCAAAAACATAGGTTGTGACCCCTCGTTGGAACGAGCTCGACGAGCTCGTTCCAACGAGGGGTCACAACCTATGTTTTTGAGACAAAAAATGAAAAAAATTAGTTATTCAAGAATTTTTTGGCAAGTGTCGTCTGCTTTTCATGTTAGGTAAAGGGCTAATAAAATTGATAAATTTGTCCCTTGAGTGCAACAAGGCTTTGCAGTGCTTTAGCATTGCAAATCCTTCTTGCACTCAAAGGACGAAATACACCACCACCCATACTATTCTATAGATTGTGGGGCCTACAACATAAAACAAACCAAGAACATCAACTTTTGATGGCAAAGAAATAATTACAAAAATAAAAAATGAAATAAAAAAACGCCCGTCCACATGCAAGTTTACAAAAAATAGACTGAGAAACAGAAGATCTACTTTGTGGGGTCTTAACAACTTAGTGTATCAGTTAGTAACATTGTGTATCAATGCAGGAATGCCCAGATCCGTTGCTATCTTCAGATATTGAGGAAACCCAGATTTTTGACAGATCATATGAATTTGCTCGACGGTTCTTATGTACACATCCCTTTGTTTCTTGGGCGGCTGTTCACAAAAGGAATCTACAATTATCGTGCACAGTCATAACAATTGGGAATGTCGTGATAAAAGCCGTGGCACACTGCCATGTCTTTAGCTCAACATTGCCTATTGGGGTGCTAATTTCTTGGAATGTTCGACTCCTTTATCACCAAACCAACAAACAACTTGTCTGTTTTATGCCAGTCTTGAGGTGTTTGGCATTAGTACATAGCTCTACTCGCACCCGACAAGATAGAGAATTTTCTGGTTGGTGTAAGACCATCCATACACCCCTCCCCATCACAAGATGTATGCCCCTGTATATATCATTCAGATGTAACAGGGTAGCACTCACAGAAAATATGTTGTCTCACTGAAAACTGTGCCTTCAGACATCGCGAGATGTACCTCACTGAACAGACCTGTATGTTTTGTGTATCATATTACAATGTTTTCTTTCGGATCGTTCAACATTTGACATACACTTGTTTCTTCGTAGTAAAAGAGCAAAGATGAATCCTTGGCTTTCAAACAACAACCAATCAAACTTCGTCACAACAAGTAATCATTAACTTGAACAATAAATTGCGCTTGTTGTTTGAAGGTAAACTTTACACCACGCTCCCGTTTGAGTATACAAGGTTAAGATTCACGCTGAATGTAAAAGTGAAGTATATTGTGCCTTTACAGATTTGACTGGATGCAAATCCACACTGTCCACTTGGGAGTGCATCGCAGCAATTAATTTTCCAATACAACTAAACTCCCCGCCTTTGATTATGTTACCGTTTGACGTCACCACGCGCCATATTTGAAATGAGGTGGCCCATTTCGCAATTATTTCATCAACAGAATGACTTGCAAACTTCTGCATTTTTCACGTGTGCAGCAGACGATGTTATGAAGGAAGTTTGTAAACTTAAAAATCAGTTTACAATTTGGACGAAGATGGAGTGACATCGATCTTTATCTGATTTATTGATTATTTGTCCAGAGACATCGCGGGGTACACGAGAGGTTTATTTAATAAACCTGTTGTCGATAAAAGTAGCCTTGTTCATTTCACGACGTGGATTTGGGCTATTGAGAGGGTCTTATTGGAATATACATGTTATTGTGATGAATTGGCGGTAATATGGTTTAAGGTATGCGGTTAACCCTTTACCTAACCTGAAAAGCAGACGACACTTGCAAACAAAATTCTTTTCATTTTGTGTCTCAAAAACATAAGTTATGACCCCCTCATTGGAACGAGCTCGTTCCAATCAGGGGTCATAACCTATGTTTTTGAGACAAAAATGAAAACATAATGAAAATTAATTGGCGATTTTTGTGAATAGCGATGGCCGATTTTTGCCGCCACGTTGGGTAAAGGGTTAATAACGTATGTTTATTCTTGATGCTCCGCGTATCGGTTGAACATAAACTCCGCACCGCAAACCTCAGACCATGTTACCATCAATTCATTACAATAACTTTTAATATGAAGGCACTTGTGCATAAGTGTTACTAGGATCAACCACCTTGACACGAGGTTTAGATATCCAGTACAGTTTATAACAAAGTGTACCGTTAGGCGATATTCTTTTATCAATAACTGGGGGGCGCGGTGGCGAAGTTAAGCAACGTCGAGCCCGGTTAGACCTTGGATGGGAGACCATCTGAGCGATCGATTCGGACTCCTGCGTTGTGTCCTTGGGCAAGGCACTTAACCCCGATTGTCCACATGGGGGCACGATGACGCCGTGTGCTAAGGCGTACTGCACGTCGACGGTGCGCGCGTCTTCAACAAATCTAACCCTGCCTGTGTTGCAGTGCGGAGTTACAATGTTGGGGAGCTGGCAGCTGCTCGTCGTTACTCGGTGGTTTTCTCCGGGTACTCCGGATTCATCCACCCGATAAACTGTCACCGACACGATATGACCTTGGCTGTTAAAGTGTCGTTAAACTTTAATAAATAATAAATAAATTTATTAATAACTCCATATTTGTGCATTATTATTGCGATATTCCTGTAGCATTAGCACGATATTGCCGGAATGCTATGGCGTATATGTGAAGACGAACGCGCTTGTAATGTTGTGATGCGGTATTTTCACAATCATCGTTCGTAAAGTAAACGATGAAAATCACTGTGTGCACGTTTTTTATTTTAGACTTCAACTTTCAACGCCAGCTTGTTAGTAGTATAACTATTGCATTTCAGGCATACACTACATATTGGATGTTAACCCTTTACCCAATGCAGACGATATTAAAATTTATTATTTTAAATATCATTTTTTGAAATTTTTCAAAAAATTTCAACAAAACCATATCATGTGACCCCTCGTTGGAACGAGCTCGTCGAGCTCGTTCCAACGCGGGGTCACACGATATGGTTTTGTTGAAATTATTTGAAAAATAATATTTTTTTCAACTGCTAACTTTGCATATTACGAGAGCGGATGCGGCCGATTCCTTGGGTAAATGGTTAATATGTTTTTGTGAGGAGCGTCACATCAGTGGTTTCGGGTAGGCAAATTACGACCAATTGACGCGTTGGATGGTCGGAATTACGACCAACTGATGGATTATTGCTATAAGAATATCGCGATATTCAAGAAACAATGTGGCGAAAATACTGTGCAAATAAGGTGTCAAAAGCGCGTGCAGGTTTCCATTATATTTAAGTCTGTACTCGGTCGTCCCTTGGATGCATCATGGCGTCATCTTCACTGCTAAAGCGCTGCGGACGGCGCCTTGTTGCACTCAATGGGCGATATGCAGTTTGTCCAAAATACGCTGCAGCAACAATTATAAAAAACGAGCACTTTGGGGCAATAAAACGCCTGCAGTGCAAAAGATAGCTAAGTGTATTGCGAAACACTTACGTCGTTATATACCCAGTTCTTGTTCCTTTTTTAAAATTAATTTAAAACTAGTTATTCACCCCTCAAAATTATGAACCAAGTGTTTCGTTTTGATTCTCTCAAAGCCTCTAGAGTCAGGGATATTGCTACTTGTTCCCAATTAAAACAAAATATTTTCAAACCGGGCCGAACCATGGTCGGCCCTTTGGGTCCGGGACTCTCTTGCTACCCCCACTCCCACTCCTCTGTCGGAGATCAGAGTTCCCGCATCGAGCAAATCATGGCACCACCCCTGACTGTCTTGAGATTTATCGAGAGAAATTCATGTTCTTCAGAATTAGAAACCCCATTGGTAACCTTGTTCAACAAAATGATAATATTGGTAGTGTGTGTGCAGTGGGATGTTCATGCGATGTGACAGAATTCTATCCAGTTTGTGGTGAAAATGGAACTAATTTTTACTCTCCATGTTACGCTGGATGTAACAATAGAACTGCTGAGGTAAGTTCACTCGTTATTTGTTCAGTGGGGTTTACCGACACTTTCCAACAATTCATGGCTGTCAGTTTTTGTCATTAGAAGAGATTTACGGGAAAGTTAGCTCCTCTTAATTTCCTAACATTGTCGGTGAATTTTACACAAAGGGTATGGGAATTTCATATAAAAATTGAAATTTTGAAATGTTAACGAATTTGTATGATCGATGTGCGCATCATTTCACAAACTTCAATCATTTTCCTGCAGAGTAAAATAAAAATAAAGAAGCTGGCCGGTGGCTCAGTGGTAGACTGTTAGACTTCTATGCTAGAGGTCCCGAGTTCGATCCCCGACCGGGACGACCCGCGTTGTGTCCTTGGGCAAGGCACTTTATGTGATACCGATAGATATTCTTAATGATAGATTTTCTGTGAAGTAGTTGCTTCTAATTAGCTTGCCATAAAAAGCCTGGTTTCCTTTTGTTACTGTTAATAAATAAAAACAACAGACAGCTCCTAGAGCTGTCTGTTGTTTTTGTTTATTAAAAGTAACAAAAGGAAACTTGGCTTTATTTTCTATTTATGTCAAAGGTGTCTTATCAATGATTACTCGCTTCTTAATTGGACCTTCCTTGATCTCGGTGGCTCAGTGGTAGACTGTTGGACTTCTATGCTAGAGGTCCCGAGTTCGATCCCCGGCCGGGACGACCCGCGTTGTGTCCCTGGGCAAGGCACTT
Organism: Pictodentalium vernedei; assembly: GCA_031216915.1. NCBI lineage: Eukaryota > Metazoa > Mollusca > Scaphopoda > Dentaliida > Dentaliidae > Pictodentalium > Pictodentalium vernedei. Next base: position 277,579,279 of record CM062288.1, read on the forward strand.
TATCCCGGTTGCCTACATAGGGGCACGATGACGCCGTGTACTGAGGCGTACTGCACGTCGATGGTGCACATGTCTTCAACCGCTGTAACCCTGCTTGAGCGGAGCATGAACAGAGTTAGAATGTTGAGGAGCTGACAGTTGCTCGTCGATGCTCGGTGGTTCTCTCCGGGTACTCCGGCTTCCTCCACCCGTAAAACTGTCACGGTCATGATTAGCCATTGTGCATAAGTATGTGACCTTAAACACCAATAAATAAATAATATAGAAGCTGGCCTTTTACCATTGTTTCAAATCAGTTTGGACGTTTGACTATTATTCTCTGTTGAAACCCATTTAAATACAAGAATTTGCTGCGAGGAATAAAAAACTTGTGAATTTCTGTAAAAACACATTCGTTACACACAGAGCCAAAATGGACACTTATTTAGTGTTGGTAAGTGTGATACCGATAGATATTCTTAATGATAGATTTTCTGTGAAGTAGTTGCTTCCAATTAGCTTGCCATAAAAAGCCAAGTTTCCTTTTGTAACTTTTAATAAATAAGAGCTGTCTGTTGTTTTTGTTTATTAAAAGTAACAAAAGGAAACTTGGATTTATTTTCTATTTATGTCATAGGTGTTTTCCCAATGATTACTCGCTTCTTAGATGGACCTTCCTTGATCTACGGATAATTTCAAGGGAGATAACTCTATCAAAAGTCGATTTTCATGACGATACAAGTCAGGGATGTGACATCGTGGTGAACCATTGTTTACCGCATGGGCTTACGTCATAGGTTCTAATCTGACCCGCGTCGTATGCGTTGTGTCCGTGGGCAAGACACTTATTTCTGTGAAACACCTAGGTACTTCGATACTTTTTATAGCCAAGGCTATCAATGCAGTGCCAAGCCATTTCACAGAAACTACATGCAAACGTGAACATTTATGTTCTAAAAACGACTTGCCCCCGAAACATCATACTCTCTGTGACTGAGACACAGAGAGCACTATCTTTCGGGGTAAGTGAAGTCACGCCATTTTATCAGAATTTTCAAATCATAAATGGGATATAGTATCCCAAGATGAACGCCAATTGTCTGGGAAGGCGCATTCGCACCCGTCGCACCGTCTGACCACCTACCTGTTCTACTCGTGGAATACTGGCGTCTAAACAACTACGCGAATGTTTTTACTTCTGGGTGAAGCACAATTCCTGTAGTTATACTCATGAGTGATGACTTTGATGCCTGTAATTAAAGCTGTAGTGTGGAAGTTCATTGTAATATTTTCCAGTTACTTTTTTTGTTTCCTTTTTAGGGATTCACGGATTGTTTTTGTGATGGATCCAGTGGTACACTTTCACCTGGGTATTGTGACAAAGGTTGCTCACAGCTGATAGTATTCTGCATTTTGCTTACTATTATGGCTCTCTCGATGACGATACAAATAGTGCCTATATACATGACTATAATCAGGTAGGAAGGTTGCATATCATATTCTGAATATTTTTTCTTCCTAGAACCAGAGCGTCACAAAGTGTGTTTGTGGGGGGGGGGGGGGGGGGGGGGGGGGTGGCAGCCCGCAACCAATATTTTTTTTTTGCTAGGATGTTCTTGTCAGGTTTTGATCAATATCAATTTTTTGCTTGAGCTGTGTTAACAGCCGAGACCTATGACCTGGCGATGTCAGTGTGCATCCAGGAGGGTGGGGATCCGGTCGTCCTCACTCTGTTAGCACAATAACTTGGACAAACGTTCTCTGATTTCACTAAAACTTGCCATATGCTGGTCTTTTACAACTATATCTCAAGCGATTTCGAACACTAGAACGGGACAATTTTTCGTTAAAGATTTATGAACCTTAATAAGTCAATTTTCACAAATTTTGAGCTCGTAAGCGCGATAACCTGAACAAACCTTCTCCGATTTGACCAATATTTGCCATATACAGGTCTTTTACAATTATATCTTAAGCGAGTTCGAAAACTAGCCCGGTCCAATTTTTCGTTACAGAGATGAGTTAAATAATATTTGCGTATTCTGAACTTGTGAGCATTATAACTTGAACAAAGGGTCCACATTTGACAGCCGGGATACGATTTATAAGTGGGTTATAGACAAGCAACACGCCGATTGTCACCATAACTCGACACCTGCATCCCCTATGCGCACCTCTTTATCTCTTGTTTGTAATCCGTAATCCTGTACTTTCTTAACCCTTTACCCAACGTAACGACCAAAACCGGCCAGCGCTATTCTCAAAAATCGCCAATTAATTTTCAAAATATTTTCATTTTTTGTCTCAAAAACATAGGTTATGACCCCTCGTTGGAACGAGCTCGTCGAGCTCGTTCCAACGAGGGGTCATAACCTATGTTTTTGAGACAAAAAATGAAAAAAAATAGTTATTCAAGAATTTTTTTGCAAGTGTCGTCTGCTTTTCATGTTAGGTAAAGGGTTAAAAGACTTGATTTGATGCTTGACCCTGTGTCGTACACACACAGTCTGTCATACAAATGGAGGTCTGTAGTATCCGACTCGGGCTGTTGGGAGCCCAGCATGATGAGTTTTTAGTATATGTACGGAATGTTTTAATTAATTAAGAAATTGCACCACAACAACTCCTTGTATATTTTATTTATTCTATTACAAGGTACAACACCATCCTTATCCCCCGCCAAGAAGTGGTTTACTAGAAAGAGGAATTTAAGTTAAAAAAAGCAGAAAAAGGATAACTCCAGAAAAAATGGACGAAAAACCTGTTACTTGTGAATATCCTTTCCCCCATGGTGGTCTCTCAGCATACCAAAGATCATTTAAATCCAACATCCACTGACTGAGATATGAAAGTCCAAAGTAGTTACGAACGGACGGATCCCATTTCTATAATCTAGATCCCCCGAAAAATTTCGTTTTGGTGGGGGATAAAAAATTTCCAAAAAGGCTTGAGTATTTTTATAGAAAATTCCGATTGACGAATATCCCACCTACATCATCAAGGCATGCCTTCAGCGCAGGCATGCCTTGACGATAAAACTGGAAAATTAGTCAGTCGGACCAAGAACCATCACAGTTGGGATGAAAATATGTGACCTTAAACACCAATAAATAAATAATTTGTTTATAGGCAAATTCGAGTTGAAAACAAATTTCGGGTTGAGAACACATTGGAATCTGATTGCGTATAGTCTGAATCGAGTTGCGTATATTCGTTGCTTTGCAAAGTGAAACTACGAGGTTCCGTTGCGAAGGTTCAACATTCTAAAAGCATTGACATGAATAAATATTGTCAAAACTAGCGACATTGGAGGTGGCATAGTTGAGTTATACGTTAGGAAATGGGTGAAATATGAAGCTATTGACGGTAACTGTAATCGTTGACGTTATTTCGCTTCACATGTGTGATTATTGTTTTGAAAACAAAGGTCGCGTGTCTCGTGTACTCCCCATACCCATTGTGCAACCTAATATGGGGAAAGCTGATAAAGTCTATTACCATTCACTGAAAAAAATGGTTCTATATAGAGCCAAAACTGGTTCTAAACATTGTCGCTGAGATGGAACCAGTTTCGGTTCTAAATAGAGAACCAGTTTTTGTTCCATAAATGGAACCAAAACTGGTTCTATGTAAAGAACTAAAACTGGTTCTATTTAAAACCGAAACTGGTTTCATCTCAGCGACAAGGATTAGAACTAGTTTTGGTTCCATAATAGAACCTGTTTTGGTTCAATATATAACCATTGTTCAGATTTTGGTTCCATCTCAGGGGGAATATTTAGAACCAGTTTTGATTCCAAATATCGGACCAATTTGGTTTAATATCGAACCAGGTTTGGTTCTATAAATGGAACCGATGTTGGTTCCGTATTTTGAACCAATTCTGGTTCCATAAATAGAACCTGTTTTGGTTTCTTGCATTGAACCAATTTTGATGACTACCTGATTTCCTCGTAGCATGCTGTATGAATATTGTAAAGGTTCTGCAGAGGTGTGCAAATTCAACTAATTTACTGGAGGATAATTTATAGTATTAATTAAAAATATATTGGGGAGTAAAATTCAGTAAATAATATACAATAAAGGACTTTTGTGGCGCCGGGGTCAATATTAGGGCTGTCACGATTTTTCAAGTTAGGAATCGATTAATCGTCGCAAATAATCGATAATAATCGATTAATCGTACCTATATGACCCCCCACCCCTCTCCCTCTCTTTGAAGTCGATAAAAATGAAGTTCAAGTCAGCTGACCTACCTCAAGTAAACAACGAAGACGATCAACTTTTAGGTACATTCAAAGCTTTGATGTTCTGAACTTTTCAACCGTCCGTGTAATAATCAAGACCGATCGGCAGTTGCGAACTTCGCAACTGCCGACCGGTCTTGATTATTACACTGACGGTTCAAAGATTCAGAACATCAAAGCTTTGATGAATGTACCTGGAAGACAAATGCTTCCAACGGCTTCTTGGGGTTTAACATCGATGTTCTTAACTCAATACCTTTAGAAACAATAGTTTTTTCATCAAATTTTCTTTTAATTATTAAACATCTAAAACGGGATACAATTTACCGATTATTCGACAACGAAAAATACTAATCGATTTCGCCGTGACCGATCAACAATCGATTAATCGATTGATCGTGACAGCCCTAGTCAATATAAGTTTTTTTTTAGGTTCATATCACATCATATTTACCACCAAAGTCCAGAACTGTTTTATTATGTACAGCATCCGAAAAAAAACAATCTTCTATTTGTCAATTAACAGTTCAATTATATCAACAAAAAATACTTTTATTTAGCAATAAAATAGTTATCATCTGCAGAATAACATAAAAACAAACACTGTTATAGAGATTACGTCGATTGAAATAGAACTAGAGAGGGGATTTCCAAAAGCTATATTTAGAAATTTGATATTTACTGGAAAACCGGGGCACATTGATTTTTGAGTTTCAGTCACGTGTATAAGATCCAACCAATAGAAATGTGGTTATTTATAAAGTATATAATATATGGGGCAGTATAACATCTTGAACATAAATAAATGTAAACATTAAAAAATAATGGAACCAAACTACTATTTACTGGTTCTGCAAAAAACTCAATATATTTCAATTTATAAATTATCAAACCCACTTTCATGATTTAGAACCAATATAAACGAGTTGGATCAATATATGGAGGATATGGAATGAGTGTTTTTCTCATATAATATTTATGAAACGAGTCTAAGAATTTTCCGTTTTGGCGAGCTCAAACGGAAAATTCGGACGAGTTTCATGAATATTATATGAGAAAAACACTCACTGCATATTCTATTTGTCATTTGACACACACGCACAAATTAGCCACTTAATATGACTTTTTAACCCATCACCCAACTTGAGTTGCAGACGGCACTTGGAAAAAACATCCTCGTATAGCTAAAAATTTTCATTTTTTGCTTCCAAAACATAGGTTATGACCCCTCATTGGAACGAGCTCGTCGAGCTCGTTCCAATGAGGGGTCATAACCTATGTTTTGGAAGCAAAAAGTGAAAATATGAAAAAAATGAATGGCGTTTTTCTTGTATGTAAAACATTAACACAATATAACCCAGCCCAAATAGGACAGATAACGTAAATTCCCCCTACTGAAATTATGCAAATGTGACCCAGTTGTATTTTGTTTAGCCAATCAAATTGTCCAGTTTTGAAATTGACCAATGAAAGCTCCCAACTTTAATTATGCAAATTATGAAAATGTGGCCCAGTTGTATTTTGTTCAGCCAATCAAATTGTCTAGTTTTGAAACTGACCAATGAAATTGACGGAAGGCTTTATTTATCACTGATTAATATGACAACAAAATATCAAATGTTTTAAATTGAACAAAACGGCCGAGACATATGATAAAGAACCATCTTAAAATTTTTGTTTTCTATATGGAACCAATATGAACAAATTGGTTCAAAATATAACCAATGTAATACTTTTGGTTCTGTTTCGAACCAAAAATATATCAAGTTAGAAACTATCGAACCGATTTTATGTTTTAGAACCAATATGAACAAGCTGGTTCTATACAAAACCACAAAAAAATATTTTTGGTTCTATATAGAACCCTAAAGAACCAAACGTTTTTGCAGTGTTGATAGTTCACACCATTACGCTCCTTGACCGCATCAACCCATGGCCGAATGTTTTGATGCATCGGAAAGGGCTGTTAATGTCTTGCATTATCATCCCGTCGGAAATGGAAGATTTAATACACACTACGGTATCACGGAACGTTTCTGAAGTTTAGTATTAAATCAGGCTATTATTATACCCCCAAGTGGGGTATACTGGAATGAAAGCTTGAACATTACTTCTCAGATTTCGATGAAATTTCATACAGATGTTCACTATCATGAGGTATTTCAGGAGCATCAGCCGTTTTACTGATGGAATATTTTTCTGTCAGTTATGGCCCTTTGAATATACAAACTAGCCAAGTTTTTGTCTGTCTGCCTTGTATCATCTCAGTTTGGGTTATCAGATCCTAATGAAATTTAGAATGAAGATTGTTCATGGGAAAGGCTTTCCAATGAGTCTTTAATAATATTTCTTACATTTCACTGTCTAAACTTATCCCCTTTTTAACTTTGATAATTCTCTGTTTGTCCCGTAAAATAGCCAATTTTCTGTCTGTTCGCCCCGTATTCCAGGTTTAAGTTATCGGATTTCAATGAAATTTTGAATGACGATTGTTTATGGTACAGTATCATGGTTTATTTCTTCTCTTGCTATTGTTTGGCGGTATGCACCGGCGCGTGGCCCACCTCTTGTTTTTAAATGTCATTAAATGAACGTTTCGAATTGATACTAAAAGCTTGTATACGAATAACTACTTTCAATGGACATTCAATATAATAAGCTACATAATGACCTTCGTTTAGTGTTATGGAAGATAATTATCCTCATGAAAGAGCCATAAACTGCAAATAACACACTGGGTAAAGGTCAGTATCTTTATATTGGCGGTCGTCGAAAGTTTTATACACTAAAAACTAAAGTGTTAAAACTGACACTTCCAAGGTGTTAAACCCATTCTAACTCTTAGGGTTTGATTTTAACACTCAAAGTGCAATGCTTTAAGCACTTAGACATTACAATCGTCTGAAACTTGAATGGATGGCACTTCCCATGTGTCTAGCATTGGTGGTTCTTCCAGAATCGTCCATAATTTGATTTGCGCTTGGTGGGTACATAATTAAAAGGACACAACGCAGATGACGCGATAGTTCGAGTCTGATCCGCGTCATCTGCGTTGTTTCCTTTTAAGTGTCTCGACATTACACTTGTCAAGTGGTATTATTGTAAACACCTGTCAAGTTCTGGGATATCTACACTTGAACAAAGGGCTAGTTCAGCTCTTAGTAAGTGTTAAATACAGCACTTCAAGTGTTGTTTTTAACACTTTAGTTTTTAGCGTGTAGCGTTTCTGAAATACAAATACATATAACATTTTTCTAGACAATTCTTTTGGAAGGGATGATAAAAATGAAGAAAGTTTGGCCTTAGAATTACAAGAAAAAATTTTTCATGGATCCGAAAACCTCTCTATGGCATTATGTTTTCACCGTGTCCGTCCGTCAACCGGCGTCCGCCCGTTAACTTTTGGTTTCCGTCAAATAACTAAACTGCTTAATTGATCTTATCATGATTTTAGAGGTAACTGGTGGATGACTAGATAATACTTCCTTTCGATCTTGGTCCAGCTAGCCAATTCAATATGGCTGCCATATTGAATTTGTTTTCTGTCCAGTAACTAGTGAATGCTGACTCGAATCATTTTTATTTTTTAATTATACATTGCTGGTGTCTAGAGAAAGCTTCCTATAGATTTTGTATGTCAGTCGAACTAATTATGGCCTCCAGTGGCCAATTCATTATGGCTTCCCTGGCGGCCATCTTGAATTTGGTTTCCACCCAATAACTAATGAATACTGACTCGAATCAATTTCAGTTTTTGGTTATGCATTATTGGTGCCTATAGGAAGCTTCCTTTCGATTTATTTTTGGTCCAGCTAGCCAATTCAATACGGCCGCCATGGTGGACATATTGAATTTGGTTTCCGTCCAATAACTTATGAATGCTGACTCAAATCTCTATGTTTTATTTTTTTTTTTTTTTGCATTATTGGTGTCCACAGGAAGATTTCTTTTGATTTGGTTATGCCCACGAGAGACTTATCCACCCTTTTATTCCACGGTTTGCGTTGCTCTTGATTTACGTTGGTTTGATTAACTGGTAGAGGGCTTGAGGCCCATATTTGAACTTTATTCTGAAGTACATGTGTCGTATCTTGAAGGCGAGTGGTTCATCACAACAGAACAGTTATAATTAAACGGTTTAACGTTTATAGGGTTCCCTAACCGTTCCAGTACTGTTTACAATTCAAATGTTTGTTTTGCAGAAGTGTTTCTGAGGAAGAAAAGGCTGCTGCCGTTGGAATTAATACCATGTTGAATACGTTACTAGGTAAGGAGGGCTATGTTCCTTTTTATATTACACTACTTTAAGCTGCCACTGAAGTAGAACCGGAACACACTCGGTGTAAGTTTTTACGCCTGTGTACAGAATTTTATGTGGGGCGAGGCCGCTCGTTTTCCCAATGACGAAGTTATCTCCCAAAGCACGGAGTGATGATATAAGGTGGATACTTGACGGGTATCTGCCTCCCATTGGAGGGTTTTGAGAGTTATGAGCCCTCTTTGGAGAAAAGAAAACTTTCAGTTAGTACATAGTATACCCCTCTAATAGTATTTCTTGTGTTATTCACTGTGATATTTGATTTTTAGAATTGGGAGATCGGTTCATATTAACATTGCCAGGTCGCTAGTAAGTGAAAGTAAAACAATTACACGCTTTTACCTCACTTCGCCCTTTAGTTGTCACGTATGGACCCCTCCCCCACGCACTTCCATGTGGCACTTGTGGTTTATAAGAAAATAGGAAACAAAGGGCACATAGACACATTAATCCTAATTTTATCCCATCTTCAACACACACAGCCAATCCAATTGTATGGAAATACCAACCCCAGTGACACTCTCTGGAACAAGTTTGGTGATTACTAGATGATGGTCTAGGAATACTGGGGGAAGCAAACACACAAACAAATTATAATTTATTACACGCCTGTTCTATAAACTCCACATCTACATCAACACTAAACCATACGGAAAATGAAATTTTTCCGCACATATGTGCGGAACGGAAATCGTTGACGGGCTATTTTTAAATAGAAGCGAAATTTCACTGGAATTTTTTTACAAATCGTGCGCAGCAATTACAATTTGAATCGCTAGCGATAGCAAAACATCGTTCCCTGAGTTCCTATGTGTTCTAGTGCCAGTAGACGTGAAGGCGTGTAATAAACACAGAACGACACACGCGTGTGAATGGGTTGATCGATATGGCACTTGTGCCATCGCATAAGGATAAAACTCGAGCTTGCGCCTCTCGTTCTATCCTTCCGCGCTGGCACTCGTGCCATATCGATTTAGCCATTTACACACGCATGTCGTTCTGTGTACATAGATTATACCTGGAATTTTGAGATAGTGGTGAGTATTGGAGAGGATGCCATTCTCCATGGTAGAGGGTATGGGGGTTCTCACTGAGAAAATGTTAAAATACTATGTCAAAAATGGAGCCTTGGTGGGATTTCCCAATGTCAGAGAAAAATTGAAAGACTGGCACAGCATAGTACAAGGGGTATGGAAGAATAAGGTTTTGGCAGGGCGTATAAAATAGATAGGGCGTATAAAATTGGAATGAGAAAACAGAATGAATTCGGAATAGCCCGAATTTGACCTTGGACGGACAGAAACGAGGCCATAAACTACTTTCATAGACTCGAACACACCCACATACCATGTGTCCAAGACAGTGGCACTTGGTGTTCTAAACAGCAACCACGTTCTGGCATGGAACGCAACGTTGGCAGCCTGTATCAAATAAACGTCAACATCACAAATTGTCCTGCATGTCAATGACGTTAGAACCTGACCATTCACGTGAGTTTCCATGACAGCCATTGAGTGGTCACTGATCGTGTTACTGAGAACTATCAATCAGGGAAAGAAAACATTGTCATACTACTAGGGATGTCGGAGAAAGGGGCTTACCTGCAAGCCTGAAAAAAACAGTGAGATAAATGTATTGCTGCAATAAACAGGCAGACTCATGGCTTGGTGGTCTTGAATAGAGGGTTGGAGTCCACTTAGAAAATTCAAATTGCACTCTCTGCCCTTTTGGAATGTTTCCAAATCAGAAATTCCAACTTTTAACAACTCCCCAACCACCGTGGTCGGATAATTTCTTCGCTACCTTGGTAAAATATCTTCCGACTGATGGTCTCGGTTGTGACGGGTTGTCTGATGTTCCGAGTACATTCTCACAATTGCCGAAAAATATTTGAATTTTTCGGTTTGTAAATTGTGCTAATCCCAAGTCAGGGGTGTTTTACGACTGGTATTTCAGAATTTTCAACTGTTTGAACCTGGTACAGCATTGGGGAAACCACAGAAAAGTGAGGTATCATTTCTGAGGTGACAAACGCCCCCTGTCTCCACGTCCCTGTAAAGAGTATGTGTAACAATTCCATCATTGTTTTCTGGAGGAATATTACAACCCATCTTTGAGTCGTCGCATGTTCCCTCATGAAAAAGAGACTGACCGGGTACAAAGGCGGTAACGTATACTAGATTTTAATTTACGAATATTCCATCGACATATCATTTGGGTGTTCAAGTCCTTTGTGGCTGCGAAGTTTTCATTCCAGTGTTCCAGATTTTCTGATCCTGGAAACATGCTTCTTTTCTACATACAGTACGTGGAGAGTGGATTGTAACTAAATCACCCGCGGAGTGGGGTTATCACCCAAGCTATAACTTTCACATTGTGTGCACATCGACAGCAAACACAAGCAATGTTTCAGCCAATGGACCTCCGGGTTTAACCCGGAGGTCCATTGGCTGAAACTTTCCTTGTGCTGGTTATGCTTTGCAGCACATTTGCAATTATTGCTTGGGTGGAATCTCCACTCTGTGGGTGATTTAGTGATATTACACTCTCCGTGTACTGTAGAACTTGAAAAGTACTTTAACTTTGGAAAAGTGGCTATTTATAGGTTATATGAGGAAGACATTTATTTACCTGTATTCTTAAAAACTGCCAGCCTGTTACATAATCATGACATCATCGAAGAAAATTCATTCCAATATCGTACAAAAATTTATATCATTCTATATAAAAGATAAGCCAAAGGATCATCTTATCCTTTCAAGAGAATGAGATGAATGTTCTTCTTCAGATAAGTACCCAAGAACACTAGCATAGTGCCAGCATGCACTCTCAAGGAATGGACCACGTGAACCTCCACCTTGACATCCGAGATGGATTCGAACTTGGATAAGAGTACGGGATATTTCAGATCTTATCAAGTCTAAGAATGGATGACGAAAAAACAAACACAAGTTGTACAGTGTGATTGAACTGAGAAATCGCTATTTATAATATACTAGCGGGTGTTATCCGGCGTTGCACGGGAGAAGATGGTTATATCAGCCGTTTTCGAAATAGAAGGTCAAGGTCACCAATTTCAAGGTCAAGGTCACCCCGCACGGGCACCCCGATAAAGTCAAAATGATCGATGGGTCAATATACCCGCACATAGGAAATTTCAGCCCAATCGGCCCAGCCATTTTCGAAATAAAAGGTCAAGGTCACCAATTTCAAGGTCAAGGTCACCCGCACGGGCACCCCGATAAAGGCAAAATGGTCGATGGGTCAATATACCCACACATATGAAATTTTAGCCCGATCGGCCCAGCCGTTTTCGAAATAAAAGGTCAAGGTCATCAATTTCAAGGTCAAGGTCACCCCACACGGGCACGGCACCCATCCCATGTTACTCGCAGGGGCGAATTACCCCCGTGTAAAAAAAATTGAGATCGATCGGAGAGAGAGAGATAGATAGATAGATAGATACAAACATTCGCAGTTAAATATTAGATATATTCGTCTAAATAAATAAAGCTCAAACAGCACAGGAGAAAAAAACTATTTTCACCAAACTCCGGGTTGAAAGATGATTGAAGTAGAAGAAATGGACAGGATAGTGACTACACCGTGGTATGCTCATCTGAACAAGTGGCTAGTGTGCCATGGTACATTTACCCATGTACGATCATAACTGTTCTCCCACTGGGCCGTACCATCATTGGGCCTTGAAAATTTGAGCTTCTGCCACCTTTGGGATATACTCTTAAGGCGTGACTTCTAAAGCTTGTTATCCATGGTAGATCTAGTGGGGCCACAATGTGATTGGAAAAGGTATTGTTATTAGTCTCACTGTGGCTGAATACTGTTCTGTTACAGAACCATTGGCTGACGACAGGTGCACCAGCGACGTGCAGTATGCCTTAGTACACAACGCCGATACCCCATGCTGGGATCGACCCGTGGACCTCTAGGTTTGAGGTATATATATATACTTCAAACCGAGAGGTTCACGGATCGATCCCTGCTATGAGTATATGCGTTGTGTACTAAGGAATACTGCACGTCGAGGATGCACCTGTCTTCAACCAATGCAAACTCTGCTTGTGTGGAGTTAGTACGTTGGGGAGCCCGACAGTTTCTTGCTTGGCGTTTCACTCCCGGTACTCCGGCTTCCTCCACCCATAAAATTCCGACACGAGGTGACCCTGGCTGTCGAAAGTGTCGTTAAACTCCAATAAATAAATAAATAAATAAATATTAACTTTTAATTACTGATAACTATATTCACTTTGTTTCTTTCTTGCTTAGGTTGGTTACCAGGATCGGTTCTGTTTGGCTTGATCTTCGACACCTCATGTCTCATATGGAACGAATCTTGTGACAGAAGGGGTTCATGCGCCCACTATGACTTGGTGAATCTCAGAATTTCATTTTTTTCGTTGAGTCTTGGAGCCAGTTTGTTTTCTCTTATTTTACTTATTGTTGCGTTTGTAAAAACTAGACAAACTGATTGTATGTCTCTGGATTTGAGAGAACCGAAATCACATGTTATAGAACTGGAGATAAAATAATTAGTTTTAAATGATTGTGATTTTAAAATCATTGTCTCCTAGTTACCAAAGTCATTTATGCCTGACGAGGACACTGTGATGGATAGATGCATTGGGTAGACCAGAGGCTACAGAAACAGGCGGGGAGATGTGCCCCTCCACTCTTTTCCACGGACATGCAATGCGATTACACAATGAGTTAAAATGAAAAGTGAAAATGTGTCAATATACAGGCATTTCTGTAAAACAACATTTGTCCAAAGAATCCCACTTTCGGCCGCTTTGGTCTGTTTCTTCCACTTCAATCATCTTCCAACCCGAAGGCTTGCCTTCGGGTTGAAAGATGATTGAAGTTGAAGAAATGGGCAGGACAGTGACCATACCGTGGTATACTCAACTAAACAAGAGACTAGTGTGTTATGGTTCATTTATCGATTTACGATTGTAACTTTTCTCCCACTGGCCCGAACCACGATGGGCCTTGAAAAATTTAGCTTCCGCCGCCTTTGGATTAGACTCTTAAGGCCTGACGTCTGAAGCTTGTTTAAAGTTAAATGTGTTTAAAGTTATCCATGGTAGGCCTAATGTGGTCATAATGTGATTGGAAAAGGTATTGTTATTGGTCTCACAGCTGGCGGTTAACATTGGAAAGATGTTCCGTTTCTCTCCACAGCCCCTAACATTATATCTTGAAAAGCTCTCATCGAGGCTTTCCAGGACACCATGTTGGAGTGGTATCGTTATTTAAGCAATACAGGGTCTTTTTCCTTGTAATCCAATGCCCGGTTTTAACTATAAGGCCCGAATTTGAAAAAAGATAAGTTCACCATTTGACAAAACCGCACCTTTCGTTGTGCAAAAGTACCCTTATTTTCATATGTCATTCGTATGAAAGCATTCATATCGATTAAATGAATAAACTTCAAGGCCAGAACTTATTTGCTTTTTCAAAACAGGCACGCGGCATTTTTTTCATCCCGATCTGTTTACCCGATCACTATGGGAAGTTTATTTCTGATCCATTGTGGGCAAGTTCAGGTTATCGCTTCAAAATGTTATGTACGTGGAGAGTGAATTATCACTAAATCACCCGCGGAGTGGAGATTCCACCCGAGCAATAATTGCAAATTTGTTGCAAAGCATAACAATTACAAGCAAAGTTTCAGCCAAAGGACCTCCGGGTTTAACCCGGAGGTCTATTGGCTGAAACATTGCTTGTGTTTTTTTGTTCATATGTACAAAATTTGAAACTGATATTTTGGGTGATTATTCCACTCCGCGGTTGATTTGGTTACAATCCACTCTCCGAGTACCGTATGTCTACTGAAAACTCATCTGCATTGAAGTTTTTTAATTACAGATTTAAATAATTTCGGGTTGCTTTTTGGTGACTTTCACTTTACATGCACTTGTTTCTTTACATGCTCTGACACAAACAAGCAAAATCTGACAGTTGATATTTTTTTCAAATTCGTGCATGGCTTTTGTCCCTTTAAGCTCTAGCACTCTGTGAGTGCTTCAGAATTTTCTCAAGTCACTCTGTTTTTCTCTTGTTTAAAAATGATTTTATCTTATTATATCTTGTTTGAAAGAGCTCACTGAGGCCTGCCGAACAAGGTATATTTTGCTAAATATCAAACTGTATTATGGGAAATATTTGCTGCCGAATACTTAGCCATTTTGACATCAACGTACAGAGGGAGGGGTGGGGGGGGGGGGGGTGCCCGATACAGGAGACATGATGACACAAGAAGAATTCAAGACGAGATGGCACTTGGTAGGATTTTGAGAATATCTTGACCATTCGATAATTTCCGAATCAGCAGGTCTTGAATAAAATCATCTGGACAATATCAAATTGAATTTTGAGTTGCCCTTCATTATAATTTGGATGGTGCAACAAATGACATGAGCTGAGACGCTGCAATAAAAATAATAAATAATATCGTATGCGATCAGGGTAGATCCTGAAGTATGTTAGGTGGGCCATATTTTTGTGGTCACATTTAAAATAGCGATGTCGGAAGATGTAAACGAGGTGTACAATTCGTCTCCTGAGTTCCAATGCGTTCTATGTGCCTATTGGCACATAGAACACATTGGCACTCAGGGGACGAATTGTCATCAATCAAAGGTTAAGATTCCGTTGTGTCGGGTACAAAGGACATAGCTGTGTGGGGAGCCTGTGCTCCCAAAATTCTTTACGCCTCGCCCCTAAAAAGTCTGAATTCTACGATCTGCATAGGCATCAAGTAATGAAATGACAGATGACATCTCATGCTTTGTGTAAATTGTTATTCTTCCGAGCCTCAAAATGTCTCCAAATAGCGCATTTTGAGGTTTATTTTCCAAAAAATATCCGGAGGAGGCACGGGTCTGAACCTGCCCAGAGACGTTTTTAAAAAATATCCCCCGGCCACACTAATGCACAAGGAAAACCACCTCCAAACCTTTTTTTCCAACTCAAGAATCTGATCTTCGTGATATGGTTACAGTCTAAAATTGATGGACCCCCCCCCCCCCACACACACACACACACACACTCCCAAAGACCCCAGTGTCCCTCCCAATACTATAGATTCCTAATTATGCACCTGAGATATAGTGTTTCAAACTGACAGAACAAAACGTCACAAACGATGGATTTATTTTATTTATTTTTTTGTAAATTCCTCTTCTTGGGACAGGCCAAGGCCCCCAAAGTTCTGACTCCTGTGCCAAGTCTGCCCCCCACGCCACCCCCCCCCCCCACCCCGATCCCCGAGCGAGAACCAGCAAGGTAAGTTGTCCTTCGTATTGGAATACTAGTTGCCACTCGCGTAGAGAAGAAATGGGAGTGTTCCTGGAGATGCTCAATCTATAGGATTCTATAAGTGATACCTTTTTTTAAATCAACTTGACGTGCGGTAACAAAGTTATCATTTCAAGAATTTTGCAGTCAAACACTACAACTCTAAGTCACTGGTGAACTTGCAAATTCAAACAAGCTGCTAAAAATGTCATTTGGACGGCCAAAACCTAACGTGGTTTTTCATCCCAAAAGCCGCACGAAGTCTCCATTTAAAAACTGATTTCAAAATTTTCTTAGGAGGACAACCTCTCCCCCCCCCCCCCCCCCAATATTCGTTCATGCCTACGGCACTAATAGGCGTGCTTTTAGCATCTGCATCCCGACCGAAGGGTCCAATCACTGAATTAACCCCAGAACCCGAATTTCCTCTCCCCGGCCCTGGTCACCACGCTCCCATCCTGACAAAACCTGTAAAAGTAACTTGAAAAACTCGGGTCAGGGCATGTGTTACATCTGTGATGATAACACATATAATTAGAGCCATGCTAATCCCAGATTTCGGGTCGAATCGAATCTTGAATCAATCTCGAATTGAATCCCACATCTTTTCAAGTTGTAAAATATTATTGCACCTTCTTCCAACCGTAAATATTGCCAGTGTCCACTTAACCCTTTACCCAATGTAACGGCCAAAACCGGTCAGCGCTATTCTCAAAAATCGCCAATTAATTTTCATTATTTTTTTTCATGTTTTGTCTCAAAACACAGGTTATGACCTCTCGTTGGAACGAGCTCATCGAGCTCGTTCCAACGAGGGGTCATAACCTATGTTTTTGAGACAAAAAATGAAAAAAATTAGTTATTCAAGAATTTTATTTGCAAGTGTCGTCTGCTTTTCATGTTAGGTAAAGTATTGTATTCAACGACGACTCGTCTCTTTGGGTATTTCAATCGAAAAAGCAGAATATTCCACAATGGAATCAAAGTAGTTTCTGAAAATGGGACACCTGGAGGCGCTGTGGCGTTGCGGTAATCGGTTCTCGTCAGAACACCGAAGTTACGCAATGTCGAGCCCGGTTAGTCCTTGGATGGGTGACCGCCTGAGCGATCGATTCGGACCCCGCGTTGTGTCCTTGGGCAAGGCACTTAACCCTGATTGTCCACATGGGGACACGATGACGTCGTGCACTAAGGCGTACTGCACGTCGATGATGCGCATGTCTTCAACCAATCTAACCCTGCCTGTGCAGCAGTGTGGAGTTACGATGTTGGAGAGCTGGCAGCTACTCGTCGTTGCTCGGTAGTTCTCACTGGGTACTCCGGCTTCCTCCACCCGTAAAACTGCCACCGACACGATATGACCTTGGCTGTTAAAGTGTCGTTAAACCTTAATTAATAAATAAATAATGGGACACCCTTGCACTCTACTCTCATCAGATCTCCTGTCCTGTGATGAGAGAAGAGCTCAAAGGGAGTCATTTGATCGGATTTTGGGAACATGTCGCAGATTTGAAAATTTTGGATTTAGCACAACTCGAATCAAATTCTATCGAATCAGCGAGACGATTTCAAACCAAGTCAAATTTCGAAGATTCCAGGGCCTTACACAGAACCACAGTCAAGTCAAGTCAAGCCAGAGACCCACCCCACACATAACGTCTCGCACATTTTTGTGCACCCCCCCCCCCCCCGGCTAAAATAGTAATAATAATACCCAATATTCTTCCCTGTACATATTGTACGATTGTAATATAGTTACAACAAACGCTTCCATACAAACAATATTTGCAACATACGGCATTTTTTACACAATGAAAACAGTAGTTTCGCCAAAAAATGAAACTTGTGGCTTTCAGAGGAAATGATGTCATTAGCGACCAACAAAGGTGGCATCTGACCATGGGCGCAGATCATGGGGGGGACGGGGGGGACGTGTCCCCCCAAACATTTTGTAGGGGGGGACATCATGTGTAGTGTCCCCCCCCATAAAAATCCGAAAGCAACTTGACATGGAAAGTTATCACACAAGATGTGGGGGCTTTCCCGTTTGACACGAGCATGTTGATTAACGTTTATTTATGTGAGTACAGGCTCAAGTGTTATTTTATTTGGGGTATATGATAATCACTATTAATCAGATTAAACGGACCAGTATTTCAAAATATTACGTGTTGTTGAAAAAACTATATTTTCTATTAAAACAAACCAACAGGAAATTCACCCCAGAGCCACCAAAATGCAGCATTTGAGAGCTGCATTAAAATATTTTCGAGGGTTTGCCCCACCCCCACACCCGAACCACCCTCAGTAAGCTACGACACTCACAACTGATGCTTTGGGCATCTGTCACCCCCGCCCAACCTCGACTCTTTGTGAGACGTCTGCAGTAACAACTGCAAGTACCTTAGATGTGTCGAATGAGCAGTCTTACGAAATATACTTTAAAAATAGCTCACCGTAACTTACGGTGAGCTATTTTTAAAGTATATTTAAAATCACCCAATTCTGTAGCAGTGATATGAAAAAAATCAGTTAAAAATAGCCTTTTAAGGCTTAAAAAAACAAAAAGGATTTCACTCCAAATGCTGCCAGAATGCTTCTTTTTATCCCTTTCTGAAAAAAATTTTCTGGGGGGAGAACCCCCCCAGACCCCCCTCCAAACGCTCGTGCCTTCGGCACTCGCGGCAGATGCCTTCGGCATCTGCTTTCGGTCATGTCCCCCCCACTTCTTACAACAGATCTGCGCCCATGCTGATCTGACGAAACATTGTGTGTTGTGGAACACCGGGATTTCTTGTTACACGTCTTGATCCACAAGACTATATGTGTATCCGAAAGCAATGGAAAGTGTGTGTGGGGGGGGGGGGGGTGCTCTAAGAGTCCTAACCCCACATCGTTCTCCGCGCAGTCCGCGGTTAAACAACCGGTTATCCGCCCCCCCCCCCCCCCAAACACCGACCTTCGTCTCCACACAACGTTCCGTCATTGGGAGCCCAGTTTGTTGAGAAAGAGTTGGTCGCACTGCATGTCGGAATTATCTTCGACGAGTAAAGCCAACGGGCTTAATGAATGATTTACCACATACATAGTCTGTTACTTTCGTTGGCATGACCGAAACTAATGGAACAAACACAGCACATAGTAGTCCGACTCGGTATCTCGTTCTCGGAGCTATTGATGTGACAGCGTGTACGTATGCGTCAGTGACCTGACTTCTTTTATCAGATGCTATGGTGTTCATGGACTGCTTCAGAACGTCAATAGCTGAAACGATAAAAAAACATTTAGTTCTTAACCCTCTACCTAACATGAAAAGCAGACGACACTTGCAAAAAATTTCTTGAATAACTAATTTTTTCATTTTTTGTCTCAAAACATAGGTTATGACCCCTCGTTGGAACGAGCTCGTCGAGCTCGTTCCAACGAGGGGTCATAACCTATGTTTTTGAGACAAAAAATGAAAAAATAATGAAAATTAATTGGCGATGTTTGAGAATAGTGCTGGCCGGTTTTTGCCGCTATGTTGGGTAAAGGGTTAACATAACAGACCAGAAAACAAAAACTGAAAGAAAATTAATTGAAAACTTTTTAATGTCTTGCCTCGAAAATAAAACTTACCAACCGAGCCGCCATTTGGAATGTGCTCAGCGTGTAAATCTGTGGTATCATGTGGAAAATCTTACGTGCAATTTGGGATCTTAAATATAAGCTCTTTTGCATTACAGTCGTTCGACCACTTCCGAACATTTACCAGTTGTGGGCAGGGACCGACCTAGTAAGGAGCCAGTGTGAATTTGACTCCTGAAATTCTGATCTGGCTCCTGAATCTTAAATATAGGCTTTTAAGTTGGCTCATAACAGTAAGACTCCATTTTCTTCATTGCTCACTCTGACAGCCAAGACCTGACATGGAACCATTGTGAAAATGAATGGTTATTGTGTAATAAAAATGTTTTTCAGTCATTTCAGAAACAATTTTAATTGTGCCAAAAACGAATGTAATTAGATCAACAAATGTATGTCCTACACTGTAAACAATATAGGTTCTCTTTAGAACCAAAACTGGTTCTAATCTTGTCCCTGAGATGGAGCCAGTTCTGTTTAAACAGTATTTATTTTAAATCAAATAAATTTATAAAGATTAACAGAATTAAACATAAATTGAGGGGGCTTCAGCCGTAAGTTTAGAGCTTATACGAGGTTGTCTCAAATCATTATTAAGCAAAGGAGATATGAACAGTTGGCATATCGAACCAGTTTTGGTTCCCAAAATAATATCAAATAATAATAACCTGATAATTCTATCATAAATGTGTTGGTATTTCAGTTACTAGAATCAATTTTATGCCCCCTTTCAGGGCTTCATTTTCACAATTTTTCTCGGTAGTGAATTTCCAACTGGGGGAGGGACTGGGAGGGGGTTCCTCCTCTCCCAGTCCCTCCCTCTAGTTGGAAATTCACTACCCTACACCCCTCCCCAAATCGGACACTCTAGCCACGCCCATGCCGTAACACCTCAGTAAACGCCTAGTTACTCTGATACTCTTTTTATAACCGAGGCTACGAAAAAGTATCAAAGTAGTGTCAAGTGCCAAGGTGTGATAGTTGCAAAGGACCAATGATTTGGGGGGGGGGGGGGGGCTATGAAAAGTTTAGGGACCCCCCCCCCCCCCCCCCCCCCCCCATGAATCTACGCCACTGTATCATTAAGACATTGGTTGTTGCATCAACATAATTTAAGTAAATATTTGACCTCACCTTCTCCTACATATTTTTCCCCGTACATCTGTTTAACCCGGTCCGGTGCTTGGTCATACACACTCTTGATTAGACGGACGGAGTGTCGTGTGTCGGTGATCTCAGTTTTATAAGTGCTTGGTTCAATAATATGTACTGAAATACCAAAGTGATACTGCTCTCTCCTGAAACGAGTAAATTAATGCACTTCTGTTTCATTGTTTTTGTACTTTTTTTCACATAACGGACGGAACGTGCCTTTTGTTCTATTGCAGTTAACCCTTTACCTAACATAACGGCCAAAACCGGCCAGCGCTATTCTCAAAAATCGCCAATTAATTTTCATTATTTTTTTCATTTTTTGTCTCAAAAACATAGGTTATGACCCCTCGTTGGAACGAGCTCGTCGAGCTCGTTCCAACGAGGGGTCATAACCTATGTTTTTGAGACAAAAAATGAAAAAAATCAGTTATTCAAGAATTATTTTTGCAAGTGTCGTCTGCTTTTCAGGTTAGGTAAAGGGTTAATACGCTTACTGTTTCCATTGGTCCTGCAATTGCCCCACAGCATTCCGATGTCAAAACAGTAAAATATTTCAAGCATAACAATTTTCCCATAATGCAACAAGGAATTTAACTCTTACCCGCTGTGTGTGTTCAAGATGTTTTTCAGCAAATCTATGAAGCAGCCGTAACTAGAGGTGATGAATACTTCATCAGAATTTAATCCACGAAATCATTGCTGAAAAAATCCATTCATTTTGAGGGGGGTAATTTGATTAAATGTTCCCAAATTATACTTATTTCAGTGGTGGGAGAAAACCTATCCTAGGCAGGAATATCTGCCAGCAGTGAGTAAAGAGTTAGCCAAGGAGCTCTGTCAAACAAAAGTGAATTTGTTGAATTCCTCGTTCCGTTAAGGTAAAAATGTGCTTCTTCAAATTTAGATATTTCTACATGAGGGTTAATTGTACGGGTCTGGCATTCTTAAAACTGCAGGAGGGCTAAACATCGCTCTCCTCACATGGCCTAAGGGAGCGATTAGCTCTCCTCAAGCTTACAAAAGCTAAAAGTGGCAAAATGAAGCTGTACTGTTAATGAATTTTGCCTAGTGGGCTTTGTACATACATTTTATTTGGTGCTGCTAACCAGGTAGTCTCTGTGAGGTGGCTACATTGCCCCTCCCACACCACCGGGCCTTGGTAAGGCCCGGAGGTGTGGGAGGGGCAGTGCGGCCATATTGCAGAGACCATTAACACAGCAGAGATCTGAAAACCTGTGGGTTTTGGGAATAGGCTGTTGTGGTAATCATTATTTTCTAAGGCTAGGAGGGCTATTTTTCCCCCTCCTCAATTTTAAGGCGAGCAGTAGGCGATCGAATAAATCGCTCTCCTGAAAACGCCAGGCCTGATTGTAAAGGTAACTTGAGTGCACTATAATCAATCATAGGACTACAGACATTTCTAATCCTTTAACCCTTTACTCAACGAATCGCCCGCATCCACCCGTGTAATATGCAAATTCAGCAGTTGAAAAAATATTAGTTTTCAAAAAATTTCAACAAAACCATATCATGTGACCCCTCGTTGGAACGAGCTCGTCGAGCTCGTTCCAACGAGGGGTCACATGATATGGTTTTGTTGAAATTTTTTGAAAATTTTTTTAAAATTATATTTAAAATAATAAATTTTGATATCGTCTGCATTGGGTAAAGGGTTAATTAGCATACGGTAACAACAACATCCGACAAGCGCTATACACAAAATTCCGTATTCAAAATTCATGACTTTTCAGTTTTATCCTCTAAAGTATAGTCTATTAATCCAAAAACCCCTCCCCGCGAAAGAATGGCAATATACCGAAAAACGAACCGATACCGATATCATGGGGATATCAAATACTGAACCGAACCAATCGTTGAATACCGAAACCGTCCGAATTTTAACGTTTTCCTACATTCGCTATTTTTGGCCCCTATTGCGGCTTGATAACAGTTGAAAGGTTCATTTTCATGAATTAAGTGACTGATTTTTCTTTTCAGTTTTGTTAACCCTCAATGGACAGGGAAAGCCGTTCGTTAAACCCCATTAAATAAATATGTTGAGATCTCGATGTGGTCATACATATACTGATAGCAACCTTAAATCGCAATAAATAAGAAAATATTTGAGACTGTCCCACCCTTCTATTCCTCAGTAATTCGTACCTGGCAGTCGTACCTGGCCCCGGGCAAAAGACTGCAGAATGGAACCAGGCCTGGACTTTTTTTAAGGGGAGCTACTGCAGCTCCGCTAAACCTGTACCAGGAGAGCTATTCTGTGCTTAGTCGGTTATTAATAAGGGAATTGAAGGTTTAACGAGAGCTATCACAGCTGTTAAGGAGATCCATTACGGCTCTCCTTACATTGATTTTGCAGGAGCCATGGAGGGCGGGAGCTATAGCTTCCCTCAAAAGACCAGGCCCGTGGAAACATATTTAGTGTTAACCCTTTACCCAACGTAACGGCCAAAACCGGCCAGCGCTATTCTCAAAAATCGCCAATTAATTTTCAAAATATTTTCATTTTTTGTCTCAAAAACATAGGTTATGACCCCTCGTTGGAACGAGCTCGTCGAGCTCGTTCCAACGAGGGGTCATAACCTATGTTTTTGAGACAAAAAATGAAAAAAATTAGTAATTCAAGAATTTTTTTGCAAGTGTCGTCTGCTTTTCATGTTAGGTAAAGGGTTAACAGACCTTGAGTGATCAATGGCCCATGTTCCTCTCTACAAGGGTGAGATCACTTTCTTTTAACCCCCTGCACACCGATGTCAAAATATCTAAATTTCAGGCAGAAAACATTTCCCATGATGCAACTAGAAATTTAACCAATTCAATCTCGTCAGACAGAGCTCATTGACCTCTGTCAAACGAGATTGAATTGGTTAAATTTCTAGATGCATTATGGGAAAAACAGCTTCCTGAAATTTTGGTATTTTGACATCAGAGTGAAGGGGGTTAAGAAATATTCTGAAATCCCGTTTGCTTGGAGGGTAAAGTTTCAAATCAAGTTTTATGTCCACATACACTAAAACCTGTAGAAATAATAACTTTAGTAGAATTTTAGTTGTTTGAATTTACACGAAAGTCTATTCTGCAATCTAATTCAGCGCTATGTTCCCTCAAGATCTCTAAGATCCTCATCTGCGAATAAACTCTGCCATAACCCAGGCGACCTGGTAACGGCAGGTGATCGGGCCTTTTCAGTTGCTGGGCCTTTTCTTTGGAACACCCTGCCTGATCACCCGCAGTCAGCAGAAACTTACAAATCATTCAAAACAGGCCTCAAAACTCATCTTTTCAAAAAATTATACCCAGAACCAGTTCATTTTGAATTAATTTAATTTTAACCAAATTCGAGATTTCACAAGCATGTGTTTTTCTTTATTTTACTTGTAAAGCCTGAGAGCACTTACATGGATTCATTGGCTCTAAACTGTATTTATTATTATTATTATTATTATAATATAAAGAAATAAAAATTTGTAGTTGGGTAAGAAAAAGACTGAAATCAGATGAAATTTTTTTTTAAAATCACAACCCAACTCTATAGAGCTCTATTATTGAATTAAAATTGAATACTCCCTCCATACACCAACATCTCCCCCTCCCTCCGCCCCATCCTCCAACAATTTTGAACCTCATGTTCGCTGTGTCCACTTCCGACGGCTAGAGTTTCTTGCAAAAGTTTACGTGTATCGAAATGAGCGGGATTAAACATAAATATCAGTATTAACCCTTTACCCAACGAATCGGACGCATCCGCCCTCGAAATTTGCAAATTCGGCAGTTGAAAAAATATTATTTTTCAAAAAATTTAAACGAAACCATATCATGTGACCCCTCGTTGGAACGAGCTCGTCGAGCTCGTTCCAACGAGGGATCACATGATATGGTTATCTTAAAAAAAATTTTGGAAAAATTTAAAGAAATGATATTTAAAATAATAAATTTTGATATCGACTGCGTTGGGTAAAGGGTTAAGACACACCACAGCGAGGGTAGACTATGGGGCTGGAATCAAAACTCCGAAGTGGAGTTCGGAGCGCATGAAATACAGGAAAAACTCCACCGCGGGTCATTGATTCCTGTAACCTCTTACTCTATCCGAGTTGTGTTCTGATTTATACGACGATTAAACTTGAATGAAGTTGATATTTTTTATTAACCCTTTACCCATCGCAGATGATATCAAAATTTATTATTTTAAATATCATTTTTTAAAAAGTTTCAAAACATTTCTACAAAACCATATCATGTGACCCCTCATTGGAACGAGCTCGACGAGCTCGTTCCAAAGAGGCGTCACATGATATGGTTTTGTTGAAATTTTTTGAAAAATAGTATTTTTTCAGCTGCTGAATTTGCATATTCCTCGGGCGGATGTGGCCGATTCGTTGGGTAAAGGGTTAAAGAAAAATATCACCTTCGGCGGTCTGAAAACTTTCTTTCTTGGTACGGTTTTGTGTCGAAGCATTTCATTTACATCATAACGCCACTCGGACGCGTAACGTCCAATCAGATGCGTTCTTAAAATCCAGATTCCACGCATGGTGTATCTTGAACTTTTCCCAATGCCTGTATTGTATCGCGTAAAGTTAAATACGCACATCAATCGTGGTATAAATACACAGAACGTCACGAAGTGTAAATGCGTTCGTCAATACGGCAGGAGTGCCAGCGCGGAAGGATAGAACGAGAGGGGCATCCTCGAGTTCTATTCTTCCGCGATGACATGAGTGTCGTATTGACGAACGCATTCACACATCGTGACGCTTTGTGTTTATTACACGCCTCTATGACAAAGAATCCATTAATTTAAAAATTCAAACATCACATTCAGAAAATTTCAAACGTGAAAACATTTTGTTATGTTAACAATTGGCATATGATTTATCTCCGGCACAGCGTGACCCTTGCTGTCGAAAGTGCCGTTAAACCCCAATAAATAAATAATAATTCGATTTCTCGGCCGCAGCTTCCGAATTGATCTGGATCAGAATTTCGACTGACCGATTACGAAAATGGGCGGAGTTTAGTTCTTTTGAAACATTCATGACGTCAAGTGGAAATAGTCCGTCAACGGAAATCCGTATGGGACATATGTTCCGTGCGGATGTTTAAGTATGGAACTGAAGGAAAAGTAATAGGAGTGTAATATTGCGATAGTTCTTACCTCAAGCAGTCGGAATATGCTTCAATAGCAAATTTTGAAATGATGTAAGGGGTAACACCTGGCGTTGCTATTTTGCCAGATAAACTAGACGTATTGACCACACGTCCTCCTTCCAGTTGTATCAGAGGCAAGAACTCTCGTGTCACATTGATCACACCGTATAGGTTTACTCTCAGACAATCCTCATAATGCTTGTTGTTCAACATCTCGATCGGGCCTATAGCAGTATTGACGCCAGCATTGTTAATAACGGCCCACAAACCTGCAAAATATAGAATAACTCGACGAATCAAACTGAAGGGCGACTCCGTGGGGGCGGTGTACCCCATAGTTCACCAGTCATTTCACTCTGATGGGAAACATTGCTTCGGCATATCCTTGACACCATCCTTTTGTAGTTGTTTCCCTTTAAATGCCGATTTTCGACTTTGACAAACTTTGTCTCAGAACAAGCACATTTTAATGGGGTTGAACGACCCTTTCGACAGCCAGGATCACATTGTTTCGGGCAGTTTTAGATGTGGAGGAAGCCAGAGTACCCGGAGAGAACCTCTGAGCAGCGGCGTGCAACTGTCGGACAAGCAGGGTTAGTAATGGTCGAAGACAAGTGCACCATCGACGTGCGGTATGCCTTAGTGCACAGCGCCACCGTGCCCCACGTGGATAATCAGCATTAAATGCCTTGCTTAGGGGCACAACGGATAGGGTCGAGACAGACTGAACCTTGAATCTTTTGGTTTGAAGTCCATTGCCATAACCTCGGGACCGACCTGGGCATGCGCCAGTGCGTATTTGGTTCTGAAACACCAGGACCTGGCTCTTAAATCTCACAAATAGGCTTCTCAGTTGGCGCGTAACTTCTCAGATCGTATTTCGATATTCTTTCGATGGATAATCGAGAGAGACATTCTTACATGTATGATATATATGATTATAATTTATCATTGTTGTAGAGTGCTTAAGTTAATACTTCAAGTCTTAATTACCAAGCATTAATCTTCACTGTGGTTTCTGATCAAGTCTTGGCTGCCTAAATAGGCAGCCAAGACTTGATCAGAAACCACAGTGAAGATTAATGTTTGCTATAGTGTACTAAATGAAAATGATGAGAGCTATTGCACACTTGCAGTGTGTGTTACAAACAGCAGTGTGACTCCGTAAATTGAAATCTGGCGCATGAATTGAAAAAATAGGCTCCGAGGCTTGAGCGTATTTTAAATTGTCCTGATCGGTCCCTGATAACCACTGAGTCACTGAGCTCCCAGAACAGGCATATTAACCAGGCCTGGTAGGAATGAGCTCATGTCGCAACCTATGAGCAGGTTACCCTATATAACCTGATGGTACTCAATAAAAAGGTGTGATGTTTTTTTTTTTTTTGCTTCATCTGGTTTTACAACTCCAATTAACCATACAGTCCACGTATACACAGAATTACAGTTAAAATAGATAAGAACAACTAACGCGCGATCTCGCTTCGGAGAGATTACGCGTTAGTCGTTGCTATTGTATTTATATAGTATTTATTGGTGTTTAAGGTCACATACTTTTGCACAATAGCCAATCATGACCACAAATGGAGATAAAGTCAAGGTCAGTCAATCGTTTATATCCCATGCTGTCTTTTTTAGAGGACTCGCACCCCAAGCAATAGTGACTGGGTCCTATTTTACCAATGAAAAAGAGCTTGTTTACCACAGTAAACAAGCACTGCTTCCCTTCCCGGGGTTCCCGCGGGGGAGTTGTTGCTATTGATTTTGTCGAATATTCTCTTAAGATGCGAACAACATGACACTATATTCATTTATTATATACTTTATAACCACATTTCTATTGGCTGGATCTTATACACGTGACTGGTACTCAAAAACCCATGCACACCTGTTTTCCAGTGAATATCAACTTTCTAAATATAGCTTTTGGAAATCCCCTCTCCAGTTCTATTTCAATCGACGTAATCGTCAGGATCACCAAAGTTAAGCAACGTCGAGCGCGGTTAGTAGTTGGATGGGTGACCATTTCAGCGACTGATTCGCGCTCCCGCGTTGTGTCATTGGGCAAGGCACTTAACCCCGATTGCCTACATGGGGGCACGATGACGCTGTGTACTAAGGCGTACTGCACGTCGATGGTGCACATGTCTTCAACCAATCTAACCCTGTCTGTGCGGCGGTATAGAGTTCACCGTTACAATGTTGGGGAGCTGACAGCTGCTCGTCGTTGCTCGGTGGTTCTCTCCGGGTACTCCGGCTTCCTCCACCCGTAAAACTGCCACGGTCACGATTAGCTTTTGTGCATAAGCATGTGACCTTAAACACCAATAAATAAATAATATAATGAATCGACGTAATATCTGTAACATTGTTTATTTTTCTGCTATTCTGCAGATGATAACTATTTTGTTGTTAAATAGAATGATTTCTGGTTGATATAATTCATCTTTTAATGGACAATTAGCAGATTGTTTGTTTTGGGGGTTTTTTAGGATGGTTTATGTATTAAAACAGTTATGGACTTTAGTGGTGGTAAATATGAAGTCATATGAAACTAAAAAAAACTTATATTGACCTCGGCTAACGCCTCGGTCAATATAAGTTTTTCAGTTTCATATAACATCATATTCAGCATGACAAAAGTCCAAAATTGTATAATATGAATGCAATGCGCAAATCTTAGGGTAGAGTTTGTTAACCCTTTACACTACGAATCGGTCGCATCCGCCCGCGTAATATGCAAATTCAGCCGTTGAAAAAATATTATTTTTCAAAAAATTTCAGCAAAACCATATCATGCGACCCGTCGTTAGTGAAATTTTTTGAAAAATTTCAAAAAATGATATTTAAAATAATAAATTTTGATATCGTCTGCGTTGGGTAGAGTTTGTTGCAGGTCCTACTGATAAAACATGCGGAATAAAGAATTGAATTCATGTTGTATTGTGATGTCATAACCTGCTCGTTTGGCATTTTATAATTGAAGTAACTCCCACGTAATCTCAGCGATCGTAAGCTTGGGTTATTTCCAGGTTTTCTCAGTGGGAACCCCGAGAAGTGAAGCAGTGCTTGCTTACTGTGATAAACCAGCTATGTTTTACTGATAATATAGGACCCGGTAACCAATGCCTGGAGTCCGAGTGGAAGTCCTCTAAAATGCCATGGGTAACATGGGTATAAACGATTGGCTGGACTTGGCTTTATACCAGTGGTGTTTGCTTTAACCCTTTACCCAACGCAGACGATTTCAAAATTCATTATTTTAAATATCGTTTTTTTTAATTTTTTTCAAAAAATTTCAACAAAACCATATCATGTGACCCCTCTTTGGAACGAACTTGACGAGCTCGTTCCAACGAGGGGTCAGATGATATGGTTTTGTTGAAATTTTTCGAAAAATAATATTTTTTCAGCCGGGCGATTCGTTGGGTAAAGGGCTAGGAACGTAGTTTCTCTACTTTTGTTTGGGGTTGACGCCATTCCTTAAAAATTTCGAAATTTCAGATGGCTTGACCTTCACCAATATCCAGGGACGTGGCTAGAGGTTTCCGATTGGGAGGGGGTGAATTTCCAACTTGGGGAGGGATCGGGAAGGCCCCCCCCCCACACACACACACACACACATACACATCACTGCCTTATATCCATGTTTCAGTCATGATTAGCCATTGTGCAGAAATATGTGACATTAAACATTAATAAATAAATATTTCCAGGTTAGATTAACATACAATCAGGAAGAAGTACCACAGAAAACACGCAAACTATTTCGGTAGCGATTTAGAGGCAGCCAAGACTCGACTAGAAGTCACGGATAAGCAGCCTACTGTCTAGACTTACGGGCATGGGTACTGTGGAATGTCTGGAAAATTGTCCAGACCCTAATTAGTTTAAAAGAACCAACCATTTTTTTTCTATTATACTCATTGTGGGCATCTACCGGTCTCCGTATGTTCACACCATGAAGTCCATGGTCCCCAAGAGATACCTGGAAAGTGAAGCACTACGTATATGCTGTAGTAACCAAGCTCTGTTTTACATGTAAAATAGGATCCGATAACCAGTTGCTCGGGTGGAAGTCCTCTAAAATGGGCAACATGGATATAAACGATTGGCTGGACTTGACTTTTAATCCCTGTTGCGGTCATTATTACCCATTGTACAGATATGTGAGACCTTAATCCTTTACCCAACGCAGACGATATCAAAATTTATTATTTTAAATATCATTTTTTTAAATTTTTCAAAAAATATCAACTAAACCATATCATGTGACCCGTCGTTGGAACGAGCTCGATGAGCTCGTTCCAACGAGGGGTCACATGATATGGTTTTGTTGAAATTTTTTGAAAAATAATATTTTTTCAACTGCTGAATTTGCATATTACGCGGGCGGATACGGGCGATTCGTTGGGTAAAGGGTTAAACACAAATAAATAAATAAAATAAAATATAAATAAATGGGGGCCATAGATCGTTCGCCTTAAAATGACAGACCGGAAAATATTAACGTTTACACTGCTGATAATAGGAATGATTAAATGTCTTTGATATCCCCGTCATGGGAGATGGGGTACTCTACAGTCAAAAATAATGTGATGATAAGGGCGGGGTTAAATATGAAGCTGCATGTCCTCGTTGTGATATTTGCAGTTTATAGGTCCTGAAGGCGCTTGCTTTAAAATATGTCCAAAATGCATCTTCGACCTTGGGCAAGATATTTCATCCCGATTGTTCACATGGGGGTACGATAGCGCTGTGTACTTAGGCGCACTGCACGTCGATAGTGCACTTTCCTTCAACAGCTGCTCACTCTTCTGGTGCCGGTGTGACAGGAACGATAGTCCGTAGGAAAATTAGTCCCTCAGGACTATTATTCCGCGGAATTATAGTCCTAGGTCTAACATTTCTAGGAATAGTAGTCCGCCGGACTACTATTCCTAGAAATGTTAGACCTAGGACTATAATTCCGCGGAATAATAGTCCAGAGGGACTAACGTTCCTACGGACTTCCATTCCTTTTACACCGGGTTAGTAAGTTAAAGCCTGACAGTTGCTCACCACTGGTTGGAGGTTCTCTGCGGGGTTTCCTGACTTTCTCATGCCTGGCCGTTTGAGGAGAGCTATTGCTCCGGCTCTCCTTGGCTCCCCTCAAATCATACTGGGGAGGGCCATAATTGCCCTCCTTAAACTGTAATGGCTCTCCTCAAACTTTCAATTCCCTTATTAAAAACCGTGTATAATTAATATAAGTGTGGAATAGCTCCCCTGAAACAGATTTAGGGGAGCCGTAGCGGCTCCCCTGGATTTTTCAAAAGGCCAGGCCTGCTTCCTCTATCCGTAAACCTGTCCGACATGATATGACTCTGACTGTTGAATGTGTTCTTAAACCCCAATAAACAAATTTATTATTTATTTATTTATTTATTATTTATTGGGGTTTAACGACACTTTCGAAAGCCAGGGTTACCCCGTGTCGGACAGTTTTACGGGTGGAGGAAGCCGGAATACCCGGAGATAACCACCAAGCAACGGCGAGCAACTGCCAACGTACTAAGCAGGGTCAGCATTGGTTGAAGACAAAGTGCACCATCGACGTGCTGTGCATCTTAGAGCACAGCGTCACCGTGCTCCCACATGAGCAATCGGTATTCGGTATGAATTGCCTTGCACAAGGACACAACGCAGTAACCCCTGGATGGAATCGAACTCCGGCAGGGGTTACTGCATTGTGTCCTTGGGCAAGGCACTTCATCCCGATTACCCATGTGGGGGCACGGTGACGCAATAAACAAATATAAAATGCTACTTCGGGAATCACATGTTTTCGAAGAAATTTTCCTAGTATCTTTACTTTCTTCAATTGTTACCCCAATTCCTCTAGCACTTCACTCCGAGAAAGGGAGAAGTAGGGCATCTATCGAATAGAGACCAGGCGACACGATGACAGGGATGTTGCTAGGGGTTCTAGGAAGGGGGGGGGGGAGTCCAACTCTAGATTTCCAACTTAAAACCCCTTCCCGTAACTGACTTCAAACAAGTAGGAAATTCCATTAGCACCACCCTCCACCCTCTCCCTCCACCCCATTCAAAATTTTCCAACTCCACGTTTTACCTCTTAACCCTTTACGCAACGTAACGGCCAAAACCGTCCAGCGCTATTCTCAAAAATCGCCAATTAATTTTCATTATTTTTTTCATTTTTTGTCTCAAAAACATAGGTTATGACCCTCTTTTGAACGAGTTCGTTCCAATGAGGGGTCATAACCAATGTTTTTGAGACAAAAAAATGAAAAACATTAGTTATTCAAGAATTTTTTTTCAAGTGTCGTCTGCTTTTCGTGTTAGGTAAAGGGCTAACTGGCACGTAATGCGCTCCAGACTGGTCACACTGGATCTCCAGAGAGAGGGTCCCAGAAACATCATTAACATTTCAACCCCTACACTCAAATTCATCCCACAGCCCTTGGAGACAACTGGGGTATTAGTTAAAGAAATATGTTGTGCCGGTTTTTAGTAGCTTGAAAGAGGTTATAAAGAAAGAAAAGGGCGTGCTGTGGTTATAACCTCTGTTTTTGAGACAAAAATGAAAAAAATTAGTTATTCAAGAATTTTTTTTTTTGCAAGTGTCGTCTGCTTTCCATGTTAGGTAAAGGGTTAAGGCTAGTGAACCCAAAATACACGATATAATTTTTTTTTATTATAAAAAATCATATCATGTAACCCCTCATTGGAACGAGTTCGAAAGATTCCTTCCAGTGGGGGGTCATATGATATGATTTTGTTCAAATTTCTGGAATTTTTTTCAGCTGTTGAATTTGTAGAATTCCGCGGATGGATGCCACAGATTTGTTAAATAAAGAGTTAAGATGCAGAATTCCATTTGTATAACCCCACACTTTGACCGTGAATTACCCAAATTCCAACCAAAAAAAAACAATATTTGGGGATCTTTACTTCCTTTCAACCAATATATGCACCACTTTTCAATCTAAAAACTCCATATTTTGGCCAAATGTGAGACAAGTGTTTGGAAATATTCCACTAGAGCATTGTTTGAAATTTCTAACTTTTTTCCAATTTAGGGGCTCAAATAGCTGTAAATTTGACGAATGATAGCTGGACACCCCCCCCCCCCCCCCTCCCCACCCCCACCCCCAGAACTAGTAATTCATCCTTGTTTCCTCGGCAAAAAAATTGTTGTGGAAAAATGGTGCTTCTACGGCAATTGCTGTGAAACCTGTTCGCTAAACCTGTGTAAAAATCATCGGGGCAGGGCATAGTCTCAATTGCCATGTATATGCAGTATGTGGTGAAATGAAAACTTTCAAGTAACTTTAACATGTGAAAGTAGTTCAAAATACATCATGAATCATGTGAATGCTGATGAAAAACCTTGGAAATAAGCTGGCTTCTTGCTCCATATGTATAGTATGAGTAAAAATAAGATGCAGCATAACCACAAACCAAGTATCTCATTGCTTCTATGTTGATACCACCAGAATCCGACATCACTTTCTGGAAAGCTCTGTGAGAGCTTTCCACAAACTGATGTCAGATTTTGGTGTTATCATCATAGAAGCTGAACACATAGTTTCTAGTGGCTATGCTACAACTTGTACTGTAACTTGGAAGATTAGCAATGCAGCATATTGCAACCCACGTGGTTTGATTCCTTGTGTAACCTGGAAATTGTGCAATTTCTACCACCACAAGGCTTTCCGAAGAAGCCTTTCCTCACCATTTTCCTCGGCACTGCTGATTTCTGAGGGTGAATTACCAGGGTCCCCCCCCCCCCCAGGCAACGCCCATGTACAATTCTCACCAAAACGACAAACGCGACCAGTAATATTTTTTCCAACAACAGATAAATATTTTTAACCCCTCCCCCGCCAATACAGTATAAACTCGCTCATTTGCAATCAAGAGCATTGAATGGCTCTCCTCGGGGATGAAGGGCGGAAAGAATTAGCTAGAGCTGGAGACCTATTCACCCCAAACATAATTCCAATCATCATCATATTATACACAATCTGGTTTTCGAGTTTGTCGCCAAAGGAAAATAAACTAATGGCGAGGAAGTTGATTTTTTTTTTTATAAGCAACAGTGATTTTGACCTTCTGATCCCCAATCATTGACATCTCACAGACAATATGTGTATGACGTTAGATTTGGACGTACTCTGAAACTAAAGTATTTGCATACAAACCAAAATTTTATTCCTAGAAACACAGACTGTGACCTTTAACCTACTGACCCAAAAACTATCCCAACCATCGACATCTTTTTGGCAATCTGTGTATGCATTTCTAGTTTGTAAACAAAAATAAACTAAAATTATTGCATGGGACTAAAAAACTATTTATTGTAGCAGTGACCATGTCCTATTGAGCCCAAACACAATCCCCATAGTCGAAATCTTATAGACAATCTGTGTAGGACTTGAGATTTGTGTACGCTAAAGGAAACTAAAATTGTTGCATGGAAAACAAAATTTTAAACATAGCAACAATCATCTTGACCTTTGAACCCAAACAAAATCCCAATCATCGACACCTCATTGGTAATCCGCGAATGCAGTCATAGTTTCATGTGCAAAAGGGAAAGGAAATCAAAGTTTTTGTACGGAAACCAGTAGCATATTTGACCTAACACACCGACCTTGGCCTTTGCTCTATTGACCCCAAACACAATCCAAATTGAAGCTACCTTATATTACAGGCTTGGCAATTTCAGGAGAGCGATTTTTTAGCTCTCCTTACTGCCCTCCTGAAAGAATTAAGGCGAGCGAAAAATTGCCCTCCTAATTGGTCTGGGATGATTGAGATTACATGTATTATGCTCACATTAAATTTTTGTTGTAAAGCAAAAATGTAATTTAACTTCGAAGACACATAACATCACGTAATTTCATTTTGAAAGTGGTTTAGTGGTAAAAGGTAATGGCTGCAACCATACCCAAACACAGTTGCAATCATTTGAAGCAAAATGGGTCACAGCAATATTATTTTTTTCTGTCAGTTTCAAGTTCAACAACTGACATCACAGTTTGAGGGGTAATTATTCAAGGATTATTGACACTATAATATACTACCATTACTACTATCCTGTCACTTGAAGCACTTGCACCAGGATGTGACTGTAGATTCAAGCAGACCTGTTGTCCAAGAAAGTCATACGCCTACCACTACCACCTTCAACCCCCCCCCCCCCCCCCCTTGAAGGTGGTAGTGGTAGGCGTATGACTTTCTTGGACAACAGGTCTGGGTACACACACAGGTCTTGTCAAGTGTGTGTTCAGTTGTTGAGTGAGACATCTAGATGTCTAAGAGATTTCGCTTTACCTTAGTAAAGTTAATAAAATCACTGATGTAGTCTGTTGGTTTCAGTTTCAATGAGTTCGTTCAACTGGATACTTAAAATGCTGTGTAAAGCTAATTGCTCTCCTAAGCTGATTGAGGAGAGCGATTTTTTGCCCTCCTGCATTTTTCAGAATGCCAGGCCTGATATTATAGGATATCTGTATATGAAGTTATAGTTTCGTATGCAAAATCAAATTAAAGTTATTGCATTGAAACTAAAAACCAATTTATACTAACAGTGAACTTGATCTTTGGCCAATTGGTCCCAATCTGCGACACCCAATCATCGGCAATCTGTGGATAAAATCATAGTTTCGTGAGCAAAATGAAACCAAATAATTGCATGGAAAGCAGAAATCTATTTATACTGATAGCGACCTTGATCTTTGTCCTAAAAACACCAAACACACTCTCAGTCATTGCCTCGTCATGGGTAACCTATGTGTGAAGTATGAGCACTGTGCGATCAAGGGCGTAAAAGTGGTTGTCTGCTAACGACGGGACGGACGGACCAACGATCGACAAGAAGGATAAACAGACAACATTGTAAATGTGGAGGGTTTGATTACATGTCAATAAAGACAGTTATGTTTAAAACCCCGCGTTCCCCATTTCAGGTCTGGAACTCTTAAAAATGCAGGAGGGATAAAAATCGCTCCCGTCGCATGGCCTAGGAGAGAGATTACCTCTCCTCGGGCTTACAAAAGCTAAAAGTGACAAAATGATGTTTTATTACTAATGAATGGTGACTAGTGGGCGTTGACATTTTATTTGGGGCTGCTAACAGGGTAGTCTCTGTGAGACGGCTACACTGCCCCTCTCGCACCTCCGGGCCTCGGCAAGGCCCGGAGGTGTGGGTGGTCAGTAAGCCCGTCTTACAGAGACTATTAACATTGCAAAGATCTGAAAAGAGGTGGATTTTAGGAATAGGCTTTTATGGTAATCATTATTATTTTCTAGGGCCAGGGGGGCTAGTTTTCGCCCGACTTAATGTTTTTAAGGCGAGCAGTAGGCGAGCGATAAATCGCTCTCCTGAGAATGCCAGGCCTGCCATTTTATCATATTTCCCTCATACGGTTACCAAGACATGTATGTACCTTTCCCATTCGGTAGTGTCTTCTTAACAAATTGACCTGCATGCTTTACATCTTCTTCTCTCGTCACATCAAGCTGCAGTGGATAAATATGTCCAGGTCCACTGGAATAAGCTCGAAATTCAGCAACACCATTTTCAGTCAAACAACCAGCAAACACATTGAACCCCAATTCACAGAAGCGAATGGCAGCATCATTTCCGAATCCAGAATCGCATCCCGTAATAAAAATGAACCTTTCCTTGTAGTTTCCGACAGTGATTTTTCCAACAAGCCACTCTATCATACTATAAGCCATGTATATTGATAGACAGATTGCAACCAAACTAAGTAAATCCATTTTCCAAGCTCAATCCACTAGAGATCTGATAATAAAAAATGAAACAAGTAAATCATTTCTCAAGTCAATCATTTAGGGGTTTTATTTTATTTTGTTTTTATTGTTGAACTTTTCAAAAAGGATATCACGGAATGTCTTGGGCTGAATCTATCCTCCGTTGACTTCATCTACATTGCAGATGACGCTTTGTTGCACACAATGGACGTGATGGAAGGAAAATTGCATATTTACAACTCGTTCTCAGTTTACGGTGAAATTCAAGAAATGCGGCCTGTAAATTATGTATGGAACGAGCCTTGGCGAGGTACTGATCTAATTTAACTTGACGAGATTCGCTAATTTCACTTTATTTATTTATTTATTTATTTATTTATTTATTTATTTATTTATTTATTTATTTATTTATTTATTTTATTATTTATTTATTTATTTATTTATTTATTTATTTATTTATTTATTTGTGATTAGGTTCACTTTTAGTCTCCCTGGCTATATCATGACCGCAACGTTACATTTAAAATGAAGCCAAGTTTAGCCATTCGTTTATACCTACGAAGGCCAATATAGAGGATTTCCACCTCTAGCGTTGGTTCCTGCATGGTCCTATTTTGCCATTAACCCTTTACCCTACGTACCGTCAAAACCGGCCAGCACTATTAACAAAAATCGCCAATTAATTTTCATTATTTCTTTATTTTTGGCTCAAAAACATAGGTTATGACCCCTCTTCGGAACGAGCTCGTCGAACTCGTTTCAATGAGGAGTCATAGCCTATGTTTTGGTGACAAAAAATGAAAAAAATTAGTTCAAGAATTTTGTTTACAAGTGTCGTCTGCTTTTCATGTTAGGTAAAGGGATAAAGCAGAACTTGTTTACTGCAGTAAACAAGCACGAATCCACTTCCCGGGGGGTGGGGGGTGTAATTTCATTATAAACTACTACTGAGCCGACTTGAGTTACAGGTGTCCGATTTCAATCAAACTTGGAATATAGGTTATTGTGGACAATGTACCAGACGGGTTATATTTTGAATGTGGTGCGATAATTTTTATTTGAGTTATGGCCCCTTTTTGGATTTGAAAACAATTTGGTGACCTGATGTACTGGTGTTATGGTTTGATGGAGATGAGTTATTTATTAATTCAATATTAACAAAGATAAATAACTAGAAACTCATGTTTGGTAGTGCGGGGTGGGGGGGGGGGGGGGCATAGCCACACTTGGCGTTGCACTTGTTAATTGTGCGATGTTATATTTTTTTATTTCAAATTTACACATCTGATGCCAGCGATACCAATTTACATATCTGATGCCAGCGATACCAATTTACATATCTGATGCCAGCGATACCAATTTACATATCTGATGCCAGCGATACCAATTTTTCTATACCTTTCACTTTCACCCAAGTTTTGAGGATCAACCTTTTGAAATTTTGATTATAATATTTCCACAAAAAATATCTTAAAATGTCCTGGTGTGCTATAAAATTCACCGTTATGGCCGAATTCTGATCTGATGCCATTATTGGGCTGGGGTGGGGGTGGAGGGAATCATAGGGTGAAAATTTAAAATTAAAACGCGAAGGATTTTTTTTTATATTTTTATTACATGTATGTTGTAACATGTTGTAGCGCTAATAAAAAATAGAAGATAGCTGGGTTTTATCGATTTTTCACGATTTAGATATTTTTACGTCACTTCTTAGTTTGGGCTATTTTGGTCATATCTCATTAACCCTTTGAACCCGAGCAGTCCAGGAAAATGATACGTCATAATGCCATTAAATAGGATGGATGCATGTATGTGGTAGACCAATCTCCAAGGCTGCACGTCGATAATATTAATTGGTCTACCCTAAATAATGAATATGGACTCTTCCAGTTGCTGTCATTGGACTGATATGGAAGATACCACCAGGGTTCAAAGGGTTAAAAACTCAGCCTTTGTAATTCCAGTCGATCGAATTCAGTTACACAGCTACCGATATGCACTCACTGTTTTGCAATCATCTGAAATTTAAACCTATATTAAAATACCCCCCCCCCCACCCCCCCCCCACCCCCCCACCCCCCCCCCCCCCCCCCGAAGCCAGCGATACCCATTTTTGTGTTTACCTTTTCTTTTCAGTCTCATTTTAAATTTCTATTTCTAAGTTTTGAAATCATAATACACATCAGACTTGGACGCAAAAACGGCTTTCGCCACAAGATGGGGTTGGCCGTATTTCATTGAATGAATTATGAAAATTTATTTGCGATTTCAAAACCACCTGGTTATCATTACCATTATTATTATTATTAATAATAATTATTATTATTATCTTTGAGTGTCACCTATGCAGATACAAAGCACCAATGGGAATAACTTATAACGTACAAACAGTCTGAACACTTGGCCGTGCAAAAAGGTCACTTCTCAGTGGAGTTGTCATCCTAGACAGAAGACTATCAATAAAACAAGTGTAAATAATTGAGTTAAAAGAGCTGTGCGTATCGATATACAGTGGCGTAGCCAGGGAGGGGGTGCGCAGGGCACCCCCCCCCCCCCCCCCAATTTCAGTCATGCCCCCTCCCCATGAGGTTATGTGGTCTATTTATTGATGCCTTTCACAACTTATAATTTTATGGACACAAACAGACTCAAGAATCAGGGCAATTTCGGGGTTTTTTGTCTCGAATTTCAATTTTTTTCCCGGGGTAGCCACCCCCCCCCCCACCACCATCACCACCAGCGAGAGGGTGTGTTCCCCTCTTGTGCTCGCCCCATCTCGCCGCTACGTGGCTCGGATGGTGCTGAGTTTCCTATTCTGTATGCCTCCTAATAGTTCAGCGATCGCTGAACTAGCCCCCTAGATATTATTCTTCCCACACCCCCCCCCCCCCACCCCTAACTTTGATATCCTCGCTAAGCGCCTGTCGATATTATTAGTTACATGGTGTTTCAGCAGGGTGTACGGGACTGTACTACCCTTCTGAGATCCGTATTTCCTGAGGCAGAAAGCCGAAGGAAATACGAATCTCAGAAGGGAAGTACAGTCCCGTACACCCTGCGGAAACACCGTGTGACGAATTTATTGCCCTGTCCCTTCACTGTGTCGAGTTTTGTTTTGTTATATAATCCACAAACGGCATTCCAGTGACGAAAACCTTGATTACAAAAATTGGGAAACTGAAAGAAACACGTTTCTTTATCATTCAACAAGAACGATAAAACTTCGGAAAGGAATCGTTGAAACCTAAAACAACTTGAAAATGTCAACCGATAAACTGGGAAGAAACAGTTCAAACCTGAAACAACATGAACATGTCAACCAGCGGTAAACCGCAACAGTCCATTTCCGCTGAAAAATGATTTGGACAAGCAGACGAAAAAATTTTATTTGGTTCGGAGTTATTTCCCTTCGATTGAACTCCAACATTTGGGAGTCTTCTATTCAAGGACATTGGGAAATGACGCGTCGTTAGTATTGTGGCGCACAAGTTGATTATTAGTGTTCTATTCGATACATACAGTGGTGCATTGTGCGTCTTGGAGAATCGAGGACACCATATTCAAACTAGTGCAAGTGCATTAATAAGTTTCACGGAAGAGACAATTCATAACGAGATTGCATGTTTTAGAATCCGCAACGATCTGTTGTGTAGAAACACCACAACAGAATCCCTCTTCTCGACAGTAAAATCGATCGTTGGGGGTAAGTACATATGTTTTATTTCAAGTTTTCGGAATATTCTCATGAAACAATATTGCTCTCATTTTGTTTGTGAGTCTAAATGTTTATTATTACTGACAAAAAAGTTTGAGGCGATGGGTGAAGGGGAAATCAGCGAAGTGTAGAATAGAATGTCTCTTGATATTCTTATAGTTATACACCCCGTTGAACTTCATACACCCCGTTGGACGGTTGGAGTTGAATGTACCGCACCGGATGCATTGGTTACTGACCAATCAGGAAGCTTGTATAATTTTAAAAGGGCAAAACATAAACATATTTGTTTAGAAAAAAAGAACGACAGTACACTACTTCCAGTCATTTTGTGTCAGTTTGTGTCAAAAATTGTGATATGACAACAGGAGCCAATACCCAAAAACTTTTACAATGATATTTTCTAGAACTGTACTTTCTAGTTATGACTTTAAATGAGTTGAAATGAACCATTAGCATTTTTAAAGATGTGTGAATTTGCCAGTTGGCAAATTGCCATATTTTTTAAAATACTAATGATTATTTTTAGTTTGGTATATTAATAGGTAGAAAATATAATTCTAGAAAATACAATTGTAAATGTTTTATTGTATTGGCTCCAGGATAGTTCTCAAAACAACTGCAAAAAACCTCAAGCGGGGGTTCACTGATTGGTTGTTTTATTATGGTTTATTAAAGACTGTTTTAAGTTAGTCTCAAATTATGAAACAGATTGTGCTAGAACTGTTTGTTATGAACAAAATGTGGTGGCGTTGCGGTAACCGGTTCTTATCAGATCACCGAAGTTAACCATTTACCCAAACGTAACGGCCAAAACCGGCCAGCGCTATTCTCAAAAATCGCTAATTAATTTTCATTATTTTTTTCATTTTTTGTCTCAAAAACATAGGTTATGACCCCTCGTTGGAACGAGCTCGTTCCAACGAGGGGTCATAACTTATGTTTTTGAGACAAAAAATGAAAAAAAAAGTTATTCAAGATTTTTTTTGCAAGTGTCGTCTGCTTTCATGTTAGGTAAAGGGTTAAGCAACTTCGAGCCCGGTCTGTCCTTGGATGGGTGACCGTCTGAGCGATCGATTCGGACTCCTGCGTTGTGTCCTTGGGCAAGGCACTTAACCCCGATTGTTCACATGGGGGCACGATGCCGCCGTGTACTGAGGCGTTCTGCACGTCGATGGTGCGCATGTCTTCAACCAATCTAACTCTGCTTGTGCTGTAGTGCGGAGTTACGATGTTGGGGAGCTGGCAGGTGCTCGTCGTTGCTCGGTGGCTCTCTCCGGGTACTCAGGCTTCCTCCACCCATAAAACTGTCACGACATGGTATGACCTTGGCTGTTAAAGTGTCGTTAAACCTTAATAAATAAATAAATGACCAAAATGTGAACTTTTCTCCCAGAGTTATTTCCCCCAGATAGCTGTCCATTCAACCGTATAATTAAGTTATAACAAGGGTCTCAACCATTTAAAAATAAAAACCCACTTATTATCTGTCACACATTTCATATTTCCGGTTCTACCTAGTTAATTGATCATCATAACCACAGCTACATAAATGCTTCAGCAGTTATATTCATTAAACAGGGTTTAATCTAGTACTGAAA
The DNA here is from genome assembly GCA_031216915.1 of Pictodentalium vernedei. NCBI lineage: Eukaryota > Metazoa > Mollusca > Scaphopoda > Dentaliida > Dentaliidae > Pictodentalium > Pictodentalium vernedei. Next base: position 277,621,195 of record CM062288.1, read on the forward strand.
TGGTTAACCGGATAACCGGTTTGAAACCGGTTACCTATCTAATCGATTAAAAAAAACGTCAACCGGTTATCCAAAATATCGATAGTGATCGTCATTCCACGGTTAAGACGTAGAAAATCTGCCTCTTCTTCTTTGAGATACATTGCACCTCGAAGCAGTGCTATATATATTGAGAAATAATCGACTTTGTCGTTCAAGACTTCGTTAATGATCGCCAATTTCCGTGAGTACAGATTAACCGCAGAAACTATTCCGTAGTATGTATAGTTGTCAAGTACTCGACAACGTTCGTTTGTATACACAGTGCGGAATAGTTTCTGAGAATACTGCTTTCCAATTCCTATAGTTTTGATCCCAGATTCGGTGAAATAATGGCTACGGTTAACCGGATATTATCCGGTTATAGCTCTCGGTTAGTCGGTTGTGTAGATGAGCCAACCGTTTCAGCCTTAGTTTAATCTAGACCCTTTTGGGCCAAACTAGGGCTCCATTCCCAATGGGGTACATGCTATAAAATTCCCAATTTCTGGCACAAAGTGCTATTATCCTTCAACGTCTACAGCACAATCAGGTTACAGACCCATTGTGTACTTCTGATAGTTAATTCTAATAAAGTGATACTTATTTGAACCCTTTACCCAACGAAACTGCAAAACCCGCAAAGTGCTATTCAAAAAAAATCCCATTCAGTTATCATTATTTTATTCATTGTCTCAGAAACATAGCTTATGACCCCCCCCCCCCCCACTGGAACGAGCTCGCTGAGCTCGTTCCAATGAGGGGTCATAAGCTATGTTTTTTATGCAAACAATGAAATAAAATGAAAATCAGTTATTGAAGAATTTTATTTGCAAGTGCAATGTGTATTTATTTATTTATTGGTGTTTAAGGTAACATACTTAAGCACAATGGCTGATCGTGACAGTTTTACCGGGGGAGGAAGCCGTAGAGAACCACCGAGCATCGACGAGCAGTTGTCAGCTCCTCAACATTGTAACTCTATTCAAGCTCCGCTCAAGCAGGGTTACAGCGGTTGAAGACATGCGCACCATCGACGTGCTGTACGCCTTGATACACGGCGTCACCGTGCCCCGTGTAGGCAACCGTGTAGGCAACCGGGATAACGTGCCTTGCCCAAGGACACAACGCGGGCGTCCCGGACGGGGATCAAACTCGGGACCTCTAGCATAGAAGTCCAACAGTCTACCACTGAGCCACTGCGCTCCCACCGTCTGCCTTTCGTGTTAGGTAAAGGGTTAACTTGTATCCTCTCTTGAAAAGAGCTTCCACGTGGATTTATGTTTAGATTATTAATTGAATATTTTCCCAAAGACCAAGAAAAGGGTCCCTTTCCCAATCTATTTGGATCAAACCCTGTTAAATCATTATTAGATGTACGTATAGCACCAGTTATCTCATCTGATCATTCAGTTTCTCACTCTCACCCTCCTTCACTTCAGCCATCCGCTTTATCAATCATTCTTATCATTTATCTCCACTGTGTGTCATATTTATGTTTTGTTTTGAGCGAAATGTAATATATGTGTCTATGTGCTCAATTTATTCATTTATTTATTGCTGCACAACGCCACATCAGCAGCTAAGGCTGTATTGTGACGAGATGTGCTCAATAAATCAGTTCAATTCAATTCATTCAATTACATTGATGCGATTCAGTCAGGTGTAAACAACGCTGAAGTTAGTAAGTTTTAACACACATACACCGTGGACTTTGACCTCACATATCATTAAGGGCCTATATAAGTAATGAAATTTTGTTTATTTTGAAAATTCTCACCTCCGATTTTCCTTCAATGCAAATTAAATATACACAAAATGTACATCAAAATGAAGGTTGGGATGTATAGAATTCGAAACACATGTGTAATCAACTCATAGAGTCGACTGTAGGCACCACTGGTTCCTGGAAGTCTGCTGCCGTATTCGCACCAGAACTGATAATTTAATAATATTTCACGAAAACAACTTGTGGCCAAATGTGCTTTACATATCCAAGAACAAAGCTAGGGGATAAACATTCTTCAAAACACGGCGACAGAGCTGCACTGGGGAAACTCCAACGCCTTTGCTTTTGTTTACATATGGGTATACTTTCGATTTCCGACGTCATCGGACAGAAAAACCATGTGAAAACAACGCCGTCTTAAATCAAATAATGAAAAAGATCGCCTTCATACAGTATACTGATACTGTTATTAGATAGAGATTGCACAGTTGCCATATTCAATGCAAGATATCATGATACCTGTTGAAATTTCTTAGAATTACGATTTTGTTTTTTGATGGAAATTCGTGGTAACGAGTGATTTGCGCATGTCTGTCGAGCATGGAAACCATCTTCAATAAAAAATGCAGACAGTGTTGTCCTTTTCCAAAATGCAGACCTATCGCTGTATTCGAAAGTGTTTTGAATGCCTAGCTTTGTTCTTGGATATATGAAGCACATTTGGCCACAAGTTGTTCTGATGAAATATTATTTTATTATCAGTTCTGGTGCGAATACGGTAACAGACTTCCAGGAACCAGTGGTGCCTACAGTCGACTCTACGAGTTGATTACATATGTGTTTCGTGTTCTGTACATCCCAACCTTCATTTTGATGTATAATTTGTGTATATTTAATCTGAATTTAAGGAATATGAGAGGTGAGAATTTCAAAATAAACAAAATTCCATTACTTATATAGGCCCTTAAGGCCCCGGGTGTCGATTGGCAATGCGCAAATTCAGTACCGGTAATCCCCAGGTGCAATTTGGAATGTAACCGGCCACATTCTGCATATTTATCTCAATGAGATACAGATTTTGAAAATGGAGTGGAGATTTAGAACCGCTACAGGGCTTAAATTTCGACGAGAATCCTAGAATCGATTCGCACAAAGATTCGCGCAATAAAACCGGCGAGAATCCATGTAGATTCTTGCTGCACCTCTGCTAGGATTCACGTGAAAAAAATTGAGTCAATTTAACCCTTTAACTAACACAGCGGAACAAATTAACCAATAGAAGGCTAACATGACCTGAAATATCCTGACACTTTGTCAATAAAATCTTACAAATATGGCTGTCATTGGAACCGGCTCATTGAGTCGGTTCCAACGACAGCCATATTTGTACGATTTTATTGGTAAATATTGTTCATTTAATTATTTTATCATTTATTTATTTATTATTTATTGTTTAAAAATTATCAAATTTAGTTTTAAAAATTAAAAAGGTGTGTTGGGTAAAAGGTTAACATGTGTTCTCAGTATACAACAGTGGTTCAACCATGGTGGCGTCATGGGATCATGGGACACTGATAGTAGGTATGGATTCTCGCAACCATTTTCACGAGAATCCAAATGGATTCTCACAAATTTAGACGAAATATAAGCCCTGCGCTAGTTTTCGCTCTGGACAGTGCGACTGTTGTAATTTCACTCCAGTCGTGTGTTGTGGAAACTGCTAACACATCTTTGTTTGATTTCATTTGGATTTTCTCATCAGCAAGGATGTGTGAGGGTAGTGAATCAGTAATGTTATGGTGATTGCCTCTCTCGGTTTACAAGTACTTCAACGTACCAGTAGTACACGGATACGACATTTGTAAATTGTATTCACTTCACATTTATTTCACTCACAAAATATGCTTTTTCATGTAGTAAGAATACCCGGATAAGGTGCGAATAAATGGAGGGCGGGGAAAGGTGTTGAAGCAGGGCCGTAAAATTCGGCTCAGTGGAAGGAGTTTGTGACCTACCTGGACCTACCTGTTAATTTTAGAGTTTGGTTTTATTTCGTCTGTTTCTGTATTTTGCAAATTTCTATCCACCGGCACTGATCCGTGATTGAAAGACTCCCGTGAATACAAGTACAACCCAGAACACCAACAGACCCACTCAGTCAAAGAAAGTCGAAACCATTCTATTAAAATTATTTCCGGGCTCGAAAGAACCACCTTCCATTGTGTAATGACATTACTTCATATCTTAAGTCTAAAGTTTAATTTCTACATCAACGGCAAAAAATTGCATTACATAAGTTAACAACGTCTGGGTTCAAACTGTATTGTAAATCTGAAGTGCTCGAAGGAATAAAGCACGTACACCGGGATAATTCAGTTGCTTTTATGTGGGGGTAGATTTCGGATAAATTGACATCTTTCAACACAGTTCAAACAGTGCTGTCTTCACTCGATGGATTTGATACCGGTGTATCGAGCGTAGCGAGGGCAGACAACACCGCTTTGAGTTCGTATCCGATCTATCGGCAAAGCGAGGGGAGACAACACCGCTTTTTAAAAACCAAAAATCACAATGTCAAAACACACCAATTGAACACTTCGGATGTTGACGTTGCAAACCTGTTGGATCACCGCAACATGTTTACTACCTGAATGATAAAGGAAGAGTGAAAAAGTAATTCTGATGTGAAAAATGACTTTTAATTATTTAAGGTACCATATAAGGGGACGTACTAAAAGACGACCGTAGATTACCGTAGAAAAGTAGGGAGTCTATCTTGGGGAAAATAAAAGCACAAAACCGGGGGGGGGGGGGGGGAGGGGGGGGGGGGTTGCGAAAAAAATTGCTGTGCACGATGTCGGGTTTTTTTTGGCATTCGACCCCCCGGACACCCACCTACCCCAAAATCGCAAGATGTTTCTTATTTTCCGCATATTTTTCTGGTCATTTTGAATTTATTTATTCATTTATTTATTTATTGGTGTTTATGGTCACATACTTATGCACACAATGGCTAATCATGACCGTGGCAGTTTTATGGGTGGAGGAAGCCAGAGTAGGCCTACCCGGAGAGAACCACCGAGCAACGACGAGCAGCTACCAACTTCGCACTGCAGCACACACATGGTGAAGATTGGTTGAAGACATGCGCACCATCGACGTGCAGAACGCCTTAGTGCACGGCGTTATCGTGCCCCCATGTGAACAATCGGGATTAAGTGCCTTTCCCAAGGACACAACGCGGGAGTCCGAATCGATCGCTCAGACGGTCATCCATCCAAGGACTAACCGGGCTCGACGTTGCTTAACTTCGGTGATCTGGCGAGAACCGGTTTCCACAACGCCACCCCGCCCCCGGTCATTTTGAATGCCCACCCAATATACTGGAACAAAAAAAATTCAAAGAATTTTTGGACACCCACCCCTCACCCCTCTCAGCATCATATATCAATTTGGTTAGCACTTTTCTAGACTTTTTTGACTTGTCAGTATATAATATAGTACATAACTGGTGATGTATTTAGCCGGTAATATTCTGCATTCTTAGGCATTGTTCCCGATTTTTCCAGTAAACTAACCACATGCTAGTAAATTACTATTAGGTCTTTGCCCTGGCGTTATAACTGGCATCCCATGGTATAGCCAAGTTGCTGAAGTGACATAAAGCTAAGCCTGTTTACCACACAAATAAGCTCAAATATTTTTTGCGTGGGACGAAAAAACTTTGAGGCTTATATATATATATACACGTGGTAAACATTGCATTGTCGAGGACCATTTTCTAGCGTTTCTGGGTATTTCTTATGTGAACCCCGAGATTTTCAGAGGTATTTTGACATAGGATCAAGAAAACCCCTTAACCGTTTCAGCTCTAGAAACATCTTGAAACTCTGATGTGTGTGATATAAAAAAAATCTCAGATTTCTGGATTGATGGTGGAAAAAAATTACCCAAGGACCAAAGCAGTTTAACCTGACATATGGAAGAGAGAAGGAGAAAAAGATCTGGGTGTTTGTGATATTAACCCTTTACCTAACGAATCGCCCTCATCATCTGCCCGCGTAATATGCAAGATGAGCAGTTGAAAAAATTAAATTTTTTAAAATATTTCAACAAAACCATATCATGTGACCCCTCATTGGAACGAGCTCATTGAGCTCGTTCCAATGAGGGGTCACATGATATGGTTTTGTTGAAATATTTTGAAAAATTAAAAAAAATGATATTTAAAATAATAAATTTTGATATCGTCTGCGTTGGGTAAATGGTTAACTAGTAGAGTGTTCGAAGCCCATATCTGGGATTTATTCTAAAGGACGGGCTCCACAGATTAACGTCTCCATATTATGTGGAAGTGGTTCATATTTTCTTTGAAGTGCAGTTATTTAGGATCTTCCTATAGGCACTACGCCATAAACTGTAACGAGACAAAGACTTGGGAACAAATTCTGACAATCAACAACAATTTAAACAACATAGGCATGGGCGTGCGGGGCTTTTGTGCTATGGGGGGGGGGGGGGCAAACCTTTTGATTTGCCCGAGGTCCTGCATGGATGGAATACAAATATACATGATGGTGTCCAAGATGTTTAATTAAAATGTGGTATGCATTACCAAGTGATGAACTTAACCCCCGATCTGCGCAAAGCAAGGGGGATAATTCTAAACGTAAAAGTTTATGTTTTGACATCGGTGTGCCGGAAGTTAAAAGAAATACCGTTTCCGCTTTCTTGGCAACTGAGATATTAAAGGGTCAGTATGTGAGGATATGTGAGAGATTCGCTGCTATATTTCTTTCGCAGATTTCGCAGAAATCACGGGCCTGTTTCGTTTCGGGCGTTCAACGCGACGAGGTCATGACCTTATCCCAATGACGAAAGCAAAATCTTAACGCAAAATAGTTATTAAGGATGGCCGCTATAGATGACCTAATTAGGCGCTATTCAAAGATTTCTGACGGAATAACATTCAGGAAACAGGAATCTGCTGTCACTGCTAATGATTATCTTTTATTTTAATGTTGTTTTGTTTCGTTTCGTCCCGCACCCCAACCCTCTCTCTCTCTGTCGTTCCTTGCCCGGATTTCTAAAGCTGGTTTGCCCGAATCTAGGGGGCAACTGCCCCCTGGGGGCAATTGACCCCTGGCTCGTACGCCTATGACCATGGGGTGCTGCGAATATTCGAGATTCGATTTGCTATCAATATCAGAGTTTCAAGATGTTTCTAGAGCTGAAACGGTTAAGGGGTTTTCTTGATCGATTAATCACGTGGATTAACCTTAGTTAACCGATTAATCACTTGTCCAAATAGATATCAGAATAATTGCCATGCCGTTGATGATTTACAGCATGAACCCTTTACCAAACATAACAAACAAAACCAACTAGGCCTATATACAAAAATCTCCATTCAAATTTATTATGTTTTCAATTTTTGTCTCAAAAACATAGGTTAAAATTGAAAAGTTTGAGTAATTCGTGAATTTATTTTGCAAGTATCGTCTGCTACCCGCAAGGGGTAAAGGGTTAAGAATGATAATTTCCAGCCACTGATACAGTATGATGATCATGCAAGTAAACAAGTATGTCAGCAAGTAACTTGCATGCTTTATTTACTCTTCTCATATAATTTGTGTGAGTCAGTGTGACAATGTTTGCCTGTTTGAGCAAGTTTGTTCCTTTGTTAACCCATATAATACTGTAGATCAAAAGTAACACGGTTAATCGATCAATTACTTTTTAGATCGATCAAGATGTTGATCACTGATTAACCGATTAATCGGTTAACCGTTTCAGTTCTGGATGTTTCATATCGGTTCTCATGGTTCCTAGACAACTCGTACCCTGAACGATTTGTACCCTGCACAATTCGTACCCTAATATGAAGGTACGAATTGTCTCTCTTAAAGGTAGGAATTGTCCCGCATATAGGTACGAATTGTCAAATGTAAAGGTACGAATTGTCTAGTGCAAAGGTACGAACAGTCTCATGAATTATCTTTAAAAAGTAAGTCCAATATCTCAGAAAGTGCAATTGAGTCTTGAAACTCGAGTGGTCAACGTTTCATTAAGTTGCTACAGTAAAAGTCAAAATAAGTTGTAGTATAACCACAATAAACTAAGTACTAGTATACTGCTGCTCCTGCACTGGTAAGATCAGAACCTGACCTCATTTTCTGGAAAGCTCTCACTGAGAGCTTTCCAGAAAATGATGTCAGATTTTGATGTTATCAGTGTAGGAAGAGAAAGATTCATAGTTTATAGTGGTTGTCCTACAACTTATTTTGGCTTGTACTGTATTATTAAACAGACCTTTATAAACAAGCTATTGTTACCCTTGATAGTTACTCTCATCTGATGCATCAAAATAACAGCCCTCCTTTGATGTTTACCTAATATAAATTCATCATAGCGAGAGTTCTTAACCACTCAGCTTCCAACACCTACTGATTTCTATCCAATCACCAAATTGTAAACCCTTGCCATTTATAAAGGCTTCCTTCATTTCTCACTCTTAATCATTCAGTCATCCATTCGTTCGCTCATTCATTTCGTTCTCTATCTTTAGTGGATGAGTGGGAGTGTAAACGAATGGGCGTCTGAGTGTTCGACCCCTTGATTGTTCCAGTCTGAGAAATTAAATTAATTGTTCATTCTCTCAATCTCACCCATTCGTTCATTCATTCTTTTTATTCACTCTTGCGGGTGGACGTGCGAACGAACAGTGAGTCGACCCATTGACTGTCGGAGAACTATTTAACTGACTACTTACGATAAACCCCTCAACCCCTATCAGATACTTCAGTTGGAAAAAAGAATGTGTTTACTTGCCTGCCTGTTGCAGTTATGTGGTTACTCCTTTGATGATCGTATTCCTTTCATAAAGACGGGCTTGCCCATTAACCCTTTACCTAACATGAAAAGCAGACGACACTTGCAAAAGAAATTCTTGAATAACTAAATTTTTTCATTTTTTGTCTCAAAAACATAGGTTATGACCCCTCGTTGGAACGAGCTCGACGAGCTCGTTCCAACGAGGGGTCATAACCTATGTTTTTGAGACAAAAAATGAAAATATTTTGAAAATTAATTGGCGATTTTTGAGAATAGCGCTGGCCGGTTTTGGCCGTTACGTTGGGTAAAGGGTTAAATGCAGTGATTGTTTATACAATCAAATAAGAGAGTTGATGTCTGTTGTAAAATGCACCATTTAGTTTATCCATTCGTCACAACGCATTCATCGATGGATCATCCGTCCATTCGCCCCGTCGTCCATTCTCTTATTCACTTGAATGAGGGTTCCACTAGCTTATTCTGTTATCCATGTACTTGTAGAATCTCCCACTGTTCGCTAGTTCTTTCATCCATTCAAGCTGATGGGTGTATGCGCGAATGAGTGGATGGTTGGGAGATAAATTGACTGGCTGCCCAGTAGTCAACATGTTAATCAGCTACTATTACATGACCATTTTTCATACACCAACCAACCGTGGACGGTTATTGTCAACTGCTCATCAAACTTAGTATTACTCTTTTTTACCCTCTCATTTCTCTTACCAATTGAACCTAGAAGGACCATGCAGTCATCTTTCACCCCCCCCCCCCTCCCCACACACACACACACACACACATTCATCCATCCATCCATCCATCCATCCATCCATCCAGGATACCACAAATCCACAATTTTTTGTAAGGGGATGTTGCATCCATCTTACCTGTATATATACTTGGCTATTTTTATCACATTTGTACAGTATAATTGTGTTTCCCTACCAAGCCATAATTGCATATTACTATTGCAACAACAAGCGACCAAAAATATAGCAGTAGTGACGCCCAATCAATATCAAAACTGTAGAGTGACCCCGGTCTTGACTTTCTTCTTTGAGAATCATGGAAGAATATATTTCCTAATCATTGTCCTTTGGAATGTATTGCATGCCTGCCAGGCTGGAGATTATGGTTGATTATTAATGATTGATGGTGGGTGGTATTACACTCGACGAGGTACAGATAAACGCAGAGTTCGATTTTGTGCGGCTCTATAACAATAAAGTTTGTTCTTTGCCCAATAATGACGAATCCCCATTCAAACATCATGTAAACGACTGCAGAGTACTTCTCGCCCAGTGACTTCCGATCGACAACCAGTAAAATAGAAGTAGGATTCTCCTTATTTCTATAAGCTCATTAGGACTCATTCCAAAATATGATATGCAGTTTGCAATCAGAAGGAAATCTTTTCGATATTGTTGGACTTACCGAAATATTCCAAATTCCCCCAGACACATCATACAACATGGATGGCTATCATCCAATTGTCAATAAAATGAGGCCCGAGAATGACGATGGTCGAGGGAAAGTGGGCCTATACATTAAATAAGGAATATCTTACAAAGTTAGAAGCGATATATTTGTATTTATTCCTCATGTTTTCGAATCTCTGTTTATTGAAATTAAAGATAAACACAATTCCAAAATTATCGGTGTCATTTATAGACCCAATACACCACCAAAAGGCGATATTAATCTCTTCCTCGCAAAACTAAATGAATTAACTGATGTTCTAAATGCCGAAAATAAAAAGGTTTATATGATGGGTGATCTTAATCTAGACCTTCTAAAAACCAGTACCCACCCAAGACAGAAGAATATGTCGATCAGATGTTCAGCCAGGGATTCTTACCTTATATCACAAAGCCAGCTAAAGTAACCATTCACTCTGCAACCTTGATAGATCATATATTTGCCAATTGTTTTTCACAAACAGCCCATTCCGGAATAATCATATCTGATGTTTCAGATCACTTTGGTGTTTTTTTTATATTGAAGAGGCACCTAATTTGAGTGATCCACCAAGCTTTGTTGTGAAAAGAATTATAAACCCTGAGCCTATGATAAAGCATTCCCATTCAAACGTGTCCGCCAGAGCAAAACAAAATTATCAAAATACAACCTTGGATGACCAGGGGACTTGTCATACCTTCTAACAATAAACAAAAATTCTACCACAAAAACTGAAAGTGCCTACAGAACGGAATATTCAAAACTATAAAAACTGCTAGTCTACTACAGGATTTTCAATAAGGTCAAAAAACAATGCAAATCAGTCTATTACAGGGATATCCTAGACCAAAACAAAACTAACACGCGAAAAACATGGCAAATTTTAAACGAAGCCATCAGTAAGGGAAAATGCGAAGCTAATTTACCCACACTCGTTTTTCATTCACGATGACACGGAAATAAACGAGGCCCGCAACATAGCAAAATAATTCAATATTTTCTTCGTGAACATCGAAAAACAATATCCGTAAAGATTCCAAAATCATATAAGTCTTACTTGAACTATATGAACAACGACGTTCCAAACAATTTTTATATAACTCCTACTAACCCAATAGAAGTTCGTCACGTGATAAAAAACTGAAGACTAAATTGTCGAAAGATTGTAACGACATCACCACACGTCTTCTAAAATAAACAGTAAATGAAGTAGTTCACCCTCTCGCACATATTATTAATACTTCCTTCATTATTGGCATAGTGCCGGGTGGGATGAAAATTGCTAAAGTGATACCCATTTTTAAAGCAGGTAACGAGCACAGTTTTACTAATTACAGACCGATCAATATACTACCCGTATTCTCGAAAATAACAGAAAAGCTCACGGAGACGAGACTTGTAAACTTCCTAAACAGGTTTAATATTTTATACCCTCACCAAAACGGATTCCGAAAGCGTTATAGTAAAATTCACCATGTTCTCTAGCTCCTAAAAAGCACCGGAATAGAAAATAATAAACCGGACAAGAACAGTACCTTGGCTTTCTTCCTGGACCTATCTAAAGCATGTGGCACGATAAATCATGAAATACTTTTAGGCAAACTGGAAAAGTATGGCATACAAGGTTTCACTAACAGATGTTTCAGAAGCTACTTGTCTAATAGATCGCAGTATGTGATGTATGGAGAACATAAATCAGACCTTGCCAACCAGTGCTGTGGTGTTCCTCGGGGTTCAATTCTAGGACCTGTGTTTTTCCTTCTTTATATCAACGATATCAGCAACTCAACCTCACTCAACATTTTATCATTTGCTGATAACACTACTGCGCACTACTCAGGGTCCCATAATAACCCCATAACAACGTATTTTAATGATGAAATTAAAAACCTATTTGAATGGTGCTCTGCTAACCAGCTAATGTTGAATGCGAAAAAAACTCGTACATTGTATTGAACCCAAATGAAAGAAGCAATAATAATGCCAAGAGTTAAAAATAGGTAATTAAATAATAAAAAAGGTTGGGACCACTGAAGCCGAAAAATCCCTGAAGTTTCTTGGAATAAACATTGATGAACATTTGACCTACAAGGCTCACATGTCATAATTATGTTCTAAAATAGCACTCGCGAACTATAGTCTGAACAAAGTTAAGAGAATTCTCCCCATGGAGCCATGAAAATACTATATTACACCTTAATACACAGTCAACTACTAAATGGAATCCAGGTATTTGGTAGCTACAGGGCGACTAAGAAGCTTGTGAACATGCAAAAGCGATCACTACGATTAATTAACAACAGAAAATACAAAGCCCATACATACCCCCTATTCTGGAAAGACAGATTACTTAAGGTTAATGACTTGTTAAACTACATGCTTTGCTGTTCGGCTTTGACTGGAAACATGGTAGATTACCGGCGTCATTTAATGATATATTTAGTGTCGTAGACAATCAATCTGGTAGGACTACCCGACGCTTGGCCTCTCACATATAGAGAAAACACGGACCAAATCTCTCGATAAGCTCCCTTCATACTCTTTTCCGAAACTCTGGAACGCTCTCGACGACGCCATTCGAAACACCAGTAAAAGAAATGAGTTTAAATAAAACTTGACTTCCAAGTTTCTTTCATCATATTCAACTTTGTTCGGACTGTACGTAGTAAACTTGTAATTAGGAATAAATATAATAGGTGTTTACATAACGGAACCGACGTACCCTCTACTCTGCTTTTATCTGGGACACTCGTCCTGGCCAAACTTGCTGCGCACACCGACTGTCCAACAAGTACACCAACGAATAGGAGTCTGTTGTCAGTAATATCGACACAACGATACCGTTAATCCTAAGAACACAAAGCTTCTACTAGCTATCTGTCAAAGGGGCTAAGTCCAACGAGATTAATGAAATACATTACTGCTAGTGCTCAGTACGTTATTCAAGCACAAGAAAGACGCAAGCATTTTCTGCAGGCGCATTCCTTGAACAAACCCTGCATGATGCCCTCTGAATTCACCAGCCGACAAGAACGCCCAGTGCACGCATTCTTATCCCTCTATCACTCCCAGAAAGCCATGAAGTACTTGAAGGGCCTTAGCGTCGAGTAATGGAGTAGTTACCAGAGCAGCTTGTTTGATACCAAAGTATAAATCCCTAACCACCAAATTCCCCTCTGGCTTTACTGTGCTGGAAAACATTCCGCTATTACATCTTCACAATAAAATCACTGGAGCTCCACTCCAACTTATCGTCACACCCCTTTCTTTCCTTTTTTTCTTGAGTAAGTACCATTTGGTCACAGTCTGTTTACAACTACTACACACCTTTCCAGGGGGGTGACAGGTAGACAACCAATCTGGCCATGTCATCCCCAACAGTATACTGTTCACTAAACTTATGAATTATATGTATTTGTAACCATTATTGTAATTGCAACCATCTATGTATACACACTAAAAACTAAAGTGTTAAAACTGACACTTTCAAGGTGGTAAACCCATTCTAACTCTTAGGGGTTGATTTTAACACTCAAAGTGCAATGCTTTAAGCACTTAGACATTACAATCGTCACACATCTGAAACTTGATTAGATGGCACTTCCCATGTGTCTAGAATTGGTGGTTCTTCCAGAATCGTCCATAATTTGATTTGCGCTTGGTGGGTACATAATTAAAAGGACACAACGCAGATGACGCGGATCAGGCTCGAGAGTTCGAGCCTGATCCGCGTCATCTGCGTTGTTTCCTTTTAAGTGTCGCGACATTACACTTGTCAAGTGGAATTATTGTAACACCTCGTCCCCTGATTTCCAGTGTGTTCTACTGACACATAAAACACATTGGAACTCAGGGGATGACCTGTCAAGTTCTGGGATATCTACACTTGAACAATGTGGTAGTTCAGCACTTAGTAAGTGTTAAATGCAGCACTTCAAGTGTAGTTTTTAACACTTTAGTTTTTAGCGTGTACTGTGAATAAATTATCTGAATCTGAATCAAATGAGTTCGACAGAATCAAAGAGATAAAAAGAAACATACGAAAAGATTGACCAATTAAAAAGACATATGTTACATTGTTTGTTTTGTTTTTTTGAAAGCAGTACCCAACAGAAGGAGTGTTTACACAACACTACCCTGTTATTCACTTGTATTGATGAAAAAGCCACCTTTTTTATTTTACTATTATTGTTATATCGTGAAGCTAAGACTGTAGTTGTACAGTGTAAATTGTTAAGGGAGAAAAATCTACCGAGACATCACAGAAAGTCTTATCAGAAAGTTCACACCAAACTTTTCAAGTGCGGGGACGAATACTCTGTGGGAACAAGGTCAACGTCCAGTTTATTCAGAGCCTGTGGCAAACTGCACAGTCCCGTTGTTTGTGGTGCTGAATCTGATCAAAGTATGATGTGATATTCGTTGTGTGTTTCCCAAATTGTATTACCTGCATCTAAGTATAATTGATTGAGATGATGGAGCACTTTAAATTATTTTCTCACATATTTTCTAGCATGCTTTCGATCCATTTCATCCCAGTTAATTAAGCTCAGATGCAGAAAATACAATTCAGGAAAAACACTAATTAACTCCGCCTTTTAATAACATTCATTTTTGTATTTCGTATTTCGGTGCTGAATCTGATTGAAGTGATTTTCATTTTTGTATTTCGTATTTTTTCTGAATTGAATTATTTGCATCTGAGTATAATTTATTAATTAACTGAGATGAAATGGATCGATAGTACAGTACATGGAGAGTGTATTATCACTAAATCACCCGCAGAGTGGAGATTCCACCCAAGCAATAATTGCAGATTTGTTGCAAGGCATAACAAGCACAAGCAAAATTTCAGCCAATGGACCTCCGGGTTAAACCCGGAGGTCCATTGGCTGAAACATTGCTTGAATTTTTTGTCGATATGTACAAAATTTGAAAGTTATAGTTTGGGTGATAACTTCACTCCACGGGTGATTTAGTTACAATCCACTCTCCGCGTACTTTACATAAGAAAATGTGGCAAATAATTACATCTCAAGTGATCCGTTTCTTCCCAGTTAATCAAGCTCGGATGCATTTCAGTTATTTATAAACAGTTAATTAAGCTCACATGCAGAAAATACAATTGAGACAAAGAGGAATTAACTCCGCATTTCAGTTATTTATAAACATGTGTCGCTCAAATTTAGTGCATTTTAGTTTTGTGTTTTTTGTTTCATTTGTTCGAACGAGAGTGCTTGTGTGTTATATCTTTGTTTTGTTGGTAATATATTTCTTGAAAAAATAAATGTCAGATGTGATTTTCATGAATAGTCTTCCTTATTTTTTCACATGTCGTCTCCAATTCCAGGTATGAATCCTTTACGAGCCAGGGTACGAGTTGTCCAGAAGTGGGGTACGAGTTGTCCAGAGGCAGGGTAAGAGTTTCCAGAGGCGGGGTACTAGTTGTCCATAGGCGGGGTACGAGTTGTCCAGAGCGGGGTACATGTTGTCCAAGGAAAGGTACGAATTGTCCATGGTACGAATCGTCCAGGGTACAAGTTGCCCCGATACCTTTCATATCACAGCCGCTTCCGGCACTCGTGGATTCATAAGCAAATCAAGTTATTCAGGTCGCAAAGGAGTTCAAATCCCACATCGCACCTGTGCGCCATCTGCGCGCTGAAACTTTTCATTCGTTCGTTCGTTCGTTCATTCATTCATTCACTACAGAAACGTGTTTAAGCCTTTGCCCAACGTAACGGCCAAAACCGGCCAGCGCTATTCTCAAAAATCATCAATTACTTTTCATTATATTTTCATTTTTTGTCTCAAAAACATAGGTTATGACCCTCTGTGGAACGAGCTCGCCGAGATCGTCCCAATGAGGGTTCATAACCTATGTTTTTGAGACAAAAAATGAAAAAAAAAATAGTTATTCAAGAATTTTGTTTGCAAGTGTCGTCTGCTTTTCATGTTAGGTAAAGGGTTAAAAGAATAATATTTTCAATGTACAGCCCTAAGGCTGCATGTACAAAATATTGATTGGTCTATCTCCACATATTCTCTGAACCGTCATTTACTTTGTGAAATTAGGCCTTATTAACCAGGCCCAGGAAGGTGGGATCGCGTGTCCAAAGGGTATTTAGACGCTAATCTGACTCAGATAAATTAGTTTATTTTGGTTTATGCATTCGTAGTAAAACTAGTGGAAATGTGGGAGGTTGAGGCAGGGTAACCAGGGGCGGACGGGCCGTATGGTCCACTGGGAAAATTGCCGGTGGGCCCCCTATTGGGTGTTCCCTGGGGCCCCCAAAATTGATGCAGCCCAACACCAGTCCTGTTGGTACGTGAAATTACGTCAAAATGACCAAATGGCGAAATGGATCTGTTTGCATAGACTGCTGGTACATAGAGATGCTCTCTATGTGGACTGCCAGATGACATTTCGATATATCAGCAGTTTGGTCTGCCATTGATCGCTCAGGTAAAAGGAAACAGCGTTCATTAAATTTCAAAAATAAAAACTTTCTCCGATTGGACCGACCTATGGTCTTCCCGATGGGTTCTCCACCCATCCCAGGTAGAACTATTTTTGTCGAATGATCGATGATGATACAAAATGTCATCAAAATGTCCATTATGTGGACTGTTATTGATCGTTCAGATGCAAGGAAGCCGCGTTCGTTCAGTTCGCAAAATCAAATTTTTTTCCAGGTCTGGGTCCCCTTGGTGCATTCCCCGGTAACTTTTCTTGACCCAGTCCGCCCCGGAGAGAAACTAACTTTCAACGTCGATTTCTCACTTGCTGTGTGGTTTTGATATCCCAATCCTGATTTGTATATCAGCCCAGACTACATGATGTACTCACCCACAAGTAAATTAACAAGCGCTCCTACGTTTTGAACTATAATCCCGACTGACAACATTCTAAAATCAGCTGGATTATAAATCAACCCAAATCATCTGGGTTGAGTGAATATGAACCCATTTGGCTTCATATTCACTCAACCCAGTTGATTTGGGTTAGTTTTTGACCAAACTGATTTCAGAGTGTATTTTCCACCGATAAGGCATGCCTTCAAGAAAGACCTTTTATGATATAGCTGTAATATTTTAACAGTGTATTTATGTGTACTTATTTACAGTTGGGGCAAATCAGACTTACACCCCACCCCCAGTTAACCATTTCGGGATACCCCAGGAAGAGCCGATTAGCTTTTGGTTATTTTTTTTCTAAGATCCAAACACACCCCACTTTACCTTGCAGACAAAGGGATGCTTTGACGCTTCCACTAAAGTGGCACCGGCTGTTGTTGATGCACTGAAGCAATAAAGCCTTCCCCACTAAAATGGCACTGACTGTTGTTGAAGCAGTGAAGCAATAAAGCATTCATCCATAACTTAAAGGTATATCGATTGAGTTTCCGACATGCGCGTTGCTAGGTATCCATATTTAGGAGGGGGCAAACGGATCGCTTGAAGGGTCCAAACATGTTTATGCTCGAAGCATATCATGAAGATCGAAGTGTATATGAACTCTGGAGAGGTATCGAGGGCGTCTCTTTAGCGTTGGTGGGGCTGGAGGGAGTACATTTTTTCAAAAATACCTCCGGAGGAGGCCCATAGTTAGGTCTCCTCCCGAAGAAATTTGGGAAAATGTGCCCGAAATGGCGCTATTTTGAGGATCGAAAGAACGTCAAGCGTTGTTTGTCATTTGAAATTTCATTAGTTGACGTTCCAAGCAAATTATAGAATTCAGGATATTTAAGTGGCAGTGGGGATTGGGGAGAGCTCCCCCTCCCTCCCCCTGGCTACGCCACTAGTCCGTACCTTTTGATGAAGAAGTTGGCCCACAATTTGTTTGTTTTTTTTACCCAACAACTTGTAGCCTATTCCCCCTTCCCCGCCCACCCTCAAACAAAGTAGATTATAGTCTGCCTATTTAAACTGTTTTTAACCCCTTACCCAACGCAGACGATATCAAAATTTATTATTTTAAATATCATTTTTTTAAATTTTTCAAAAAATTTCAACAAAACCATATCATGTGACCGCTCATTGGAACGAGCTCAATGAGCTCGTTCCAATGAGGGGTCACATGATATGGTTTTGTTGAAATATTTTGAAAAATTAAATTTTTTCAACTGCTCAGTTTGCATATTACGCGGGCGGATGCGGGCGACTCGTTAGGTAAAGGGTTAATCGGAAACTCTTTATCATTTGAACTAAAAGTTTCATTTGATTAGCGATGAAATAGTTCGGAAATTTGAATTAAACTGTTCATTTCTTTTTTTTTTTTTTTCTTTTTTTTTAGGGTTTAACGACACATTAACAGCCAGGGTCATATCATGTCGGTGACAGTTTTACGGGTGGAGGAAGCCGGAGTACCCGGAGAGAACCACCGAGCAACGACGAGCAGCTGTCGGCTCTCCAACATCGTAACTCTGAACTCTGCACCGCGGCACAGGCAGGGTTAGATTGGTTGAAGACATGCGCACCATAGACGTGCAGTACGCCTTAGTACACAGCGTCATCGTGCCCCCATGTAGGCAATCGGGGTTAAGTGCCTTGCCCAAGGACACAACGCGGGAGCACGAATCAGTCGCTGAAATGGTCACCCATCCAACTACTAACCGCGCTCGACGTTGCTTAACTTCGGTGATCTGACGAGAACCGGTTACCGCGACGCCACCGCGCCCCCGAATTAAACTGTTCAGTTTTGCGCCGATCGTTACTGCTTCTTATGTGTTGGTGAAACTTGAAAGCGTGTTAAGAGCCGATAGCTATAATAATAATATTAATAACACTTTGGCCAGCCGCTGATTTGTCGCGGTTCTCGGACGAGAAGGCCATGGTTACACATGAACTCCCAACTGCCTCCCTATTCCCACGCTTCTCCTCTCATCCCAACACTATAAGTGGTAACGTATTCGCCTCGTGGTATGAAGGTAGAGAGCGTTTTACGGTTTACTTGATTATTGGAAATGTATCAACCGGATATAAAATAAGTGTTTGACCAAAACGTTTGTTGCTTTGTCAGTTAAATTATCTTTGAACGATGTAATTTCAAGTTTAGTACACAGTATCTGAGCAAACATAAGAGGCATGATTCCTTGGTCTAGGGGTAAATTATTTGATTTCAGCGAAGATAGACACGGATTCAGTACCATTTAACTAAAAGGGAAAGGTTATATAACATATCAATCCAACAACTGTTGAAACCCTTCCTATACTCCAGAAAACTTAAAATTAAACAGAAAATAACATACAAAAAAAAAACAAAAACATACTTCATAATGGTATGAATGAAATGTTATCTTTCGAATATCCAAACCAAAATATGCGTAACAAAGAGAAGAAAATGATAAGAATTACTTCCACGTCAAAGTCAAAAAACCTAAACGTTTCCATTAAGTTCCACAATGTCATCATGTCTCAGTATTTTATTTTATTTGTTTATTTTTGCACATAAATTCAAACTCGCCCATTGGGATGAGAAAATGTTAAACCAAAACCATTATATTGGGTTGAATATTGAAAAAAAACTATGCTTTAACTTAAACTACGTATATATAGCCATACTTTTGTGTTGTAAATGAAAAGTTTTTAAAATATTTAGATAGATATTTTATTTAAAGATATAGTTTACAGGCAATTACATATTTGACTATAAAATACAAATAAATAACTAGAAAATGATATTCAGTCTATACCGTTGGGAGTTGACATAGCCAGATTGGCTGTCTGCCTGTCACTCCCGTAATCCATTTAACTCCAACACTGACTACGTGCTCTGCGCATTGATCTTTGATAGAAAGATCTACTAGTATGGATACTTGTGAGTAGCTAGTAGAACTGCAACTTTTACTCGGATGCGTACCCCATTAACGCTTTACCCAACATAACGGCAAAAACCGGCCCGCGCTATTCACAAAAATCGCCAAATTAATTTTCATTATTTTTTCATTTTTTTGTCTCAAAAACATAGGTTATGACCCCTCTTTGGAACGAGCTCGTCGTTTTTAAGACAAAAAATGAAAGAAATTAGTTATTCAAGAATTCTATTTGCAAGTGTCGTCTTCTTTTCATGTTAGGTAAAGGGTTAATCTATTTCTGTAGATGGACGAGTTTCCAGGCTCAAAAAGGTGGCTAATGGTGAATGTGATAGTGGGTATCCCTTCTCCCCTGTGTTAATCTGATATTATTATGGTTATCAAACTGGGTTGTGGTTAAATTTGGAAAACAAATATGGCACGGTTCAAGTATTGTTCATCAGTCAAGAAAAACATAATGGACGCAATATTATACATAATAAGTCCTCGATGTGTCGACAGTTTGGGATACTTAAGTTATTTAGGTTATTGGTGTGGCAACCCTTACTGTGGAGTGTAACAGTCAGGACAATATTTAAATGGGTAGATGACATTGTCCACAACCGTCCCTATTCATCTTGGTTTACGGTATATTTATTTGAAATTTATAGAATTTCAGGTTTAAATTTTTTAAAGTAAATTGTTTTTCCTTACTTATGGGTCATGCCACTTGTGCATAGGGAGGTGAGGGGAGACTCATTGAGACTATGTGTGAGGAGGGAGATGGGGGATAAATGTTCATCAGGTATGAGAGCGTGCAACATCCAGGGTATATGGGCATGTGCAGTGGCGTAGCCAGCCCAAAGCAAGTGTGGGGGGGGGGGGGGGGGGGCAAACTCGCAGAGCTTGGCTTAGAGCCGTTTTAATGGGGGGGGGGGGGGGTGAGGGTTTTGTGTGCGAGAAAAGCTTTCCAAGCCTTCACATATCAGAATTTTGCGTCCCTAAAGTTTGAGCTAGGTAACCAAGGTAACAATAATCAGGGTTTCGACCAGAGGGAAATAAATGTGTTCGATATGGGGCGATCAAGGGTCATCTGTACCATGGGCCGACCATGGTTCGGGCCATGTTAGAAAAAAATGAATTTCAGGTTTCAAAAACCCCCATCTCCATGCATCTGAGCGGATATTTTGAGGTTTTTCATGTACTGATGACTGTCTACCTTTTCACCGACACAGATATTAGGACAAGCAATCTACAAATCTACAACCTAACCCTCATGGCCCTAACCCTCCTACGATTTTTATGCCATTTTTGGACAAATTTTGAGGACCAACTTTGAGGGAAAGTGGGGGGGGGGGCGCGTCCCCCCCCCCCCCCCCCGTGGCCACGCCACTGGACACGCGAAACATTGTGGGGTGGGGGTATATGGTTTATATGAAAGCATTTCGCCTCCTCTCGCCTCGTTATATCGAACCAAAAAACCTGAAAATAGTCACAAATATTATCAGATTTCCGAACTTGCGATGATATTTTGCTGTTATAAATTAAATAGTCGAATAATTAATTGAAACAACTTGAGATGTTATAAAATAAAATAAGAACAAATATCGTCCCCCCCGAGTTCCAATGTCTTCTCTGTGCCAGGAGACAACACAAACGTAGAAGACAACAGATAGAGTTACATCCCTTGGGTCGTTTCGGAAACGAGAAAACAGTATTTTGTTCAGGGGATGATATGTGAACAAAACAACGTACCAACTCCACACAAGCAGGGTTAGCATTCGTTGAAGACAAGAGCGCCCTCGACTTGAGGTACGCCTTAGTGCACAGTTACTCCTGGCGAGGATCGAACCGTGGACCTCTCGGTTTGAAGTTCAATACCGTAACCACTCCCTGGCGACTGCTATATGTGTTTGATAAATCCACCTGAAATTGCTAAAAGTCTCGAAGGTTTTTTTTTTTACTATAATCCCAGCTGACTAATATTCCATCTACATTAACACTTTATTCAACGCAACTGACAAACCCGGCAAGCGCTACTCACAAATATTACCATTCAACTTTCATTATTTTTTCGTTCTTTGCCTCAAAAGCCTAGCTTATGCCCCCTCATTGAGCTCGTTCCAGAGTGGTCATAAGCTGTGTTTTTTACGTAAAAAATGGAAAAATGAGATATTCAAGAATTTTGTGTTGTCTGCATTTCATATTAGGTAAAGGGTTAACAAGGCACACCTTCATGACGTAGTTGGGATATTTTATCAGTCGGAGCTTGAGCCAATCATAGACAGTACAAATCAAGTTCAAGCCTGCCCCCGCCCCTCCCCACCCCAAAAATCATTCATCTTCGCAACGACCCTGATGGTGATGTATGAACCGCGTGTTGGAACATTTCGTGCTGATTTGATAACAGATTGTCACTTTATTATCAGTTATGTAATAACGGACCGACGAAGACATCGCATCCATTTCACTCCGCACATGGTTCTGAGTAAACGCTATGACTGCGCCGATGAAATCATCTTCATTAAGTCTCGCTTAAGAGATATGTAAGTATGTAAGCGTTAAATAAGAGAAAATAAGTCTTAATTTAGAGATACACAAGTCTCAATTGTGATACATGTAAGTCTTAACCCTTTACCTAACATGAAAAGCAGACGACACTCGTAAAAAAAAATCTTGAATAACTACTTTTTTTCATTTTTTTGTCTCAAAAACATAGGTTACGACCCCTCGTTGGAACGAGCTCGACGAGCTCGTTCCAACGAGGGGTCATAACCTATGTTTTTGAGACAAAAAATGAAAAATATTGAAAATTAATTGGCGATTTTTGAGAATAGCGCTGGCCGGTTTTGGCCTTTACGTTGGGTAAAGGGTTAATTCAGGGACAATACATCTTAACTTAGAGATACTAAATAGGACTTAATTCAGGGAGTCGTAGAAAGTATCATTTACGAAATACTGTATGTCTTAATTCAGATACTGTGAATGTTCATTAACACTTACACTGCCCAAAAGAATATTGTCACCTATTTTAGGATGATTATCTGTACGTTCTGGCATGCGCAAATCAAACCTACCATCTGATTTATTGTTGGAAAGGGCTCAGAGAGCCCTTTCCAACAATTAATCAGATGCTAGAGTTTTAAGTATGTCATAAATTTTATGAAACTTCCTTGCACACAGGTGTACATAGAGGTCCTCCATATATGGCTAAAGTGGGCGTGGCATTAAAAGGTTAAGAGGTATTTAAGCCTTAATTGAGAGATAATCAGTCCTAGTGAAGGTACTGTAAGTCTTAATTTTGAGATATTCTGAGTCTTAATTAAGAGATACTTAATTCAGAGTTTTAATTTAGAGACATGTAAGTCTCAGTTAATAATAAGTCTCTCACTTAAGAGAATACGTAACTTTTATTTCAGAGGTACGTAAGTCTCAGTTAAGTGATACTGTAAGTTTGAATTTAGAGATAATGTAAGTTTTAGTTCAGAGATAATCAGTCTGTATTAAGAGATAATAAGTCTTTAATTAAGAGAAATTATAAGTCTTAATTGAGAAATAGCCTTGAAAACAAATTCACAAGTGTTGCACTGATACGCTTCCGCATTCTATCGATGACGAATATCAAAGAGTAAAACCAACTTTCGTAGCATTAAATCAAGGCAGGGACGGACTGACCGTACGGTCCAACGGGAATTTCCAGAGGGGTTTCCCGGGGCCCCAAAAATCGAAGCTGCCCAACATCCGTTGGTGCGAGAAATTTCGTGAAATGGCCTAAAGGCGAAATAGACCTGATTGCATAGACTGCCGGTATATCGAAATGTTGTCTATGTGGACTGCAGTTGGCAGCCCACATAGAGGACATTTCGACATACCAGCAGTCTCGTCTGCCATTGATCGCTCAGATGAAAGGAAACAGAGTTCTTTCAATTTCAAATATCAAATTTTCTCTGATTGGGCTGAACTGAGGTCTTCCCGATGGGTTCCCCAACCCCCGGTAGAACAATTTTTGTCGAATTATCGATGAAGATGATTCAAAAATGCCATTGACCGTTGATGTTCAGGTGCGGGTAACCAGCGTTTTTTCAGTTCGAAAATATCAAAATTTTGTCCGGGACTGAGGCCCTCTTTCTGCATTTCCCGGTAACTTTTCCAGTCCGCCCTGAATCAAGGACAAGATTTTTTCGAACTAAACGGAGACGTATGCAGAAAGACAGAAAATATGTACATGTATCATGTTGGTGATTGTAACTGTCAAACACACTTTTGTCAGGATGCTAATAGAATATTTTGATTAACTTATTTTAACAGGAGATTGGGAGATTGGGATGTGGACCTTTATCGTTACTTTGAAATCTGAGCACCCGGGGGCGCGTTGGAACTTCTTCCAAGAACGGAGTCTAAAATTCTTGTCGGGAGGTACAGCATCGTCGTCATAACAATGGTAAACCATCCAACGGGATAGCGCAGATGAGGCGCTTTGGACGTGGTGGCATGTACGTATGCGTCGATTACAAGATCTGTATTAGATGAACAAAATACTTCCATAATTTTCTCGGCCCTGTGAATAGCTGCAATGAGAAAGCACATTATTTTATTATCCCTTGGTCGTTCGTGTCCATCTCTCAGAAACTAGAGAGAGTTATGTTATGCTGTTTTGTATTGAATTCTTCTAAGTAGATAGAATAGTTTCCAGCCATTTCTGGGCATTTCCATGCAAATGATCTGCAACATATGAAACATTTACTATGTTTTTTTTAAACTGAACTGCCTTAAAGGGTTGCATGGACTTGGATATTTTCAAATGACGTCGTGGTTGTTTAACAGAGTTCTCAAAATGGAAGTTGGGATTTTTAATTTGATGGCTTGAAGTTATTTTTAATGGACATTTTATGCAAAATGTTGTAAAAACAGGAAGAATTTAAACCAATAGAATTCATCTTACATATGAAGTTGCTAGTGATGCTTGATGGAGAGTTAATCTGAGTTATGCCTGGAATGTTTCACAATCAGAAGTAAAGCATCAGTGAACTAGTTTTCAAATTTGTTTGCAAATTTTCATTTACATTTTGCGATACAAGATAATCAACTGCAGCCTATTAGGCTGCAGTTGATTATCTTGTATCGCAAAATGCTATACATAATTGAACATTGTGTAGCTTTTTGCAAGTTTTGCATAGCATAAAGCGACGCGACACCGCTTATTTTGAGCCCTGGATGAGATCATCCAGTTAGAGCGTAATCGATACAAATGTGTAGCTTAAGTTACTGGATGTTTAGTTTGCGGACACAGTGTCACATGAGGCGAAGTGAGAACAATATTAGGTGAGGCTTTACCGAGCGTAATATCGTTCACGCTGACTCCCACGTGACACCGTATCCGCCAACTAAATGCCCGTAACGTATTTATTGTGCCAACCTTTTTATCTCCGAAATATCATCATCATGTGTTTGCAAACCGTTTCATGTTTTCATTAAATTTTCTTATCGACATCCATTTGTTTACAGCGGCCGGCTAGTAGTGATGTAATGCAGGGATAGTAATCCAACATATCACTGATCGCCAAAAACAAATATTGATTTATTATCTCCAACGTTTTTTAAAAATTCTACCTGCTTTCCGACGCTTTGAACTAAAATCAAACTTTCTAAAGTGCCAATTAGCCGACTCATGAGACAACAAGAAGTGTAGCTTGGGGGGGGGGGGGGGTGGGGGTGGGCAGCTGGGTGAGCCCTGCCCCAATCTCCACAGCTCATTAAAACATCTGAATTGTACGATTTGAATGGCATGTCAACTAATGAAATTATAGATGACAGACATACCACGCTTGGTGGAAATAAAATTGAGCTTCTTTCAATCCTCAACATAGCTCATAAATCGACAACTGGGGTTTATATTTCAAACATTTATCCGGAAGAGAGAAGAAATGTTTCGAGAGGGACACCACCTATGTACCTTTCCACAGCTTAAGGTTTTGACCTTCGAGATACGTCTGTGGAGTTGAGAAAAGGCGCCCTTCCCAGGAGTCTCACTAATATTTCTGTAGAATAAAAATGCTTAGACCCCCCCCCCCCGCCCCTCCCTTAAAAAACCTCAAACAAAAAAGATTTGTGTGCACGACCCCTAATACAGATACCCGATTATGTGCCCGAATGGCACACAGTGACAATTAATACACGACGGTATATCAGTAGTATGTCTGACACCTTTGGGGCCTGATCACTCGAATCTCATGACGCATCTCGTATGTGATGTCGAGTAGCCCAGCTAGGTCATGTGGGGTTGTCACGGTGGCCTTGTTGTGGCATCATTACTATATTGATATGTGGTGTCAGAGCGCATGCGCAGCGCGTAATATTAGGATGACGCGTGTTTCTGTCGCTCATTTTGTTTACTGGAGGCCGTCATCTTTGTTTCTATGGTGGCAAGTGGTTGCTATTGACTCAAAGTCTACAGCAGGATGGGAGTGTGTTCGAAAGGTGTGTTCATTTGTTCCGTATCACTATGGTAATGACGTCACAACATTGACGCTCACGCGGTGTACCGTCACCATGCGTAACTGGTCGTGTGACTAACACGTCACATATGAGGTACGGCATGAGATCAAGGTGATCGCGTCCAAGGTGCAAGACATACTACTTATACTGAATTAATACGGGGTCAATATTGACTTCCTTTGTTGTATCCCGCAGTCCTCGGTCACTAGCTATGACCGTTCAACGGTTAGTCTATCAGGCTGACGAAATAAACTCCTAGTCAGGAAGTGAAAATAGACTAGAATTTTGGTCTACAGCCAATGACTATACTTACATATTGAGACGTTGTGAAAATTCTGTAGAACAGTCTTAGTCTTTTGGTAAGTTTTTACTAACATTATGATATCCGCAACTCCAATGGAGATTTTGTTGTTAAACGTTGGACAAGCGGACTGGCCCCTTTTCCCAGAACGGGTAGCCCCGTCCATTTGACAGAAATTTATAGTTGCATTGTATAGCAGTTTTTAGCTGCAGGCGTGGAGACTGAAACACTTGGTCGCGGAATCACATACTCCCATTTCATATAACAGATGAGATACTTACTGCCTTCGGTCAGGAAGACAACTCCACCAAACTAAATTGTTAACTAGAGAAACAGAATTTACTGCGACCAGTAAATTCAAATCTGTGTGAAAATGGTGAAAGCATCAGAACTAAATTATACAGAAAGAGAATTTATAGGGACTTATTTTCGGGAGTAAAATATATCTTTAAACAAGAGGCCCGTCAGCCAAGACAGTTCCGCCCAGGGTCACTACTTTTAGGGGAAGCTAGTACAAGACAAGAATTAAAGGGTTACTGCTCGTGAACTTAACCTTTTTGGTGTGACAATGGTCAATGTCATGAAACAACGTTAGATTATGGGTAACAATATAATGGAGTATGAATAAGAACTGTCACATAGATTCAATTACAAGGGCTGTAGAACAATATAAAAGTTTTGCTGCCGGTGACCTTGGTCTTGATTATATGACCTTGGATCAAAGTCATGGCACACTTTAGAGTGATGAGCAATAATTGCACCAAGTATGAATAAGATCTGTCGATCATACCAAATTATATGGACCGGACAAGGGTTGTACACCAGTATAAAAGTTTGCTGACTGCGACCTTGTACTTGATGATATGGCCTTGGTTCAAAGTCGCGACACACCTTTGAGTCATGAGCAACAATTTTATCAAGCATGAACAACTTCTGTCAATTAGATCAAATTATACGGACCGGACAAAAGTGATAGTAAAATATCAAAGTTTTCTCGACTCTTAGCTGATCTATGGGTGCAGTGGCCTTCACCTTCAGGGTACAGAGTTCATTATGATTGATAACACACTGTCTAGTGACAATACATACCGTTACAAAGTATTGTTAAAAATGTTCAGTGGTTAAGAAATTAGGGCTAGGGCTGTCACGATTTTTCAATTTAAGAATCGATTAATCGTCGCAAATAATCGATAGTAATCGATTAATCGTACCTAAATGACCCCCACCCCTCTCCTTCTCTTTGAAGTCGATAAAAATGAAGTTCAAGTCAGCTGACCTACCTCAAGTAAACAACGAAGACGATCAACTTTTAGGTACATTCAAAGCTTTGATGTTCTGAACTTTTAAACCGTCAGTGTAATAATCAAGACTGGTCGGCAGTTGCGATCTTCGCAACTGCCGACCGGTCTTGATTATTACACTGATGGTTCAACGATTCAGAACATCAAAGCTTCGATGAATGTACATGTACCTGGAAGACAAATTCTTCCAGCGGCTTCTTGGGGTTTAACATCGATGTTCTAAATTCAATACCTTTAGAAACAATAGTTTTTTCATCAATTTTTCTTTTAATTATTAAACATCTAAAACGGGATACAATTTACCGATTATTCGACAACGAAAAATACTAATCGATTTCGCCGTGACCGATCAACAATCGATTGATCGTGACAGCCCAAATTAGGGCCCGGACAAACGAAATGTTGACGACGGACGGACGGACGGACGGACGGACGGACGGACGGACGGACGGACGGACGGACGGACCGTGCTCTATAAATGAATCAGTAATGATTTTTTTTCACTCTGTTTACTTTTGAGGGAGAAGAAATACATGTATGGACTTCAGAAATGCATTGGTGTTATAAAATGCAATTTCAAGCAATTCTGAAAACTGCACTTAATGTGACCTGTGTGACCCCAGTGAGTAGGACCAAAATTATTAACTTCCACGATGTTTCGGCTCATTTGGTATTGGTCCCAGATCGATATGTCATTTCATGCTTGATACATGCATGTGACTAACTTTCAAAATTTTGGGCCCAGTCCAGTTTTTTTTAGGGGGGGGGGGGGGGGGGTTGAGAATAAAAGTATAAATTTTATAGTAAATTTCCTTTCTTATTATACCTACCGAAATTGTTTACTACAGGTTTGCACTACAGTGGAAGAACCTAACTCGGATAAAATACTCTCTATTTTAATCTTTCCCAAGATTTGGGAAAGAAAAGTGGTGTAAAACACCACGAAAAAAATAAGCCAAAACTGGGCCAAGCGCCTTCGGCGCACACCCAGTATGGGACGCTCTTCCATAGTACAAATCCACGACTTCCGTAACAGTGCGCAATGCGTCAATTCGTCATTCATTTGATTCCGAACAACACAGGAGTTATGTGATCAGCGGGGAGGAAGGATTCTTACCCGAATAAGAAGACGGGAGGGCCTCCATGTAAACAATTTCGGTAGGTATAATAAGAAAGGAAATTTACTATAAAATTTATACTTCTTATCAACCTACCTCAATTGTTTTCTACAGGCTGAATAGACAAAAGGCTGGAGGGAATCACATAACTCAATAGCACTGGGACCGTGGACAGAGGAAGAGATCCCTAGGCCTATCAAACCACAGCATCACAAACATTAGAAAAGCCAATGAAAGATGAGGCGTATGGTGAAGTGCGACGCACAGACAGAAAGGGCAGTAACAGCACAAAGCTGGAACTGACCCTGAAAAAAGCTGAAAAGCTTGGATAGACAACATCCTGAGCCGAAGAAAGAGGGCCCCAAGGTCCCCTGTCGGCTCCTGCAACTGTCGCAGATAAAAGGAGAATGTAGCAATTCTCCAGAAGGCTGCCAGTATAACATCAGTCATCCGACAACATGACAGAGCTATTAAAAGATGAAGACAATGCACGCACCTCGTGGCAGAAAAAACAATTGGTAATACAATCACCAGTAGCTAGACGAGCGGAAGCTGCACGAATAGCAAGACAAGTCCATCAAGAAATGGATGCAGGAGAGATCTGGCATGTGGGAAAACGCATATTCATCCAGGATAAAGGCGTGAACGCCCCCCCCCCCCCCCCCCCCCACACCCCAAGCAGAGCAGCGCCCAAGAAAGTGACCATCTTGAAGTAAACTGCAAAGTCCTAGGCCTTTTCAAGGAAAAGAGCTGAACAAGCTTGGAGAGGCAAGGATGAGTGTCGAAACAAAGCGGTATCACATAGGAAAAAATGTCTCCGAAGCATGGACATGTACCCATTGCTGGAGACCCCCAGAAACAAACATATACCAGAAACTCTGCAAGCGGTGTGATCGAAGGAGTGACAGAAGCAACAGAGTGATCGCACACCATCGACAGAAGAACCTTCCACTTAGCCACAGAGGCTAAACCAGTGGAGTGAGTGCCTCCTTGAAGAAAAGCAACTCCACTGCGTGTCTCGAAAAACCACTACGGAGGAGACAGGACCCGATAAAAGACATGTGCGAAGGCACAATGAAGACGGGTCAACTTGAAAACCTCCTCGGGCGACTTTGGCAAAGAAAGTCGCGAGGTAGAGGGAAACATGCCGGAATCGCCGCTAACAGAGAGCGGAGCAGATTGATCCACACCCACCGAAGCGACGGGTGTGATCGAAAGGATTCGACGACCGCAGGTTCATATCTGGGTAAGAACCTGAGGCGGAATCGGAACCGGTAAGAAGGCGTAGCCGACAAGACCATCCCAAAGGAGGGCCAGAGCGACCACGGCGAAAGCCAGAGCATCTGGACACGGGGACACGAAAGTATCCACCGGATGGTTCCAACGAGTCACAAGAGATCGATGGAACCCGCCATGTGGAGCATCCACCTGGTGGAAATGACCCTGCCCCGACGGGACAGGGAGTCGGCTAGAACGTTCAGGCGACCGGGAATGTGACGAACGGCCACCCCGGCGTGGACATCCTGAGCGAGCAGTATAAGATCAAAAGCCAATTCGTCCATTGGAACAGAGTGCGCGCCGCCCTGGTTCTGAATGTAAGCAACCACCGTCGAATGGTCGGACAAAAGAAGGACCTGGCGATTCGACAGGTGAGGGATCCACTGCCTGAAACGCGGAAGAAGAGCAAGAAGCTCCTTCTGGTTGATGTGTAGAGCTGCATGATCCTGGTCCCACATCCCGTGAATGGAAAGACCTAGAGGATCCAACGTCGCACCCCATCCGAGATCGCTGGCATCTGCCGTCAGAACGCGATCGGACGTGGGTAAGTCCAACGGAACACCCTGCGAAAGCCACTGGACATCCGCCCAGAGGAGAAGGTGAGGATAAAGATATTCTGGAAACTGAAGCACCAGATCCAGAAAATCTACATTCGGCCTCCAACGGCTGAGCAGAAAGTGTTGGAGAGGTCTGACACGCAGCCGACCTAGAGGAATGAGATCCGTCACCGAACAGCAGAGACCGAATAGCCGGAGAAAACTCCGACTGGACTGGGACAGAGTCGGAGCAAAAGCTGAGAGAATCACAGCCTTGGCCTGGGGAACCGCCACCAAATTTAATTGTGTGCGGAAAGCCATCCCCAGAGGATAAAACGACTGAGAAGGGACCAGGTCCGACTTCTCCTCGTTGACTCTGAAACGTAGCGACGTGAGCAAGCTCAACAGAGTGGCGACATCCGACTCCAGTAAGGCAGCATTGGAATGCCCCTGGAGGATATCGTCCAGATATACCGAAGTAGTCACCCTGGACTGTGTGCGATGGAAAGCTATCACATGCGACATCAGTCTGGTGAAGACCCAAGGAACCAGGTTGAGGCCGAAAGGCATGGCCTTGAACTGGTAAACTCACCCCAGAAAAACGAAACCTGAGATACTTCCGTAACGCCCAATGAATCGGAACGTGAAAGTAAGCGTCTCGCAGGTCGAAGCTGGAAGCGAAATCTCCCCGGTGAATTGAACGGAGGACCGACCTGAAAGTCTCCATGCTGAACTTGGGAGCAATGATAGACTGGTTCAGGAAACTCAGATCGAGAACCGGTCGGAGTCGGCCGTCCTTCTTCGGCACCAAGAACAGGCGGGAATAGAAACCCACTGACCTAATGTTCTTGATGACCTCAATCGCCCCCTTTGTCAGGAGATTGTCTATCTCCGTGGACAAAAGTTCCCGACGTAAAATGTCGGAAGGAACTGTGGTTGGAAAAAGCACCCTGGACAGAGTGGGGTGCCGTCGAAAGGATATTCGCAGCCCGGACCAAACAACATCTAACATCCAAGGATCGGATGTGAAGGTGGCCCAACGGTCTGCGAACTCTGCTATTCTTCCTCCAACCTGGGACGAGTCGAGGTGAGGACCTTCACTGCGAACCCCGACGAGGCTCGCGAGAGGAGAAAACACCTCCTCTACTGAATGAAGAATCCTGGGACTTCCCTCAAGACTGCCGACGCTTACCCTTACCCCGTGAGTAAGAAGTAGAAGCGGTGGCAGAAGGATCAGCCCCTTTGCTTCGCAGAGGAAGCAGAGGGTACTTGTTAGGCTTGGAACGGCCCGTGCCTACCCTAGAAGGCTGATCAAGCTGAAGAAACAGCAGCTGATCGTTGGAATGACGTAGGACGTCATCCTGGACCGTCAACGCAGAACCATGGAAAAGTTGCGGACCTGCCAAAAAAGCAGATCGAAGAGTAGCGCACTGCTCCTCAGGAAGGGATCGGCCTGTGTCCAGCACAGAGTCCCTTCGAACTAATTCCAGATTAGCCGTGTTACAGGCATGCGTGTGAGTAAGATGCATGGGCGCCTTGGACAGCACACGCAAAGGAGCCTGTACCTCGTCAAACTTATCTGAAGGCAGATAAGCAGCTAAAGCTGAGACGACGTGATCGGAGAGAGAAAGCATACCAAGCATCACTCGATAAGCCCAATGTGGACTCCAGAGTCGTCATTGGAATGACGGCAGACTTGGACTTGGAAAGCCCGAGGGAATTGGAGTCCTGATCCAAAACCGTCAAAGTCTGGTAGCCCGACAGATTGGCGGAATCGTAGGAACGATAACGCACCGGAGGCAAAAATGTGTCAACCCTGGTGAAGAACGGAGCCTTCATAGCCTTGGAACTTAGCTTGGAGTCCAAGGCTGAAAATACTTCAACCAACTGTACCGACGGGCACGGTCGAAGACGCCCAGAAGCAGGTTGCTCCATAGACTGTTGGCGCGCGACCGATGATCGCGGCCTGGCTGACACTGTCGACTGGTTAGATGGTTTGAGATCCGCGAGGAACCCAAACACGAAATCAAGAGCTGCCCCCAAGTCCGAAGACTGCTGGCTCTCGACATCAAGCATGTCTGACTCCTCCCCTGAGTCGGAAGACACATAGCCCATCGTGGGCAAACCAGCCGGCGCCTCCTATGGTGTCGGAACACCAGGGGGATCAGAAAGCGGCCTGTTTCCAATCCCGGGAGGCGGCGCCATAGGGGGGCGTTTGGAAACCACTCGCTGCCACGCTGGAAGCAACGAGAAGGCTCTTTGACAGAACCTGAGTGAGTAAGGAGAGGGACTCCCTAAGCTCACTGCCCGTACTGGCCGGTTCGACAGGGGAACGAACCGGCAAAGTGGCTTCACCTCTGACCCTCTTGACCAGGGAAGGGTCACGATCCTCCAAAAGACCCGACGTGGGACGACGGGCGGCAGCCGAAAACGTCTGAAGGCAGAAATGTATAGGGGTGTGACACACCCCAAGGATCAACATAGCAGGAACTCATGAGAGTCACCGCTGACCTCTGCAGGGCAGAAGGTCCAGGCTGCACAAAAGACGTTGGACCCCCAAAACTGGTCGTGTGGCCAGAATGGGTGGACGGAAACGCCACGGAGTTCATAGTGTCCCACTAAGAACAACCGAATCCAATGACAACTGTGGTGCTCGACGGCGCAGAGACCACAGGAGAGGGTCCGGCCGGCAGCCACTTCCAACTTCGCCGAGTTGAAGTCAGGGAAGGCTGAGGCCGATACCCCCACGTCTACATAATTAGACACCGCAGCAGACCACTGCAGGTATAAAACTACTGTGCTCAATGGCTGAGTGAGAGGACACAGTAGGGGGTTCAGTCGGCAGCCCCATTTGATTTCGCCGAGTGGAAGTCTGGGAACGCAGAGGCCGAAACCCCACAACCACACTACAGACATCCCTGCAGACCCTGGTAGGGAGAATCCGAGGCCAGCTAAAAACGGTGCCCAATGACGTAGTAGACGGAACAGCAGTAGCAGCAGATACGACGGGAGCTATTGGAACTGGCGGAAAGGCGGAGAGCCACCGAGCTCGGCCTCCAAAGGAGGAGTCACAACCCTAGTGACAGCCTCAGATGTCGACTGGAGAGGGAGCATAGTCCCGGAACCAGGCATCTCTACACCAGAAAACCAACAGCTCCCGCAGTATCCACCACGGAAAAACACTGCACATTCCCCTAGGAAGGGGAATAACTCTCACCAGACATGGTCGAATCGGGAAGCCCCGAAACGACAGCGGCCCCCGTCCCCGCTGGTGCGGGAGGAGCTGCACATCCCCCGCGGAGGGGGAGCAATTCTCATCAGACGTGGTCGAATCAGGCGACCCGAAACGATAGCGTTCACCACCCCCCGCGGGAGCGGAAGGAGCTGCACATCGCCCACGGAGGGGGTCAAACTCACACCAGACGTGGTCGAGTCAGGGGGGGGGGGGCGACACGACAGTGTCCCCCTCGGGGGTGGGAGGAGCTGCACATCCCCCACGGAGGGGATAAACTCACATCAGACGTGGTCGAGTCGGGAGGCTCCCGAAACGACAGCATTCCACACCACCCGCGGGTGCGGACGAAACGGACACGAGAACGCACCAATGGCGAGGTCAAAAGGAATTGCCCTAAAGGAATCGAACTGGAAAGAACAGAGGTGAGAGCAGTAGAAGAAAAAGGTGAACCCAACAGAAACAGAAAGTAGAAGAACACCCTCAACTACGAGAGAAGGTGGCAGAACCCAGACGGCCGACACCTACTCCAATAACAAATTTTTATCAACCGAAAAATTCATTGTCGAATCGCGATGACACGATGTCGCAAACAAAACATTCGCGAAAACGGAATAGTAAATAATAAACAATGAGAATGTGGTTGAAAATATAAACGAGAATATATAAAACACAGTCCTGTTATTATACGATCTTCAGATCCATAATTCCAGTCACAGGAAAACCATTATCCACGAGTTGAATTATCACTGTTTCATAATGCATATGGCGGAAACACATCCTGCTCGTGCCTCGGATAGAAAAAGAATGACGAATTGACGCATGGCGCACTGTTACGGAAGTCGTGGATCTGTACTATGGAAGAGCGTCCCATACTGGGTGTGCGCCGATGGCGCTTGGCCCAGTTTTGGCTTATTTTTTTCGTGGTGTTTTTACACCACTTTTCTTTCCCAAATCTTGGGAAAGATTAAAATAGAGAGTATTTTATCCGAGTTAGGTTCTTCCACTGTAGTGCAAGCCTGTAGTAAACAATTGAGGTAGGTTGATAAGAAATATATGTATGAAGTTATGAACTTCGGCAATGCATTTGCGGGTCATAAAATGTGATTTCCAGCAATTCTGAACAAAGCACTCCACTCATTTGTTGTCGGTCCCAGTTCCATAGGTCATACCATGCTTGAGATATGATATATAATCAGACTTTTAGCCGCACCCTCTTTTTTTGAGTGTAAAAATACATGTATGAACTTCCAGAATGCATTAGATGGTCATAAAATGTGATTTACAGCAAATCTGAAAAATGACCTCTTGGTGGCCTCGGTGACCGTGGCCTATATTTTGAATCTCCATTGAGTTATGACTCATTTGGTGTTGGTCACAGGTCCATAGAACATACCATGCTTGAGATATAAGTGTGACCCATTTTCAAAATTTTTTGGCACCGCCCATTTTTGAGTATAAAAATACTTGTTCGAACTTCTGCAATGAATTGGGGATCATAGAATGTGATTTTCAGCAAATCTAAAAAGTGTACTCAACGACTCCTTGGTGGCCTCAGTGACCGTGACCCATATTTTGAACATCCATTGAGTTTCGACTCTTTTGGTGTTGGTCCATAGGTCATACCATGCTTGAGATATGAGTGTGACCCACCATCATAATTTTGGCACCGACCACTTTTCTGAGTATAAAAATACAAGTATGATGAGCATTAGCAATGCATATTATTACTCGCGTGTTCTATGTAATCCCCATCTTCAGCAACACTAAATCATGTGGGAAACGAAAATCTGCATATATGTGCTGAATGTAAATCGTTGACTGCCTATTTTTAAATAGTAGCGAAATTTCACTGGAATTTTCTTCAGATCGTACAACCCAATTACAATTTGATAGACAAGCGATAGCCGGAAATCATTCACTGAGTTCCAATGTGTTCTATGTGCCAGTGGGCACATAGAACACATTGGAACTCAGGGGACGAAAGAGTAACACGAGTTCCCTTTTGGAAATTTGGTTGGCGATAAAAAGTGTTGTTTTTGTTGATTGTTGTCAAATCAATTTCTGAATGTCCTTCTGGGAATTGTTTCTATAGGTGTGAAGGCGTATAACAAACACAGAACGGCACACGCGTATGAATGGATAGGTCATTTGGCACTTGTGCCAGCGCGGAAGGATGAAACCCATTCATATACACACACGTGTCGTTTTGTGTATAGAGGGACATAAATTGAAGAAGAAGAAGAAGAAGAAGAAGAAGAAGAAGAAGAAGAGAAGAAGAAGAAGAAGAACGGAAGAAAGAAAAAGAAGCCCAATAGTCTGTGTATATCACACTGATGACTCTACCGCCGATGATGTGAAATAATGCCTCTGTTAATTTATGTGTACATGGGGACGCTGGTGGAAAGTGTGCTTCGGGTGGAGTTGAGAATAGGAACCATTCTCACACTTGCCACTGATATCGGAGGTCCGAATTCAAGCACTGTTTATGCACTTTTCCGGCGTGGGGCGCAGGAAAATAAAATGCAGACACGGCGAGGCATTTTATTTTGTTTCAAGATCCACCCAGCCCTATCTGCATTTTGTCCATATAGATTTGGGCACCCACCCCTCCAGAGTACGCACATTGTTGAAATTTCCAATATAACCATCAGCACATAAGAGATGGTGGCCACAAATTCTGATGAGTTATGGTCCTTTTTAATTAATTAAATTTTCTGTATGTCACCCTCAGCTTGAATATTGCCGCATTGGGCGGTATGCTATGGGCAGGGGTGGCGCCAGGGATTTCTCGACAGGGGGCAGACCTCTCCGACAGGGGGCTATAGTATTTGACCTCCCAAACGAAGGAAAATGAGAGAAAATTGGTAAATTGGAGAAATAGAAGCAAATTGAGTATATTTGTTGAATATTTAACGCAAACATATTATAATAAGGTAGGGAAACATTTCATCTATAAAGCCAGTTTGACGAACGACATAAAGGAATTTTGTGAGAATCAGTTTTCTCTATCAAAGTTCCAGTGCTTCACTGGTTCGAGTCCACCCTGCGACACTGGAATATTGACAGAGAATAGTGATTCTCGCGAGTTTCATTTATGTTCGTCAAACTGAGAGCCACGTTTACCGCCCAAGTGTGAGCGACTGATGATTTTACTGCGACTCCAGTCAACGAAGTTTAACACTTTGAAAAATGTTCAGTTTAATGAAGTTCGTTCGGCCCCGACTTGTCTAGTAGTGCATGATATTACAATCGGAATCGGCATCAGAATCGGCCGATTGCGAGCTCACATAACCGGTAATCGGTCAGCAACCATGTTTGGTAATCGGCTGAACACTAACATCAACTCTACTCAACATGATATGCCACACACGCTAAAAATTAAAGTGTTAAAAACTACACTTGAAGTGCTGTATTTAACACTTACTAAGTGCTGAACTAGCACTTTGTTCAAGTGTAGATATCCCAGAACTTGACAGGTGTTACAATAATACCACTTGACAAGTGTAATGTCGCGACACTTAAAAGGAAACAACGCAGATGACGCGGATCAGGTTCGAACTCTCGAGCCTGATCCGCATCATCTGCGTTGTGTCCTTTTAATTATGTACCCACCAGGCGCAAATCAAATTATGGACGATTCTGGAAGAACCACCAATGCTAGACACATGGGAAGTGCCATCCATTCAAGTTTCAGATGTCTGACGATTGTAATGTCTAAGTGCTTAAAGCATTGCACTTTGAGTATTAAAATCAAACTCTAAGAGTTAGAAAGGGTTTAACATCTTGAACGTGTCAGTTTTAACACTTTAGTTTTTAGTGTGTATGCCACACGAATGATGGTTGTGTTAAGAAACAGTGGTTTATAATGAAGGGATGATTTGATGACAGATTTAATTAATCTTTTTATTCAATGATTCTTCAAGCGCTCATGATGAATTCCTTTATCATTAATTAGAATGACCTGAAGCTTCTGGTCCTTTTAATGGCCAAGGGAAACATCTTGAATGATATTGGTGCTAAAAAATTAGCAGTCACGCCACAATATTCCGTATAAATAAAATTTTATTTTTCGAGGGGCTCATGAACAATCGGCGCAGGGTGGGGTCAAAATCTATCATTGTTTTCATTGTGGTCTGTAGTTCCGTTACATATCTAGAGGTGTCTCAAGTCCAGTTCAACGTTAAAAAATTGTCCCCTCGTAAGTCTGCACCTGTTTGATGTGCTTCTGATGCTCTTGGAATTGGGTAAGTAGCCATTGCGCCTTCTGCTCATATACTGATAAATGAAATACCCCTTTATACAAAACTAGCGGTTTGCTACACTTCAGTCTAATTCACCTTCAGAACATACCTGAACATATCAAACCATTTGATCTGATAGAAGTCGCGCGCCATAATAGAAATCAAGATGGTGGCCTCCTAGTAATCAAGGAGTAGACAAAATAGATTCCATGATCACACACGTGACCCAAAGTCCGTACCGTCGTTTGACTTTACTTTCTTGGACAATAGTGGGATCAATGAAAGGGGGTTTAAAACCGACCTAACGTACTATTCAACCATATTGTCGCTTTAAGCACATTATTAAAAGCTGATCAAACGATAACTAAATAAATTATGACTCCGATCTTCAATTATTTATTGATTCATAACTTACGTTTTAACATTTGTTTTAAATTTAAAGCGTATTATCCCTAAAAAGTGGCAAAAAACAGGCATGACTTACCATTTTCAACATATGTATCTCCGTACAATTTCTTGATTTCTGGGGGAGCCTGGTCGTACACACCCTGAATGCCCTGCTTTATTGAAGACAGTTCTGTGATATTTGTTTTGAAATATCCAGGCTCGATAATGTGTACTGAGACCCCAAAGTGATACATCTCTCTTCTATAAAGAATAATAGAAACATAAAATAAATGTGGAAGCGTACACAACGTAGATGTTTAACCCTTTACCCAACGCAGACGATATCAAAATTTATTATTTTAAATATAATTTTTTAATTTTTTTCAAAATATTTCAACAAAACCATATCATGTGACTCCACGTTGGAACGAGCTCGACGAGCTCGTTCCAACGAGGGGTCACATGATATGGTTTTGTTTAAATTTTTTGAAAAATAATATTTTTTCAACTGCGGAGTTTGCATTTTACGCGGGCGGATGCTGGCCATTCGTTGGGTAAAGGGTTAAGTGTGTACCAATATCCCAATGCCATCGGAAATTGGTGAGAATTTTGTCCTTACTTATTTTGACGAATAAAAATGAGAGAAAAGTTACGAATTTAAAACAAAATCTTTGAAACAGAGTATATTCTACAACTGAGATGATTAACTCTTTTGGTGCAGATTATCCCGAGAAACAGAATTCTCAGCGCGTAATAATTTTCAGGAATTTTACTAAAATACGTTGAATCAGATTAAGATTTTCCTACTACTCAGCGGCTCCAAAGTTATTTCCACAACAATGGCCGTGTTACGCATTTTGTTCTCTTCAAAATGCAATGCACTCACGCGCTTCAGTTTGTATTTGGACTTAAAACGTGCCCCTCCTGTTTTTAGCTCACCTGACTGAAAGTCAGGGTGAGCTTTTCTGATCACTTTTCGTCCGTCGTCCGTCGTCCGTCGTCTGTCGTCTGTCGTCCGGCGTCCGTCGTGAAGGTGGTGTTTGGGCCTTTTTCTCCCAAACCACTGGCCGCATATTAATGAAATTTCATGTGAGTAGGGGTTATATAAGGGCATTTTGATTTTTTGTCAAATTAGGTTTTGGCTCATATTGAGCAGAGGGATGGGACAAAAATGCTCCAATTCTTAAAAAATCTTCTTCTCAAGAACCAGCAACAGCAGAGACTTGATATTTAGTATGCAGCTTCCTTTAGAGGTGTAGACTCAAGTTTGTTCAAGAGAAGTTTGTCGGGCATTATTTGCCTTCGTTATGGGAGGGGAAAAAATTTTGGCCACGCCTAAAATTTCTATTTCAGAACCGTCAGGTCGATTTGAACCAAATTTGATATGAGATGATAATGGGTCATAAGTAGTTGATTGATACAAAAAAAATTTTTCTCATTGCCCCGTGGGAACCTCGGGAGCTAAAAATAGGAAAAACCTTAAAACTGCCATATCTCCAAAACTACACGGCACAGAGAATACTTATTTTGTATAAAGCTTACTTTTATCCAGTAGAATAGAATGGTAAAAAAATCCCTATTGGTTTGATCACAAGGTACTTTTTTCAGGACTTTGAAAAAGTGCTGAGTCAGCACTTTTAGACACTGTAGCCAATGGGAAAAAGATTAAACAATCGTCTTCGACAGATCCAGCGGGCAGAATCTTTTGATATTTGGTATGCAACATTGTAGGGTGGATCTGATTCAAGTTTGTTCAAATCGGCCCCCTGGGTTCATATTTGGGCTCAGAATAGGAGCCCGATTTCGAACTTAGTGCATTTCAGGCAAATTTCTTAAAAAATCTTCTTCTCCAGATCCAGCAGGCAGAATCTTGTGATATTTGGTATGCAACATTGTGGAGTGGATCTGATTCAAGTTTGTTCAAATCGGCCCCCTGGATTCATATTTGGGCTCACTATAGAAGCCCGAATTCGAACTTAGTGCATTTCAGGCAAATTTCTTAAAAAATCTTCTCCAGATCCAGCAGGCAGAATCTTTTGACATTTGGTATGCAACATTGGATCTGATTCAAGTTTGTTCAAATCGGCCCACTGGGTTTATATTTGGGCTCAGCATAGAAGCTCGAATTCGAACTTAGTGCATTTCAGGGAAATTTCTTTAAAAATCTTCTTCTCCAGATCCAGCAGGCAGAATCTTTTGATATTTGGTATGCAACATTGTGGGGTGGATCTGATTCAAGTTTGTCCAATTCGGCCCCCTGGATTCATATTTGGGCTCACTATAGAAGCCCGAATTCGAACTTAGTGCATTTCAGGCAAATTTCTTTAAAAATCTTCTTCTCCAGATCCAGCAGGCAGAATCTTGTGATATTTGGCATGCAACATTGTGGGGTGGATCTGATTCAAGTTTGTTCAAATCGGCCCCCTGGGTTTATATTTGGGCTCAGTATAGAAGCTCGAATTCGAACTTAGTGCATTTCAGGGAAATTTCTTAAAAAATCTTCTTCTCCAGATCCAGCAGGCAGAATCTTTTGATATTTGGTATGCAACATTGTGGGGTGGATCTGATTCAAGTTTGTCCAATTCGGCCCCCTGGATTCATATTTGGGCTCACTATAGAAGCCCGAATTCGAACTTGGTGCATTTCAGGCAAATTTCTTAAAAAATCTTCTTCTCCAGATCCAGCAGGCAGAATCTTGTAATATTTGGCATGCAACATTGTGGGGTGGATCTGATTCAAGTTTGTTCAAATCGGCCCCCTGGGTTTATATTTGGGCTCAGTATAGAAGCTCGAATTCGAACTTAGTGCATTTCAGGGAAATTTCTTAAAAAATCTTCTTCTCCAGATCCAGCAGGCAGAATCTTTTGATATTTGGTATGCAACATTGTGGGGTGGATCTGATTCAAGTTTGTCCAATTCGGCCCCCTGGATTCATATTTGGGCTCACTATAGAAGCCCGAATTCGAACTTGGTGCATTTCAGGCAAATTTCTTTAAAAATCTTCTTCTCCAGACCCAGCAGGCAGAATCTTTTGATATTTGGTATGCAACATTGTGGAGTGGATCTGATTCAAGTTTGTTCAAATCGGCCCCCTGGATTCATATTTGGGCTCACTATAGAAGCCCGAATTCGAACTTAGTGCATTTCAGGCAAATTTCTTAAAAAATCTTCTCCAGATCCAGCAGGCAGAATCTTTTGATATTTGGTATGCAACATTGGATCTGATTCAAGTTTGTTCAAATCGGCCCACTGGGTTTATATTTGGGCTCAGCATAGAAGCTCGAATTCAAACTTAGTGCATTTCAGGGAAATTTCTTAAAAAATCTTCTTCTCCAGATCCAGCAGGCAGAATCTTTTGATATTTGGTATGCAACATTGTGGGGTGGATCTGATTCAAGTTTGTCCAATTCGGCCCCCTGGATTCATATTTGGGCTCACTATAGAAGCCCGAATTCGAACTTAGTGCATTTCAGGCAAATTTCTTTAAAAATCTTCTTCTCCAGATCCAGCAGGCAGAATCTTGTGATATTTGGCATGCAACATTGTGGGGTGGATCTGATTCAAGTTTGTTCAAATCGGCCCCCTGGGTTTATATTTGGGCTCAGGATAGAAGCTCGAATTCGAACTTAGTGCATTTCAGGGAAATTTCTTAAAAAATCTTCTTCTCCAGATCCAGTAGGCAGAATCTTTTGATATTTGGTATGCAACATTGTGGGGTGGATCTGATTCAAGTTTGTCCAATTCGCCCCCCTGGATTCATATTTGGGCTCACTATAGAAGCCCGAATTCGAACTTAGTGCATTTCAGGCAAATTTCTTAAATCTTCTTCTCCAGATCCAGCAGGCAGAATCTTTTGATATTTGGTATGCAACACTGAGGGGTGGATCTGATTCAAGTTTGTTCAAATCGGCCCCCTGGATTCATATTTGGGCTCACTGTAGAAGCTCGAATTCGAACTTAGTGCATTTCAGTCAAATTTCTTTAAAAATCTTCTTCTCCAGAGGCTTTGAGTTGACTATGCCAAAATAGTGGTCCTCGAGGAGAGGATAGTCCCGACGCGTAGCGGAGGGACTATTCTCTCCTCGAGGACCACTATTTTGGCATAGTCGCCGAAAAGTCATGCTATATTTATTATATTAGATTTGTGTGTGTGTGTGTGGGGGGGGGGGGTTCTTCATCGGTCATATATGCAAGATAATATTCTTATTCACAGCCAAAGAGAAAAGAAAATGGTTCAGGGTTTAAACAGGTAAACTAAGTTAATTCTGCCACTCATAGTTCTGGGATAGAGAGGTAGAGAACCAAAACCCCAAGAAACACAATACCATTATTCCATTAACCCCCTCCCCGACCCCAACACTACTACAAGCATCACTTTCGATACACATATTTTTATTTCTCCAAACTAAATGTAATAATGTATATGGGACGAGATGTCTTGTAAAGTATTTACGCTTCAATGGAATTTTCTAAGCGAATTCGAATGTTACTATTTATAACCGTGCACTATTACCGTGCACTATTCTTTTTTCAAAAATGATAGTAGGTCTGTGCGATTTCGCTGACGAACTATCGGGAAATAGGGTGTTTCTGTTCAACCAATCAGAATGCGGGAAAGTCACGTGACATCTAATATTATTAAATAGAGACTGCACAGTTGCCATATTATATGCGGTGACGTTTCATAGAATTACGATTTTGTATTTTGATGGAAATTCGTGGTATCGAGTGATTTACGCATGTCCATCGAACATGGAAACCATCTTCAATAAAAAAAATGCAGACAGTGTTGACCTCTCGGTGCATCCCCGAGTGTTTTGAATGCCTAGCTTTGTTCTTGGATATCATCATTACGATATGTATAGTATTATAGTATAGTATAGTATAGTATAGTATGGTATGGTATGGTATGGTATGGTATGGTATGGTATGGTATGGTATGGTATAGTATAGTATAGTATAGTATAGTATAGTATAGTAATAGTATAGTATAGTATAGTATAGTACATCTTCATTAAAGTGACATGTGCTATAACATAAACATTTCAAAATTCGATGGTTTTACATCAGCATCCGGCCATTAGGGCCTATATGTCACCTATATTTGTAATCGTGACCCGTCCATGCTCACTCACTCGCTCGCTAGCTAGCTAGCTAGCTAGCTCTAGCTAGCTAGCTAGCTAGCTCTCTCTCTCTCACTCACTCACTCACTCACTCACTCACTCACTCACTCACTCACTCACTCACCCACCCAAAACCCACCCACCCCACGCACCCACCCACCCACCCACTCACTCACTCACTGGGAGAAGAAAAAAGGAAACTGCAGTTGAAGACCATAGTTATCCCCTGCTTAGCACTGTCTATTGAGGATCAGTAAGGCTATTTATTTATTTGTGTTTAACCTTTTACCTAACACAGCTCTTTTAAAAAATAAACAAAATCTCATATTTTAGGAGAATTTTGATGCGTAAATCTCAATACAACCATGCATATATGGGTATCATTGGAACCGGCTGGGGAAGCCGGTTCCAATGATATCCATATTTGCATGGTTTCTCTGGTAAACTTCCAAGATACTTCAGCCTATGGACAGCCTGTGCAAGTTAATTTTCAGGGCATTTTTTGCTGTTTTGTTGACTAAAGGGTTTAGGTCATATATTTTTTCACAACAAAGGTTAATCATGACCGCAGAACACAGATATAAACTCACGTTTAGCCAATCATTTATACCCATATTGCCCCTTTTTAGAGGACACTTACCCCATGCATTGGTTGCCGGGTTCCATTCCACCAGCCAAACAGGGCCTGTTTACCACAGTGAACGAACACTGCTTAACTTCCTAGGATTCCCCACATATGTTAAGCACATTTGGCCACGAGTTGTTCTCGGGAAATTTTATTGTTTTACCAGTTCTGGCACGAATACGGTAGCAGACTTTCAGGAATCAATGGTGTTCTATACCTCCCAACCTTCATTGTGATGTATAATTTGTGTACATTTAATTTGAATTTAAGGAAAATCAGAGGTGGGAATTTCAAAATAAACAAAATTCTATTACTTATATAGCACCTTAACTCATTACTCATAATTTGTTAGCGAAATAAATTGTTTGTCATTGAGTTCGTTTCATGATTAGTGTGCTCACTGCTCAGCACGACCTCGTATTTGAGATGCTTAATTAACAAATTATTGGTTGA
This sequence comes from Pictodentalium vernedei, assembly GCA_031216915.1. Lineage (NCBI taxonomy): Eukaryota > Metazoa > Mollusca > Scaphopoda > Dentaliida > Dentaliidae > Pictodentalium > Pictodentalium vernedei. The sequence continues at coordinate 277,666,118 of CM062288.1, forward strand.
TTACTGATTTCTTTTAGCATTCTCCATACATGTACAGCCATGTAATTGACACAATGCCAAATGAAGGCAGATGGTACCCACTTACAGACTACAAAACCACAAGAAATTGTTATTTTGTGCTGTCGTAAAAATTGTGTACATAGATATTTAGCTGCAGTCATTTAAACTTCTTGTAAATATTCTCAGAATGTTCTAAAACCTACCGTCACTCTGAGGCAACATTTTGACCCCCCCCCCCCCCTCCCGGGCATTAAGGGGGAGGTGGGGCCCCGGAAGTGTTAAGGTAGGGGAAGCCCCTTCAAGTATTCATCCCCAGTTGGAGTTTTCATACATCTACACCCCAACTCCATTGAAAACCTCCTAGCTACGTTCCTTGTTGTGCTCCCCAATTCTTTAACCATTCCTGCAGCGTAACGTCTAAAACCACCCTATCATTAACCATTTGAAAAGAAGGACCGTTTTTTCGGCCCAGGGTCGTAATATAACCAAACTTCTCTAACACTTTACCGAATGTAACGGCCAAAACCGGCCAGCGCTATTCTCAAAAATCGGCAATTAATTTTCATTATTTTTTTCATTTCTTGTCTCAAAAACATAGGTTATGACCCCCTCGTTGGAACGAGCTCGCCGAGCTCGTTCCAATGAGGTGCCATAACCTATGTTTTTGAGACAGTTAAATAAGAATTGGTTTTGCAAGTGTCGTCTGTTTTTCATTTCAGGTAAAGGGTTAAGTAGATTGTTGCTTGGTGAATTTGTCTGGCAGACCAATCAGGATTTTCAATGTGCAACCCCAAAGCTGGCGCTTTGTAATAAGGCGTACTGCACGTTGAAGGCGCACTTGTATTTATCCATTACTAACCCTGCTTGCGCGGAGTTAGTACGTTGGGGAGTCTGATAGTTGCTCGACGTTGCTCGGTGGTTCTCCGGGTACTTTAACTCGGCTTCCCTTGCCCGTAAAACTGTCTGACACGAGGTGACCCTGGCTGTCGAAAGTGTCGTTTAACCCCTGTAAATAAATAAATTCAGTGAATGCTTCAAAATATCTGCGTTATTTTTTATGAGCGCACGCTCTTTAAAACAGTTTCCGAGAACGTGAGAACGTTCAAGGCTTCAATGGGGATGATGTTATCCATTTAGGTGTATTTTACCGGGCCATTGGCTATGCGATAAAGAGAATCATAAACTCGCCCGTTGTTATAGTGAAATGTACAAAACCCGTCCAGTAAATTACGGCTGGATCTCGCCAGAAACTCGAATTATACTTAGATCACAGGCACTCCACGTATTATTAGATTTTGTTAGTTTTAATAAAATATATATTATCAATACTAAAAAAATATTGTTTTTAGTAGTGATAATATGAGATATATATTTTATTAAAAGGCGTATAATAAAAAAGAAAATCTAGTGTTTTTGAGTGGATACCGAAAAGTATCTCATGGGTGATTGAGACAAATGTTTATTTTTTACGAGCTCTTGTGTGAGTGAAAATAACTATTTGTCTCGGTCACAAGTGAAATAATTTTCGGTATCCACTCAAAAACAGTAGATTTTCTTTTTATTATACGCCTTTTTATGAATCTGATAATTCCACCTCGTTTCACTCTGGAATTGATGCATGGAAGTAAACAGCCAATTGAATCATTGATACGCCGAAGTGATTTGATCGATACTCTGAACAGATAGCGTCTTGCAATCTGATTCAGCTGGCTGGTTTCTAGTCTAAACATGGCCTGAGAGTCAGTAATATATGGTTTTGGTTTGGTACGTGCTTTGAAAGGACGTACCAAACCAAAAACCTATATTATGGACTTTCAGGCCATGTTTGGACTAGCCAGTTTCATGCATCAATTCAAGGTGTATAGATGTTGAATTATTGCAGGAAATTGATCGGTATTAACTCAAAAAAAAACACTAGAGTTTCTTTTCACTATACGTTTTTAGAACAGATTGATCACTCCCAGTGATAATTTGACTTGTATTCACCTTGAAGTGATGCTTTGAAAGCCGTCATTTTGATTGATACCGTAAAAGTGAAAATTTCTATATTTTCACAGTGTGGGATACGATTTCTATCTTTCCGCAATTTCTTCGTTAATCTATCGTTTAGCGTATAATAAAATCTCATAATACCTCAGGTACCTGTGACTTAGACCAGAATCAAATATACATCTAATCGAATCTTAAGGCTCATCAGGTTGTAAATACTGTAATTTCTTGCAACGCAGCCAATGTCCACTGAAGTATTGAAGTATTGAATTCAACGGCGATTGGCCAGTTTAACTCAAGTCAATACAAGAAAACGTTTCGGGCAAGCACAAGCATGAATCACTCTTTTGTGCATATATCATGTAATATCTTCATTTTAGAACATAAACAATATAAGTTATCTCCCTCTACACGTATGATATATGGAGATTTAATACCTGAATGTAGGTTTTTAAACACCGAGCCACAGGCGGGGTATTTAAATGAGAAATCCGGGTATGAAATCTCCATATACCATACATGTTCGCGGAGATAACGTTTTTGGCCCATTTGAAACACAATACAAACATAGTGGAAATAAATTTGTGGACACATTTCTCAGCTCCACAATCACTGGACCAAATTCGTGAAAATTAATTTGTTTTTATAATCGCAGAAGACAACAGACAGAGTTACACCCCTTGGGTCGTTAAGGAAACGAGTAAACATATCGTCCCTTGAGTTCCAATGTGTTTTATGTGCCTACTGGCACGTAGAACACATTGGTAGTCAGGGGACGAATTATTTGCTCTTATTTTATTTTTATGATTGAATTGTCGGAAATCTGATGATATTTGTGACTTTTTTCGGGTTTTTTGGTTCGTTTTTTATTTCGAGGCGTACAAAAGAGGAAAGCGTTCGTTTAAACCATATACTCCCGATGTTTCGCGTGCGCTTATACCCTGGATGTTGCACGCTCTCATATATACCTTGGACGTTGGGTGCAGCCTTTGTCATGGCTATTTATCCAAGGCATTCTGACCAATCAAAAGACAGAATTTATCGGATATAGGGACAAGAAACATTCTATGAACAAAGTTGAATCTCTCACTAACAGAAGGTGGATACCACACCTCAAAGCATTGTGAATGGTTATTCACGAGAAATTAGTTCAACATGATTTAAAGTTTATTGGTCAGAGTGCCAGGCTATGGGGTTAATATCTTCCATCGAAAACACTCAAAAGGGCATCCCTCCCACATACAAACACCTCTTCATAAAAAATATCAGCGTTTTGGGGGATGAATAGCCCCGGTACGAAACTCGACTTGAAACAAAACGCCCATACCGAGGTGATTTTGAGAGGAACTGCCCCGGCACCATCTCCAAAGTACTGTCAGTGGTGGTTCTCGAAAATAATTTTTAAAGAATTGCAAGCGTATTGAACGGGGAGGGAGATGAGTACACCTTGGGGGTTAAAATTTCCGCTCCAAAAACGTTGGAGACTACCCCACCCTGCACACAAAACATTGAAAGTAGAAAGCTTAAATGAAGGCTACAGCCATCACGTGAACTGGGGGGAAATATTCTCACATCTCATCTAATATAATCGAGGGTGGATGTATCATAACAATAATGGTTTTAAAAAGTACTTCTAAGTTTGGAGGTGGCACAATACGACACGAATATTGAAAACGGTGAATCCCAGTTAAATAACTAATTCCGTATAATAGTGGATCCCGTACATATACGGTTCCACTTTTCATTGCTTTCCATGTCAATTGAATCGGCCTGATAATTCCAAGATTTTTCTATCACATTCCATAATTTTGTTACGTCTCCGGTCTCCAGCCATACCCTTCTCGATAATTCAGTACCGCATGATCTGGAGCAATTATTGCCCCAATATCCACGCGCGCTAAAAAAGCGGAATATCCCAGAACGGTATCAAAGGATTAATTTCGGAAGCGGAATTCCCTTGACCTCTACTTCTATCATGTTTCCTGTACAGTAGACCTGACGATAGAAGAATAGTTAGGGAGGAGACACTGGGGTAGTATTTTAGGAACATTTTGACGATCCGATGATCTCCGAATCAACGCGACGCAAATCGAAAATGAATTAAATCATCCGGACGACTTCGGATCGAATGTAATTTCGAAGTTTCGAAAGACCCTCACTCATACCCAGTGGCGGCGCCAGAGTTACAAAAGTGAGGGGGTACAGTTGGGTATTGTGCAGCGCCGAGCTGGAGTGGGTTCCGGGGGGGGGGGGGGGTCCTCTCCCTAAGTTGAGAAAATTTTTAACTGTTTTGCAACAAAATCATGCGAATATGGATATCATTGGAACCGGCTGATCAAGTCGGTTCCAATGATATTCATATTTGCATGATTTCATTGAGTTATACCTTTGAGAATTTTTCTAAAATATTAAATTTTATTTTTTTTTAAAAATTGCTGAAGGCTGAATTCCAAACGGATGCCTTGCACGCTCTCGATTCTAGCATTCGTCGAATACTCTTAAGCACTATGTTTCAGTCCGTTTAAACGCGGCATGCCTTGTTGCAATTTGGACCCTCGACTCTTGTTTTTGTTTGCAGCTAGCGGGGGAGGGGGGAGGGGGAGGGGGGCAAACATAATTTCAAAACTTCTCTGATTTAGTGCACTTGGGAATATGAGAGTAAGCATACTGACTATTACACCGCAACGTTCAATACAACAAAAATTAAAATGATAGTATTGTTTTACTACGCTTGGCGGAAAAAGTGGAGGGGTAAGTACCCCGTATACCCCTCCATGGCGCCGCCACTGCTCATACCTAATTTACTGCAACTGTTTTGTAAATTGAGGAGACCACAATGTAAGGCAAATTGCAAGGCATGGTTAGCAGTAATTCATTTCTACAGCCTTAAATAGGGCCGTGGGTTGAATTACTTTTTAGCCCTACGCAATCCCCCCCCCCCCCCCCCCCCAAAAAAAAGAATTAAAAGAAAACGTAATAGAATGGCCTTTTGGTTGCCTGTAACACTGAATCTGAACACGACCAGGGGCGTACCCATACTAAATAAAGGGGACGGGAGCAGAAAAACGTTTTTCATCCCCTCTTGTGTTGAAGCTTTGTAACCCCCATAGGTGAAGGCGCAGGGTCTATCCGCGGACACACAAGTTTTCACGCCAGTTGGTGTAGACTGGAAACGTTTTGAAGGCTCAAGTACCAATGGAGTAGAGCGGTGGCTCAGTTGCTGCGGTATTGAACTTCAAACCAAAAGGTTCACGGTTTGATCCCCGTGAGGGCGGTGCACGGTGGCGTTGGGGACTAAGGCGTACTGCACGTCGATGGTGCACTTGTCTTCAACCAATGCTGATCCTGCATGTGTGGCGTTAGTACGTTGGGGTGTCTGAGAGTTGTTCGCCGTTGCTAGGTGGTTTACTCCGGCTTCCCCCACCCGTAAAATTGTTCGAAACGAAGTGACTCTGGCAGTCGAAAGTATCATTAAATCCCATTAAATAAATAAATAATTAAATAGGCACCAATGGAATAAAATGAAGGAATAGCCATAGCAAGACGACCCCAAAAAAGTCAGAGAAAAAATACATAAACAGTGTTAGAGATTCAGGCATGCATGAAAATAAGGTTGCCATTTGTAGCTCAACTTTGGCGAAGCCAAATTTGAGCCTATGCCATGGCCAGTCGTCCGTCTGTCCCTCTGTCCCTCTGTCCGTCTGTCCGTCAACAATTCAATACAATTCGGGCTAGAGGCCGTGTTTATGAACCGATCTTTACGAAACTTCTCGGGTACCTTTGTTATGACCGTGGGACGAGAACGAGTGTTTTTTGGTTCGGTCCGAAATTCAAGATGGCAGCCAGCCACCGTTTTGTACCGACGATGCAGAAATCTGTTTTTTGCACAGAACTTCCATATGAAAGCGTTGATTTGAATAATTTTTTGTATGAATGTTTAGTACCATGGGATACATCACATATAATTCGGGTTTTTTTTTTCTCGTGCGTAAATTATGCAAATTAGACTAACTTTGATGTATTTAGTGTTACTTTCAGCACTGTCAGTGCAAATGCCAATACGGCTCAGGATAGAGGCCGCATTTATGAACCGATCTTTATGAAACTTCTTGGGTAATTTTGGTATCATCGTGGGACGAGAACGAGTGTTTTGGGGTGCGGTCCGAAATTCAAGATGGCCGCTGGCAGCCATTTTGTTCAAAATTAGAGGCAATCAGATTTTTGCGCAGAACTTCCACATGAAAGCTCTGATTTGAATATTTTTTTGTGTGAATGTTTAGTACCATGGGATACATCACATATAATACGGTTTTTTTTCTCGTGCAGAAATTATGCAAATTAGATGAACTTTGATTTTTTCAGTGCTACTTACACACAGTAAGTACACATGTCAATACGGCTCGGGCTGGAGGCTGTATTTATCAACCGATCTTCACGAAACGTCTTGGGTACCTCTGCTATCACCTTGTGACGAGAACGAGTGTTTCTGAGTGCGGTCCGAAATTCAAGATGGCTGCCAGTGGCCATTATGTACCGAAATTAGGTCTAATCGGTTTTTTGTACACAACTTCTATACGGCTCAGGCTAGAGGCCGTATTTATGAACCGATCTTTACGAAACGTCTGGGGTACCTTTGTTATCACCGTGGGGTGAGAACGAGTGTTTTGGGTGTGGTCCGAAATTCAACATGGCCACCAGAAGCCATTTTGTTGTACCAAAATTAGTGCAATCAGTCTTTTGTACAGAACTCCTGTATGAAAGTTCTGATTTGAATAATTTTTGTATGTGTTTAGTAACATGGAATACATCACATACAGTACGGGTTTTTTTCTCGTGTAGAAATTATGCAAATTAGATGAATTTTGATTTATTTAGTGCTACTTATACACTGTAAGTGCACATGCCAATACGGCTCGGGTTAGAGGCTGTATTTATCAACCGATCTTCACGAAACTTCTTGGGTACCTTTGTTATCACCTTGGGACGAGAACGAGTGTTTCTGAGTGCGGTCCTAAAATTCAAGATGGCTGCCAGTGGCCATTTTGTACCGAAATTAGGTCCAATCAGTTTTTTGTCACAACTTCTATACAGCTCGTATTTATGAACTGATCTTCACGAAACTTCTTGGGTACCTTTGTTTTCACTTTGGGACAGGAATGGGTGTGTTTTGGGGTGGCTTTGTTATCACTGTGCTATGAGAACAAATATTTTGGGGTTCAGTCAGACCCACTCTGGGACTCAAATATTTCTTTTCTAGTTTAGCATCTCACTGTCACCCACCTTTACAATACTTTACCTATACATTTGTTACAGGTTACGGTCAGTATTTATGTACAGGCCGTTACAATACTTTATATGGACCTTTGTTATCAGGTCATTACCTAGATGTTTGTCATTGCTGTGTCACATACTATACATGTACATGTCTTGACAAGTTGAGCTACAGTGTCATTGACACTTTCATTAGGATAATGGTGTAGGTGATGACGAGTCCCCTGAACCATATCACCCTTGGCTATGCCACTGAACATGGCGACTCCATTCACAAACGCAGGGTTAAAATACTTAACTTACCTAAGGCAATCCGAAAACGCTTCGACGCCATACTTGGATACAGCGTATGGACTGAATCCCTGAACGCTCACCCTTCCTGCCATGCTTGACATATTAACCACGCGCCCCTTTTCTATCAGTACTAGTGGTAAGAATTCGCGAGTTACGTCGATCACTCCGTACAAATTAACTGCCACACACTTCTCATAGTGTTTTTTTCTTAACATCAGTATCGGTCCAGTATCATGCCCTATCCCAGCATTGTTGATAATAGCCCATAATCCTAAAATGATATTGTGGAATATGTCGGTAAATTGATGAAAATATATATATATATATATATATATATATATATATATAGTATGAAAGACTCTGACGCCGATGGGGATCGAACCACTGCCTTGATGAGAGTACATTTAAGCGGCACCCATCGCCTAGCGAAACTGGACAAACGCCATAGACCACTCGGCTACCGACAAGCACCAATCGCCGTTAGCGAAACTGGAACAGCACCACAGACCACTCGGCTCCGACAGGCCCTTGTCGGTAGCCGAGTGGTCTATGGCGCTGGTCCAGTTTCGCTAGGCGATTGGTGGTAGCCGAGTGGTCTATGGCGCTGGTCCAGTTTCGCTAGGTGATTGGTGCCGCAGAAATGTACTCTCATCAAGGCAGTGGTTCGATCCCCATCTGCGTCAGAGTCTTTCATCCTAAAAAATGCATAACAGAAGTGCCGAATTCTGTATTCTGTACCTTAGGCAGGAAATTTGAAAAAGAGATTGATTCTCATTGATTTCATCTGCATTACATGGTATAATTCATTATATATAGAAAGCAGCGCTTGCGTATCACACCAAACAAAAACATCTTGTACGAGTATGTGAATATGCTTATGGACATGAAGACGTGGAATATGTAATTTATCGATGGTTCAGTATTCTTCGCTGGCTAGCTGGACGAGTCATCTTTGCTATTAAGCTTTTGAACCCCCCAAAAACGCTTTTCCGTCCAGGGTGGGGATACGACATGAATTCATAAAGTGGATAGTAGCTCAGTGGATTTGTGTGGAAGGTCAGACTTGGGGCTGGAAGGTCAGCCTTGTGGCTGCACGTTTAAAATATTGATTGGTCTTCCCCCATGTAACGGATGTAAACTCTTCCAAATGGTGACACTGAACTGGCGTGGAAGATACAGCAGTTTCAAAGGGTTAATGACATGACTGACCAGCTGTCGGCTCGATTTTTTAACGAGATGTTTTCTCGTTATAACGAGATATTTTCTCGTTATAACGAGATGCTAAGTCGTTATAACGAGATGCTAGGTTCCGCTCCACAGTTTTCCAGGCATTTTCAAAAATGACATGCCATACACTCTCTTCAAATGCAAATATTCTGTAACTTAGTTATCTAACCCATAACATGTATTACATTTTCCAAATCCACAAAAAAACATTTAACACTATCTGGCTAAGTAGGAATAAATGTGGGTGGAATAATTTATTGTCAAATGCAAGACTTCAACCTACAAAATTGCATGAAAATGCCGAAACCAGTCATTTTCAGCCACCTAGCAGCTTCAAAAGAAGAATTTTCACACCAACTCCACCTACCTACCCCTGGAGCAAAGCACCCCCTGTTTCTAAAATGCAAAAAAAATTGTATGTTTCCGTTTCATTTTTTAGTTACCTGTCTGGTAACAAACTCGTGTAAAAATGACATTTTAAAAAATAGCCAATTTTTCAAAGCCACTGTTTCCCATAATCCATTTGGTAATTTACCCCTATGTATCAGACTCCAACACTGGGACCAAAACTTCAAATTCTCTTGTCCAACAAAAAGCCTAATGTAATCATATATCCGATACTAAAAATATATCTCTATTTTACATGGCGTTAGTTATGGCCTATGTTTAGAATTTCGCAATAGTGCAATAGTGCGAAACTGCAGAGCGGAACCTTATCTCGTTATAACGAGATGCTAAGTTGTTCTAACGACATGTTTTCTCGTTATAACGAGATGTTTTCTCGTTATAACGAGATGTTATCTCATTACAACGAGATGCTAAGTCGTTATAACCAGAAAGCATCTCGTTATAATGAGATAAAAAAAAATCCCTAAAGCAGCCACCTTACATTTGGTTTAACATTACTAAATATTTTCCCATAGGCGACTATTATAACGTGCGTGTGAAAATTATATGATCGCAGCATTTTAATTTGGACATTCAAATATCTCTGTCAAGTTTAGCCCTTGAGACTATTATGATCCCCGATGAGTCTGAAGGTGGGATGGGGAAATCTCACCCGAGGGGCAAGATATTTGAACCAGACCCGAGGCTTGCCGAGGGTCTGGTTCAAATATCTTGTCCCGGATGTGAGATTCCCACCTTCAGACTCATCGAAGATGATTTTTCTCCCCACAAACGGGGATTACGTCATTATAGATAACTGGCTGTCACGTGCTGACATACCCAATTTATAAAGTCGCAGTCCTTTCGAAAAACGAACAATTTCATCGAGAAAATCGTACAAAAGTTAGGTATATACCATAGGTATATACTAAAAAATTGATTTGTAACACTGCACGTTAAGGGGTTAATGAATATGCGCGTGTCAAGCTCTAATGTAAAGGGCATTGTGAGATTATTGATCGATCGATAAATTCGCTCCAGTGATATTATTAAATCTGCAGAGAAACATGGGGTTGAAACAAATCAAGTTTAATATTTGAATAATAAATAAATATTGAGTCTATTTATATTTGCAAATCGTGAAGCCATTTTGTTTATTTACAATTGTGCAGACGATGATGAAATAGTTCCGGCGACCTAATCAAATATGCAAATGAGTATGCCACGTGGGGTGGGTGGGATAGAAATATCCCACCCTGCTGTCTCACCCGGGACACGCGTATGTTTCACGTATAGTGGGTGGAGAAAAAACTTTTTTCTGTCTTCAAAACTGGAGCTCATCCAAATAAGAAAGAAAAATTGACAGGAGGAAAACAACCGGTCATGAGCACATTTGAGTAGTAGGAGAGCGATGAAACGACCCTCATTGGCAGGACCCCGTGCAGGACCCCGGAAGTGACGTCATGTCACGTGACTCAGTGGCGCCATGTTTTGTTGTCATGGTAACCCGCGTGAGCGGCCATCTTGTGACGTCATCTCCATAGTGATACGTGGTGTGAGTGCGCATGCGCAGCGCGTGTTGTTAGGGTGATACGTGTTTCCGTCGGCCATTTTGTATACTGGAGGCCGTCGGCCATTTTGTATACTGGAGGCCGCCATCTTTGTTTCTATGGTAGCACGTGGTTGCCATGTGACCCAAAAGCTTACAACAAGACAGGGGTATGTTCGGAGGATGTGTTCCTTTGTAGAAGAGTAATATCCCGATGCGTAGAATTACCACAAACAACTCGACAATCCCTCCAAATCACCGACATTGACTTTATTTACTACGGATTCCCCAATTTATCGGTGTAGCACGTAGTGCTATAGTATCAAGGGGTACAAGGGGTGTGTTCCTTTGTAGAAGAGTAATTTTCTGGCTTAGAATTCTCCCAGAATCCTCGTTTAATTACCCAAATAAACCCGACAAGTTTTACTATTTCGAATTCTTTCAGAATTCTCTGCTTCTATCTATATATACAACAGTTTTCGTCTATCTGGCCATGTTCCTTTGTCCTGGAGTATACTCCAGTAGCGTAAAAGAGCCTATCAACTGGAGCAGCTTTGCTTATTATTTTTATTATTATTATTATTATTCTACGAATCGGGAAATTACTCTTCTACAAAGGAACACACTCTCCGAACATACTCCTATCTTGTTGTAAGCCTTTGGGTCACATAGCAACCACGTGCTACCATAGAAACCAAGATGGCGGCCTCCGGTATACAAAATGGCCGACGGAAACACGTATCACCCTAACAACACGCGCTGCGCATGCGCACTCACACCACGTATCACTATGGAGATGACGTCACAAGATGGCCGCTCACGCGGGTTACCATGACGACAAAACATGGCGCCACTGAGTCACGTGACATGACGTCACTTCCGGGGTCCTGCCAATGAGGGTCGTTTCATCGCTCTCCTACTACTCATTTGTTTTCGAGGAATTCCCATCAAAAACGCACCAATAGTAAATTGTTCGTAGATTATAGATAAGATAATAAGCCGATCGATCGAGATACTAAGTCGATCGATCGAAATACTAAGTCGATCGATCGAGATAATACAAGAAAAATAAAATCATATGATGTCTTTCCCCAGTCACCGTAAAATACAGCTGGGTTGCTGAAACGCTCGTTGGTCACAAAAATTGAGAAGCGTCCTACCCCGTGCCTTCTAGAAAAGATTGTGTTGGCAGTTGTTACTATAAATAGACATTACTCAGCAACATAATTTTTCTCGATAGTTTTCAAGTTTCTGATTCCTCGCCATTCTCGATTGCTTTATAGAGAATACATTTTGATGCCTGAGAAAAACGAGTACGCTGATGATATATAGCCTGTTTTTTTACGGCAATACAAGTTGAAAATTACAGAAGCCGGTTAATTCAACCTTTTATTCCTTTTTTTATGTCGTAAATTACGACTTAGTATGCCGTAATTACTCCATACCGTATCTCGTAATTACGACATAGCATGCCGTAATTACGACATACAATGTCGTAATTTCGACATAAGAAATTCAATTACAGGTGGCACTAGCATGCCGTAATTACGACATGCCATGTCGTAATTACGACATAAGAAATTGATTTACAGGTGGCACTAACCGGCTTCCGTCGAAAATCTACAACTTATCATTGACAAAAAATAAGTCTTGAAATTAGAAAGTTGATTCGGAGTTGCCAGTTTTCGTGCTAGGTAAATACCACGACGTTTGATGAAATGAGAGCTGTAACAGCTGTTACGCTTCGATTACAATCACATAATGTGATCGTAATATTTTTTCGCGACATCAAACGTTATACGTGTTGACTGACTTGACGTCATCTTGGGGCAGGGTGGGGCAGATTGTGTTGCGACGTATTTCGTTGGCGTTCCAGAAATCTACTTGTGCAAAAATCAGTGAGATAAGATTATTAATTTCTATGCAACTGGATTGCTAGAACGTTATCGAAAAACATCTTTGCTCTCTCGATCTGACGAGGAATACTAGCAGTGACGTCTTTTGACTGTCCAAGTGAGAGACAGCCGTAAAAAGACTAATATACGATCGAACACCACCAAAACAGACCACACTGCCAAACAATACCCGTAGGGTGGTATAATATAAGACTTTAGTTGCTTAAATAGTAGCGGTGGTCCCTCCTAGGGTTCATAGTAGAACAAAATGTATAGGAAACGGGCTGCTATACTATCAGATCCCCCCCCCCCCCCCTCCTCCCCTCCATCTACATATATACGCAGTTGTATACATACCTTCGTACACAAATTAGGCTAATATTTTCCCATTTTCAAAGAGTTTACGTTATTTGTCCAACATTTTATGTTCTCTTTGTGTATTTCAGACAGGGCTATTTCTAACGGGAGGTTTCTATGGACGTGTGAAGTCCGAGGGTCGAAGACCGTTCTTATAATTCAGGCCTTTAAATTCTTCCCAACTCGACGCTAAACGCTGTGCCCAAATAAGATAATTGCGCCCAAATTATGAAGAGTTTTGCAGTGTTTCGGCAACATATAGTTTGGCCAGGTTTCCCTGATGCTTGTAATATAGCTTAGAGCTTACCTTCGAATCAAACAATGCAACACATAAATAACTTTTAAAAAACCCCACAGAGTTCGCCACAGAAAAGCAATGGTCTTCGACAGTGTCGTCGATTGCTTTTCTGTGGCGATTTTTATATGATCATGCACTTAAAGCTTGAGATCTATTATATTCATTTTTGTTGTAGTTCTCTCTAAACGCCATGCGTAATTTAGCTTACATTCAAATAAGCCTTTGGCTCGACACTTTGAAACAAAGAAACCGTCTCGAGTTAGTCGATTAAACTTACGTCAAAGGGCGGTGGGAACCAGTGAAAATGGTGAAGACCTAAAACACGGGGTTGTAAACTATCATTTTAAGACGGGGACCGAAAATCTAAAACAGACGCCAAGAAGAAGAAATACCGGTGCTTTCTCGCCAACCATGCCGGCCACATCCATATGTGTCGTTGTTCCCAAATTAGACTGATCTAAAGATCTGTATAATTTCTAAGTATTGATAATAATAATAATAATAACATAATTTTATCAGACGTCGTTTAGTTCCATTACTGAAACTCCATATCTATGATTAGCAGCCCCACATCCATTAGCGGCCAACGGCTATCGCCTCGATCCGCTAATAACTGTGCTTGTCTGCTAATCACAGATCGTCCGCTGAGTTCCAATGTGTTCTATGTGCCTACTGGCACATAGAACACATTGGAACTCAGGGAACGAGATGACGGTTCAGTAATGGAGCCCAACGCCATCGACAATCACATTATTGTATAATTAATCATCATACTATAGTTGCTCTTTACCCAGCAAGAAGAACACAGGCCCAAACCAAATGACCAAATGACCAGGACTACAGTTCTACATTCTACCCACAACAATAATATGATTGTATAGTGCAGGTCGTTTGGTAAGCCAAATGATTGGTATGTGAGTGGTTGGTCCACACTTTTCTTTTATATTACTCCTATACCATCGGCTGCAGATCATGAACCGAAAAACGAAACGTTCAGCTGCACAGTGGAAATACACTGTCACATGGGCGCCGGAGCCACCCCGACCAGTGTCGGGGCAAAAAATTTGCCGATCATGATATTTTTGTGATCGACCTTCAGCCGTAAGTCATTCATATCAAATAACTAGGCTATGATTTTTTAATTTTATTCTGGCGGATATCCGAAAATAGTGCGCGCATAGATCGTCTTGTTTCTTTAATATTGGGCACTCAATCACGGCCATTAATGACGATTTAACGTAAAATGAGGAGATTTTGGGGCTACTTCTTTAGTATTTCAGCCGCTTCCGCCAAAATGGGTCTGAGAGGTGTCATTTCTGAAACATTTTCTGGGGGCAGGGCCGTATTTACGAATGGGCAGACTGGGCGGACGCCCAGGGCCCCCACATTTGTGGGGGCCTCCACAGTGGCATGCACTGTTATTTTTTTCTCCCCCACATAATCGATGGCAACAATTCGAAAAAACAGGGATCTGGGGGTTATGGTCGGGCCAATGTTTGGGCCGTTCCGGCGCCCCTGTAACAGTCGTCATGTAAACTAACGGTGGTCATAAAAGTAGCGAACACAGCATGGATGTTGTGACGCCACTTGCAATGCCAGTTACTTCATGGGGAAAAACGAGAACCCCCCCCCTCCCCCCTCCTCTCTTCCCGCCATTTTCATTGACATATCCATACTATCTTGCAGAGACTAGATTCTGTGCTGTCACTTTCGGGTCAACTGCGGGTTCAACAAAATGTGGGACATGGGAGATATTTATTTATTACACTCTAAAATCAGTTGGGTTCATATTCACTCAACCCAGATCAATTGGGTTAATTTTTAACCCAATTATTTTAACCATTTGCCCAACGTAACGGCCCAAACCGGTCAGCGCTATTCATAAAAAAGCCATCCAATTTTCATTATTTTTTTCATTTTGTGCCTCAAAGACATAGCTTATGATCCCTCAGTGGAACGAGTTCGTTGAGCTCGAACCAATGAGGGGATGTTTTTGACCAAAACAAAAATAATAATAATTATTCAATAATTTTGTGTGCAAGTGTCGTCTGCTTTTCATGTTAGGTAAAGGATTAAGAGTGTAGTGTAAAGGTCACTTGCAGCATCTACGGTCACATCATGACCGCAACAAGGGTATGAAGTCATGATTAGTTTATATCTATGTTGCCCACCCCAACAAGACTTCCACCACAGGTGTTGATTATCGCGTCTTGTTTTACCCTTAAAACAGGAATAACGGCCAGATTCATAAATGTTGCTTAAACAATTAGTCAAATCGCCGTGTTGTGTCCTTGGGCAAGGCACTTAACCCCGATTGTCCACATGGGGCCACGATAACGCTGTGTACTAAAGCGTACTAAAGCGTACGGCACGTCGATGGTGCGCATGTCTTCAACCAATCTAGCCCCCGCCTGTGCTACAGTGCGGAGTTACGATGTTGGGGAGCTGGCAGCTGCTGGTCGTCGCTCGGTGGTTCTCTCCGGGTACTCCGGCTTCCTACACCCGTAAAACTGTCACCGACACGATATGGCCCTGGCTGTTAAAGTGTCGTTAAGCCTTAATAAATAAATAAATAAATTCCCGATCATATCCGGCAACAATCGGCGATTTGGCTGATCGAGTTTCATGACACTTGACAAGATGCGTTGTTCAGTTAGACCTGGTCGCCCGTCTCAGTCAAACAAAAGAATGACGATACAGCCCAGTGATCTTGTCTATCCTCCGATTAACCCTACGTAACGTCCAAAACCGGCCAGCGCTATTCTCAAAAATCGCCAATTAATTTTCATTATTTGTCTCAAAAACATAGGTTATGACACCTCGTTGGAACGAGCTCGTCGAGCTCGTTCCAACGAGGGGTCATAACCTATGTTTTTAAGACAAAAAATGAAAAAAAAAAAGTTATTCAAGAATTATTTTTGCAAGTGTCGTCTGCGTTTCAGGTTAGGTAAAGGGTTAAGCGTAAATCGACTTTTCGGGTTTTCATTGCTGTGTTTGGAGCACATGAGAAGGGCGGTATATTGAGATATTCTGGTTGTCTATACAGGCGCGCTGAATATTTTACAACTAGGGATCTCAGAAATGGAAGAAGATGGTGTACCATCGCCTTGACTATTTAAGCCGGGGACACACAAGGCGATTTTTTATCGCTGTCGACAAAGATTTTTTATGCCGTCGATTTTTGTCCGGCAGTGAGTTCAACGATTGAGTGGACACACTTGCCGGATAACAGTACGACAGCGACGTCTCCTCTTGTCATGTGACACCTTTTTACTCCTGTCATGTGATCATAAAATGGCGGCCAGCAAGTATATATCAATATACGCATCCGATCTGCTGTCGCCGAGGTGGGCACACTGGCCGATCTCTACGCCACCGATAAAAATCCGGCCGAAATTGATCGCCAATATTCAGCATGTTGAATACGGCCGATTGGTCGGGCGTACGTGGTCGCTAGTAAAGTTCGGCGTCGCACAATCAGACACACTACACGATTACGCAAGCGAAAATGGATCGGGCATACAAAATCGCCTAGTGTGTCCCTGGCTTTAGAGACCGAACCAATTCTCTTGAGGCCTACGACGACATGCTATTTTATTAGCGATATCGGATATCAAAAGAGTCTACATCAGATTTAACCCTTTACCTAACCTGAAAAGCAGACGACACTTGTAAAAAAAATTCTTGAATAACTAATTTTTTTCATTTTTTGTCTCAAAAACATAGGTTATGACCCCTCATTGGAACGAGCTCGACGAGCTCGTTCCAATGAGGGGTCATAACCTATGTTTTTGAGACAAAAAATGAAAAAAATAATGAAAATTAATTGGCAATTTTTGAGAATAGCGCTGGCCGGTTTTGGCCGTTACGTTGGGTAAAGGGTTAATCCGCGATATTTTCAATGAACTGGAGAGGCAAACAAAAAGAAACCGCTCAATCCCCGTGACGAAGCAGATATGTTTGAGAATGCGAGTTTACGCAACTGGCTCTTCAAATCGTGAATGGTGATTTAGATGGATTGTCAGAGGCGGACTCGCCGTATGGTCCACTGGAAAAATTCCCGGTGGGCCCCCTATTGGAAGTCCCCCTGGGCCCCCAAAACTGATGCAGTCCAACACGTGTTGGTGTATAAAATTTTGGGAAAATGGCCAACAGGCGAAGTGGATCTGATTGCATAGACTGTCGGTATACCACTGGCAGTCCACATATACATTTCGATAAACCAGCAGTCTAGTCTGCATGTGGTCGCTCATACCATGGTACAACCATTTTTCCGAACGAGCGACGAAGATTATATAAATATGCCATTGAAATGTCCTCCGTGTGGACTGAAAGTGATCGTTCGGACGCAGAGAAGCAGAGTTCTTTCAGTTCGAAAAAGTAAAGTTTTCTCCGGCTCCGCCCCAACCCCATCCCGGGGCATTTCGCGGTAACTTTTCTTTGCCTAGTCCGCCCCTGTGGATTATCACAGCCAACAGTTGCACGTGTAATAGCGAGTGTAACACTTGCTATTTGTGAAGTGAAGGGCCCACAATCTGATTCCCATCGGATCGTAGGGGATTCCGAGAGACCATGGTATAGGCGTTGAAGAATTGGGTGGCATGCCCGAAATAGTCGGATGCTTTGATGATACACATACACAGATTTCTAATCCTGGATGACTGTATGCTCAACGCTTCATCAACCGAAAAGGGTAGCATAGCCTTAATGTCATGGCCGTAGTGACCACATGCTAACATTTATGGCAGTGGTAAGTAGATGGTACGGATCGGCCCATAGCGCCAGTGTGTTCCAGGAGAGTAGACTGTGTCGACTATTCGAAAGGGGTGAAATCCGAGGAATATTGTTTGGTGATGCAGGCTATGAAGGCACATCGTACTAGCTGACTCCTTTTGGGAACCCAGTAACTGAACCGCAGAAGAAATATAACAAGTCACATATTAGGACACGGAATTCCATAGAAAAAGCAGAAGTTTTAGGGAAGGCACTTGGGCGTAAATATTTAACACTGAAAATTCCCATAGATAATTCTTTTTCGCCAGAGTGCCATCAGCCGGTGGCGCTCTCGGCACTCTGGCGAAAAAAATTCTATGGGAATTTTCAGTGTTAAATTGTTACGCTCAATTACTTGTTAGCCAATTTTTATGCCAAATTCAAAACCCTATGGGAATTTTCAGTGTTAAATCAGTTCGCCAGAGTACACACGAACTTGGATTTTCTCTGGTGAACCAAAGTCTGTGGAGATTTCAGTGTTAATTTTTTACGCCTAAGTGCCTTCCCTTACTACTAAGAGCATTTGGAGTATACAAGAGACGCTTCACTTGTGCGTTTGGGAACAAATTAAGATTGAAAGAAAGTATGATAAATTGATAAATTGATATTGATGACACTCCAAATTGAGCTCATTCGCCCTTTCCAGCATGCCGCATACAATTATGTTTTGACGTGACTGGAATACAGTTTCCTTCGGTTGTTTTTACCTCTTTCAACTCATATACCACGGGGGAGGAAGTGTTCCATGAAAGAGACTCCTGTTCCGACTTTACGGACGGTTCGCTTGCGATTAAATCTCCAGTTCGTTACCAACTTTGGCCGTCTTTCATCTACAGATGAAGAAAATATGGTGAGTATTACATAGATATAATGTTTCTTGAATGGACGGTCGTTTCTCCGGAAGGTAAAAAGGTACACCATGTCACGTTGTCATAAGCTATAGATCATTATCAAAGTTTACACAGTAAAAATGTCTACGATCACTAGATTTTCACTGAAAATAAAATTAAAGACTGGTGATACGCCGACATTTTAGAGACCACTTGAGGTTACAGAGGTGAACAGTTTCACCTAGCAGTACAAAAATACCTTGTTTTAATATTGTATGCAAATGTAGAATGAACAGTCGAAATGTAATCCCCTACAATGCTATCAAGTTGAACCTCGTGCAAGCTCCAGTTCGCTGAAAGTGAAGATCCAGTTCGCTCAACAAGAAAAATCATAGGCTCCAGTTCACTTCACCGAAAATCGTCCATTTATCTTGGCAGCATAATTGACGATTTTAACAACGATATTGTGAGCAATATTGTGTTGATTCGCCCGCGCACTACCACATTTTGTTTAAAATTGTCACATAAGCGACCAGGACCGCTGTGGGTACGTTTTGCAATACTTTTGTGACATTAAACTACTGAGTGTAATTTTATATATACATCATAATTCACAATGTCGCAATGTGCCTGCTCAAACAATCGTTTTATCCACCCAATATGTATTACACTAGTCTTTATTGGCCTGCTTACCAATTTTGCAACAAGCCGTGTGATACTATACATGTTACGTTGCATGGTTTTGAGTTTGAGACGAAGATTCATCAGCTTTTAAAGGTGGATAAATCCTCGTGTCAATCTCAAAATTAAGCAGCAAACATTTTATGAATATGGCCTCGGCAGTACAGTTCGCGTGATAGCCCCACTAAAGTACTTTTGTAGAAACAAATTGGGGATTGGGCAGACAATTAGATTTTATGACCTTTTAGTTTCTATAGGATTTTATGGGATAAATTTAACGGGCGATTCCACCAAAGTTAGTTGTGCCGTTTTTGGCTTCATCGGTGTACTGCGCGCATACATCTGCTCTAATTCAGTGCATTCGTCCCTGGTGGATAAAGCACAGGACAAATCTAGTAAAAGAAGAGAGTCATCTATAGATATGGCCGAATCTGCCATTCCAGTAACTAACCTAAGATGGAGTAATTAGAGGATTTCCCATGAGTACTCGTGTAATATGACATGATAGTTCGTGCAATATGACATTTATGAAACGAGTCGAAGAATGTTAAATTTTGCCTAGCTTCGTGCAAGGCTAAATTTACAATGCTGGTGAATTTCATATTACATGAACATCCTATTTTATTCATCACATAGGCCTAATATACGACAATAACGCCCAGTCCTACATTTTATTTTAGATCGTTCGCGTGGTGTATTTTGACTATATATGAGCGCTACATCACCTATATTGTACTGTACTACAAATATAATATCTCACAAGTGGCACACATCTATTGATCGTATGCAAAACATAGTAAATATGATTATATACAGACATAAAATAAGTCTCGCAGTGAACTGATCTCAAACAGGGCGAACCGATCTGATCAGCAGTGAACTGGCGCGTTTTGCATGAATGTTTAGAGCTCAAAATCTCGGTCGTCCGGATCCCTTGGGTTGCTGTCGAACTTAAAATATGCTGAGAGTGATTATATCTTGCCGGATATCCCAGATTTCATTGAAGAAAATATTTATATGGAAGAAAACGAGGCTTACAAAATCACTGTATAGACAATGGGATTTCTGTACAAAATATAGCTTCTGTAAAAACGCATGGCAACTTTACAATTTGTCCCCTTTGTTTCATCTTGTCCTTCAAATGGACAGCGGAGATATAGTTTTATATAAAACGAAACTTATTTGACTCAAATGATGTTAATATGTACCTGCAATCTTCCATTTTTCAACTTTCCGTCAGAAATTCATTCGCTAGCGAACTGTAACAAATCGGTAAAGAACTGTTAAAAAAGTCGGAACAGGAGTCTCTTTCATGGAACAGTTCCTCCCCCGTGTATACGGAAACTGTATTCCAGTCACGTCACATCAAACGCGATCATAACATAACTTATGTCATTTTTCGATTCGACGAGACTTTTGTGAAGAATCTGACTACCTTAAATACTGTCTTCTGACTTAATCGAACGCGAAGTCAGTGTCATACGTGATCAACAAAACGGGCCGTGTTGATTCTTCATGAATATCGTTTCCACTCGATGTAAATCGTCGATCACTAAGGCACGTTCAACGCATGACAATCGCTGCGCTGATTAGACAAAGACGCGGGTAACTTTTGGCATATTTTATGAATCTGGTCGATTATGTTTACCACAGTAAACAAGCCCTATTTCACTTTCCATTGTTGCCATAGGAAGGCACTTAGGGGTGCATAGTATACTACTAATCGGATTTGTGATATGTGTTGATACATGCCACTACTTTGCGCATTCATGCTTTCAATGTGCTTTAGAATTTGGGTGTTAGGTTCTCAACCACACACTAAAAAACAACAAGATATATAAATTTTGTTCGTTTTTTATTTGTATGAGATAAACTATAGCAGGTTGTGGCATAACACAAAGCGACAGTTTGTACTCATGCGTCTGCAATTCGTTGGTAGATTTTATTTATTTTTCGATACAATATCACATATTGTAGAACTCTTTGTAATCCTTCGATTACGATCTTATATTTGTGATTCAATGCAGAAACTGGAATGAGCACACTATTCTAATCGGGGGCGGTGAAAGTTCGATAAAAGTGGAGTGGCACAAATTTACAATGCTATGTTTTGACCAAATGTGAGAAAGGCTGCAAAAGTATATCGGTAAATGTGCCATGACTCGATATAGTCTCTCGTTTGGACGAATATGCCTCTGTGTGGTCACTGACCTGTCGGTTTCTTCTACCTTCATTCATCTTCCAACTCGAAGGCCAGCCTTCGGGTTGAAAGATGGCTGAAGCAGAAAAACGGACCGAAAGTGGGAATCTTTGGTTAATTATTGTTTAGATTTTGTTACATGAATGCCTATATGTTGACATGTTTGCATGCGCCTATTTTAAGTTATTGTGTAACTAGGGCCGCACGGTATATCGATAAACCGATATATGCCGGTATTCAAACCAATATCGATTGAATACCGGTGTAATTACAAAAATATTGGTTTATCGTCATTATTTATTTATCCACAATTTAATTTTCAAGGTGTCTTGAATTTTTTAACTGTAGCCCAGAATGAATAATATTATCCCTTCGCCCAAGGAATCGTCTGCATGCGCTCACGTAATATACAAATTCAGCAGTTGAAAAAATAATTTTCATAAATTTCAACAAAACTATATCAAGTGACCCCTCATTGGAACGAGCTCGTTCCAATGAGGGGTCACATGATATTGTTATGTACAAAAATTTTGGAAAAATCTGCTAAGCTAATTTTTAAAATAAAAAAATGTTGATATCGTCTGCGTTGGGTAAAGGTTTTTCGAACCGCATCATGAAGGCATGCCGATTCGTTCCGACTGTGATGCCTCAAGTCTCGATTGTGGTACTTATGTTCATATATCTGAATAGTTTTCGATATACCGGTATACCGCGGTATTTATTTGAATACAGATGCCGGTATTCAGTTTTGAATATCGTGCAGCGCTATGTGTAACTGCGAAACATATCTATGGAAAACGTGGAGCGGAAAGTGCCACCCGTGCCCGCCCTCCTGGCTCCGCCTCCTCTGATTCTAATTATTTCTAACAAGTATTAAGACAATTACGAGGTCTCCGCTCTTTGCTGGATTTTATACTGATGTACAATCCATTTCTCTGGTGACCATGAAAAACAAAAAATAGGAGGCTCTTCATGGTATAGTTAGTTGATTTGATGAAAATGTGAACGATACCCACTTGGTACAGTGCTGGTATAACCAAAAGGCAGGGCCGTGGGAAGCATTCTAACTTTGAGGCAGGGGCGGCCATACTTGGGCATCTACCACACACTGAACGATATTACTTGGGGTCCATGTGCCGTAGAAGCGCGACAGGAATATACGACACAAGGCTATGTTTGGGACTTGCGCACATATACATTAAAGAAAAAAATTTTCGTTCACATTTAGCAAACTTTGGCCCGATGGGGAAATTTGTTAAATACGGAGCCCAACATGTGCACTCGCCTCGACTTTAACCCTTTACCCAACGTAACGGCCAAACCTGACCAGCGCAATTCTCAAAAATCGCCAATTAATTTTCATTATTTTTTCAGTTTTTTTTCTCAAAAGCATAGGTTATGACCCCTCGTTGGAACGAGCTCGTCGAGTCGTTCCAACGAGGGTCATAACCTATGTTTTTGAGACAAAAAAAATGAAAAAAAATTAGTTATTCAAGAATTCTTTTTGCAAGTGTCGTCTGCTTTTCATGTTAGGTAAAGGGTTAAAAATGCTGTAGTTGTGACAAATCAAACTCGAACTATTCGTTACATCTTAAGGGTTAAGGGTTATGTGCCAGAGCGCGCCCATTCTGCAACTTCCTAGTACGATTGCAATGATTGGTTGGTCAAGAAAATGTGGGCCTTAACTCTCCCTCTCTCTCTCTCTATCTCTCTCTGTCTCTCTCTCTCTCTCTCTCTCTCTCTCTCTCCCTCAACAATTTGCGGAAAACGTTGGGGGACACATGTCACATGTCCACGTCCAGGAGAGCACCTCAATTTTATTAATCACAGATTCATTCAAATGAAGAAAAGTAAGTCAAAGTTTTGCAGTATCCACAAGCGAAAGAACAGTCTGAGAAGAAAAATAAACTCTGGTCGTTTACCTAACGATTTAATAAATCTGTCACAAGCCTCCCCCGCCTTCACCAGAAATAAAAAAAGAAATAAAAAAAAAACTACAAAGAAAAACAAAAGAGAAAAAAAATCCAAGCAAACAAACTAGAGTTACCCCAGAAGATGTGACCGAACTTTGGTATAGTGCTGGAAGCCCATATTTGGGCTTTATTTTGAACTGCAGGTACTGCAGAACACTCTAAAAAAATAATATATCTACATTTTGGTATTCCAGGATACCACCAGTATATGAAATACATAAAAACACCAAATATGGATGGCCTCCCCCTATGGGAACTAAATATTTCCCCATAGGCGACAAAATATGATCGCATCACTTTAATTTTGGCATTCAAATATCTTTGTCAAGTATAGCCCTTCAGACAACTTTTTCTGACCCCAAAACAGGGGGTCATGCAACAAATAAGAGATAAAAATTGACAGCAAGGGAAGTACCGGTCACGTGCACATATTTTTGCAGGGAATTCCCTAGAAAAATACACCAAATATAAATTGTATTTTTTAGGTCCAAAAGTAATCAAATCACCCTCTTTTTTATCTGGACTATTCATCAATAACGCAATATGTCAATAGAATGCTTGAAACGTTTATTGAAACAATTTATTTTCCCAAGACTGTTTATTTTTAGAGATTGCATTCCCTTCATATCCACCACGTGAGTAACTTGGCCGCCAATCGCACGCGTCATCTGTATCAACAATGGCGGTTTCGGTCGAAGCCCTGGACCGTGAAAACGTGACTGAATGGCTCATATATAGGGAGCGGGTTGGATGACTTGGTGAAACTGTATTTGATGTATGTGAGTTGTATTGTATGTATTTAATATCTGTGGAAGGTTATTAAAGGAACTACTAAACTGAATAACTCAATTTTTCTTCTTTCATTTTTTCATGGCGACATGATTTGTGGTGTTATCTACGCAATAAATATATCTTGGTCCGTGAGGAAGGCTTGTACTTCTGAAGATTTTCATACTTCGGTCCGGTTCTTTGGATCTCTCAATGAGGCACCTTTTGAGCCTACCCCTTCCATGTGTATGTTAAGCACATGAATGGGATGGGGGGGGGGGGGGGGGGGGCTAACCAGGTACCAAACCTTTGGTTACTTGGAACACCATAGTATAGTTACTTGAACCACAATAAAGTACCAAACCTTTGGTTTTCTAGAGAACCAAAACGAAGTACAAGACAGTTTTGTTTTCTCAAAGTACCATTAAAATTTGGTTTCTTAGAGTACCAACAGTGTTTTGGTTTTTTGGAGTATCATAATTTTGGTACCCACCCGGGACAAGTTGAGTACCACATTTGGTATCGCAGAGTACCTAGAGTTTTTAAAGTGCATAAAGACTTCATCTTCTGTCGATTTGATTCATATTATCTTTGAAAAACAACTTATTTAGTCTGTTTTGATTTGCCATGTTACAATTTATGGGAGAATGCACTCTCCCATAAATTGTAACAAGGCAAAAAACATGTGAACCAATTTTGGCGATCAAAAGTAATTTAGCACTCTATCAGTTAAACTCGTCATTGCAATCGTACTGAGAATTAGCAGGGACGGAGTGCGCAGACACTTACTTTTAAGCAGTTACTGAAGATTCCATTGTTTGATTTGTCTCAATTACAATTTTCAAAAGTCGAGAAAAACGGAATTTTTGGCTCAGTAATAGAGACCTTTCGCACAATGAACGACGACTGATTAGAATTACGAATGGGGTACTACGTCAATGGAATTTGTTTTCTTCCTATCATCTGTCGATTTCCCCATCCGTAGTTACGATTGCGATTTCTCATTAAAACACGCAGATATATCGTACTGCAAAAAGCTTGAGAGAGTTTCGTGTGGTGTTTCACTCTGAGATTATGTCTTTAAACTGTAATCGCCATGTGGCCCAACTTTCTATTTCTTACGGGGCAATCAAATCATTCGTCGACGCTCAACACGAGAAAATTGTTAAACACAAAAGACCTTTCGCAACACGAACGACGACTGATGAAAATTACGAATGGGATATTACGTCACTGGAATATGTGTTCTTCCTATCAGCTGTAGTTTTCTCTTATCCGTAGTTTCGGTTACCGCTTCTCATCAACACTCGCAGATATATCATATTGCAAAATGTTTGAGAGCGTTTCTGAGCTGGAAAATCACTCTAAGACTGTGTCCTTGCTGTGTAGTGTACTTAAACCTCAAGTGGAGCGAAGTTTGAACAGTAGTATTTTCGCACAAACGGACTATTAGTCGTCAATTCAGCGAAAGGCTATTTTGGCCGCCCGACAAAATTACGACTACTATTGGCTTTTCGTAATATTTATCGGTCGTCGTTCGTTTTCCGACAGACCTCTATTAACGGACTCGCAGTCGTCAATTCTGCGAAAAGGTTTTTAGACCGTTCGACGAAATTACGACTACCGTTAACCATTCATAATTTTTATCGTCGTTCATTATGAGAATTATTATTTATTAGTGTTTAAGGTCACATACTTATGCACAATGGTTAATCGTGACCGTGACAGTTTTACGGATGGAGGAAGCCGGAATACCCGAAGAGAACCACCGAGCTTCGACGAGCAACTGTCAGCTCCTCAACATTATAACTCTGTTCAAGCTCCGCTCAAGCAGGGTTACAGCGGTTGAAGACATGGGCACCATCGACGTGCAGAACACCTTAGTACACTGCGTCATCGTGCCCCCATGTAGGCAACCGGGATAAAGTGCCTTGCCCAAGGACACAAAGTGGGTCGTCTCGGATAGGGATCGAAGTTCATTAATAGAAAGGTGTCTCTTTAACATATTAACAATGTTCCGGCCCGGTGGGGGTAAATATGGAGCCGAAAATGTGCATTTTTGTCAGTGTTACAGTGCGTGAGTCCCAAACACAGCTTCATGTGTATTGTATATCTACCATAGAGCAAGGGAACATGGTCCGTGCGAGCATGGTTGCTGTTGCGTAACTGTGCCGCTCCAAGTTCGAAATGCTCCCGAGGTCCCCGGATGTTGTAACTATCAATCAATGAACGACTCCACACATAGGTAGTCAATAACTCGAGTTGGTAGTATCGTTACCATCTTCATCAAAACAATAGCAAACCACCCAACAGGGTAACGTAAACGAGGAGCAACGGATGTGGCTGCGTGCACGTATGCATCAACTACAAGATCTGTGTTTGATGAACAGAATAACTTCAAGTCATTTTGGATTTTGCGAATGCCTGAAAGAAAAAATAAAGATAAAATTCAGTTGTGATTGGCATTTTATCATACCTAGTTGGTTGTATGATTACTAAGGTTCAATTCCTGGAAGGAAAATTTAAAGGTTTCAGTATCAGTAAGTCAGTCACCATGCTCGAAACATTCGCACCCTCTTCCGGGACTTAACTCTTTACCCACGTAACGGCCAAAACCGACCAGCACTATTCACAAAAACTGCCATTCATTATGTTTTCATTTTTTTCCTCAAAAACATAGCTTATGACACCTCACTGGAACGAGCTCAACGAGCACGTTCCAATAATGGGTCATAAGCTATGTTTTTGATGCAAAAATAAAAAAAAATTAGTTATTCAATAAGTTTGTTTGCAAGTGTCGTCTGCTTTTCATGTTAGGTAAAGAGTTAAAGGTTGCGTTCTAATTCTGAAAGTTAGTCCCGATATCAGGGGAAATTCATAGACCACACGTTTCAGTGAGCTATTCCGGTTTACTTGGATCATTGTGAGCATGCTCAGACATGCGGCATAATACGCAGGTCCTTTTACTGAGCAGTTTATATTCTGGTTTATTTATTTATTTGTTTATTTTATTTATTTATTCAAGTTTAACGACACTTTTCACTGCCAGGGTCACCTCGTGTCAGACTGTTTTACGGGTGGAGGAAGCCGGGGTACCCGGAGAACCATCGAGCAACGGCGAGCAACTGTCAGACTCCCCAATTTACTAACTCCACACAAGCAGGGTTAGCGTTGGTTGACGATAAGTGCACCATCGATGTGCAGTACGCCTTAGTACACAACGCCACCGAGTCCCCAAGAGGGCAATTGAGATTAAGTGTCTTGCCCAAGGACACAACGAGGTTGCCGCAGGTGGGAATCGAACCAAGGACCTCTCGGCTTGTAGCCTGCATCTTTACCTACTGAGCCACCGCGATCCCCTCTGGTTTATTATTCTAGATAAACCATCTAAACCTCCATGAGAGCAGGCTTATCGGGGTTTATTATTCTGTTCTTGATATGCGCAGTGGTGTTCAAATAAAAGTTCTAAACCACACACAACAATAATAAAAAGATATTCTAAAAATTTCTAATTTCGAGTGTCAAAAAAGAAATAAACAATGTCAGGTACATAAACATGCAACACGGTGTTTTCAATTGTAGGATAACCATGATAAACTATGTATCTTTCTCTTCTTACACTGTTAATACCAGAAGCTGACATCATTTTCTGGAAAGCTCTCACTGATAGCTTTCCAGAAAATGATTTCAAATTCTGATCTTATCGGAGCAGCAGCAGTATACTTAGTTTATTGCGGTTATGCTACAATTTATTTTGACTTGTACTGTATACACAATATATTTGTGGTTTTTCCAAATTCTCAGTGGAGAAAACTGGAACCAACCCTTACCAGATTCTCAAAAAACAAGTATTTTGCTGATAGTACCCATCTTCATGCAAACAGGAGAGGCATGGGTTTGCATTAGAATATAGCCTCTGGCAGCCACGTATTTCCATCCTCTCAAAGACCATTCCAGTCAAATTTTGGTTCACATCGGCTCAGTAGTTCCAGAGAAGAGGAAAATGTGATTCCCCATAGGGTTTCTATAGTAACTATAAGCCGCAATTGCAGCCATGTTTGCAACCCGATCAACATTAAATGAGGATCGTTGGTAGAGGGTGTCCCAGTCATCAACACCATGCAAAGTTTCAAAACATTTGGCCCTGTGGTTTCAGAGGAGAAGATATTTCAAAATCCACCAATTAGAATCAAAGAATGCCTCTGGCGGCCATGTTTTTAAACCCACGCGAAACAAATGAGGATGGTTTGTAGAGGACCTCTATAAGCCGCAAGCGCGGCCATGTTTGCAACCTGATCAACATTAAATGAGGATCGTTGGTAGAGGGTGTCCCAGTCATCAACCATGCAGAGTTTCAAAACATTTGGCCCTGAGGAGAAGATTTTTCCAAATCCACCAATCAGAATCAAAGAATGCCTCTGGCGATCATGTTTTAAAACCAACAGGAACAAAATGGGGATCGTTTGTAGAGGACCTCTCATGGACTATCCCTGCCAGGTTTGGTTCACGTTGGCTCCGTAGTTCCAGAGAAGAAGATGAAAATGTGTTTTCCCATAGGGTTTCTATAGTAACTATAAGCCGAAATTGCGGCCATGTTTGCAACCCGATCAACATGAAATGAGGATCGTCGGTAGAGGGTATCCCAGTCATCATTTATGTGAAGTTTCAAAACATTTCAACTTGCAGTTTCAGAGAAGATTTTTTAAAATCCACCAACCAGTATCAAAGAATGCCTCTGGCAGCCATGTTTTTCATCCGACGGGAACAAAATGGGGATCGATTGTAGAGGACCTCCCATACACCATTTTTTCAAGTTTGGTTCACACCGGCTCAGCGGTTACAGAGAAGGAGATGAAAATGTGAAAAGTTTACGGACGACGGACGACAGACGACGAGAGACGCAAAGTGATGAGAAAAGCTTACATGGTCTTTCAGGCCAGGTGAGTTAAAAAATCATTTCTGTTCAAAAAACATAGCTTGCAAAAAACAACGCGCTTGTTCCGATGAGGGTGAAAAGCGATGTCTTGAGGCAAAAATTGAAAAAATAATAGAAATGTGAATGGTCTTTTTGTGAATAGGGAAGGTTGTTTATGACTGTTAATTTAGTTTAACCCTTTGAACCATGTTGGCTTCTTCCGTGTTAGTTCAAAGGCAGCATTTGGAAGAGTTCATACTCATTATTTGGGGTAGACCAATTAATATTTTCAACGTACAGCACATTGCAGCCATCCTGCTTAATGAAATTATGACGTACCATGGTCCTGGATAGGACTGCTCTCAAGCTTCAACAAGGTCTTATTGAGGGCGAATGAAGGAAAAGTTGAAATAACAGTTGGTTTCGATATTCGTTGATTGGTTCGGTTCGGTTTTTCAGTTTTCCTATGAGATCGATATCGTTCGAGTTTTTTCGGTATATTGCCCATCTCTACCCACAGTCTGACTTGGAATTTAATCAATCTTGTTTGACAGAGCTCATGTATACACCTCTCAGCAGGTCATCTTCACGACGCCCTTGGATGCTGACTCCTTGGTGAGCAATGCTCATTGACCATAACTATTCGGGCATATCAAATCGTAACAGCCTTTCTCTTCAGCTTGAGGCATATTCCAACAATTTTTTTTTCTGCTGACCAGATATCTTTTCATATTAAATCTAAGTGTGTGAACTGTATTTTAAAATTTTCCCGCAATCGCTATTTATACGGCCTTGTTGAGGCTGGATCGCAGTTGAAGTGTTCATTTTCATGAAAGCCGTTACTGGTTTTCTTGGGCCAGGGCAATTGGTCTGAATTCCCACAAGACTACTTACAACCTATACATGTTTCAGTTGCTTAGAAATTCTTTCTGGTCAGGTCTTGGTTGCCTTAACAGGCAGCCAAGAGTCTCAAAACATGACTAGAAATCACTGCCCAGGTGATTTGTCTATTGTCAGCAGGATCTCCTATAATAGTATGTTGATGACATATCTTATGAGATCGCAAAAACCTAAAATAGGCCTTTAAAGGTTAAGGGTTTTTGGAGCAAGTTGCAAAATTACTGTAGATATGATTTGTGTTGGAAAAAGAATACCAATTTTGAACTCATTGGCAGTGGAATTTGTTAGGCCGTGGTAGAACAATACAAGAACAACTTATTCTGCATTTTTTCTGGTGTGAATTCCCCCTTTGTTCTATCGGCAAATCTCAGTGAAGCCAGATACCTAATACCGAACCGGTATCGTGGTATATTCCCCTAAAATTCCGATTCAGATACCGAAGTCAAAATTCCAATATCGCCTTTCTGTAATTGTGGGGAAATTTTATAGCTAGAATGTTTGATGTTGCGTCATCAGTGTGCAGGCGGTTGTATTGCGGTTGTAAATTTAAAATGACCTGAGCACGTGTCTAAACGTCTAGGTTTCATGAACCAAAAGAATGAAAATGGGATAGGTCTTACCTTTTTCCATGTAGTTTTCACCATAGAGTTTCTTTACATCTGGTGGAGCCCCATCATACACATTTTGCATGCTTTGTTTGAAAAATTCAATGGTGCACATGTTTGTTTTGAAAAACCCAGGTTCTATGATGTGTACCGACACTCCAAAATGATACATCTCTCTTCTGTAAAATATAAATGTTTCAGTCTTTCATGTTTGGTGAAAAATAAAAAAATCAATAGATGGCTTTTCGTGTTTTTGTGTGGATTCAGACGAAAATCTCATTCGCAGGGACGAGAAATATGTATGGCCACGTATGGCTTTCTCGTGACCTCTAATGAGAAGATTGGTGGCATCAACGCAAAACTAGGGTTTAATCTCGAGAACAGGAATTTTTTATTTCTAGTTTTTGAAAGACAGTCACGATACCGGGAATTTTCCGGTTATCGTTTCTGAATATCAGTCCTGTTACCCGGGAAATTCATAGGACAGAATCGGGAATCAAAGGTTGCGTTTCGCTCTAGGAAGAAGTATAAATTTTATAGTAAATTTCCTTTCTTATTATACCTACCGAAATTGTTCACTACAGGCTTGCACTACAGTGGAAAAACCCAACTCGGATAAAATACTCTCTATTTTAATCTTTCCCAAGATTTGGGAAAGAAAAGTGGTGTAAAAACACCACGAAAAAATAAGCCAAAACTGGGTCGAGCGCCATCGGCGCACACCCAGTAAGGGACGCTCTTCCATAGTACAAATCCACGACTTCCGTAAAACAGTGCGCAATGCGTCAATTCGTCATTCTTTTGATTCCGAACAACACTGGAGTTATGTGATCAGCGGGGAGGAAGGATTCTTACCCGAATAAGAAGACGGGAGGGCCTCCATGTAAACAATTTCGGTAGGTATAATCAGAAAGGAAATTTACTGTAAAATTTATACTTCTTATCAACCTACCTCAATTGTTTACTACAGGCTGAATAGACAAAAGGCTGGAGGGAATCACATAACAAACCCACACATAACTCAATAGCACTGGGACCGTGGACAGAGGAAGAGATCCCTAGGCCTATCAAACCATAGCATCACAAACATTAGAAAAGACAATGAAAGATGAGGCGTATGGTGAAGTGCGACGCACAGACAGAAAGGGCAGTAACAACACAAAGCTGGAACTGACCCTGAAAAAAGCTGAAAGGCTGAGATTATTATTTATTATTATTTATTTATTTATTGGTGTTTAAGGTCACATATTTATGCACAATGGCTAATCATGACCGTGACAGTTTTACGGGTGGAGGAAGCCGGAGTACCCGGAGAGAACCACCGAGCAACGGCGAGCAGCTGTCAGCTCCCCAACATACCAACTCCACACAAGCAGGGTTAGCATTGGTTGAAGACAGGTGCACCATCGACGTGCAGTACGCCTTAGTACACAACGCCACCGTGTCCCCACGTGGGCAATGGGGGTGAAGTGTCTTGCCCAAGGACACAACGCGGTTGCCGCAGATAGGATTCGAACCGAGGACCTCTCGGCTTGCAGCCTGCACCTCTACCTACTGAGCCACCGCGCCCCCAAAGGCTGAGATAGACAACAGCCTGAGCCGAAGAAAGAGGGCCCCAAGAACCAAGATCCTCTATCGGCTCCTGCAACTGTCGCAGATAAAAGGAGAATGTAGCATTTCTCCAGAAGGCTGCCAGAATAACATCCGTCATCCGACAACATGACAGAGTTATTAAAAGAGGAAGACAATGCACGCACCTCGTGGCAGAAAAAGACAATTGGTAATACAATCACCAGTAGCTAGACGAGCGGAAGCTGCACGAATAGGAAGACAAATCCATCAAGAAATGGATGCAGGAGAGATCTGGCATGCGAGAGAACGCATATTCATCCAGGATAAAGGCGTGAACGCCCCCACCCCCAAGCAGAACAGCGCCCAAGAAAGTGACCATCTTGGAGGAAACAGCAAAGTCCTAGGCCTTTTCAAGGAAAAGAGCTGAACAAGCTTGGAGAGGCAAGGATGAGTGGCGAAACAATGCGGTATCACATATGAAAAAAAAATGTTTCCGAAGCATGGACATGTACCCAATGCTGGAGACCCCCAGAAACAAACATATACCAGAAACTCCGCAAGCGGTGTGATCGAAGGAGTGACAGAAGCAACAGAGTGATCGCACACCATCGACAGAAGAACCTTCCACTTAGCCACAGAGGCTAAACCAGTGGAGTGAGTGCCTCCTTGAAGAAGAAAAGCAACTCCACTGCGTGTCTCGAAAAACCACTACGGAGGAGACAGGACCCGATAAAGGACATGTGCGAAGGAACAATGAAGTCGGGTCAACGTAAAACCTCCTCGGGTGACTTTGGCAAAGAAAGTCGCGAGGTAGAGGGAGACATGCCGGAACCGCCGCTAACAGAGAGCGGAGCAGATTGATCCACACCCACCGAGGCGACGGGTGTGATCGAAAGGATTCGACGACTGCAGGTTCATATCTGGGCGAGAACCTGAGGCGGAATCGGAACCGGTAGGAAGGCGTAGCCGACAAGACCATCCCAAAGGAGGGCCAGAGCATCCACGGCGAAAGCCAGAGCATCTGGACACGGGGACACAAAAGTGTCCACCGAATGGTTCCAAAGAGTTGCAAGAGATCGATGGAACCCGCCATGTGGAGCATCCAACTGGTGGAAATGACCCTGCCCCGACGGGACAGGAAGTCGGCTAGGACGTTCAGACGGGAATGTGACGAACAGCCACCCCGGCGTGGACATCCTGAGCGAGCAGTAGAAGATCCCGAGCCAATTCGTACATTGGAACAGAGTGCGTGCCGCCCTGGTTCCGAATGTAAGCAACCACCGTCGAATGGTCGGACAACAGAAGGACCTGGCGATTCGACAGGTGAGGGATCCACTGCCTGAAACTCAGAAGAGCAAGAAGCTCATTCTGGTTGATGTATAGAGCTGCATGATCCTGGTTCCACATCCCGTGAATGGAAAGCCCTAGAGGATCCAACGTCGCACCCCATCCGAGATCGCTGGCATCTGCCGTCAGAACGCGATCGGACGTGGGTAAGGCCAACGGAACACCCTGCGAAAGCCACTGGACATCCGCCC
Organism: Pictodentalium vernedei; assembly: GCA_031216915.1. Classification (NCBI taxonomy): domain Eukaryota; kingdom Metazoa; phylum Mollusca; class Scaphopoda; order Dentaliida; family Dentaliidae; genus Pictodentalium; species Pictodentalium vernedei. The sequence continues at coordinate 277,700,140 of CM062288.1, forward strand.
AGAGGAGAAGGTGAGGATAAAGATATTCTGGAAACTGAAGCACCAGATCCAGAAAATCTACATTCGGCCTCCAACGACTGAGCAGAAAGTGTTGGAGAGGTCAGATACGCAGCCGACCTAGAGGAATGAGATCCGTCACCGAACAGCAGAGACCGATTAGCTGGAGAATACTCCAAGCCGTCGCGGAAGTGGACTGGGGCAGAGTCAGAGCAAAAGCTGAGAGAATCACAGCCTTGGCCTGGGGAACCGCCACCAAATTGAAGTGTGTGCGGAAAGCCATCCCCAGATGATAAAACGACTGAGAAGGGACCAGGTCTGACTTCTCCTCGTTGACTCTGAAACCTAGCGACGTGAGCAAGCTCAACAGAGTGGCGACATCCGACTCCAGTAAGGCAGCAGTGGAATGCCCCTGGAGGATATCGTCCAGATATGCCGAAGTAGTTACCCTGGACTGTGTGCGATGGAAAGCTATCACATGCGACATCAGTCTGGTGAATGCCCAGGGAACCAGGTTGAGGCCGAAAGGCATGACCTTGAACTGGTAAACTCGCCCCAGAAAAACGAACCTGAGATACTTCCGTAACGCCCAATGAATCGGAACGTGAAAGTAAACGTCTCGCAGGTCGAAGCTGGAAGCGAAATCTCCCTGGTGAATTGAACGGAGGACCGACCTGAAAGTCTCCATGCTGAACTTGGGAGCAATGATAGACTGGTTCAGGAAACTCAGATCGATAACCGGCCAGAGTCGGCCGTCCTTCTTCGGCACCAAGAACAGGTGGGAATAGAAACCCACTGACCTAATGTTCTTGATGACCTCAATCGCCCCCGTTGTCAGGAGATTGTCTCTCTCCGTGGACAAAAGTTCCCGACGTAAAATGTCTGAAGGAACTGTGGTTGGAAGAGGCACCCTGGACAGAGTGGGGTGCCTTCGGAAGGATATTCGCAGCCCGGACCAAACAACATCTAACACCCAAGGATCGGATGTGATGGTGGCCCAACGGTCTGCGAATTCTGCTATCCTTCCTCCAACCTAGGATGAGTCGAGGTGAGGACCTTCATTTCGAACCCCGACGAGGCTCGCGAGAGGAGAAAACACCTCCTCTCCTGAATGAAGAATCCTGGGACTTCCCTCAAGACTGCCGATGCTTACCCTTACCCCTTGAGTAAGAAGTAGAAGCGGTGGCAGAAGGATCAGCCCCTTTGCTTCGCAGAGGACGCAGAGGGTACTTGTTAGGCTTGGAACGGCCCGTGCCTACCCTAGAAGGCTGATCAAGCTGAAGAAACAGCAGCTGATCTTTGGAATGACGTAGGACGTCATCCCGGACCGTCAACACAGAACCATGGAAAAGTTGCGGACCTGCCAAAGAAGCAGATCGAAGAGTAGCGCACTGCTCCTCTGGAAGGGATCGGCCTGTGTCCAGCACAGAGTCCCTTCGAACTAATTCCAGATTAGCCGTGTTACAGGCATGCGTGTGAGTAAGATGCATGTGCGCCTTGGACAGCACACGCAAAGGAGCCTGTACCTCGTCAAACTTATCTGGGGGCAGATAAGCAGCTAAAGCTGAGACGACGTGATCGGAGAAAGCATACCAAGCATCTCTCTCGATAAGCCCAATGTGGACTCCAGAGTCGTCATCGGAATGACGGCAGACTTGGACTTGGAAAGCCCGAGGGAATTGGAGTCCTGATCCAAAACCGTCAAAGTCTGGTAGACCGACGGATTGGCGGAATCGTAGGAACGATAACGCGCCGGAGGCAAAAAAGGTGTCAACCCTGGTGAAGAACGGAGCCTTCATGGCCTTGGAACTTAGCGTAGAGTCCAAGGCTGAAAATGCTTCAACCAACTGTACCGACTGGCACGGTCGAAGACGCCCAGAAGCGGGTTGCTCCATAGGCTGTTGGCGCGCGACCGATGATCGCGGCCTGGCTGACACTGTCGACTGGTTAGATGGTTTGAGATCCGGAAGGAACCCAAACACGAAATCAAGAGCTGCCCCCAAGTCCGAAGACTGCGGGCTCTCGACATCAAGCATGTCTGCCCCGTCTCCTGAGTCGGAAGACACATAGCCCATCGTGGGCAAACCAGCCGACGCCTCCCATGGTGTCGGAACACCAGGGGGATCAGAAAGCGGCCGGTTTCCAATCTCGGGAGGCGGCGCCATAGGGGGCGCCTGGAAACCACTCGCTGCCTCACTGGAAGCAACATGAAGGCTCTTTTGACAGAACCTGAGTGAGTAAGGAGAGGGCCTCCCTAAGCTCACTGCCCGTACTGGCCGGTTCGACAGGGGAACGAACCGGCAAAGTGGCTTCACCTCTGACCCTCTTAACCAGAGAAGGGTCACGATCCTCCAAAACACCCAACATGGGACGACGGGCGGCAGCCGAAACGTCTGAAGGAAGACGTGTATAGGGGTGTGACACACCCCGAGGATCAACATAGCGGGAACTCATGAGAGTCACCGCGGACCTCTGCAGGGCAGAAGGTCCAGGCTGCACAAAAGACGATGGTCCCCCAAAACTGGTCGTGTGGCCAGAATGAGTGGACGGAAACGCCACGGAGTTCATAGTGTCTCACTAAGAACATCCGAATCCAATGACAACTGTGGTGCTCGACGTCGCAGAGACCACAGTAGAGGGTCCGGCCGGCAGCCACTTCCAACTTCGCCGAGTTGAAGTCAGGGAAGGCTGAGGCCGATACCCCCACGTCTACACAACCAGACGCCGCAGCAGACCACTGCAGGTATAAAACTACTGTGCTCAATGGCTGAGAGGACACAGTAGGGAGTTCAGTCGGCAGCCCCATCCGACTTCGCCGAGTGGAAGTCGGGGAAGGCTGAGGCCGATACCCCACAACCACACTACAGACATCCCTGCAGACCCTGGCAGGGATAAGCCGAGGCCGGCTAAAAACGGTGCCCAATGACGTTGTAGACGGAACAGCGGTAGCAGCAGATACGACGGGAGCTGTTGGAACTGGCGGAAAAGCGGAGAGAGCCACCAAGCTCGGCCTCCAAAGGAATAGTCACAACCCTAGTGACAGCCTCAGATGTTGAGTGGAGAGGGCGCATAGTCCCGGAACCAGGAATCTCTTCACCAGAAATCCAACAGCTCCCGCAGTATCCACCACGGTAAAAAACTGCACATTCCCCACGGAAGGGGAATAACTCTCACCAGACATGGTCGAGTCGGGAAGCCCCGAAACGACAGCGTTCCCCACCCCCCGCTGGTGCGGGAGGAGCAGCACATCCCCCACGGAGGGGCAGCAATTCTCACCAGACGTGGTCGAATCGGGCGACCCCGAAACGATAGCGTCCCCACCCCTCGCGGGAGCGGGAGGAGCTGCACATCCCCCACGGAGGGGGTAAAATCACACCAGACGTGGTCGAGTCGGGAGGCCCCCGAAACGACAGCGTTCCGCACCATCCGCGGGTGCTGAAGAAACGGCCACGAGAACGCACCAAGGCGAGGGCAAAAGGAATTGCCCTAAAGGAACCGAACTGGAAATAACAGAGGTGAGAGCAGTAGAAGAAAAAGGTGAACTCAACAGAAACAGAAAGTAGAAGAACACCCTCAACTACGGGAGAAGGTGGCAGAAAAAAAAACGGTGGGTACATGACAGAACCCAGACGGTCGACAGGGACCGAAAATACTGAAATTCAGCCCTCAACAGAGTGAAGAAATCCTGTCCAGACAGTCCCAGATTGACACCTAACTCCAAAAATTAATTCATCAACCGAAAAATTAATTGTCGAATCGCGTGATGTCGAAAACAAAACATTCGCGAAAACGGAATAGTAAATAATAAACAATGAGAATGTGGTTGAAAATATAAACGAGAATATATAAAACACAGTCCTGTTATTATACGATCTTCAGATCCATAAACCAGTCACAGGAAAACCATTATCCACGAGTTAAAATATCACTGTTACTGCAGCAAAGATGGCACACATCCACCACGTGTGCGGATAATCAAAAGAATGACGAATTGACGCATTGCGCACTGTTTTACGGAAGTCGTGGATTTGTACTATGGAAGAGCGTCCCATACTGGGTGTGCGCCGATGGCGCTCGACCCAGTTTTGGCTTATTTTTTCGTGGTATTTTTACACCACTTTTCTTTCCCAAATCTTGGGAAAGATTAAAATAGAGAGTATTTTATCCGAGTTAGGTTCTTCCACTGTAGTGCAAGCCTGTAGTAAACAACTGAGATAGGTTGATAAGAAATTGATATTCGCCGTAACCTCATAAACTATAATACGCAATCATTGATACCATAGTCTATGAATTCCCGGATAGGATAACTAACTTTCAGGACCTGGAGCCACAGAGCTGTGAAATTCGCGTTCCCGATATTAAACCTTACGCAAAACACAAGATTTACTTTTCGTTTCGACAAAGGACATTAATTTTACAACAACAGGTAGGGGCGTGGTGGCTCGTTGTTTACATGCAGTATTAGACTTGAACCTAAATGGCGAGGGTTCGATCTTAACGGCCACCGAACCATCTGCGATGTGCCCTTGGTCAAGACACTTATAGCGTACAGCACGTCGATGGTGCACTTTGTCTTCAGCCGTTGCAAACTCTGGTTGTGTCAGATTAGTAAGTTGGAGAATCTGACAGTTGCTCGCCCCTGCTCGGTAGTTCTCACTGGGTACTCCGATTTCCTCTATCCGCAAAACACTCCGACGCGCTGTGACCTGGTTGTTTAAAGTGTCGTTAAGCCTAAACCTAGATAGACAAACAAATAACAACAGGTCACTTCCAAGCACTTCTATTAAATCCATCTGAGCTATTGCATCCGAATAATATTAGAAACATGGTTTTGGTTTTACATATACAGTTTATTAGTCTCGGCAGCTGAACAAAATTGTTCCTTAACCCTTTCACCACGCCTGTGCGCCCCGGAAGGTATTTCAATCAATATTGTCAACGGCGGAATGGACGAAACTATCCTGGTTTGTTGGGAGGTTCGGTAATAATTTAAATAAAGCTCTGTCGAGCTGTTGGATTAAATTATTACCGAGCTCTGCTTCAGATTTTTTTCTCTTTATATCGTCTGCTCGTCCACTATCAATTTTCTTTTTCTTCACGCAAAAATTTATGCACATCGGATTGGAGGTTTATTAAAAGTTTATAACTTAATCTGTCGGGCTGTTGGATTCAATTATTACCTAACCTCGTTTCATATTTGTTTGCTCTCTATATCGTCTGCTCGTCCACAACCAATTTTTTCTTCAAGCAAATATTTGTGCACACATGGTTGAAAGGGTTAAATTTCCGCGTTGTTGTGTTGATTCCGTCAAATTAAAATGTCTTTTGGTCAATGTGTAACCCTTTACAAGTGTGATCCTAGTCTAAAAATGGAGGACTGCAACCACTAAAGAGTAACTATTAAATGCATAGCTAATTACTGAATTGATAAGGCGTGATTTTAACAATCCCTAGAGATGAGCAATATACCGAAAAATCGAACCGATACCCACATCATGGGGATGCCGAAAAACCGAACCGAACCAATCGTCGAATATCGAAATATCTGTATTTTCAAATTTTTCCGCCATATGCTAAACATAAGGCCTTGTTGAGGCTTGACAGCTTGTTCTTTTTCATGAAAAACATGACTGATTTTCTTTTCAGTTTTGTTAACCCCTAAAGGCTACAACCTGTATAATCATATTCATTTGTTTAGCAGAGATTCCTAGTCATATCTTGGCTAATGTTAGATATCTTTGTCCAGGTGAGTTGTCTCCAAATACATCAGGACCTCCAACTGATGGCATGTTAAGGGCACATGCTATGAGATCACAAAAGTCTGAATAGGCCTTTAACCCTTTACCTAACATGGAAAGCAGACGACACTTGCAAATAAAATTCTTGAATAACTAATTGTTTTCATTTTTTGTCTCAAAAACATAGGTTATGACCCTCGTTTGAACGAGCTCGACGAGCTCGTTCCAACGAGGGGTCATAACCTTTGTTTTTGAGACAAAAAATGGAAAAAAAGAATGGAAATTAATTGGCGATTTTTGAGAATAGCGCTGGCCGGTTTTGGCCGTTACGTTGGGTGAAGGGTTAAATAGTCAAAGTAAAAATTTTTGCCGATTTGAAACCGAGTTGTTTGTTTGAAACTAGCCGTACATGTACTGTAGATATGATTTGTGTTGGCAAAAGAATGCCAATGTTTGCCGAACCGATACCGCGATATTTTTAAGTTCATCAAAAGAATAATAGTGTTACAGGATTATACGAATTTGGAATTAAGGCCATATGAAAATGAGTTGCCTTATTTTTTTTTCCAGTCGACCCGTTTTCTGATTTTTTTTTTTTTTTTTTTTTTTTTTTTTGAGCAAGGGGAAGATAAAATAATATTGACTTATCTACACGTTTTAGTCAGGGCCTCAAATTCATGAGAGTGTGAGAATCGATTCTCGTAAATAATTATCACAAGGAGGACAATGAGACTTAATTTTGATTCTCGCAAGAATGTCCATTTGATTTTTGTTATGGATTCTGAAAGTGTCCTTAAAGTCCTGTAGAAGAATTCTTCGTATTTTGTGGTCCCAAATCATAAAGTAACACTTTGACTGACCAGTTGTGAGTAGTGATGTCTTGGTTGCTTGTAAAGGGACCTTCAGTAGATACCACGGCCAAGGTACTCTAACTTCCATCACCAAGACCACCAAAAGCCAGTAATCTCGTGTTCTGCGTGTACATGTAAGACGACAAGATATTCACCAAAGGAATTAGGTCCTTAATACCTCGGCCCAGGAATATGATACGTCATAACGTCATTAAATAGGATGACGGTTCAGTAAATGTGTGGGGTAGACCAATCAATATTTTCAACGTGCAGCCCCGAGGCTGCACGTTGAAAATATTGAATGGTCAACCCCAAATAATAAATATGGACTCTTCTAATTGCTGCCTTTGAACTGGCATGGAAGTTACCACTAGAGTTCAAAGGGTAAAGGGTTAAGCTACTGTAATTATATGAATACGAGGTTTGATTTTCACTTTGGAAAATATACTGGTTGTACTCGCAAGGGTATAACAGTATTCTCAAATTCTTACCTGTTTATGAACTGGGACTTGATTCTCGAAGCAGGAGTTCGCGGGAATCAAAACTGATTCTCGCCAATCGCGACATATTTCAAGTCCTGTTACGTAAAAGGCCGAAAATGAGCAACCAAGAGTTAGGTGGTTTATTTCAAGAAAGAAATTCTTCCACTCAATCGATGATGTGTTGTGTTATTTATTTCTGCTGTTTTAACGACACATTCATTAGCCAGGGTCACCTGGTGTCCGACAGTTTTATGGCTGGAGGAAGCCGGAGTATCCGGAGAGAATCACCCACGGAGCAAAGGCGAGTTCAGACTCCCCAACGTACTAACTCCACACAAGCAGAGTAAGTATTGCTTGAAGACAAGTGCACCATCGACGTGCAGTACGCCTTAGTAACCAGCGCCAACGCGCCCCATTTGTACAGTCGGGATTAAGTGCCTTGCCCAAGGGCACAACGCAGTTACAGTTGGTGGGGATCGAACCATGCACCATTCAATTTTACGTCCAATGTCGTAACGACTAAGCCACCGTGTTGTGTACTGTTGGAGCCCGTACCAACTGTGTTTTTACATGACGGGACTCCATCTCCAAGTCCAAGAACACTAAGATTATTCTTCATTATTAAGTAGGTCATGGTTCCAGAAGATCTAACAAATGACCTCCAGGGACAATTCGAGTACATACGTTCCTGATGTTTGTCTATTGCCCAGTATTGTATGAGGATGGGAAATCGGTCGCCCTAATTTTCTTTTTAGGCGGACGATGAGCCTTGTTTTTAAATTCGGTGTTTAACTTTAAAATATATGATATCTGAGCTTTGAGTTCTTGCGTTCTAAATCGTCTTTTGAGTGCAACAAGGCGCTTTAGCAGTGCAGACGGCGCCTTGTTGCACTCAAGGCACGAAATGTTGACTCCATCTTGTAAATCCCATGAAATGTGGTACAAAACCACTAAATGTCATTTTTAGAAACGGTTACAGTCACAGATAAAATGTCACAAAAACTACTGCACTAACTGCAGTCTGTGCTGAGTGGATTGTAACTAAATCATCCATGGAGTGGAGTTGAAACCCAAAGTATCACGTTCAAATTCTGTACATATGGACAAAAAACGCAAGCAATGTTTCATCCAATGGACCTCCGGGTGTAACTGGAACTTCGTTTGTGATTGTTATGCTTTGCAGCAAATTTGCTATCATTGTTTGTGTGAAATCGCCACTCTACGGATGATTTAGTGATGAGACACTCTCCAAGCACTTTAATATGGAGCATGAAATTTCCAACTGTGAGGGGGGGGGGGGGTTAAGCTCTAAAATGTCTGATTATTGAAAATTTTGGCCCGGACCCCCGCCAGAACGCCCCGCCCCTTTCATTACGAAAAATGATATCCGACCCGGCACTAAATCTGAAGTCAAAACAAAATCTCTTACAGGCTAGTCCCTCTCGCTAAACAGGACCCAGAACTATAAAACTTTTATAATTGTGTTTTACACTTATGTCTTTAAATGGGTTGAAATGAACCACCAGCATTTTCATAGATGTGGCCAGTTGGCAAATTGCCATATCCTTTAAAATGCTGATGGTTCATTTTAGTCAGTTATGTCAATAAATAGAAAATACAATTCTAGAAAATACAATTGAAAACGTTTTATAGTATTGGTCACTGATCGATAAAAATTTTGTTACTTACCTAAGACAATCCGAGAGCGCCTCAATTCCGAACTTGGAAATACTGTAAGCACATCCTCGTGGTAAACTAATCCTTCCTGATCCGCTTGACGTATTGATCACACGGCCACGTTCTATTTGTACAAGAGGTAAGAACTCGCGAGTAACTTCAATCGTTCCATATAAATTAACTGCCATGCAATGTTCGTAATGTTTTCGAATCAGCATTTGTATCGGGCCGACAGGGGGGCCAACCCCCGCATTATTAATGACTGCCCATAAACCTGTAATAAATGAGACACAAACATGTGTTGACCTACGTACACGGTATGAACTTCTCGGCAGGCCTTAGTGTGACTGCTTTGTTCATAATTTTACACCTTGTTTGGGAAATGTGTTAGGTATACATAAAAGATGCCGGAGTGTGCAGTTTCGTACTCTTGTGTCCGACACAGTTATATTAAAGTCCAAAAAATTATATGTAGTTCTTGTGGTTACTGTGGCTATACTTCTCAAAACCTGGGCCAAGATGAGGTTTGAGGGCCTTTGGTGGGAAAACGCGAAAATGTACCGTGTTCCATTAATGCAGAAAGGTTCATGTCACAATATCCTAAAGTGGTCCATCCTTTTTAAATGGAATAGGTCCCTAGCTACCATACATGGACCTTTCTAAATGGGATAATATATTTTTCATCTTTTATTTGTTCATGTTATCAAAAGCTTAGTAAATCTTACAATTATCAGGTGCGCCGGCCAAGTTTGAGGACCGGGTTATTGTGTTTGAACTAACAAATCATTCCTTGAAAGAAAGGCATGTTATTTCCACAAGCCGCTACAAAGTTGGCATACCGAGCATGGAGACGTTGCTAAGGTGTCTTGGGCGGAGTTGTCCACTTTTATATTTCTGATGGCATCCCCACGCCGCGTGGGGAATTTCATACGCATCCCCTCCCCCAAATGAGTCAAAAGTTTTCAACTACAAGTTTTAAGTTTAAGATACAGAGTTCCATTTCTACCTTATTCTCGAAGCTAAAATGCACCCAAAATCCGTTCTAGGAGCTTTCAAAATTCAATGGGGGACTTTGGGAGGAGGTGCTCTCTCCCGATGAGAGGGGGTACCTCTTCTCAAAGACTCAAACACCCCCATCTCGGGCCTTCGGGCTTCGAGACTTGCATGCTTCGGCATGTCATGGCGGGGCTGCTAGTGCGAGTAAATGCCCTTTTCCCGGAGGACTTCCTCCCACCCCCTGCCCTGAAGTGCTAACGGCGCCACTGATGACCATACCTACTGCACACGGATTCGATTCAGTTAAGGGGGTTACAGAGAAAGTATTTCTCTACGTTATCTAGTATTTTAGAACGTTACAATTAAATTTACGCGCGTGCCTGTCCCTATGCACACGCGTCAATTTTCATAAACCTGAACCGACTTCGCCGTGACATGGCACCAGGGGCGGCGGAACCTCCAAAAAAGTGTGTGGGGGGGGGGGGGGCACAATTTTTTTTTTCTGGGTAACTGCAGGGGTGTACACATGCGCACGTTTTACCATAGTCCAAACTTGGACCCAAAGTCCATAATGTAATTTTTTGGTTTGGTACGTCCAAAGGACGTACCACACCAAAAAATTACATTACGGACTTTGGGTCCAAGTTTGGACTAGTTTTTCATGTACTTTTACTATACATGTAGTCTGTGCTTATTGTGGTTAGTTGCGAACTTGCGATGTGCAATATCTTAACATATAAAATGGACAGTGACACCGATAGTATTATGTTGCTAATTTTGATAGAACTATATTACTATCTCCCACGGTCAATATGGCCGTGTACGGGGCTGTGTACGTTATGTCAGAATATGTCCTGTTAGGGTGCCCATAATTGGTGAAAAAAAAGTGTGGGGGTGGGGCACGTGCCCCCCTGTGCGCGCCCCCCCCCCCCCCCCCCACCACGGGCTCCGCAGTCCCTGCATGGAACGAATCATCATCGAAGCTACAGAATGAATGTAAAAACAATAACATGATTTTCAAGGGCATTATGGTTCATGAGCGGCCCAACAGAAATGATTAATAGTCCGAGGCCTTATAAGCGGCCCGAGACGAAGTCGATGGTCGCTAATTAGACAGAGGGCTATTAATCATTTCTGTTGGGACGCAAATACAACCGTAATGGCCGTGAAAGTCATACTATTTAATCATTACCACTAATAAGGAAGGACATTCAAGTGACCTCAAAATGACTGCAAGTCAATAGTTTAATCAAATCTGAGAATTCAGCATCCTTGAATCAAGAAATATACTGACATTTTAATGTGAATAGGAAATGAACAATTGAATTAAGAGTTTGAACTTTGAATATTCATGTGATGTCGGCACTTACTTTTTCAAATTTTTTAACCCTTTGCCCAACATGAAAAGCAGACGACACTTACAAACAAAATTCTTGAATAACTAATATTTTTCATTTTTGTCTCAAAAACATAGGATATGACCCCTCATTTGAACGAGCTCAACTAGCACGTTCCAAAGAGGGGTCATTATCTATGTTTTTGAGACAAAAAAATGAAAAAATAATGAAAATTTAGTGGCGACTTATGTGAATAGCGCTGCTTGGTTTTGGCCGTTACGTTGGGTAAAGGGTTAAAAAACCAAGTACGAAATAACTGGAGCAAAATCATGATATCATTATTTGGCTCCTCGTCTTGTCTTCTCGTATAGAGATGTTCAAACCGTTTTAAATGGTGAAGTCACCAAGATAACTGCTATGATGTTTGTTTTTCTCGCGCGACCGAACTTATAAAGCGGAAACAAAAGATTTGGAACGGGATGAAATTCGGTCACGTGACGTGTCGGGCCGCCGGACGCTAATGGAAAGGAGATATCGTTAGCGGCCCAACACGTAGTCTTGAGAATTGATCGCGTTTTAATGCCCAAGTCATAAGCGATAATGGCCTAAGAAACGCCCGCTAAGGTAATAATATAACAATAACATGTTCTTTTGAGGGCGTTGTGGTTCATTAACGGCCCAAGACAAATGATTAACAGCCCGCGGGCCACTTAAAGGCCCGAGACGAAGTCGAGGGCCGTTAATGGTCCCGAGGGTTGTTAATCATTTTTTCGAGGGCCGTTAGTGTACCATGACGCCCGAAAGGGAATATGTTATTACTATTATTACCACTTACCAAAGAACGCCATTTCAAGCCACTTCATACATTTTTGATTTAGAAATAGAAGAACGCCATTTCAAGCCACTGAGACATTTTTGATTTAGAAATAGAAGAATCGGATTGTCGTCTGTTTATTCACAAACAAAGGTCAAAGTTCAAAGTTGAGTACAATTTATTTGGATGACTCGAAAATAGGATTGCTGGAATTTGGCTGAAGCGCTTTAACTACAAACTCACGCCGTTATTTACAAAATGAGATTATTTATCTTATCAATACTCACCACCACTTTTAAATCCTAAATGAAGTTAATAATCCGAAATAAATCATTGTTTAATCCGTTTTGTTGGAATAAATGGACAACAACATTTCGAGCACAGTAGTGTCATTTTTCCGGAACATAAATTATCCACAATTCTGGGCTAGCGGGCCGTTTTCATTATTAACGCTATTTTTGCGGGCTGTTATTGAGTCTTATCGGCCATCTCAGATTATTTTAATAACCCAAGGAGCGCCCTATAAAGTGGTAATAATGTAAATTAATGTAAAAAGAGACAGCTTACCTCTCCCTTTTGGAAGTTTTGAGCGTACGAATACTCCTCCATCCTTGACACTTTGCTCGTTAGAAACATCCAAGTGAAATGATATAATGTTACCGCCCTTGGGTGAGTACGAGTCAAAGTACGCTAACGTTGTTTTTACGTAGCAGCCTGCGAACACCTGAAAACCCATCTGACTAAATCGGATTGCAGCATCATGTCCGAATCCGGTGTCACATCCAGTTATAAGAATACTCTTGTCTTTTATGTTTCCAATCTTTATCTTTCCAATCAACCAGTGTATTATGCTGAATATAATATATACTGCTAAACAGTAGACTATAAATGTTAGTAAATCCATATTCGAAAGGCTTTTGTTGAAACTCCTGGAAAGAAAAAAATAGAAGAACACTATTGGCCAAGTGTTTGCTCATCAGTTAGCGAATTGGACTTCATATCGACAGGATCCACGGTTAAATCCCGACCCGCGTCACCTTCGTTATGACCTTGGACGAGAGACCTCAACTCGACTGCCCACGCGGAAGCGCGGCGGCATTATGCACTAAGGCGAACAGCGCGTCGAATGTATAGTTGCCTACAACTAATGCAAGCCGGGAGCGCGGTGGCTCAGTGGTTACGGAATTGGACTTTAACCCGAAAGATTTACGGTTCGATCCCCGTCAGGTGTAACTGCGTTGTGTCAATGGACAATGCACCCAATCCCGATTGCCCATTCGTGGGCACGGTGGCGTTGTATACTAAGGCGTACTGCACGTCGATGGTGCACTTGTCTTCAACCAATGCTAACCCTGCTTGTGTGGAGTTAGCACGTTGGGGAATCTGGCAGTTGCTCGCCGTTGCTCGGTGGTTCGCTCCGGGTACCCCGGCTTCCTCCACCCGTACAACCGCCCGACACCAGGTGACCCTAGCTGTTGAAAGTGTCATTAAATCCCAAAAGAATAAATAACTAATGCAAATCATGTTTTTGCCGAGATAGTAAGTTGTTGATTCCGACAATTACACGGTGCTTCTCATCGAGTACTCTGGCTCCCCCCCCCCCCCCCCCCCCACCCGGAAGACTGCCCGACACGACATGACCCTAGCTATTCAAAGTGTTGCTACACCCCAATACACAACAAAACAAACAAACTGACCACATACTGTCCTAAAGATGGACTGACGTCCAAGACATGCCCACAATTGTCAGAGTGGGGTTCACTTATTTGTCTGATGCTAGAGGCTGGTAGCAGAGCGGATTGAGCCAAAACAAGTTGTCTGGAGACGTACCAATGGGGACCCGGACCCGGACAAAATTTTGATGTTTCGAACCAAAAGAACGCTTCTTCCTAGCATCTGAGGGATCAATGACAATCCATACAGAGCGCATTTGTTGTATCACCTTTGTCGCTCATTTCGCAAAAATGGTTGCACGAAATGAGGCCCGAGGTCATCAGGATGACCATAATTCGGCCCAATGGGAGAAAATTTTGCTTTTTCGAACCGAAAGAACGCTGTGTCTTACCATCTGACCGGTCATTGGCAGACTAGACTGCTGGTATGTCGAAATGTCCTCTATGTGAACTGCCGTTGTCAGTCCACATAGAGGGGATTTCGATCAACCGACAATCTATGCAATCAGATCCCTTTCGCCTTTTGTCCATTTTCACGAAATTTCATGCGCCAACAGGTGTTAGCCTGCGTAGATTTTTTGGGATGCTCCCAATGGAGATCGTCGGGAAATTCCCCGGTGGACCCTATGGCCAGCCCGCCTCTGCGTGGGAGTGACCAAACTTTACTTTAATCAAGGCGTGACTACTATGGACGTTCGTGAGATACACAAGCAGCGTTCAGAATTTGTTATGTAATAATTGTTTTCCACATGTGGCACAAACCGTTGCTGGTCGTACCCTTTAATGGCTTCATCGACGTGTTTTGAGTTTTAACCCTTTACCTAACATGAAAAGCAGACGACACTTGCAAAAAAAATTCTTGAATAACTTATTTTTTTCATTTTTTGTCTCAAAAACATAGGTTATGACCCCTCATTGGAACGAGCTCGACGAGCTCGTTCCAATGAGGGGTCATAACCTATGTTTTTGAGACAAAAAATGAAAAAAATAATGAAAATTAATTAGCGATTTTTAGAATAGCGCTGGCCGGTTTTGGTCGTTACGTTGGGTAAAGGGTTAAACACGTTTTTGTCTTTAGTCTGATGGTGAAACATGCGATAGTCCGAACTCTGGCTAACCCCAAGGAAAATTACCGGGATGCAGCCGGCACTACTTATTTGATAACCACTGTTTTATACAGGTGGTATCAGTGACGGCGCTAGGGGTGGCATAAGGGGACTTTGCCCCATAAACATAGAGTTTGAAACTCCTTTGCCCACCTCCTTTCCAACACACCCATTCACACACGCGCTCTTCACATATCTTGAGTTTAACAAACTCTAATCAAGTGCTTGGTTTGAACTGTCGTATATACAGCATTACAATCATAGGCGCCACTGGTAAAGGAGCTGTCACTCCCACCGAAGGGCACGCCATTCCAAATACTAGAGGAAGACTTAACAACTAGTGAATATAAAGCCGGAGCATCACCAGTTGTCCAGAATGCAGTGCTACAGATTTAAAAGTTGAGAACAAATTTTTATTGTGAAAATGGATATTCCTCCAGACCTCTAAGCCAACTTTGATCCCTGTTGTGCGTCATACCAAATAGATCCTCATATGAAAACTGCTTGAGCGTACTCTTCTATTGGGTGACTCTAGTACTGAAATGGTTAACCGGATAATCGGTTTGAAACCAGTTAGCTACCTAACCCATTAGAAAAACCTTCAACCGGTTATCCGAAATATCGATAGTGATCGTCATTCCACGTTTGAAACGCAGTAAATCTGCCGCTTCTCCTTTGTGAAAGATCACACATCGAAGCCGCGTTGTATATTGAAAAATAATCGACTTTGGCGTTCAAGACTTCGTTAATGATCGGCAATTTCCGTGAGTAATGAATAATCGGAGAAACTATTTCGTATTGTGTTTTCAAACGAACGTTTTCGAGTACTCGGCAACGTTCGTTTGTATAGACACTACGGAATAGTTTGAGAATACTACTTTCCAATTCCCACAGTTCTGATTCCATATTCGGTGAAATAATAGCCCCGGATAACCGGATATTATCCGGTTATAGCTCTCGGTTAGTCGGTTACGAAAATGAGTCAACGGTTTCAGCCCTAGTGAGTACAGTAGGACTTGATCATAGGACAGATGATGATGATCATGGATGGTCAGCAGTGGTGTTCTTAGACCTCTGAAGGTGTGAGTGGGCAAGATAGTAGAAACCAGATGCCGATCAGATGTTAGGGGCCATAACTATCTTCGAATAGATATCCCCTAACAGATATCATTCTTACGGTATCCCACTAGGAGAATCACTTTAAAAAAAACGTATTTGGATATTGAATCCCTTTTTACAAGATGAGCATAAGAGTCGTATGTGGAGTCACTCGTTCGAGTAATTACTCGATGGCTTATTTGCTCGATAAGATGCGAGTCACTCGAGTAAGGCCTGTTCAATTCACAAGTTGATAGCTTATTTTCTGGATTAGATTCGAGTCGTTACAGCATGTAGACTGTATACGAGTGTTAGTGGAAGTGGAATCCTGGTATGATAGTGGTATGAACTAGGGCTGTCACGATCAATCGATTAATCGATTGTTGATCGGTCACGGCGAAATCGATTAGTATTTTTCGTTGTCGAATAATCGGTAAATTGTATCCCGTTTTAGATGTTTAATAATTAAAAGAAAAATTGATGAAAAAACTATTGTTTCTAAAGGTATTGAGTTAAGAACATCGATGTTAAACCCCAAGAAGCCGTTGGAAGCATTTGTCTTCCAGGTACATGTACATTCATCAAAGCTTTGATGTTCTGAATCTTTGAACCATCAGTGTAATAATCAAGACCGGTCGGCAGTTGCGAAGATCGCAACTGCCGACCGGTCTTGATTATTACACTGACGGTTTAAAAGTTCAGAACATCAAAGCTTTGAATGTACCTACAAGTTGATCGTCTTCGTTGTTTACTTGAGGTAGGTCAGCTGACTTAAACTTCATTTTTATCGACTTCAAAGAGAGGGAGAGGGGGTGGGGGTCATCTAGGTACGATTAATCGATTATTATCGATTATTTGCGACGATTAATCGATTCCTAAATTGACAAATCGTGACAGCCCTAGTATGAACTAGGACCATTAACCGTTATAGTGTTATGATATGTAATGAGAGTCATGATGCCACAATTAAATAGTAATGGTACAAGGCTGCGAAGATGGTAGAACACTATAGTAATGGTGAATACAATAGAGGTCAATCAAAGGTTAGACAGCTGAAGTTGTGGCACAAGCCCATGATAAGACTACCACGAGCTGTATAGGAGGTTTCCCCGTGGGAACCCTGGGAAGTGAAGCAGTGCCTGTTCACTGCGGTAAACAGGCTCTGTTTTACTGATAAAATAGGACCCAGTCACCACTGCTTGGGAGGTGCAAACCCTCTCTAAAATGGGCAAGATGGCTTATTAACACTCACCCCTGGTCTTGAGTTGATACTCGTGTTGTGGTCATGATTAGCCATTGTGCAAAAACATATGACCTTAAACACCAATAAACAATAAATAAATAAATAGCTGTAATGCTGTCTAGGAGCTCAAAATCCCACTTATGCAATCCCACTTATGCAATCCCTTTACAGAATCCCACTAGGAGAATCTCTTTTGGGGAAACGTCTGTGGTTATGGAATCCCTTTTTTCCAAGATGAGCATAAGAGTCGTACGAGCGGTCACTCGTTCGAGTAATTACTCGATATGATTCGAGTCGTTAGACCAATGCCTGTACCAGTCGCTACTCGATAGTTTGTTTGATGGGTAAGATTAGAGGCATTCGAGCAATACATTTTCCTGCTCGATTGTCTTTCGAGTTTAAGAATCATACAGGGCCTCGTTATACACAAGGGGGATAACTCTGAATGGGTCTAAACTGGGACTTTCAAATAACTCAAATATGCAAGAAAGTCAACACCCGCTTTCTTTCCTTCGCAAGCTCAAATTCATTTTGAATAGGAAAACCTTGGAACAAACTTATCTTACTTTTATTCAACCACTCCTAGATTTCGACAGCGTAGTATGAGACTGTGCACCCGAATATTTTACTGAAACTCTTGACAGACTGCAGCTCGACGCTGCACGTATTATCACTGGCTTAACGCTCTCTGTATCTGCAGATCAACTTTTGGCTGATTTCGGATGGCCCTCCCTGTCGTGAAAAAGCACAAATATTGTGCTCTTTTCAAAATTATCAACAACGAAACTCCAATATACCCCATCACATTGTTACCCCACAGAACGCATGATATCTTGTATAATCTTCGCAACCCCAACAGATTCACGTATTATCAGGCAAGAACGGAGCGTTCAAAAAATCCTTTTTCCCGTCCACCACAAAACGCTTGAACAACTTATCTGATGCACTCACTGGATCTGCAACATTAACGGAGATCAAACAAGGCTATGCCCAACTGAACTGCATCCCAAAACCACATCAATAGTAGGAGATGTGGAGATCGCGCCTATTTGGGGGGACCCCGGAAGTGACGTCATACCACATGACCCGTTGACGGCATGTCATGTTCTTATGACGTCATGACCATAGAGATGTGTGGTGTTAGTGAGCATGCGCAGCGCGTGTTGCTAGGGTTATACATGTTTCCATCAGCCCTTTTGTATATTGGTGGCCGCCATCTTGGTTTCTATGATAGCATGTGGTTGCTATGTTACCGTTTTGTAGAATTACCACAAACAACCCGACAATCTCTCCAAATCACAAAAATCCACCCCAAACTACCGACATTGACTTTATTTACTACGGATTATTCACAGAATCCTTTTTAGGACCGCCATACCATGGATTTTAATAGTAGCACGTAGTGTTATAGTACCAAGGGGGCCCTTTGGATTATAGCCAGCTGATAGACAACCTCCATGAAAACCTATATCATTCCTAAAGCCAAGAATCTATCGAATAGTTACTGATAAACCATTGCTCGTGGTGAAGTGGTGTTAACCGCGCGTCAAAGGCTCACGGTTAACACCACTTCACCACTCGTGGTGAACATTCGGTACACCAAGCTACTATGGGTATATTCTATATGAAAACCCAAGCGTTCATTCTAGCTAGTAACCGCTTCAATTGAGTTGATACATTCTCGGTTTAGCCTCTCTCCTGTACAAGAAGAAACGTCTTATATACGTCATGTTGCCCTTATCTTAGAACTAGCCATCAAGGGCTTTCGCAGAGAAAGTCAACACCTTCACTGTCTAGCCCTATGTATTTTCTGATTCCAGACCATATTACTTGGCTTCCTGTTCCAACGCCATATACTTTTAATGTATATAGTGTAAATCTCTATTCATTTGTAAATCAATCTGAATATCTCATAGCCGTATCCTTGTATAGATTTTCTGTTCTTTTGTATTTATGGACAGCAGTTAACATAAGTTGTATAACTTGTACCCAAATCCTTTTTGCAAATTTATGGCAAATAAAATATGTATGGGTAGGTACGGACTGCGGGAAATCAAGCAATCTAACTGGTGATTATAAGACTTGGATAAGATCAGAGCTCAGAACCAGAGACAGCTAGGACTAGATAGGATGCTAGGCTTACAGCAGCGAGAATAGCCACTGTGATAGTAGGTAGTCACACACTAGGTTTGGAATGTAGAACTGTTCCAAAAGAAAGGTTCTTCCGTTCTACCCGAGTACCCTGAACCACAGAACAGAAGAATTCCATTGTTTAGAACTGGTCAGAACGGAACAGGAAAGCTAAAAATAGTAACAATAAGCTAAAGCTTTTCTTTCATATTTAAAGGCTCTGTGCTACTGAAGTAGACTCCGGAACAATCAAGTAGAGTAAAGTAGATAGAAGTCGTATCATGGGGAGTACAGGTGCAAGAATGTTGAGGCCAGAATAGTTAGAAGCAGAGGATTCTGAAGGACTCCGAACTAGATAAATAGGTGTCGGGTTGTTTGTGGTAATTCTAACCGTGGATTTGGGGAAAATCCCAACCAATAGGGAAAATCCCAACCAATACACTTACTCTTATACAAAGGACTGCGTCTTGTTGTTGGTCAAAAACGAGGATTCTGGGAGGATTCCTATTTGAAATAAACAAATAGAAACCGAGGATTTAGTGGGAAATCCGAGCCAAAAAAATAGTTGTCTGATTGCTTGTGGTAATTAGATTGACTCTTATACAAAGAAACGTGCTGATTATTGGACAAACACTACGATTCTGTGGAAATACGAGCAAAATAGAGTCCGTTTCGGCGGTTCTGGTGGATTTTGGTGATTTGGGTAAATTGCCGGGTCTATTTGGTAATTAGGTTTACTCCTATTCAATCGAATGCACACTCCGAACATGACCGGTCCTATTGCAGGCCTTAGGGTCACATAGCGATCACGTGCTACTAAAGAAACAAAAATGGCGGCCTCCAGTGTACAACATGGACGACGGGAACACGTGTCACCCTAACATCGCGCTGCGCATGCGTACTAAGACCACGTATCACTATGGGGATGAGGTCACAAGATGGCCGCTCACATGGCTACGATGACAACCAAATATGAGGTAACTAGGTCATGTGACTATAACATCACTACCGGGGTCTGGCCAATGTGGGGCGTTTACCACATCTACAACTCACAACGCATTATATACAAACGTTTACATTGTTAACCCGACAAGAATTCGACATGCATCCCAAGTCATGACTTCACGTGTGATCTACGAAGGAGATACCGGACTACGTCAAACCTCCCATCTTTTGAACAAATGCATGACAAAAAACGTGGCTAGTTGAAACTCAAAAATCCCTCGCCCAAACATTCTTTTTTTAAAAACCACTTGACTTGAACATCTGCTGTCAGGCCCGTCGGAACACGGGAGGGGGGCTGCAGCCCCCCCCCCCCCCCCAATAATTAGCTCATATTTCGTCGTTAGTTTATCCATGATGGGAGCAACCGATGTAATCTGAATAAAACTGGGCATTACATTACTGAACTCAGATTAGAACAGTGGCGTAGGAACCGGTTGGGTGGGTAAGAGAGATATTTACCCCACCCCCACAAATTTGTCAAAAGTAGGCTTTACTGGGCTGGGTTGGTGGTTTCTCCACACGGGATGCCCACTGGTTACCATATTCCGACATTATTGTTAATGATTACTGGATTGAGTGGGTTCCATGTGGGCTTTCTTCCACCAATAAAACTGACAGTCGTGTTTTCGCCTAATTGTGGAAAGCGATGTTAAACCCCAACCAACCACAGGGTAATTCATTGCATGTTCACTATTCCTGTCATTCTGCTCGGAAGTCACGCTGAATTGATCAGAGAGCTGACGTATTTCCTTATTGACGATGTATTTGCTCAGAATCACTCAGAATGCATATTTGTAAATCTTAAATTAAAAAAATTTCCCGGGGGAGCCCCCCCCCCCCCCCCGGACACCCACCAACGAGACGGGGAGGTACCCCCTCTCGTGCTCACCCCCACTCGCCTTTTCGCGGTTTGGATGACGCTTCGCGTCAAAGGAATATACGATTTATTTGCTCAGAATCAACCAGAATGCATGTTTTTACATCTTAAATTCGAAAATTTTCCCGGACCCCCCACCAACGAGACGGAGGATATCCCCTCTCGTGTTCACCCCCACTCGCGGCTCGGATGACGCGTCGCGTCATGGGACTATCGGTCCTACCCCTCCCCCCAAATAAAATTAGCTTACTACGCCCCTGGATTAGAATTATGAACGTATCACTGAATGTATAACTTGCACCTGCATATGTTGATGTGCAAACGTTTTGAGCAATTCCTTTGGCAGCTCAGAAGACCACGACAACCGTTGGCGTAATGATAAAACTAATGAATCCACCATAAGGCCTGACTGTTTTTTAGCATGACGGAATACTGCCACGGCCTGCAGGTGAGTCCGGTGTGAGAACCGTCCCCAAATGTTATGGGGTTCTATTGGGATTTTTGAAACATTTTGTTAAAAAAACAACTTTTGCCGTTTAAAAAAATCAAGAGGTTTTTGCTTCAAAAGCTACCAGAATGCTTCCTTTGATTGCCCCTTTCAAAAAATGTTCTGGGGGAGTAACCCCCCGTCCCCTCCCCTCCCCCCTCCCAAGCTTGTGCCTTCAGCACTCGCGCCAGATGCCTTCGGCATCTGGATACCCCATACCCATTTAGTATCAGCCAGTTCACCCAAATTAGCAATATCAGCAC
This sequence comes from Pictodentalium vernedei, assembly GCA_031216915.1. NCBI lineage: Eukaryota > Metazoa > Mollusca > Scaphopoda > Dentaliida > Dentaliidae > Pictodentalium > Pictodentalium vernedei. Next base: position 277,721,914 of record CM062288.1, read on the forward strand.
CCCCCCCCCCCCCCCCCCAATATAAATTTCGTTCCGAAGGGCCTGGCTGTGATAATTTGAACGTATCGAACATTGCATTTTATTAATTCTAGGTTCACTGTTTTACTCACCTTCTTGTCACCCACCCACCCGCCCGCCCAGAGTTTTTTTATCACGTGACAAAAACAAGCTTCTTGGAATGGTGTCCTTCTTCAAGAAAAAAAGCAGGCAGTGTTGGTATTTCCCCCTCACGCAGCCATGTCGCTCCATTTTGGAGTGTTTCGAATTGCATGCTTTGTTCTTGGATATCTGAAGCATATTTGGCCATGAATTGTTCTCATGAAATATTATTGTATTTTTAGTTCTGATACGAATGCGCTGTCAGATGTTTAGGAACCATTTATGCCTGATATTTTGTGAGCTACACACATATATTTGGTGTTCTGAACACCACAAACTTCATTTCGATGAAAACTGTGTATATATTTATATGAAATTTATGGAATTTAAGTCCTGGGAATTTCTTAGTAGGCCTAAATCGTTTTTCGTTTCTAAAATAGTGCTTCAGTATGTGTAAAAATAGGCACGGGTGTGTTTACAAATGTTACCCGGGAACACAAGTATTCGTGGTTCGACAACGAGTTTCCCATCTAGTAATATTCGCAAAACAATGCTGAGTCAAGGTATCCACTTCAATATTGAATACGCATTGAGGGGTCACGGAATGGACGCGTCATCAGGGTGACGTTGAGCCAGCGCCTCGGTTCACAGATTGCACTGTCACGATGATGGTCACGGTTGCGCTGTTTGTGGCCTGAGGCGCTGACGCGGCGTTTCTCCTACCTCTTGTGTGAACCAGCATGGATCTAATGAGACACGCCCTTAAGCTGCAGTACAGAAGGCGGAGAGATTATTATTATTATTATTATTATTATTATTATTATTATTATTATTATTATTATTATTATTATTATTGGCTTTGAATATTAATATGATTCAAATCAAGAGAGACACAGAATGCAAAAGGGGCATCAACAGTATTATTTTCTTTCTTCTTTTTTTCTGTCTTTATTTACAGATATATATTCATATTTTATATAAACCTTTTCCAATAGTTTATTTTACATTTATGAATTTCAAAAACTTGTTTGTTTTGCCATTGTAACATTTTCTGTATTCATGTTGTGGGAGCGGAGGTTTCTACTAAGTGGAAAGCACTTGTCCTGCTATCCCTTTTTGCTTAATAGTTATATAATGCAAATAAAAATATGTTTAACGTACAAGTATTCGGTGGATGCGGATTCATGCTGGAATGCTGGAGTGATGTTTTCGGGCGAAAATTCTTCTAACCAGTAAAGACCACCGCCCAAGAGCAGTAAAATACTCGAACGCAAAACAGAAACTTACCTTCGTATCGAACACCACCAGGCCGCGACGTTGCAAACTTCAAGCTAGTTTATTTATACATGTATCTATGTGATAGATATAGTTATATATATGTATATTTATAGGTCATAAAAATAGTTCATGCTTCTCACATGCAAATCATCTCCGTTTGCAATAATAACACTTTGATCGGCCGCTGATTTGTCGCAATGGCGGTTGTTTCACGGAAAAAATCCTTTGAAGCGAGAATTCTGACCTAAATTTAATACTGCACATTCACGGTTTTGTCCTGGGTGAAGTTAGACGATTATCGTGTATTTTAATCTCAAATAATATCAGTGTACCATGCGCTTGGGTGACTTTGAGGTCAAAGCCATCATTCATGCGTCTTTTTGTGACAACAACCAACCACGTGAACCTTGACCCGCATCGAATCAATTAATCCGGTTTTAATCCACAAATTTTCTGTTTTACCCGGTTGGATAAAACGAAACGCATGGCTGTGTTCAGAAACGCGTGGAGTATCTTGAAAATGAAGTAATATTCAGTATTCAATTTGAAAATAAAAATTCAGCCCTGTTTTTCGATAAAGTGAATGCTAATTCATTTTGAACTCGTATAATTTGCTGCTATGTTAGTGTATTCAGGAGGGGGGGGGGGGGGGGGTCAAAATTATAATCTCCGCGGGCAGATTACTTATCTACCCGAGCAGATGAGAATATTTTTTATCATGTCCGAAATACACTTCCTTAAATTGTAATGTTCTCTTGCAGTGAGAGATAAAAATAGATTTCATATAATATGATTTGAGGACAAAGCTACGGAAAAGGGGCTGGGACATGCTATTTGCTAGTTGCTTTTTGCGATTTGCTCTTTGCTTTTTGCTATTTGCTTTTTGCTATTTGCTATTTGCTTTTTGAGATTTGCTTTTTGCTTTTTGCTACTTTTTGCTGTTTGCTTTTTTGCTATTTGCTTTTTGCGATTTGCTTTTTTTGCTCTTTGCTTTTTACTCTTTGCTATTTGCTTTTTTCTATTTACTATTTGCCTTTTGCTCTTTGCTATTTGCTATTTGCGAGTTACAACCATAATGTTTTTACAAATATGGATATCAATGGAACTGGCTCACTGAACCATTTCCATTAACTGGTACAGTCACTCAGTATTAAATGGTGTGGCGTGGTAGTAACTGTTCCTTGGCGGATCACTGAAGTTAAGCAACGTCGAGCCCGGCTAGGGGCCGACAAAAACACACCTTCTCCACACATTGTTTGTAATTCTGAGTGACACAACGATTTCGTGTATCTTATAGCCTTTGTGAAATAAACCTTCAATAATGTTGTCAAAATTCATTTTATAAATAAAATAATTAACTTTCTGTTGATAAAGTACACTTTCTGTTACCTTACAGTTACAAAACGCATTGGTTGTCTAATGAAATGTCCCCATACAGAATTATACGAAAAACGAAAACGGCAAAATGCAAATCTCAAAAAGCAAATAGCAAATAGCAAGGAGCAAAGAGCAAAAAGCAAATAGCAAAAAGCAAATCGCAAAAAGCAAATGGCAAAAAGCAAATAGCAAAGAGCAAATCGCAAAAAGCAAATAGCAAAAAGCAAATCTCAAAAAGCAAATAGCAAAAAGCAAATCTCAAAAAGCAAATAGCAAATAGCAAAAAGCAAATGGCAAAAAGCAAATCGCAAAAAGCAAATAGCAAAAAGCAAATCTCAAAAAGCAAATAGCAAAAAGCAAATAGCAAAAAGCAAATGGCAAAAAGCAAATAGCAAAGAGCAAATCGCAAAAAGCAAATAGCATTTTTTTTCTTTGCATTGCCATGTCTTATATACAATGAATAATTTGATTGGCTGTTCAATGTATCCGAAGAAAGAACCAATGCGATTGGTCCAATACAACTTGTAAACAGCAAATAGCATGTCCCAGCCCGCTTTCCGTACAAAGCAGAGAATATGCTATCACAACATAGTCGTCCCGGTGATCCGATTTATTGGTGTTTAAGGACTTAAGGTCAAATACTTATGCACAATGGCTAATGGTGAACGTGGTAGTTTTAAGGGTGGAGGAAGCCGGAGAAGACCACCGAGCATCGACGAGCAACTGTCAGCTCCTCAACATGCTAACTCTGTCCAAGCTACGCTCAAGAAGGGGTTATAGCGGTTGAAGACATGTGCACCATCGACGTGCAGTACGCCTTAGTACACGGCGTCATCGTACCCCTATGTAGGCAACCGGGATAAAGTGCCTTGCCAAAGGGACACAACGCGGGTTGTCCCGGACGGGGATCGAACTAGGGACCTCTAACATAGAAGTCCAACAGTCCACCACTGAGCCACCGTCGAGATGTTCTCAAATCCCACCAGGAATCTCCTCCTATTGAATGATGGACAGGAGGTCTGATGATAGACGAAGTGTTCAAGGAGATTCCGCATCGTAAACTACTTTGATGCTGCTTCTGGAATATTCCGTTCTTTTGATTGCTTTGCCCAAACATACGAGTTTTCCTTGAATAGAATGTGGAAATATTTATGCAGGGGCGTAGCCAGGCTTTCCTGTTGAGGGGAGGTAGGCATAATCTTTTCTTTTTTGAAAGGAGGGGGGTGGCAGGTCGGGCATCGTGATTCGAAGGCCGTAGGTCTGAGAAGGGGAGCGATGGGCCCTCCCTCTGGTGGGGTTCGGGTGTTCCTCGAACCCCCACCAATGGGAAGGCCATGCCCAGCCCACCTCAAGCCTACGGTATCCCCATCCCATTAGGGGGTCCCCCGAGAATTTTTTGGAAATTTAATACCCCGAGAGTGAATCTGGGGCCCTTTGGTGCTTTAATTTTCCTATTTGGGGGGGGGGGGGGGGGGCACTTTTATTAATTTTTTTTTTTTTTTTTTTTTTTTTTGGGGGGGGGGGGGTGGCCTACCGATTAGAAGAGCGATGACATTCTATTCGAGATTCGATTTGATTTGATTATAACCTTATGTAATCGACCGTGGAAGTAACACAGGCTGAATTGTGGCCTAAAACAAAATTAATTTTGTTTACGATGTTTCTGCTCAAGAAAACTTGCCCTTTTGCCCGCCACTGCGAAATGAGCCATGAACCAATATATTGCATCTTCAATACGAACGCACTTAGCCAGGAGAGGTGCGACGTGTGCAAACACCCCCTCCCCCCCCCCTCCCCCCCCCCCCCTCCCCCCACACACACACACACAAAATATGAATTCCTCTTGATGGACTATCTCTCATTTGAGATTTGAATATGGGCGACCTCACTTACCCCCGACACATAGTACACAGGGAGTACAATGTATCGGGGTAAGTTGTTTTAAAACACAAATGTTCCAGTTTGTATCTAGATTCTGTAAAACACCTAGGCACTATTTTTATACTTTTTTTTATAGCTGTGCCCCCGTGTTTCACAGAAGCTTGTTGCATGCATGGTCCTCATGTTACAGGCCCTAAATGTTACACCAAGCTTATTAGCCCCAGCCGACGATGTCGGGAGAGGGATATTGAAATTGTGTCCGTCCGTCCGTCACAAAAATTTGTGCGCTTTGCTCCTATATTTTGTTATGGGATTTTTATGAAACTTGGTGTAAAGAATCAGTTCGAAGCGTAGATGGCATGTGTGCAGGATTTCTTTATTCCACGGATTTTGCAGAGTTTTTGCATTGGTAATAGATAAAATTTCCAGTAAAAATGTTGTCATCTCCTATATTTTTCACAGTATATTACGAAACGTGGTGTGACTTATCAGTATGATGCGCTGATGTGCATGAGGACAGGCATTTTTTATTGGACTAATTTTACGTTGTTACGGCCGTTGGTCATAGCCAAATTTCCAGCAAAATTGCTTGTCCGCTCAACTCTTTAGTTTTCATAGGATTTTTACGAAACTTGAAGTGAGGATGTGCATTTGGGCAGTGATTTTTTATTCGTCAATTTCTGAGCAGTATTAGGCTAATTTCCTGCACAAAATTTAATGCTTCCGCCTAATTCCTCCTCCATTTTTCGTAGGATTTCTATTGTATTTTCTTCAGGTGGAGGTGCTGTGCGTGAATTCCAAACATGTATGGCTTTGTGCATGTATTGTATTCATGCCATCCCACTAATGGACATGGGTCCGTCACTAATATATATCAGTGTGCGCGTGGGTGCCCTTGTGTGGTTGTGCGCCCACCCTCACCACAAAGTTCGAGATTCTCTCTGCGTCCATGCGACACCCAAAGTGCGTCGTCTGAACCAAGGTGCGATCGTATATCTCAAAACCTCATCCCAACCATCCTCATTTAAATTTTGTCTAGATTCTTCCTGAAAGTATCAGTGACTTTGATTACTAAATGGGTGTGGGGGGGGGGGGGGCGTTGCGGTAACCGGTTCTCGTCAGATCACCTTAGTTAGCAACGTCGAGGTGACCGTCTGAGTGATCGATTGTCTACATGGGGCACGATGACGCCGTGTACTAAGGCGTACTGTGTCAGGGCAAAGTCAGCCTAAATATAGGGGCAAGGGGCCCTCATATATAAAGATAGTGTAAGTTCAAAAGATATTCCTCATCAAGGCGAAAACCCTACGTGAATTTCACTTCTCTGTGCAGCTGGACATGGAAAAAACACACGTGGTGTATATCCAGCTTCAGCGCAGGGACCCAGGGAAGAAACGGTCTAATCTCATTTAATTTATACAGTAGTCGCGAGTCTTATTGAGACGTAATCGGTTGGTGGCACGATATCGTCACGGCCAATTGAGAAACGGGATTCTAAAAGATAGAAATGTCTGTCGTGTCGTCACCTGATCATTAGTAATAGCAATGAGTGGCAGGAACGAATCGGTTCTCTCGACAAGTGAGATGACCGTCAAGTCACGCGCGAGATGACTTGTATTGATTCTGCCTCGATATACGTCATCTCCCATCGTTTTGGCAGATGGACAGATGAGTGTCTGTCCACCTGACAGTTTAGGGTAAAAAGTATAGTATACCTTGAGAGCAGAGCATTAGACACACACTTGGGGTCACACAACACGTTGGTGAAGTCCAGGGCAGGCGGACTCTGTTTCCTGGCATAGGGATACCTTCGATCACAGGACCCTGAAACGGCTGGAATCGCCAGACAGGGCATTCACGATTGATTTAGCTTAAGGTTGATAGTTGGCTACAGTGCCAAATTCGTTGAGAAGGAAAACCCAAGGTGAAACGTTAAAAGTTTAGATTGTCGAGAAGCAGGTATCAGCCTGCAATAGTCAGAAGTGTAGGTTAATTGTATTGTGCGTATTAACCCTTTGAAGCGTCAGACTGATTGCGTTCTGAGTAGTTTATTTTGCTGTCGAAGCATCGTAATACCGACTGGAGATCGGTGTGAGTGACAATTTCGCCCTAGCACAAAAGGGGCATTTGTGAATCGTGAATTCAACCAGGAACAGTGAACATTTCAATAGGACTTTCACGGAGGACTTTCAAAAGGCACATAGGTATGAGTAGACAATATCTGACCCAAATCAGAGTACGGTGGCTTTATAGATGACAAACATTGCTGGTCGGAACCTCCGACAGCCAGAGGTACAGTTACGCGTAGACCTTGACATTTGAGCCTAAGCGGGTGAAGCTCTTATGGTGAGCTCACGGTAATAACATTTCCGATTTGTGAAGCTCTTATGGCGAGCTCTGCGTAATATAATTTCAGATTTGTGAAGCTCTTATGGCGAGCTCACGGTAGTAACATTTCCAGTGTGTAGACTATAGTGCCAGTACAGGGCTATAGAATGACCTATATAATTGTTGAGAATTATTTAACCCTAGCAACCCATTTTCTGTGAAAAGAATCGAATTGTTGATTGTTGAAATATTGAAACGGCTTTATTTTTATGTGTAAATAAAAGAATCGTTGTTACTTTTAAATCATTCTTTCCATTACACAGCCTGAAGTGAGTAGGAATCACACCTGACGGAAATCGAACCTATTTCAGGCCAATTTGTCAGAGAAGGAATCAAGGTGTCGGTCTAACTCAGCTCCCAGCGCCGAGTTCGCGACACTTAGATTCCGACCCTCCACGTTGGTCTAATTTTCCCGCAATTTCATCAGCGGGACTAAATAACCCCACGTCAGCCCAGGCCTTACGGGGCCCCAGGTGTCCTGACTTACTGGCACGTCGATGGTGCTCATGCTCATGTCTTCAACCAGTCTAATCCTGCCTGTGCTGCAGTGCGGAGTTAGGATGTTGGGGAGCTGGCAGCTGCTCGTCGTTGCTAGGTGGTTCTCTCCGGGTACTTTGGCTTCCTCCGCCCGTAAAACCGTCACCGACACGGTATGATCTTGGCTGTTAAATTGTCATAAAACCCCAATAAATAAATAAATAAATAAATAAATAAATAAATAAATAAATAAATAAATAAAATGAGCATCGGCAATAATTCACCAAAAACAGTTCCTTCATATATACATACATACATATATGAACAAACGAAAGTTGAATCACATACATTTGCGGAATATACAAGCATACACTTTTGATTAAAGTAATTGTTCAAGAGTTCGTCATTCAAGCACCCACGTCGTCTCTTCCTAACTACTGAGGTCTCTTTGTATCATGTCGCATATCGTGGTCCCCTTTCCATAACTTTTACGTTTAATTATCCCACACGGTGTGCATCACAGTTCTACAGCGCCTACTAGTGTAATGTAGTGTAATGCAGACGCTATTCCCACGAGGTTAATACCGCCATACTCTCAGAGGCGTCGAGGAAAAAGACCGGTTGCGGAGGGGTGGGGGTATAAAACTGATTTTACGCGACTGTTCTATGATATCCCCACCTACAGAAACAATAAACCATGCGGAAAATGAAAATCCGTTCCGCACACAGGTGCGGAACGGAAATCGATAACCGACTATTTTTAAATATTTCACTGGAATTTTCTGCAAATCGTGTACCATAATTACAATTTGAATCTTTAGCAATAGCCAAAACTCGTCCCCTGAGTTCCAATGTGTTCTATGAACGCATCAGAACTCAGGGGACGAAATAGTAACACGCGTTCTCCTCGCAAATTTGGTTGACGATAAAATGTCTTCTTTGTGTTGATAGTTGTCAAATGAATTGAGTGTCCTAATAATTGTTTAAAAGTCGTGAAGACGTGTAATAAACACAGAACGATACACGTGTGTGAATGGGTTAATCGCTATGGCATTTGTTCTATCTTTCCGTGCTGGCACTCGTGCCATATCGATTAACCCATTCACACACGCGTGTCGTTCTGTGTATGTCCCGATTGTGGTGGCTCAAGTCTATATTAACTAATATTCCAGCAATATTATCAAGCCATGCCTTGATGGTGTAGTTGGAATGTTAGTCAGTCGGGATAAGAGTTAAAAAAAAACTCAAGATTTCTTGGGAATTTATTAGTAAATAAATTAAATGTACACATAGTAGTTGCGATGCAACTTTTTACTGAATTAACATGTACAGTACAGTACAGTCGACGTGGATTGGTCGTAATCCACACGTGGGCCGTTATGTCCACGCATGTGTTTACCAGGTAGTAAAAATCGTCATCATCAAAATTTTAATTAATGAAGCACCGGGTTGTACCCGGTGCTTCATTAATTAAACTTTTGATGATTATTCCTGTAATTAGTGTTTGGAATCTACTATTATTGCGTCCGTGGAAATATTGTTCACGCGTGGAAAGTGACCAGTCCACGGCGACTGTACTGTACACCAACTTGGTCATGTTGGACCCAGGCCTGAAAATAAGCAGTCTGACATTTGCAGAATGAGGTCCCCAGAGGGTGAATTTGATGATGATATCCCATATAGTGGGCCATTTTATCCTCTAGGTACCTCTTTCTGTTTAGTTTTGAAACCCTGATTCAGACTGAGGTTCACAGATGGTAAATTTAGTGATGCTAACCTGCTGTGCAGGGTATGATCACTACATTCACCCTCTGGGGATCTCATTTTGCAGATGACAGACTGCTTATTTTCTGGCTTGGTTGGACCCCTCATCAGCCAGAATCGGGTACACCCTGCGTGTTTCAAACAGGTGTCAAATCTGGTCTTTCGAGAAAGTACATGCATAATTATAGACAAAAGAGAATCGATATCTCAAGACTCCAATCCCGTAGAAAATGTTCCGACTTGACAAATTATTGAGGGGCACAACCCCTACCCCCCCCCCCCCCCCCCCCCCCCCCCAGTGACGCATCTGCATCAGGTCCTTTTATGTCACATTGATAATTCAACCTTAGAGGTGCAATTTACTGAATTTACTCTGTTTTAACCAAACACTATCAAAGCTCAGATGATTATACCAACCAGTCATCAACACGTCCATTCGCCTTCGAAATGCGGCTTCAACAGAGACGCCAGAAGCACGGGGTCCCTGCCTTCGGACCACGGGGGCGAGAGGGGGCAGACAATGCCGTTCGCAGGTTCGTCGCTCATTTTATTTCTATGATTTATTCTCGAAATAAAGCTAAAATACAGCCAAATCCGATATGGGATCTTTCAAAATTCAATGGGAGAGTTTTGGGGGAGGTGCCAAAAAACTTCAACAAAACCTTATCATGTGACCCCCTCCTTGTAACGAGCTTGTCGGGCTCGTTCCAATGAGGGGTCACATGACATGGTTTTGTTCACCTTTTTGAAAAATTGAAAAAAAACAACAATTAAAATAATAAACTATTATATCCTGTGCGGTGTTAAAGGGTTAAAATTTAGTTTCCAAAGGCAGTAACCATTTGGAGTTTGAAGAGATTATAATTGCTAAACCCTCAACACACAAGTGTCGAAATATCAAAACTTCAGGCTGTAGATTTTTCCCTTAATGCAACTAGGAATTTAGCCAATTCTGTTCAACCTGAGGCCTTATTGCACTCTTTCAAACAAGATTTAACCCTTTACCTAACGTAACGGTCAAAACCCGCCTTCGCTATTCTCAAAAACCGCCTATTAATTTTCATTATTTTTTCAATTTTTGTCTCAAAAACCTAGCTTATGACCCCCTCATTGGAACGAGCTCGGTGAGCTCGTTCCAATGAGGGGTCATAACCTAGGTTTTTGAGACAAAAAATGAAAAAAAAATAGTTATTCAAGAATTGTTTTTGCAAGTGCCGTCTGCTTTTCATGTTAGGTAAAGGGTTAAATAGTTGAATTCCCAGTGACATTATGTGGAAAATTCGCTGCTTGAAATGTTAGTATTTTAATATCAGTGTGTGGTGGGTTAATAAAGTAGAAATGTAGAAACCGGCCGCACAGGAGGAGGCACGCCCCGCCCCACCCCCTCAACCTTTCCAACTAAATAATTGAGAGGGGGGAGACAGATACAGAGGGTCAGTGTCTTTACCAATACAATATTCGTTTTAAACCATAATACCACTACCAGAAAATTAGTGTCTGTCTTGTGGGATTGGTCCCCCACAACTCAATTGTGGTCACTCGCTACTAGCGTTTCACTCTTGCTCGATTGATGTTTCTCCTCTGAGGTTTCTGTGCACATTTTTGATTTTATATAAACAAATTTCTCAACCAAAGCCAAAAATGTTATTTTCTCTCAGTGTGGAGGTGTGTTAAGGCCTAAACATTGCTTTGTTATTTGTATTTGTATTCCTTCATGCCGCTAAGACACATGCATGGGTCATCACTGATATATACTTGTGTTCAACCGATGATCGGAACCAGCCACCACAATCGGATGACAACGGAAACGGCTCTTGGAACATCGGTTCAACAGATTGTTGTCAAGCATTTTGTGATGATTCATAAACTGCATTTTATTGCCTTTTGTTAGTGTGCAATTGTTAATGTGAAATGATGTCAATGATACCATTCAGTAAAGTTGAAAAAACACCACAATGTGTATTCTTAATCTCCCAAGACGCCGCTTTTACGGGACATACACGTTAAACGGCATGTAAAGCTTACAACGGGGTATGCTTGCGGCAATCGCCATTCCATACCGAAAAAAGTGAAGGTCGAACTCCATTGACCATGTCGCAGTAAAATTACCTATAACGCGTACTTGGGTGGTAAGCGTGGCTCTGAGCCACGCTTACCGCCCAAGTGTGCACGACTGGTAATTTTACTTGACCTGAGTCAGCCGAGTTGAACACCGTGAAATATGATCAGTTTAACGTAGTTCTTTCGAGTCTCGACTTATCTGATAGTGAACGACTGTAAACCCGTAAAATAAGTTCAATTTAATGAAATTATTTCGAGCCTCGACTTATCTCATAAGGCACGCCTTTACAATCGGAATCGGCCAACTGTGAGCTCAAATAACCGGTAATCTGTCAGTGGTCATTTTTCGGTAACCAGTTGAACACTAATATATTAGAGTGTATCAGTGTGGGGCTGACCTTCTATGCCTGTGCTCCCTCCCCCTCTCGTCCTTCCGGCCTGCCCAAGTTCTAAATTCTTTCTACTCCACTGTAAGAAAAGTTGCAACTATCTATTTGTTGCAAATGTTGATGTTTATGCTTTAATGACCCTGTTAATTGTATCAACACATTTCAGTCTTTCAGTCTTTCAGTCTTGTTTAACCCTTTACCCAACGTAACGGCCAAAACCGGCCAGCGCTATTCTCAAAAATCGCCAATTAATTTTCACTATTTTTTTCATTTTTTGTCTCAAAAACATAGGTTATGACCCCTCGTTGGAACGAGCTCGTCGAGCTCGTTCCAACGAGGGGTCATAACCTATGTTTTTGAGACAAAAAATGAAAAAATTTAGTTATTCAAGAATTTTTTTTGCAAGTGTCGTCTGCTTTTCACGTTAGGTAAAGGGTTAAAGAAAATGTAATAATAAAAAAATGCAAGTCTTGTTCCGGTTATATTTTTCCCACTTGTTCCACTTGTTCGAGCTTTCATAATTAACCACCACGGTAAACTCAAACTAAACCTTTGAACTTGACAGGGACGGGGCGAGGGAACCGGGAGGCACAGAGGGTACGTGCCCACCCCAACTGTCTCCAGAAAATAGTCATGGCTGACAATTTTTGTAATTGGAAGAGAATTACAGGAAAGTTAGCTCCCATTAAAGTTATCAGATAATTTAAGGGTTTTGGAATTTCATATAACAATTGAAACTTCAAAATATTAGCGAATATTTATCATCGATGTGCGCATCATTTCACAAACCTCGTGCATTTCCTGTCGAGTAGAATAAAAATACAGAAACTGGCATATAGAATAAACATACATTTTACAGTTTTTCTTCCCAATCAATTTGAACATACCAAAACGACGTTTTGATGTTCTGTAACTTTTTTCTGTTCAGTATATCAGCAGTCCCCGCATCGTATCGTATAATACTGACAATGCCCTTTGCATGAATATAAAATTCTAGGAGATGAAATTTTCCAATTATTTTTTCCGGAGAAGAAGAAAAACTTGCAACTCGCTGTAAAAACATATTCGCTAAACAAAGAACCGAAGTGGACATTTACCTCGTTGCGTCTAATTAGCTTGCCATAAAGCCAAGTTTCCTTTTGTAACTTTTATTAAACGAAAACAACGGACAGCTCCGTCTGTTGTTTTCGTTTATTAAAAGTAACAAAAAGGAAACTTCGCTTCATTTTCTACTATTTCATTGATCTAAACAATAACATGCTTCTTAACTGGACGTTCCTAGCCATTCTTCAGAGATAAGTCAGGGTGTATCGGGATCATGTGGACAATTAGATTAACTCCTATCGAATGCTGCAACAACCACCACATTACTGTAGCAATAGAGCTATTCATAAGGTTGGGCTACCGGGAGTATTCGAGCCACAATAAAGACCATTTCGGTGTTTTGGGGTGGGTTTTTTTTAATTTGGGGTCGTTGTTGGGTCCATTTGGGTAATTAAATTTACTCCTCTTCAATGTAACACACTCTGCGAACATATACCCGTCCTATTGTAAGACGTGCTACCATAGAAACTAAGATGGCGACCTCAAGTAACAACATGGCCGCTCATGCAGGCTGCCACGACATCCCAACATGACAGCATTGGGTCGCGAGATAATGACGTCACTTCCGAGGTCTGGGGCCATGTCCGGCCAACCTGGTCGATCTTCACATCTCGTGGCATGGTGGAGGGGGGGGGGGGGGGTCTCGTGCTTCTCGCGCTCGCCATCTGGGAATGTCCCTGGGTTTACTTCATCTTCTATTTGACTTATCTGTATCATCTGTGGGTTGAATAATAGGTTGTTTTTTCCAGGTCTCGTTTTAATTTAGGTTGACCCATAACGACCTATTTCTGACATTTACGACTTCAGAACAGGTGCCCTTAACATGCCATCATGAGGCGGTCATGTTGACAACAGACAAATTAGGTAGGTAGTGATTTCTAGACCTGTCAAGGCAGCCAGGACTTGACTAGAAATCACTTCTAATTCACTGGACGTATAGAAGCTGTGGGCTGGTGGACATCAGGAGACTTATCCACGCCCTTAAGGGTTAAACACCTGTATCCAATATTTTGTGGAAAAAAAATTATTAAATAACAAAATAATTTAGTGGGATCTTATTTAGAAATATTACAACATAAATATATATATAATAGGTATAACCTAGATATATGCGCCCTAGACAGATAAAAAAAAATAATGATTGTTCTCTTCTTCATTTTTTTTTCCTTTTTTCTTTCTGTTTGTTGAATTTTGTTGTGACTTGATCTTCATAATATATGTATAAGTGTCATTGTTGTGTTGCCGAAGAAAGTGAGTTGATGAAAATTCAATTAATACATGATTCTCAATTAATACATGATACTCAATTAATACGATTCTTAATTAACCCTTTACCAACGTAACGGCCAAAACCGGCCAGCGCTATTCTAAAAAATCGCCAATTAATTTTCATTATTTTTTCATTCTTTGTATCAAAATCATAGGTTATGGGACCGCTCGCTGGAACGAGCTCGTCGAGCTCGTTCCAACGAGGGGTCATAACCTATGTTTTTGAGATAAAAAATGAAAAACAATTAGTTATTCAAGAATTTTTTTGCAAGTGTCGTCTACTTCTCATGTTAGGTAAAGGCTTAATACATGATTCCGTGAAAAAAACAGTCGACAAATCTAGCTGGTAGCATCACTATCTTCACTGCAATAGTGGCCATCCACCCAACACGGTAACGTAAATGAGGAGCAATGGATGTAGTGGCATGTTCATACGCATCAACAACAAGATCCGTGTTTGACAACCGCGTTGAATTCAGTCTTCCTTGGATTTCACGAAAACCTGAAAAAGGAAATAACACAGACATTCTTAGCTGTTATGTACAGTTTACCGAAGTTAACTTGATGAGATGATATATGCCTATAGAGCGGAGAGCATTCATTAATTATTCTACCTATATCCATTAAATGGTCAGTTCGGGAGAGGAAGTGTGGTGATGGAACACCAGGCTATTGTGCACTTCAAAAAGAATTTTTTAAAATCCTGATCAAAAGTTATGAGGAAATGGTTAGGAAACAAATACACCCCGAGCCGCAGACGAATAAGGTATCAGTTTTCAGCCAGTGTTGCAATAGTGTACTTCCGTCTGACAGTCCGTCCGTCCGTCCGTCCGTCCGTCCGTCCGTCCGTCCGTCCGTCCGTCCGTCCGTCCGTCCGTCCGTCCGTCAGTCAGTCTCAAAACTTTGTCTACTTAACTCCTACATTTTTCATGAGATTTTTATTGAACACGGTATGAAGTCGGCCTATCCGAAATAATTTTTTAATCGACAAATTTTGCGCAGTCGCTACCCAAGGTAAAGGTGTAAATTTCGTGCAAAATACTTGTCCACTTAACTCCTTCTGCACTTTTCATAGGATTTTATGAAACCTGGTGTTAAGTGTGAGTAGGAAGCGTAGAAGTGTGTGTGGATTGTGGACAGGAGTTTTTGATTCGACATATCTTACGTAGTTATGGCCCTTGTCTACTTGCTTCACTCCTCCATTTTCTGTGATTTCCGGCTAAAATTTGGCACCAAAGGATAATTTTTTTATCGGCAATAACATCATAATTGTGGGCCAATTTCACAAGCGACATTGCATTAATCGTTTAACCATTAACCCATCAACCAATAATTTATACAAAATTTCAGTGTCAATTCTCAAATGCTCATTTCATGCATATTGCAGTCAGAAAAGTCTCCGGGGGGAGGGGTGGGGGGGGGGAGTTACGGAAAGTCGTTACACTATCTTGTTTCCTTACTCACTCCCGTCACGTTTAGGCGAATTTAAGTTCTGTGAAAGAGGAATAGGCCACACATAACATTTTGTCTAACAAACGTCTTCGAGATTCGTTAGACAATATGAACGCGCTGTATTTGTACTTATTTTCTGATGTGTCGCAGAAATGAAACGACTCATGTTTTCCTCAGTCAAAGAGGGATAACTCACTCTCCACGGACTAACAGGGGGACACGCATGTCGAGTCGCTTTGTGTCAAACAATGCCACCACTGTATGCGTGTATTTAATGGCGCTCCCCTCCAATCAACCTGGTCGTATTTCCCTGCGAACTTGTCCATGGTGGAGTGAAATAAACTAATTTGACCCACAAAGCCATGATTTTTGTGATTTAATTCTAGAGCCATAGCTCAGTAAAGCTAAGGAATCGGCAGCATCCGACCGCATAATATACAAATTAAGCAAATGAAAAAATATTATTTTTCAAAAAATTTCAACAAAACCATATCATGTGACCCCCTCATTAGAACCAGCTCGTTGCGCTCGGTCCAATGAGGGGCAGAAGACATGGTTCTGTTGAATTTTAGAATTGGAAAAGTAATGTTTAACCCTTTACCTAACATGAAAAGCAGACGACACTTGCCAAAAACATTCTTCAATAACTATTATTTTCATTTTTTGTCTCAAAAACATAGGTTATGACCCCTCATTGGAACGAGCTCGACGAGGGGTCATAACCTATGTTTTAGAGACAAAAAATGAAAAAATAATGAAAATTAATTGGCGATTTTTGAGAATAGCGCTGGCAGGTTTTGGCTGATACGTTAGGTAAAGGGTTAAAATAATAAATTTTGATATCATGTGCGTTGGGTAAGGGGTTAACAGTAAATGTTAAAATCTAGTAATCTTTTTTGTTCATCCTACCCCCCCCCCCCCCCCCCCCCCCCCCGTCAAAAAAGACCAAAAAAAAACAACAAAATAAATAAAATTACGTTCATCAAGCTAAAATGTCCACAAAACTTTTACTCAGAATACTAACAAATATCGATATTGTTTGTTTGATTATTGGGGGTTTAACGACAACTTCTCACGGGGTCATGTCGTGTCGAACAGTTTTACGGATGGAGGAATCCGGAATATCCGGAGAAAACCACCCAGCAACGATAAGTAACTATCGAACCCTCCATCTTCCTAATCTGGCACTAGAAGGGTTAGCATTGGTTGAAGGTGAGTGGACCATCGCCGTGTCATGTATCTCAAAACACAGCGCCGCCATGCTCACACAGGCAATCGTGATGAGGTGTCTTGCCCAAGGACACACACAGTAGGTGATGCGAGTCAGGATCGAACTTTGGACCGTTCTTCAGAGTTCGATGTTCCAACCAAATAGCCATCAGTGACCGCGATCTATTTATATCTATAATATACTGTTAGAAAAAAAAAAGAAGAGCAAAACGGGTTTTCCGTGATGAAGTACGTTCCCGCGTTATGGGATACTGAGATTGAGAACGAAATCAATTCATAACCAAAGTTTTAATGGATGAAGATGTTTCAGACGTTAACTTCACGAGTTGACGACACCCAAACTCAATATCAAGTGTGACCGACATTCGAGTCCAAAACTATTTGGCACATTCTATCCATTGAAGCAATCAGATTCCGGACGGAAGCTTGAGGTATGGTGTCCTACTCTTCCTGCAACGCTTGTGCCAACTGTGGTAACGACTGAGGTTGTGGTTGACGTTGTCGCACACGTCGATCCAGTGGATCCCATAGATGTTCGATCGGGTTCAAATCTGGCGATGTGGAGGGCCAGAGCAGGACTTCGATGTGTTATCCTGTAGATAAGCTGTCGCGAGCCTTGTTGTGTGCGGTCGGGCGTTATCATGCTGGAAAAATGGCGTTGGCATTCTGCATAATGGGGAGCACGTGTGGATGCAAAATTTCATCTCTGTACCTCTGCGCCGTCAAGTTACCCTCAACATGGACGTGGTCCGTTCTACCAGTGTGTGAGATGGCTGCCCACATCATAACGCTACCGCCACCAAATCTGTCCACCTCCCGAACGCAGCTACGCGCAAACGTTCTTCATAACGTCTGTCCACCAACTCGGTGAAGAAGGAAATGTGACTTGTCACTGAACCACACCGTTCTCCATATCTGATGAGGCCATGCCCTTTGCATCTGACACCATTTAAGTCGCCGTCGACGATGCTGCGCCGTCAAAATGACGCCAGGAACTGGCCGTCTAGCACACAGATCTGCCTCGCGCAGACGTTTGCAAACCGGTCTGATCTGAAATCCTCCGCCGATCTGGTTTTGTTGACGCTTTAGAGGTCGCTGTGGTTGTTCTCTCCCGCAAATGACGTAACCGGGCGTATCGGTCCTGAGCTGGGATGTCCACTCAGGGACTCAAGGATCTTGGAAGGTCCTGCGTTGTCCCTTGGATTTAGTAGCGGCTCCACAGGCGTGTGATGGTGCTCAGTGAGACATTGAACACTCTCGCTACATTCGAAGATGATTCCCCTGTTTCCAAGCGGCCAATGCCATTATTTTTCTGAGCTTCGGTCAAATGCAGCATTTTGCATAAGCAATATCCCTTTAACTTGGTGCGAATTCCGATCGATTCCTAAGTCAATTTATACCCCCACACCCTCTGCTCGCCTGCTCGGGGCGTGCAACTTCATGATCAGGTATTCACTCAGTGGAAACTTTGTTTTGTTAATTTCCAATATTTGTGGGGTGACGGTGGCCGACATTACACCCCAGTGTCCAAAATGTTGCATAATGTTTAGACCACCACGATATGTCGTTAACCATATCTACAGCCACACTTCATCACTATATTCTCCAAAATTTGTCATGTTACCGTGACTATACCCGTTTTGCGTTTCTTTTTTTGAACAGAATGTAATTGGGAAGTTTGTAATTCCGCTGTTAGGCATTCCACCCTTGCTTATCTTCCTTCATATGCAACGGGTTACCTTTCCGTACCTCAGTAGTACTGAAATGGTTAACCGGATAATCGGTTTGAAACTAGTTAGCTCCCTAACCGATTAGAAAAACCTTCAACCTGTTATTCGAAATATCGATGGTGATCGCCATTCCACGTTTAAAACGTAGTAAATCTGCCGCTTCTTCTTTGTGAAAGATTACACATCGAAGCCGCGTTGTGCATATTGAGAAATAATCGACTTCGGCGTTCAAGACTTCGTTAATGATCGGCAGTTTCCGTGAGTAATGAGTAATCGCAGAAACTATTCCGTAGTGTGTATACAAACGAACGTTGTCGAGTACTCGACAACGTTCGTTTGTATACACGCCACGGAATAGTTTGAGAATACTGCTTTGCGATTCCTATAGTTCTGATCCCATATTCGGTGAAATAGCCACAGATAACCGGATATTATCCGGTTATAGCTCTCGGTTAGTCGGTTACGAAAATGAGTCAACCGTATCAGCCCTATACCTCAGTGGGGCATCTCGCCCTGGAACGGGTTTGTCCGCTAGTTATATACATATATAGTGTTAACTTATCCAAAATGTCACGTGGTATTGAGTAAAACTGCACAGTGCTGTGTGGTTTGTTTTAATAGTGGCATCTTTCAAAAGACCTAGAGCGGCCTTTGTATAAACTTGGTCTGGGGTGTCACTGTTGTGTCGTGTATGTTTTTGGTTTTCCATTTCATTATTATTTTCCATCTTTTCCTTGCGGAATGCTCTGGTCTACCTATTCTACTTCAACCATCTTCCAGCCTGAAAGTTTCTGGCTGCAGAATAGCTGAAGTTTAACCCTTTACCCAACGCAGACGATATCAAAATTTATTATTTTAAATTTAATTTTTTTTAATTTTTCAAAAAATTCCCACAAAACTATATCATGTGACCCCTCGTTGGAACGAGCTCGTAGAGCTCGTTCCAACGAGGGTCACATGATATGGTTTTGTTGAAATGTTTTGAAAAATAATATTTTTTCAACTGCTGAATTTGCATATTACGCGGGCGGATGCGGCCGATTCATTGGGTAAAAGGTTAAGAAATAGGAAATAATCCGAGACAAGTGTTGGATTAAAACTTTCACGGACATTTGATCCATTTGGATACTCTTAAATGTTTAAATATTTGGTTTAACCCTTCACCTAACATGAAAAGCAGGCGACACCTGCAAAAATTCTTGACTAACTATTATTTTCGGTTTTTGTCTCAAAAACATAGGTTATGAGCCCTCATTGGAACGACTTCGACGAGCTCGTTCCAATGAGGGCTCATAACCTATGTTTTAGAGTGAAAAAAATGAAAAAATAATGAAAATTAAGTGGCGATTTTTGAGAATAGCGCTGACCGGTTTTGGCCGTTACGTTAGGTAAAGGGTTAAACGTGTAGCATATCCATGGAAAGCCACTTTCGGAAGGCCGAGAAGTGATGCAGTGTAGAAATTTATACACGTTATTATTTAGTATTTATTGGTGCTTAACGACACTTTCGAGAGTCACCTCGTGTCGATGTTCCTGAGATAGCCACAGATGTTGAAAGCAACATATGAAACACTGCAGACCCGTGCAACTTTTCGTAAAACATAACTTATGACACTCACGCCCCCTCATTGAAACTAGCTCGACCAGCTCGTTCCAATAAGAGGTCGTCAAATATGCTTCTGTGCCTTCATCGACAAATTTTGCGCAGTTACGGCCCTGGATAAAGGTGTCATTTTCCAGCAAAAATGCTTTGGATGGGCGGTCACGTGTTAACTCCTCTACTCTTTTCAGAGGATTTTATTAAATTTGGTGTGAAGTTTCAGTATGAAGCGTAGATGGGTTGCGGGCAGGAACTTTTAATTCAACAGATTTTGCGCAGTTACGGCCCTTGTTTAGTTGCTCAACTCTTACATTTTCTGTGATATCGAGCCAAAATTTAGCACCAATGGATAACTTTTTATCAGGAATAACATTATAATTGTGGGGCATGTTACTGTCAGAAAAGTCGGCGGAAATATGGAAATTCGATAGATTTTTTATTTGCCATGACACAACCAAAGGATTCCGGATTTGAGGGGAGTGGCGCAACATTTCAATCGTGGGGCATCACGCGTCGGCCGTAGCGGTGAATTAGGGACGAACACGAAAAGGAGTATTCACTCTTGTTATCGTGGATGTCGTGGGAAAACGTTTGGCCCTCCACTGTATGCACATGACAGCAATGTTTTCTAACCCAAATATGCCAGCATTCAAATTTTGAGGAAAAGAAGCCAATTCATATCGGCTCACGTGAGATCCGCGTTGTAGCTAGACATGTAACTGCATTCATGAGGTACGGTATTATCGGAGATAACACATGGACATCCACTACTGAAGGTAATGGATGTTAATACTGAAGGTAATGGATGTTACTACTGAAGGTAATGGATGTTACTACTGAAGGTAATGGATGTTACTACTGAAGGTAATGGATGTTACTATTGAAGGTAATGGATGTTAATACTGAAGGTAATGGATGTTACTACTGAAGGTAATGGATGTTACTACTGAAGGTAATGGATGTTACTACTGAAGGTAATGGATGTTAATACTGAAGGTAATGGATGTTACTATAATGGATGTTACTACTGAAGGTAATGGACGTATATGTGCTATCGCCGATAATATCGTGTCCCTTGGTATCGGTGCCTGTAACAAAAATGAATTACATAAAATAGGCGGGGGCGCGCGCCGCCCCCCCCCCCCTCAAAGCCGCCCATGCTTTTCAGGCAAAATGCGAATAAAAACCAGAGGCCCAAAGAGAGCCGAAAACGAGTCAAGTTGTCAAATACATGAGTGTGTCACTAAGTGATGGACAACAAGAGCATTTTCTTTATTTGCCATGACACAACCATAGCCAATTTTTGGTCATTCATTTCTGCTGGTCCTAGGTAAGCTTCCTAGTTTAATTTCTGTGTTTCTCTCGACCCCCATCAAAAATAGTTTTAGGCAAAAAATCATGTACTTATGTACCACATGATAAATCTTATTCAAATCAGTCCATTGGTTCTAGAAATTGAAATTTTGAGTGGAGCCAGAAATGAGCATCCTCCCAAATTTTGACCTACTGAGTTCCTTTGTAAAAACTTGAATCTGCATCACTAAAGTAAGTTACATACCAGAAATCTAAGCATTATTGCTAGTGACTTATGAGTAGATGATTTTTAAAGCATATTAGGCTTATGTGGCATTACCCCACCCATAGGGGCATAGTAACTTTTGGGGGGAAATTAGACGAATAAACTCCATCAAGATGCTTTGTACCAAGTTAGTTTAGACATGGCCCAAAGGTTCTGAAGAAGAATGCCAACAGTATTAAAATGGGGATAATCATACGGCACCCAATGACAACATTAACAGCGGTTTCTTTGGTCCATCTGATTCCAATGATCCTAAGGAAGCCTCATACTAAGAAACAATATTCATGTTCATGCAGTTTTTTTTAAATATGGACATTTGAATTTTTCTATTTTTAGCTCCTGAGGTTCCATGGGGCAGTGAAAAAAAAGTGTTTTTTGGGCATCAAGTGGTTATGATCCACTTATACTACGTGCCAAATTTGGGTCAAATCAGTGCAGCGGCTCATGAAATGGAAATTTTCTGTGGAGCCCAAAATGGGCATGTTACCACAGGGAGCTCAAATATTGACCTTCAGCAAATTTCAATCTCTATCGCCAAAGGAAATTTCATACCAAATATTAAAACATTCTCTGAGGTAGTTCATGAAAAGTACATTTTAAAATATTTTTAGGCCTTTTGGGCATTAACCACAGCCCCAAGAGAAGTAGCAACTTTTGATAAAAAAATTTCGAAGAGTATTCATTCGGCACTAAGATGTTTTGTACTAAATTAGTTTAGCTTTGGCCTAAAGCTTCTAATGAAGAATACTTAGTGGATGGAGCACAAGGTAGATAATGACTCAGCATTTTCCCATTGCCAACAGCCTTTAAATGGGCCTCGCCACATGGCACCCAGTGACAAACCCGATAGCAATTTATTTGGTGTATCTGATTCCACTGGTCCCTAGGGAGTTGCATACCAAAAAAACAATATCCAGGTCCGTGCAGTTTTTTAAATAGGCACGTTTGATTTTTTTCTATTTTTAGCACCTGGGGGACTCACTCCTACATGGCTGTGAAAAACGTTTTTGGGCACCAATCAAGTACCTATGATCCAATTATACTACACGCCAAATTTGGTTCAAATCAGCCAATCGGTTCTTCAAATACAAATTTTGGGTGGAGCCCAAAATGGGCGTGCTCCCATAGAGAGCCCCAATACTGACCAATCAACTTGCCTTGAAAAAACTTCTAATCTTCACCACTGAAGGGAGTTCCATACCAAATATCAAAGCGTTTTCTGTGGTGGTTCTGGAGAAGAGTTTTAAAGATTTTTTTAGACTTTTCGGACATTAACCCAATCCCGAAGATGGTGGCAGTTTCATTTGAACAAAACAGAAAGGGTATACCCCAAAGATGGTCTGTACCATATATGAATGAATTTGGTCCAGTGTTTTTAAAAAAGAAGACAAGTTTCAAATTGGTTGATGGAGTATAAGAAAGATGATGGCTCAGCATTTTCCCATTGCCAACAGTGTTAAACATGGGCATTGACATACGGTACCCCATGACAAAACAATAGCAATTTGTTTGGTCCATCTGATTCTACTGGACCCAAGGAAGCTGCACACCAAAAAAACAATATTCTTGTCAGTGCAGCTTTTGAAATAGGGGCGTTTGAATTTGGCAGCAGTTTCATTTGAACAAAGTTAAAAAGCTCTTCTCTCAAAATGGTCTGTGCCATATATGTTTGAATTTGGCCCAGTGGTTTTGAAGAGGAAGACAAGTTTCAAACATTAACAGGCGACGGATGCCAAGTGGTGGCAATAGCTCGTAGTGACTTTCTGTCAGGCAAGCAAAAAATTTGAATGACGATTTTTTTGTAAATAAACTTTGGTAGAGGATTAGACAAAATTTAACATTTTACATAGTCTCAGTAACTGTACAACAAAATGCGTAACCTTACATGATACGATTCACGAGACGAAAGGATAAAAATGAAATTCTCCATACCTCTTTCCAAGTAGTCGTCCCCATAGAGTTTCTTTATTTCTGAAGGAACCTGCTCATACACGTTCTTCATGCCCTGTTTAAAAAAATCTTCGTTGCACATCCTTGATTTGAAGTACCCAGGTTCTATAATATGTACTGACACTCCAAAGTGATACATCTCTCTCCTGTGGAATAAACAGAGGATCTCTCATGAGTTACGATTTGATATGAACTTTATGAACCGAGTTCACTAAACTCGACCTGGGCCGAGTTTTACCGGGGCTCAGATCAGTTTTAGTGAAAGAGGTTCAGAAATTTCATAACAAATCGTCATGAATTTGAGATTATTTTTATCAGATTATGTGTAATTTAATACTTTACCTACAGTAACTGCCATAGCCGATCAGCGGTAAGGCTAAACAAAATTAAATAATTGATTTTCAGGCAATTTTTTTTAAAACGAATGAGGGAGGGCGGTTTTTATTTTTTATTCCCAATGGGATGGTCGCTGATGCCTAAAATCCAGTTGTGGGAGCCTAAAATTAAATACTAGAGCTTCCATGTTGATTTCTCTGATAGTTTATTTTTTTTTTGCAACAGTGATCATATAACACAAAATCAATATAGAACAACTAAAATGGAGATAAAAAATAATAAGGAGTTTTTAAACTAGTTGAGTGAGAGAAGCCACTGCCAATGAGCTCGACACTGTCTTTCTTTTGCCAACACAAAACATGTCAACAGTAATTTTGTGATTTAACCCTTTACCCAACGAATCGGCTGCATCCACCCTCGTAATATGCAAATTCAGCAGTTGAAAAAATATTATTTTTCAAAACATTTCAATAAAACCATATCATGTGAACCCTCGTTGGAACGAGCTCGACGAGCTCGTTCCAACGAGGGGTCACATGATATGGTTCTGTTGAAATTTTTTGAAAAATTTCAAAAAATGATATTTAAAATAATAAATTTTGATATCGTCTGCGTTCTGTAAAGGGGTAAAAGACCTATTTCAGACTCTATATCCGAACATGTGCCCTTAACTTGGCATCATTAGGAGGTCCTACTGACAACAGACAAATCACCTGGCCGATGATTTCTAGTCAAGCCTTGGCGGCTGAGGCAACCATGACTTGAGTAGAAATCATTGCTAAGCAACTAGACATGTACACGTTACAGTCTCGTGGGAATTCGCCTTTATTGATTCGCAAATCTGAAGGAGAAAATTAGCCACTTATTTCATAAAAATGCACACTTCGGCTGCTCTCAAGCCTCATCAAGGTCTTATAAATAGAAAATGGATGAAATTTTGAAACTAGATGCTTTTGGTATTTAATGATTGGTTCGGTTCGGTTTTTCAGTATTCCAATGATTTCGGTATCGAACAGCAGAATGGGGTCTCCAGAGGGTGAATTTGCTGATGCTATCCCATACAGTGGGCAAGAATCGCTCAATTTATTCTTTGGGTGCCTCTTTCTGTTTGAGCCTCAGACCTTGATTGGCTTACCGAACTAGCCCACCGGAGACCTCATTCTGCAGATGACAGTCTGCTTATTTCTTGGCTTGTCGGCACCAACATGTACTCCCCAATGCTGTAGATATTTGGAAGCATTCATCAACATAATTTTCTTCAAACTATGGTTCAAAACTCAATAGAGGATCCACTAGATGTCATCTCCTGTTTGCCTGATGTGATTATGATGTGAGGCGACTCCGATATGACTATGATATGATGTGACCCCGATGTGATTGTGATATGATTGTGACTGCGATGTGACTGTGATATGACTGATGTGACTACTACCGTGATGTTATTGAACGCTCGTGCTTTACCGTGTTTAATTCTTTACCCGGCGCAGACGAATCAAAATTTATTATTTTTAATATTATTTGTTCAATTTTTTTCAAAACAATTAAACAAAACCATATCATGTGACGCCTTCTTGTTTGACCCGTCAAGATATGACCTTAGAAACAAGAGCTCGATTCTGAAACAACAGTTTCTACATAAACATAACAAGTACGATATAACTTTCTACACAATGATAATAAGGGAATAGGAAAAACAAACTTCGGACTTATTCAAAGTAGATTATCAAATAGAATTGTATCTCATTCACACCTCTTCCATTGAAGCTAGAAACAATTTCACGCGATTACGCATCAGCAACCATATAAACTGTGGATCGAACGTGGAAGGCATTTACAACCTACTCGTCCGAAGGAACACAGAATATCACACTGCCCAATTGGTTCTCGGATTCTATGAGCAACAGAGGATTCTCTGTTGTTGTTCGTAAGTTTCTATATTGAAATCGCGTCTTTTTCACCCAGCAGATACGGTGGCAGAACAGATTTCTAGTCACCGGAGTAAGATGGAGGGGTATATATCAACCCATTTGCATTTATCAAGTAGGGTGGGTTCTCGACTGAGGCTCATTTCATCTGAGAGAGATTAAGTAATGTTTTAAGCAGGAAAATAGCCTGCACAAACCGATAGCGGTCTGGTAGAATGTTTATCTTGTGGACAATCAAGTGGATTTTTAACCAATTTGTAGGCATAATTTGGGGAATTTTAGGTCATCTGAAAGCGAAATGCATGTATATTGGGAATGAAAACAATTTAAGTTTGGCACCGAGGATCGTTTAAAAATATGCGCAATTTAGACGTCTGTCGGTATGGTACGTAAAAAAGTGGTTCAGCAAATTTTCCGTGGCCTGTATGGAGGGTTATCAATGGTCTTGTGGTAAATGTTTCGTTGTTTTGGGTATATAGATAGATTGTTATTGTATAGAATGGTTAAACGAGTCGAGTACGCGCTTCTATCAGCACATGTTTCTGACTTCTTGAAACCATGCCACAGAAGTATTTGAGGAAATAAATTACAGCGCCGGAAAAGGGCTTTTATTGATGTCCACCCACCCACTCCAGTCCCATCTATGGAAAAAATGCAGCCCCCCCCCTCCCCCCCCCCCCCCGGCTACTCAGGCTTTTCACCGCGTAAATCTGTCCAACACGATGTAATCCTGCCTGTTAAAAGTGTCGATAAATCCCTATAAACAAACAAACAAGCAACAGCCTTGACTTACCTCAAACTTACCTCAAACAATCCGAGAAAGCTTCAACACCATACTTTGATATGCTGTATGCACTCGATGCAGGTGCGCTTAATACTCCTGCTATACTTGCTGTATTAACCACTCGCCCTCTTTCTTTCTGAACTAAGGGTAGAAATTCGCGGGTTACATCGATCACACCGTATAAGTTAACGTCTATACACTCCTCAAAGTGCTTTCTTCTGAGCATCTGTATGGGTCCAGGATCACTCCTCACGCCGGCATTGTTGATAATAGCCCATAATCCTGCAACGATATGGATTGAGGATCTCTTAGGGTACTTGTGTGTTCAAACTTGTGTTCCGTTTGCTCCAAATTATCCTACAAGAGTATGCGTGCGAACCGTAAAGACGTGACATATCCAGTTCGTAGATAGATCGGGATAGTCGCGGGCCCGTGTTCACACAGGAGTTTATTTAATTATTTATTTATTTGGTTATTGTTGTTGAAGGTCACATAGTTATGCACAATGGCTAATCGTGACCGTAACAGTTTTACGGGTGGAGGAAGCCAGAGTACCCGGAGAGAGCCACCGAGCATCGACGAGCAACTGTCAGCTCCTCAACGTTCTAACTCTTTTCATGCGCCGCTCAAGCAGGGTTACAGCAGGTGAAGACATGTGCATCATTGACGTGCAGTATGCCTTAGTACACGGCGCCATCATGCCCCCATGTTGGCAACCGGGATAAAGTGCCTTACCCAAAGACACAATGCGGGTCGTCCCGTATGGGGATCGGACTCGGGGCCTCTAGCATAGAAGTTCATCAGTCTACCAATGAGCCACCACGCCCCCCCCCCCCCCCCCCCAGTTTGACCATTATCAATGTGTGAAGCAGGGTTTTGTATGATGAGGCGTTAATGATGGCAATATGTAATGATTAGGTGGATGACGCGAAGAAAGAAGATCGTTGTAAAAAAATTCATCACAAACTAAAATTCAGAGAGGTAAGCGGATACACATCGAAGTAGAAAAGAAATCGTTGAGCTATCTGAAAGTCGCGGCTTGCCCAGCCGTGTATCCCTTACCCTACCACGCGTGCACCCCGAAAACGATCAGGGATGGCACCTCGCCGCCCCCTTATAGCTTACCGAGGCGGGCGGCTGGCCAGGCAGGAGTCTTCCTGGGATGGCAGTCGTTGTGGTTAACTGGGGTGCCGTCGTGCCACAGCATCTTTTGCTTTCTCCGAAATACCGAGGTGTGCCGGGCAGGCCCGTTACAGATGCTGTTCCCTCTGAAACGAGAATTTCCGATTCTCCATGAGACCCTCAGCAGGTCCCTCGTCAGCAAGGAGCACCTGCCCGAGAATGGGAAAGCAAATTCCCAAGACTGCAAGTTCTGCGGTTGACGTTACACGCCAGAAGAGTGACGCTAGCGCCACATGCGCCAGATCACCGCCAACGAAGAGGATATGAAAACACTTGTCGAACACGCGGTGCAGCGCCGGGTCGCGGAGCTGCAAGTCCTAGTGGCCGAGCTTGTGGCCTCATTAATAGCCATCTCACCCCTCCCGACCACACAAGCTCATGTGCAGATCACCCCCACTAACACGCGCACGACCACACGTCACCAACTAACACACGACCACGCGATCACGCAGAACAATTTGAACATCACATCACCAACGAGGCCATCTCCACCGTCGTTCTCGCGCTCTCCTTCATACGGGGGCTGGGGGGGGGGGTCTAGTCATGCCCCTCGACTATGTGCATGACTCTTTCTGCATTCTGGACGCCAAGCTAGTCTTCCGCAACTGGTTGAATACCACTGACCGCTGTCTAGACTTCGAGGCGCATCATAGGTGGCGGTTACCACTGAACTGTTTTGGGAGTAACTGAGCGGGTCCGCAATCACAGCTCTCCCGTTTTGCGTTCTCAAATACCGCACTTCGCCCTATTGAGCCGAAGTGGTGCGCCGGATGGGAGATGAGGGTACAAAGGGAAGAACTGGAGCTGAAAGTGGTTGTTCCGTTCGCCACTCATGTTCACTAAAATGCAATCTCTATAAAGGACAACTTGGACGCTTAAGTGTTTTGCAGATCTATGGCGTTATCATGTTCCACTTTCAGAGACTGTGTTGACGAATATGTCCCAACTCGGATATTCAAATGACTTCGCTAACCAAGCAACGACCGATTTACGGTCAATCCGTTATACCAGATAACGTCATAAAACATGGAAATCACGAAAAATAACGGTTCGATAATGTCGCAATTATTCCAAGAGGTCGTAAATATTTTCCGCCTCCCAAATTAGGTCAGAAAAGTTGTATAATAATAAAAACCCTATTTTCTGAGAAAATATTAGGTGATAATAATAAGTGCTATTCTAGATCAAAGCATCAGTCACCTACACGTGAGAATGGCATGACGTCAGTGATGCTTCCGTGGGGGAACGGCGTTCCCCTGCGTTTTTTCGAGGGGGAGGGGGGGGGTGGGGTCTGCACAATTTCAAGACCTGGAATGACTTGACCTTGACGAATATCGAAGATACTGTGTAGCTAGCAAGAAGAAACATGTTCTCGCAGTGTTCAACACGGCGAATACTCATTCGTATTGCTAGTTACATTAAACCCACTTTTGTTATCTGTAAGTTATTTGCTTTTCAGATTATAATATCATATTTGAACCGCGAAAAATCAGCATCCGGCCAAAGTGTTATTATATATATACAGTCGAGAGTAAAGACACAGAATGATGCCACGAAAGTGACACCTTTGGTAGTTGCGCACACGTTTGTTTTGAAGTATTCATATCAACCATTGTCCTCCAGGTTACGGACGCTATTATAACAACAGTTATCATCGTCTCAACTCTATTGCCAAGCTTTCGATCCGAACTGGATCTTCATCGGGACACTCGAATTAGGAAGAACTACATACATGTCAACAGTACGAAAAACAATTGCAAAATGAACCAGTTCCGTTACACGTAATGACGTCGTCCACACGATCGTGTGGACGACGTCATTACGTGTAACGGAACTGGTTCATTTTGCAATTGTTTTTCGTACTGTTGACATGTAGTTCTTCCTAATTCGAGTGTCCTGATGAAGATCCAGTTCGGATCGAAAGCTTGGCAATAGAGTTGAGACGATCATATATGACGTTTGTTTTGGTTTGTAACTCAGTGATTTCTCACTTGCGCATTTCTGCGATGTTCTAAAAAACGGAGTTGGAAGGGGGGATGGGTGGCGAAGCATCTTAATTATGTGGCGATCAAAGTAATGAAATTCACTGCAGAGAACGAGAATGTGTGTTTTCAGTAATAAATTTCAAATTTTTCCGCACGTTCCCTACCTCCAGAGGGGAATACTCCCTTTCGGTCTCTCACAAACAAAGCATATCGTCAACCATTACTGACAAATATCAAACAAACTTAGCCTGTCCCCAGCCAGTAGGTCAGAGGGTCACCCACGTGAGTCATTTTTAAAGATATATATATGCTGTGAACGGAATAAAAATGAATTTATTTTCGAACCAATAGAAGAACCCGGATGTAGCACGAAGTACCCGGATGTAAAGTCCAACAAGTATCCCCCAATAATACAATGTCAGGTATTCTCGAAGACCGAGATGAGGCTAAGAGGGATGGTGAATTAGACCTCATTGAGGAATTTTTTCATGGCCCTCATAACCTCAAAATTCAATGAGGGTATGAGGGATTGTAAATGAGGCCTCATTGAGGGCTTTTACATAGCCCTCATGGCCTCATACGACAAAAAAGGGATTCCATAGCCACGGGTGTTTCCCCAAAAATGGGATTCCATGGGATATGGCTGTTAAATACCGAGATGAGGCTAAGAGGGATAGTAAATTATACCTCACTGAGGGATTTTTCATGGCCCTCATGACCTAAAAAATCAATTAGGGTATGAGGGATAGTAAATGAGGCCTCATTGAGGGCTTTTACATAGCCCTCAGGGCCTCATACGACTAAAAAGGGATTCCACAGTGACATGCGTTTTCCAAAATGGGATTTCATGGGTTATGGTTGTTAAATACGGAAATGAGGCTCTAAGAGTCGTAGTAAATTATACCTCATTGAGGGATTTTTCATGGCCCTCATGACCTCAAAATTCAATGAGGCTATGAGGGATAATAAATGAGGCCTCATTGAGGGCTTTTACATAGCCCTCATGGCCTCATACGACTAAAAAGGGAATCCAGTCACAGACGTTTTCCAAAATGGGATTCCACGGGTTATGGTTGTTAAATACCGAGTGAGGCTCTAAGAGTTGTAGTAAATTATACCTCATTGAGGGATTTTTCTTGACCCCCATGACCTCAAAATTCAATGAGGCTATGAGGGATAATAAATGAGGCCTCATTGAGGGCTTTTACATAGCCCTTATGGCTTCATACGACAAAAAGGGGTGCCGAAATTGGGGATATGGCCATTGGATATAGAGGTGATGAGAATCGGATACGACTCCGTTGTAATAAGGGGAGATAACTCTGCACGGTTTGTCAGGGCAAAGCCAGCCTAAATATAGGGGCAAGGGGGCCTCATCTATAAAGATATTGTAAGTTCAAAAGATATTCCGCATCAAGGCGAAAAACCTTCGTGAATTTCACTTCTCTGTGAAGCTGGACATGAAAAAAAAAACACACGTGGTGCATATCCAGCTTCAGCGCAGGGTCCCAGGGGAGAAACGGTATGTTAGATAAGGTCTAATCTCATTTAATTTATACAGTAGTCGCGAGTCTTACGAGACGTAATCGGTTGGTGGCAGGATATCGTCACGGCCAATTGAGAAACGAGATTCTAAAGGATAGAAACGTCTGTCATGACAATGACTGGCAGAAACGAATCGGTTGTCACGACAAGTGAAATCACCGTTAAGTCACGCGTGAGATGACTTGTATTGATTCTGTCTCGATATACGTCATCTCCCACCGTTTTGACAGATGGACGGATGAGCGTCCGTCCACCTGACAGTTTAGGGTAAAAAGTATATATACCCAATTGAAGAGCAGAGCATTAGACACACACTTGGGGTCACACACACGTTGGTGAAGTCCAGGGCAGGCGGACTCTGTTTCCTGACATAAGGGTACCTTCGATCACAGGACCCTAAAACGGCTGGAATCGCCAGAGAGGGCATTCCACGATTGATTTAGCTTAAGGTTGATAGGCGGCTAGAGTGCCAAATTCGTTGAGAAGGAAAACCCAGGTGGAACGTTAAAGTTTAGATTGTCGAGTAGCAGGTATCAGCCTGCAATAGTCAGCAGTGTAGGTTAATTGTATTGTGCGTATTAACCCTTTGAAGCGTCAGACTGATTGCGTTCCGAGTAGTTTGTTTTGCTGTCGAAGCATCGTAATACCGACTGGAGATCGGTGTGAGTGACAATTTCGCCCTAGCACAAAAAGGGGCATTTGTGAATCGTGAATTCAACCAGGAACGGTGAATATTTCAATAGGACTTTCACGGAGGACTTTCAAAAGGCACATAAGGTTTGAGTAGAGAATATCTGACCCAAATCAGAAGTACGGTGGCTTCATAGATGACGAACATTGCTGGTCGGAACCCTCCGACAGCCAGAGGTACAGTTACGCGGAGACGTTGACATTTGAGCCTAAGCGGGTGAAGCTCTTATGGCGAGCTCACAGTAATAACATTTCAGATTTGTGAAGCTCTTATGGCGAGCTCACGGTAGTAACATTTCCAGTGTGTAGACTATAGTGCCAGTACAGGGCTATAGAATGACTATATGATTGTTGAGAATTATTTAACCCTAGCAACCAAATTTCTGTGAAAAGAATCGAATTGTTGATTGTTGAAATATTGAAACGGCTTTATTTTTATGTGTAAATAAAAGAATCGTTGTTACTTCAAGTCATTCTTTCCATTACACAGCCTGAAGTGATTAGGAATCACACCTAACGGAAATCGAACCTATTTCAGGCCAGTTTGGCAGAGAAGGAATCACGGCGTCGGTCTAACTCAGCTCCCTGCGCCGAGTTCGCGACACTTGGATTCCAACCCTCCACGTTGGTCTAATTTTCCCGCAACTTCATCAGCGGGACTAAATAACCCCACGTCAGCCCAGGCCTTACGGGGCCTCAGGTGCCCTGACACGGTTAAGGATAGGTTATGAGAAATCATGTAATCTGATTGGTTAGTTATAATCTATATAAATGATCGAGATAAATGAAACAACAAGAGTACTCGGAATAGGGTCAGAACTAACAAGAATAGACCAGAAAAGCTAAATATAGTAATAATAAGCAAAGCTGTTCCAGCTGCTAGGCTCTTCTACTCTACTGGAGTATACTCCAGGGCAAAGGAACATGGTCAGATAGACGAAAACTATTGCATAGATAGATAGAAGCAGAGAATTCTGAAGGAATTCGAAATAGTAAAACTTGTCGGGTTGTTTGTGGTAATTCTTCGAATCGAGAAATTACTCCTGTTTAATCGAACATGCCCTCCGAACATACCCCTGTCTTGTTATAAGCCAATGGGTCACATAGAAACCACGTGCTACCATAGAAACCAAGATGGCGGCCTCCAGTATACAAAATGGACGACGGAAACATGTATCACCCTAACAACACGCGCTGCGCATGCGCACTCACACCACGTATCACTATGGAGATGACGTCACAAGATGGCCGCTCACGCGGGTTACCATGGCAACCAAACATGACGTAACTAGGTCACGTGACTATGGCGTCACATATGAGATCCCCCATGAGATCCCCCCAATGGGGGACGGTCGGGTTCGGGTACATGCTGTACTACTCTGGTTCGTGTCACGGCTTATTTTTCTGGTCCGAGCATTACAGGGTTTATCTAAAGTCCTATCAATGAGCTGAAGATATGATGTTATGTTAAACACTGTAAAACACTGTTGGAAGGATCTTGGTCAGAACTTCCCATCAAGGTATTATACGAATGCGTTTCAACACCATCAAATTGAACAAGGGGAATTGGGGACTTTATTCGCTGCAAGATTGATTACCGTACACTGTTTTAACAATTTAACAAAACTGTTGTTTTTTTTTTTGTTTTTTTTTTTGCAGTTTACTAAGCTGTTATAACAGTAAAACTAAACTGTTATAACTGTTTAATTAAACTTTTATAACAGTTTAACAATTTGGGACAGTAAATTTCAGTAACATTAATACGCTGTCGTAGTAATATAGACGTGTTCTAAGACCCTTTATCCGACGCATACTATATCAAAATTTGATCTTTTAATTATTATGGACCCGACTTGAAAAGTCGAATGGGCATCTAGTAGAGACCTCCGTCCGCTGTTCGTCCGTTCGACTATTCGTTCGTCCGTTCGTTCGTCCGTCCATACCAACATTTTCCCTTGTATCTCAGCCACTGTTAATCCCAATTTGAATGATATTTGGTGTTGTGATAGAGAGGACGATCATGGGGGACGATACCTGTGTAGCACGAGTTTCTTCTACTCATTTTTGCCACAGTTGTGGCCCTTTTTCACTCTTTCGACTTGGAAAATGTTTGGCGGGTCGGGGGCATTGGCACACGTTTTGCGTTGCCCCTCTTGCTTAATTTATTTATTTTTTACATTTTTTACAGAAAATTTCGACAAAACCATATTATGTGACCTCTCATTGGAATGGTTTTCTTGAATTGTATTGGAAAATATTTTTCAGCTGTTCAGTTTTTAAATTGTATGCGTCCGATTCGTTGCGAAAAAGGTTGAAATAGATCATAATGAAACTCTGTCATCTGTTAACCCTTTACCCAACGTAACGGCCAAAAACGGCCAGCGCTATTCTCAAAAATCGCCATTTAATTTTCAAAATATTTTCATTTTTTGTCTCAAAAACATAGGTTATGACCCCTCGTTGGAACGAGCTCGTCGAGCTCGTTCCAACGAGGGGTCATAACCTAGGTTTTTGAGACAAAAAATGAAAAAAATTAATTATTCAAGAATTTTTTTTGCAAGTGTCGTCTGCTTTTCATGTTAGGTAAAGGGTTAAAAAGAAACAGTATGTGGAAGTATGTGAAAAGAAACAGCATACCCCTTCCTTCCGGCAGCTTTGAGCGTACGAATACTCCTCCATCCTTGACACTTTGCTCGTTAGAAACATCCAAGTGAAATGATATAATGTTACCGCCTTTGGGTGAGTACGAGTCAAAGTACGCTAACGTTGTTTTTACGTAGCAGCCTGATGGTCGTGATGGTCGCGATTATCTTTGTAGAAAAACTGCACCATACACACAGAAATACAGTTAATAAATTACCCAAATTGTAAGGAAATAATTGAGTAGATATTGCCACGAAGTCACGAAAATGCCGGAGAATGATTCTGCACTAATTTAAAAAAAAGTTCTCCACCCCCCCCCCCCCCCCCCCACCCCCGTTTTCTGATTCGCGCCTTCGGCGCACGCGGGTCCCGAAAAGCCCGTTCTACATAGTGCTCTCGGCCCTCCTCGATCTCGACGGCCCCGAACAGTGGCAGATCCAGGATTGGGAGTTTTATGTGCAACACTTCAATCATGGGGAATTATCCGGCAGTGAATAATACCGTGTTCACTGGTATCGATGGTTATGAAAATAAATAAGTTTAAAAAAATCGGGGGACCTATCGGTGCCCCCTCTCCTCCTCCTCCGCCCCATACACACGCACACACATCTGCATCCGCCTAGGATAACGAGTATATTTTTTAATGTATATATATAATAATATATTTTTATATAAATTTATCGCTCGTCGCCTCACGAAGAGTGAAATGAAAGCGGCAATTATGTATTGCGTTTTTAAATGAGTTTGCCTCATAAGATACCAAACATTAACAAACATGGGTTGTCTCATGTTAATAAAGCATCCATAACTCGAAATAGTATGTTATTATGTTATTAAAATGAAAAAGGCCTTGTGGTTTGCGCGTTTCTTTTTCTACTTCGTTTCGGCTATAAAATTGACAGCGGAAGTACCGCCCACCGATGCTCATATAAATAAAACCAGATTCGCACGTGTGTACGTCTGCTACTCAGTAAAATCGAGAAAAAATAATAGCGACTCTTAATAATCTTACGGTGGTATTAATAAAATATACCGAAAGGCTCGCGGTTAATATCACTTCACCACTCTTGGTGAACATTTGGTACACCAAGCTACTATGTGTATATTCTATATTCATGTATCTACACGACGCTGTATCTTAGAACGTTAGAACATTAAAAACAAATTTAATGGACAAAAAATTAAAATTTGAGCGTGTGTGAAGGAGCACAGTTTTCTATGCGCAAACACTCTTTCCCATAAACAAACCGAATTCACCTTTATATTTTGATATTACCCGCATCGTTGTGGACTTTGCCGAAAGTATTTAACCCTTTACCCAACGTAACGGCCAAAACCGGCCAGCGCTATTCTCAAAAATCGCCAATTAATTTTCAAAATATTTTCATTTTTTGTCTCAAAAACATAGGTTATGACCCCTCGTTGGAACGAGCTCGTCGAGCTCGTTCCAACGAGGGGTCATAACCTATGTTTTTGAGACAAAAAATGAAAAAAATTAGTTATTCAAGAATTTTTTTTGCAAGTGTCGTCTGCTTTTCATGTTAGGTAAAGGGTTAAAAAGAAACAGTATGTGGAAGTATGTGAAAAGAAACAGCATACCCCTTCCTTCCGGCAGCTTTGAGCGTACGAATACTCCTCCATCCTTGACACTTTGCTCGTTAGAAACATCCAAGTGAAATGATATAATGTTACCGCCTTTGGGTGAGTACGAGTCAAAGTACGCTAACGTTGTTTTTACGTAGCAGCCTGCGAACACCTGAAAACCCATCTGACTAAATCGGATTGCAGCATCATGTCCAAATCCGGTGTCACATCCAGTTATAAGAATACTCTTGTCTTTTATGTTTCCAATCTTTATCTTTCCAATCAACCAGTGTATTGTGGTGAATATAATATATACTGCTAAACAGTACACCATTAAAGTTAGTAGATCCATATTCGAAAGGCTTTTGTTGGGAATCCTGGAAAGAAAAAAGACAAGAACATTGCAGACCATGAACGGTCTCAGAAGTAGATACGGCAGGCCCATAGTTTAAGGCCCGCGACCGTCCCATGGCACTGTTTGTCGGAAATTTGTGCTGGAAAAGTGTGGGCCGCCGGAAGGCCAAGATTGCTCTGAAAGCAATAATTTAAACTACAGCAAAGTCGAGGATGGCATACACCCCCGCCTGCAATACCATGGATAGCATTACAAAAATGAAACATTTATTACTGGGTGGCACCGAAGGATGGCAGACCTGTCGTCGTGTGAGAACTATAAGGTTCTATCTTTTACAGAAGATAGAACTTTATGGTTCTCACACGACGCTGTGACAGATTACAAACCATTAGGGCATTACCATGAGAAATACATGTATTAGGTATCACCTTATACGGTGACACAAAAAAGGTACCATCGTCTCTTTACCAAATGTGAGAGTGACTTGATTTGATTTGATAATTCTGTGAAAAAAGTATTTTTCTGCAAATTTTATACATGTTGCGCATCTGCAAGACATGTGTAACCATATCCTAAATTTTCAGCTCTCTAAATTAGAAATTGTGGGAGGAGTACCATAAAGGTACCCTTAATTAGACAAGTTAGTCATGATTGAATTTTGGGACGGACACAATCAAAGTACATAAAATACAATACCTCCTACAATAATTCACTGCATAACATCTGCCATGTACTGTGGGTAGACATCGGTAGGATAGACTTACACACCAAATATGAAACCATCCCATTGAGTATTCTAGAAGTTATTCGTGAATTAATTTCAAGGCGGACAAATTCTAGGTCCATAAAGGGAAATGACTGGCAATAAAATCTCTCACAACACCTGCATTTCACTATGGGTATACAGCAATAGGATACACGTGCATATCAAACATCAAGTCACTCAACCAAGTACTTTTCAAGTTATTCATGGTTGAGTTTCCGGGAGGCCGGAATGACGGACTGAAGGACGGACGGACAAGAGGAATTCTATATACACCCGCTGGGGGCGGGGGTATAAAACATGATACCTCTGACTAAATCGCAATTTAATTTTCATTATGCAAATATACTCTTATGTTCCATTATACCCTGTGCATGAAAGCGTTCGTTCATTTATTATTAGTATTTTAATCCTTTAACCCTTTGCGACTACGGTACGTAATATTACGTACGAAAATTGCCGTGCGTTGCGACTACGGTACGTAATATTACGTACTCAGACTTTGAACCCGACCGGTCGCTTTTTCGTCCAGGAACATGATACTTCATAAATTCATTAAATAGGATGGATGCTAAATGCATGCGTGTGGTAGACCAATCAATATTTTCAACGTGCAGCCACAAGGCTGCACGTTGCAAATATTAATTGGTCTACCCCCAACTAATGCATATAGACTCTTCCTGCTGCTGTCATTGAACTGATATGGAAGATATCACCAGGGTTCAAAGGGCTAATTTTTGCGTTTGACGTCGCCAAAACCTGATTCTTAAAACGTCACGATAACCGTAGTCGGAAAGGGTTAAAACCGAGCGGCCGCTTTTCCGTCCCAGAAGCATAATACGTCATTATTTCATTAAGTAGGATGGCTGCTGAGTGAATGTTTGGGGTAAACCAATTAATGTTTTTCAACGCGCAGCCGTGGGGCTGCACGTTGAAAAACATTAATTAGTCTACACCCAAACATTTATTTATTAGGGTTTAACGACACATTAACAGCCAGGGTCATATCGTGTGGGTGACAGTTTTACGGGTGGAGGAAGCCGGAGTACCCGGAGAGAACCACCTAGCAACGACGAGAAGCTGCCAGCTCCCCAATATCGTAACGTCGCACTGCAGCACAGGCGGGTAGATTGATTGAAGACATGCGCCCCATCGATGTGCAGTACGCCTTAGTACACGGCGCCATCGTGCCCCCATGTGGACAATCGGGGTGAAGTGTCTTGCCCAAGGACACAACGCGGGAGTCCGAATCGATCTCGCAGACGGTCACCCATGCGAGGACTAACCAAGCTCGATGCTGCTTAACTTCGGTGATCTGACGAGAACCGGTTACAGCAATGCCGCCGCACCCCCGTCTACCCCAAAAAAATGAATGTGGACTCTTCCAATTGCTGCCATTGAACTGACATGGAAGATACCACCAGTGTTCAAAGAGTTAGAGAATTACTTTCGTTTAACGATAGTAATTCTTTAAGATAATTGTAATAAATGAACGTTTCAGGCCGGTTTCGTTTATTGTTATTTTAACCCTTTACCTACCATGAAACGCAAACGACACTTGGAAACAAAATTCTTGAATAATAACTCAGTTTTTTCAGTTTTTGCGTAAAAAACATAGCCTATCCGCCTCCCACTTCCCTGGAGGAAGAGTGAGGAGGGGTTACAACGGCAGCGTCCTAGTTTGAACTGTGGAAGCCCCGCCCCCTCCCTCCTCCGACCACAACAACAACGGCCTTCCTAATACCCCCCCCCCCCCCCCCACACACACACACACACATGAATAGGATACCTAACCCTATTGTTGAGTCCTGACTACACGTCTGCTGGGCGGATCCAGGAATTTGGAATAGGGGGGCGCCAATTGAACCCATGATGAGAACCATCATCGGAGCCGCGAATCGGCGAGTAGGGGGCAGGCGCGAGAGGGGGTGTCCCGGTGGTCCGGTGGTCCCCCCCCCCCCCCCGGGAAAATTTCACAAAAATTGCACCAGAAATACGCGTTTTCCTCAACTCAGAGCTCTCATTGGGATAGTTGTAAGTACACGGGGCATTTTATGAGATCTAAATCAGTGCCAATGTCATATTCTGTACGCCCAAATGTTATAGTTATGCCAGCTACCTATAAGGGCAAGTGATTAATCGGTCAACCAAGGTCTATCCATGTGATTACTCGATCAAGAAAACCCTTTAACCCTTTACCTAACGTAACGGCCAAAACCGGCCAGCGCTATTCTCAAAAATCGCCTATTAATTTTCATTATTTTTTTCATTTTTTGTCTCAAAAACATAGGTTATGACCCCTCGTTGGAACGAGCTCGTCGAGCTCGTTCCAACGAGGGGTCATAACCTATGTTTTTGAGACAAAAAATGAAAAAAATTAGTTATTCAAGAATTATTTTTGCAAGTGTCGTCTGCTTTTCATGTTAGGTAAAGGGTTAACCGTTTCAGCTCTACTCTGCATCACCAAAGGCGTAGGCTACGTGTAGACCCATGAGATGATTGTCAGGGTAAGAACGATGATCCCCCACACTCGGGCCCGGAAATTTGCCTTTTTCAGGGCAATAGCAGGGTATTTCCAAGACAAACCCTTCATAGGTAAGGCCATTTTTTTTTACATCATTCTATTTTTCAGGGCAAGCGCAAAGCAGGCCCTACTTTCGAGGAAAATTCAATAGGTGAGGCATTTTGTCAACTTTGACGCGAAGTCTGACTGGAAAACAACCGCCGCCCCCTCAACTCTGAGCTCTCATTGGGATAGTTGTAAGTACACGGGGCATTTTATGAGATCTAAATCAGTGCCAATGTCATATTCTGTACGCCCAAATGTTATAGTTATGCCAGTCTTGTGAGAATATGAGCGCCATAGCTGCACAAGTATGAGTGATCATCTAAATTCATAAATTCAGACTTTGCTCAGTGTTGTATTATGTCATGGCTCTAAATTTAGACTTTACTTATGCTGTGCTCTGCCAAAATAGGGAAGGTGGGTACCGGAAGCCCCCCCCCCCCCCCCCCCCTGATCCACCCTTGCGTCTGGTCTGAATATGGTGAGAAGTAAGTTCAATACACACAGCTCTCGGCCCATGCAACATATAACAATTTGAAACATACCTTTGTTCCGAACACGTCACAAACTTCAACTTCCGTGACTATAAACACACATTCACATTGAAAGTGGCTGTATGGAAAGATATCCATTCAACTCGGTAGTCTGACCTAAATTTTAGAACGTCATTTTCATGGTTGAACTCCGGGTGAACCTGACAGATTACCATTGCGTATTTTTAAAGTCCTGTCGTACACGTGCACACTTTTGAATTACGTTTACGTTTTGAAATCAACATTTATTATTATTTTTAACCCTTTGGCTAATAGGAATAGAAGTAGACAGCCCTTCCAAAAACATTCTGGAACGAACAATTTTCATCTCTTCTTTTTTCTTCCCTAAAAAAATATACCATAAGAGTCCTCATTGGAACGTGCTCGGCGGGCTTGCTCCAATGAGGGGGCCACACGCTATGCTTTCCAGGGAAAGTTTTTAAAAACAATAATTGATGCCCCCACCCCACCCCCCCCCCCCACCACCACCACCACCACCACACATAGTCAATGAGTCGCGCCCCGGCGCCGGTCCCTTTTAAATCCATTTTACGTGGGATTGGCCTACTTGTATTTCTATTTTAAACTGCTCTTTTTAAAAGCTGTCCTGCACTGTTTCACTCGGACTATTTAGCAGAATTATATTTGATAAACCCGTCAAGTTTAATTTATAACTTATAATTTAGAGGCCCTATAGTAAATTTACTGAAATCGTTAGAATATAGACTCAAGACACTCGAAGGGAGCGCTGTGGCTCAGTGGTAGACTGTTGGACTTTTATGCTATGAGGTCCCGAGTTCGATCCCCGTCCAGGACGACCCGCGTTGTGTCCTTGGGTACGGCACTTTATCCCGGTTGCCCACATGGTTGCACGATAACGCCGTGTACTAAGACGTGCGGCACGTCGTCGATGGTGCACATGTCTTCAACCGCTGTAAACCCTGCTTGAGCGGATCTTTAACGGAGTTAGAATGTTGAGGAGCTGACAGTTGCTCGTTGATGCTCGGTGGTTCTCCCCGGCTACTCCGGCTTCCCCCACCCGTAAACTGTTACGGTCACGATTCGCCATTGTGCATAAGTATGTGGCCTTAAACACCAATAAATAAATAAATAATAGACTCACTCGAAGGAAAAAAGTACGGTTTGTCTAATTTTCTCTGCATTAGAGTTGAAACGGTTAACAAATTGATTGATCGATTAACCGTTACTTTTGAATTACAGTATATTCTGGGTTAACAAAGGAACAAACTTGCTGCAAAACAGGCAAACATTATCACACTGACTCACATCAATTATATGAGACAGAGTAAAGCATACAAGTTACTTGCTGACATACTTGTTCACTTGCATGATCATCATACTGTATCAGTAGCTGGAATTGGTCATTCTTAAGTTAACCTTTACCCAATGCAGGTAGCAGACGACACTTGCAAAATAGATTCTTCAATTACTAAAAATTTTCAATTTTTGTCTCAAACTCATAGCATATGATCCCTCATTGAAACGGGCTCAACGAGCTCGTTCCAATAAGGGATCATAAGCTATGTTTTTGAAAATATAATAAAATCTGAATGGAGTTTTTTGTATATAGAGCTGGCCGATTTTGTCCTTTACGTTGGGTAAAGGGTTAATGCTATAAATCATCAACGGTACGGCAATTATTCAGCTACCTATAAGGGCAAGTGATTAATCGGTCAACCAAGGTCTATCCATGTGATTACTCGATCAAGAAAACCCTTTAACCGTTTCAGCTCTACTCTGCATCACCAAAGGCGTAGGCTACGTGTAGACCCATGAGATGATTGTCAGGGTAAGAACGATGATCCCCCACACTCGGGCCCGGAAATTTGCCTTTTTCAGGGCAATAGCAGGGTATTTCCAAGACAAACCCTTCATAGGTAAGGCCATTTTTTTTACATCATTCTATTTTTCAGGGCAAGCGCAAAGCAGGCCCTACTTTCGAGGAAAATTCAATAGGTGAGGCATTTTTTTAACTTTGACGCGAAGTCTGACTGGAAAACAACCGCCACCCCCTCCACCTCCAAAAAAACAAAAATGCCTTCCAAGTAGGCCAATGCGTCTATTGCGAATGATTGCTAAAATATAAAGTCTTTGATGATGAGCGATTGAGGGGGTGTGGTTCTGTCCAGGAGCCATTCTCTACTGTGAGCTTGGGGGAGGGGGTGATTTTGTCCGTGTGAGATTGAACTTTGAACTTTATAGCTCGTAACAAACAATAAAGTTACATTTTGCTGTGACAAAACATATATAATTTAATTGATTATATTTTTGATGATGGAAATACTTTGATGATAATAAATGGATGATTGTAT
This sequence comes from Pictodentalium vernedei, assembly GCA_031216915.1. NCBI lineage: Eukaryota > Metazoa > Mollusca > Scaphopoda > Dentaliida > Dentaliidae > Pictodentalium > Pictodentalium vernedei. The sequence goes on from CM062288.1 coordinate 277,764,766, forward strand.
GGATGATGTGTGATTATTAATGTTAGTTGTCATGTTGCTGGGCTTCAGATCACAGGTACTCTGCATGCACAAGCTGTGAAATCGAAAGAAAACTGATATTTGATAGCATTTTTGAATCGATGCTGACGTGTTCGTTTTTCGAAAACGATAGCACTCATCTTCGTTATACCCCCTCAAATTTGATTTACATAACGTATCCAGCAGTACCCAGTGTCAGTGGAAAGGGGAATGAATAAGCTTAACAGTGGTGTATTACACGACCGTTGGGTGTTCTTGGGTTGCTCATGATAACTGGGAGAAGTCGCAGAAAAGGCCGAAAAACATTTAGTCGGACTAGATAGTGTACAGTGGAAAGTGGGTTACGAGCGACAACTATCCGGTTTATTATAAATAATTTGAGGTCCCATTGTCTATGGAGGGCAGATTCAAACATTAACCGTATACCTTTATCAATTACTAATCTCGGATCGACATTTACTCATTTCTGGCAATCACATTTGGCGTGATTCACATAACGTATCCAGCTAAAGAGGGTCGAAAGGGCCTTGCTTCCTAAACCCGTCCCTGCGCGCCTTCGGCGCGCGAAACCATTTGATTCGGGACCGCGGAACCATGGATCACTTCGCACCTTGGACTCCGAGATGCTAACAACTTGACAATGGAGCTCCCAAATGTAATCCAAGAAACACTGGTCAGAGTAAAGGCTGCCCTTGCTATCATCTGGAGTATCCAGGTGCTCAAGGGTAAAATTCACCTGACAGTGGATTTTGAGAAAGAAACCGAACCGACGTCCTTGGAGAGGTGTAGCATCTTTCATGAGGGAATTTCCCCGCATTGGTCACCCTCCAAGTGACACGAACTTGCTGGATGATGCCAAAAAGACAGAAACCACCGAGATCAGGAAGAAAAGAAGGAGAAAGAAGGGACCTTCTGCCAGACGACGTGATGCCCGCCGACTGACGGAGTTCATGGAAAAGAAAGGGACGAAAAGGAAGAGAGGGGGCTAACTATGGCGTTGCAAGCTCAATGCCTGCTACCTAGGCCGTTCCACGTTCACCTCGGTTCCTTCCACTCCAGTAGAAGGTCCGGAGAACGCTGGTTCGCCAGGTAACAGTCCTATCTCCAGCCCATCACGCTCTTCCACGGAAGAGGAGATGGGGGAGGAAGGTCTGTTTGTGGAGCAGGAAGTTGAGTCAGACATAACACATGTCGCTAAACCCGCTCTTGCTCTTCCTGCCTTTTCCAACCGGGATGCCATCCGGGAAGCAAACACAGCGGAGTCCGTGGAAAGCAACCTATGAGAAAAGGTCAGAGATGACGACCACCGAACATTCCTACTAGCCACGATCAAAAACTTGGAAAACCGCGGGCTAAACGAAAAGTCGTTCAGAGTAGCAATAAAGAGTGTTAGAAGCCACTACCTACGCACAACGCCAAATAGCTCTTCACCACCTGCAGCTGCGAGGGTTAGACCTTACGAACCAAGTCAGCCCTCCACCACTCTTCCTTCAACACCACCAAAGGAGGTATCACCAATGCAGCCACCTCCTCCTATGAAAAAAACAGACAAAAACACAGATGCCGCCAAGTACCTTAACACTTTCCTCCTTTACAACGACCAGAAAAAACCGAATCACATACAGTTAAAGAGGGTCGAAGGTGGCTTGCCTCACAGCGTCCCTGCGCGCCTTCAGTGCGCAAAGACCATTTCATCTTGACTAGCAATCATGGAAACACTGGAATTACCAGCAAGACTCTTTAAGACCATATCCAGGAGACAGGTAAGAGGTCCATCTGACCTTAGAGTTCGTAGTAGAAGACACCACACCTCCTCGGGTAGAGGTAGTACCTTTTTGTGAGACGAACCCCTCTCACACTGGTCCTCACCCGAAGGAGTCTGGAGGCCCTGAGAAGAAACCGAAGAGGAAAAAGAAGACCCTCTACCAAGCGGAAGAGCACACGACGGCTGGAGGCTTTTTGGAAAAGAAGAGAGAAAAGGGCGAGGAAAGAAAAGAGCAAGAGGCGGCCACCAGTTCTCCTCCCATTCCCACAGACTTACCCAACAGACTTCGGGCTCCTCAGCCAGTACTGTTGGAACTGTTGGATGCGGACAGTCCTGTGGAGACTGAGATAGAATTGGAAGTTGCCCTCCCGCCACTTTCCGACCCCCACTCGCCTCTCCCTTCGGCACCAAAAGGCCTGGACCCGGAAACCATACAAAAGGAAGCCGAACAGAGCAAACTCAAATGGGAACAGTACCAAGAAGGAAGGAAAAATATAGAATCAAAAGCGAAAGGCAGCATGCAGAATTAATGATGCATACAGAAGAAATGCAGAAACGTTTAGCAACAAAAGGGGCAGCACAACAGGCACCAACACAACGACAGCCAGCACTAGAAATAACGCCTAACGTAGCAGGGACCAGACCATTCCAGCCTGGTCACCAGGCAAGTAGCCCATCAACAAAACCTACTGTCACTGTTACAATCTCTCTATCTAAATCACCTCTTCATCCTAACGTCGTACTTGCGCGCCTTCGGCGCGCTAAAACCATTCGTTTCGTACCGCGGAGGTAACAAGCAGTAAACACCCTCGAGTGTGGCATATGAACGCCATAGACTGCTCTTCTCTAATAATTTAAATCTCAACTTCCTTAATCAACAAGAACCCTATAAACACAAGTAGGAATCAAACCGCGGAGGTAACGAGCAGTAGACACTCTCGGGTGTGGCATATTAGCGTCGTAGACTGCTCCCCTCTCTTAAAAACCTCCTCTACCACCCAATCTCAGCTAAACCTCAACCCAACAACTCGTCAAAACTATCTACATTGGGTTACACGCTGCCTTCAACATTCGCCAGATCATAACCAGCAGACGTTTTTGATCCTGCACTCCTCAATAACATGGAATAACTCTAACCGCTATGGATATTAGTAACCGCTATGAACTTTGAACATCCTTCACTCCATCCCTAGAAGTGGTCATCCACCTCCGGGTAGGCTAGCTTTGGTCCTGAGTCCAACCTTGAGACCTTTTTTTGTAAACGCCACTAGTGCGCATGAAGACCCCGGCCAAATTGGTTAACATGCAGGCCTGCCCCCGAACCGGGGAGGTTCGGGTCTTTCTTTGGGTGTTGGGTGCAGAAATGTGCTCTTCCCTTCCAAGAAATGCCCGAGGCAGACTATACTTGCCAATGATGGCCCCGGAAACAAAAACCTAGTGGCAGACTATACTTGCCTGAAGACCCTACCCCGGCACACTCGAGAGGACCCCTCTCACACTGGTCCTCAACCGAGGGACGATAACCTCAACCAAAACATCAAGAAGAACGTCAAAACCTTCTCCATCAGACTTTCCTACTCTGTTGTCTTCTGTCATGGTCGTGATCTGCGATAAACATCAATCTAAGACATCAAAGAAAGGTCGAAAGGGGCTTGCTCCAAACCATTCCTGTGCGTCTTCGATGTGCGAAACCATTCTTCTCATAATTCTACTACGGTACTAAAGCACTACTTTATGATTACTTAGCTTTGACTTTGAAGTTGTAAATTATTCATGGTAAGCATTTACTACACACACATTAACACTCCGACTGGATCATTTGAAACTATAAAATTATTTTTCAGTTATTTATTAGAAAACACCAACAGGTGCTTTACAGCAAATAATTGCAAAATAATTCCACAACTTAGCATTACTTTATGACTACTTAGCTCTAGCACTTGAAACTATATATAAAAATTATTTTGCAGTTATTTACCGCAAAACACAAATGGTGCTTTACAGAAAATAATTGCAAAATAATTCTACTACTAAAGCACGACTTTAGGATTATTTAGCTTTGACTTTAAGTTGTAAATTATTTATTATTAGACTCTCCTGGATTCATAAGCAAAAAAGTTATAAAGTTATTCAGGTCGCAAGGGATTTCAGTAAATCCCACATCGTCCATGTGCTCCTTCGGTGCGCTATTTTTCATTCATCTTCAGAAAAAAGTTTAATGTGAAATGCGCAGGCTGAAAAACTGACGGTGTGGAAAATAATCGTTAAATGCATATAAAAAACAAAAAATAACTGAAAATAATCACTGAACATGAAAAAAAATAAACGCACAATTCTCAAAAAGTTGAAGTGAAATAATTTTGTTTGGGAAGCCATTCGATCTCAAAAGCTGCGGTTTTTCGGCCCAATACGAGGCCGAATAGCACACGGAAATTATTGGGGCCGAATCGCGCGACGCCGAAAAGAAATAGAGCTCTGAATACCAAAGGGCCAGTTTTCGGCGACAGCTCGGTCTATATATATTGCATTTACTCGAATAAATCAACGGTTATATCACATATCTTGCTTCTAAAGGACTAAATTATATGTCTGCACATATATTTAAACCCTTTAAACAACTCTTACTTACTTATTTTTCTTCATCTCGGTATCCCTCGGTGTTTAGTAGGACCCCTCCCCCACTCTCACCGCTAACTTTTCGAGGTTCGGTTTTCAGAATTTATGTTGGTGAAAGCTGGTGTTGCGGAGATCGTAAGATCCCATCAGAAGGATGACACATACTTGTCGTATATCAGAACTTTGCTGGCAGATATATTTCAATCACTTGCAGGTGATACAGAATGTTGGCATTTCCCCAATCTTTGGATGAATTCGTGTTAACTTTTGGTTCACCCATTTTCGGGGTATTTATTCTTTTTTGCCACACTATAAATTTCGGCCTATTTGTTGGGCTGAAACAAATTATTTTTCCAAAGGCTTAGATTTTTTTGTTTACCCTTCGAAGAGCGAGGTAATAATACAGTCGTTTGTCCGCTAACGGTTTTTGCCCAGTTACGCAAATCTCTTAAAAACAATTTCGTTCTATTAAAAACGAAAACGTCATGAAGAAAATTAACAGCTGTTACAGTGGGATCCACTAAATACCGAATCTGACTTGAAATACCGAATCTGACACTCTAAAATGTAATTATATATATTTCTCACTTAATTTCTTGCCATTATAGGTGTTCAATATATTTTAAATAAAAAAAAAATGAAAAAGTCTTGGAAAATATTTGTTTTTAGTTCAGTTTAAACAATATTTATTTCAAAATGTCTTCACTATATACAATTTCTAACAATAATCTATGGTGTGGATGGTACTGGGACGTTTCGGCCTTGGGACGTTTCGGCCTCGAGACGTTTAGGCCTTGGGACGTTTTGACCCGAGACGTTTTCGGCCCGAGACGTTTTGCTCTCCATATATTGAGGCACCGGAGAAAGGAGAAAATGTTTGAAGTGGGTCGAGGACACAAGAACACGTGATCAGGCATTCGCAGAATTGTGAGTGAGGAGAAAATAGAACAACGCAAAAAAATTCTGAAGATTTTTTTTATTTATCCTTTTCAATGTGTTTGTATTGGAAGTACATTTTTTCATATAAATAAACAGAAATACCAATGTAAAAAATAACAGAGAGAAATAAATACATTTGTACTATTGTAATAACAATATATTAGTTGAAACTGTTTATTTACAGGTGGGGGTCATATCGTGTCAGGCATACTTGTACAGTACCACTCAAAGCAATAAAATTCTGTTATATTTTATTTTTGATGGCAATTCCGACACTTGATATTATTACTCAGAGAAGACGCTCCAAGTAAGAATGTCAAGTGTTGGAATTGTCAGCAAAAATAAAATATAACAAAATTTTATAGTGATTACCCTGCAACTTATTTCAAGTGCACACGCAATGTGCAGGTGTGGTCATATCGCGTTCACCAACAACTTACTTATTACTCGGAGAAGACGCTCCAAGTAAGAATGTCAAATGAAACGGAAAGATAGAAAATAACAAATGACTTATAATCAGCAGAAAAAAGAATACAGTTTCTTTTTAATCTTTAGAAAATCAGACAGTAAATTATCACATCTTCCTTTGTCTCCCATCAGAATTTAAGTAGATCTAATTTTTACAAAAACATCCATTTTAGATTGCTCATCACATCTTTTCCTGAGTAATTACTCTAAAAACAGTATTAGAATCATGACAGGTTTGTCGCACAAACATAGCTCATTTGTATGTTATCACAACAATAACACTCCCACTCACCTTGTAAAAAATATTTTGGGTCAGAAATGTGTGCAATGTTGAACTGAATAGACGTGAAAGCTCTAGGAAGATTTCTGCTTCATTTCAAAATGTGGAAAATTTTAAGTGAATTTGGAATCTAGTTTCAAAATATTGGATAGTTATATGTGAGTCCTGCCCATATATTGGAAAAGTTCTTCATTCTCATAAATTCTTTGATTTCCAACTTAATAGTGAGTACAACTATAATAAAAACCATAAAAAAAATTATTTTATATAAACTATATATGATCCAAGAGGTGGCACACACGTTCCTCTATTGTTGGGTAGTGAATGAATGAATAGTAGCCTGACCGGTTTCGTCTTTTTTTTAGACTCATCACAGGCGTTGGAACCACAGACTCTCTCCCTTTATATACTATTTTGTGCGAGACGTCATAGTAGTGTACCCGGCGGGTATATTTTTATACCCGGCGGGTATATTATATCCGGCGGGTATGTTTTTTATATACCCAGCGGGTATATTTTGTACCCGACGGGTATATGTTTGTACCCGTCGGGTATATCATTGTATTCGGCGGGTATGTTTTTTATACCCGGCGGGTATGTTGTATACCTGGCGAGTATATGTTTGTACCTGTCGGTTATATTTTAGTACCCGGCGGGTATATTTTTATATACCCGGCATGCTTATGGTGAGCTGGAGAGTCATGTGTATACCCATTGGGGGATGGGTATAAAAATTCCATTGTGGTGGTAAAAAAATTCATAAATGGTAGACGTGAATTGCATGAACTTTAATGTAAAATGGAGTAAACTTTTCTTGCTGCATAGTTTAGAACTTTATCCGTATTATATAGATTCGCTGTCCCAGTAACAGGCGTGTTGCCTTGGTGGCTCCAACAATGTGGGTGGACTGTTTCACTTTCTTTGTTGATAGTGTAATCGGTAGTGTAGTCATTTGAACATATTGTGTCGATAAAGTCCTGATCTGTGGGCAAACGTTGCCCCACATGTAGTACATCCTATGGCCATGTTTCGTTCGATACTCTGTTAAAAATCGTCCTTCACAGCAATAACTTCAAATTCAACCAGGAACATTACCTTCAGGTTGGAGGAACCGCCATGGGGACAAAGGTAGCACCTTCTTATGCAAATATCTTCATGGGAGAACTGGAAACAAAATTACTAGATAATTTTCATCTGAAGCCATTACTATATTTGCGCTTCATAGATGACATTTTCTTAATCTGGACACATGGGGAAAATACCCTAAATGAGTTCATCACATACTTGAATTCTTCCCACCACTCCATTAAATTCACCGCAGAATACTCCACAAAATCGATACATTTTCTAGATGTGGAAGTTAGCATAGTAGGGAACACTTTGAAAACAGATCTATACACGAAACCCACTGATTCACATGCATATCTCATGGCCGATTCGTATCACCCTACAACCCAGAAAAAGAGTGGCTACTACGGCCAACTCCTTAGAATCAAACGCATATGCAGCGACAACGAGGACTTCAAACGTCATGGTCTAACAATGATCAAACACTACAGTCTCAGGGGGTACAATAAGGACGCCCTAATGGATGACTTTCGGCGTGCACAACAACAGAGCCGACAGGCCCTACTCACGAAACAAAAAGAAACTGAAACAAAACGTATCCCATTTGTCTGCACCTTCAACCCGGATAGTATGTCATTTTCAAAATTAATTAGGAAGTACTTGGGAATCTTACTCTTTTCAAACAAATGTCATGAAATTTTTAATGAAATGCCACTGACGGCATTCAGAAGGAATAAAAACTTGAAAGATCTGCTCACCCGGCCGGAACTGCCACTACTGAACCAAATCAGTGGTCGCACTATCATGAACCCATTCCTTCCCTGCAAGGTGGTCAACTGCACCATCTGCCCACAGTTAAAATGCAATACACTTTGGTTTAAAAGTACACAAACAAAAGGGCGCTTCCCAGACCCAAAAAAGTACTCATGCGCAAGCAGAAACTGTATTTACCTACTTACCTGCAAAAAATGCTCCAAACAATATGTGGGCGAAACCAAACGGAATTTTAGAACGAGACTAACGGAACACACGTCCGATATCCGACACAAGAGAGATACAACCCTTGCTATACACTTCTCACAAACAGATCATAACATACATGATCTACACTTCCGCATCATACAAATCCTACATTCGGACCCCAACTCCATACGAACGACAGGGCACAGGAAAGAAGCTGAAATAAACTGGATATATCGCCTACGAACATTACTTCCATTTGGACTGAACAGGAAAGATTTTTAATTTTTCTTTAAAATTTATTTTATACTTAAAACTATAAATATAAATAAATAATACCCTAATCTTCATCAAAATATTACCGAAAACCTAAGACGTTTCGGCCCGATTCTCGAGATGTTTCGTCCCGATTGGAGGCCGAAACGTCCAGGCCGAATCGTCCCGGGCCGAAACGTCCCAAGGCCGAAACGTCATAGAACCGTGTGGATTCGGCAATAAGCTAACAGCTTATAAGTGACCGTCTCCACTCACACAACAGTTACAAATAACGATGAGAAGACGATGAGAAAGATCTAATCAGTCAAACCTTGATAACTTGTGGACCATTTTTTATTATGAAAGGACAATTGGGAGAACAAATGGAAAGAAAAGAAAATATGAGAGATTGAATTTATAACTATGGAATACTGGAACCAACTTCCTAGGCAAGGACATACTAGTAATTTTTCCCATTTTAGTATCATTATTGGAGGTCTATACGCGGGCATTGATGATATATTACCAACTGCAGTCTGCAGCCGCCTGGTAGGATAAACGGGTAGCGTGAATGAGATAACTGAAGGAAACTGAAGCTGGCTTCGGCTTGAAATGAATGTTTCTTATGAGTTACAAGCACAGGGTTGTAGACTGAATATTTATATAAGTCAACAGTAACACCAATGCAGACCACTCCAGCAATGCATTGTCTCGCACGTGAGGACATCGTGTGCAGGTCCTGTAAGGCCGCGGTTGTCACACTAACCCGAATGATCACCAATGAGTAGTTCTTTTTGGGACGCATTTCGAACATTTCACTATAAACTGTGAACGAGTTGAAGATTTTCGTAATCCATCCACCCATCCATGCATCACTCATCCCTGCACTCTCTCTTGCTCTCTGAGAAATTTTGAAAATGAACTCGATACTGCTCAGATAACAGTTGACAATACATTGAAGTGTAGCTGTTAATTGGCACTAATCTTTTCTACAATTATGGTAAAAAAAAATATGCTTTCACTTTTGATTTGTTTGCTCGCTGAAACAACTTTATTTAATCTTATTTGTTTTTCAAGGATTGGCGAACAAGTTATGCAACTTATATTAATGTCTCTCCTTGGCCCAATGGCGCAGGTGTGTGGGATGACCTTCGTAGTGGCGACTTCATGGCCTCGCTCTTCGTGAATGCTGCGAACTTGTACGAAGGGATCTTTAGCCTGCACGGAGTGTGTCTCTCTCCACACAGAGGACAACCATTTTACGTCCCCACCCGATAGGATGGTACTCTGTGACAGCATCTACCCCACAATTGATGCTGACAGAGAGTGTTCAGATACCTGAAACAACTTAATGCAGCTCTGCTGCTAAACAAACACTGATCGGTGATAATCTGATGTTTTTTTAAAACAAGTCACACGTCGGCGATTATCAAAGAGGCTATTTGAACCTGCCCGATAAATTGGATTATGGAACTCAATCACTTACGACCTCTCACTAATGACTCCAAAACACAAAATTCGCAAAATTTTTACCGTCACTTTTCATTTAAAATACTTTCTATATTCCCAAGATCACAGAATCGTAAGAAAGTAAGTAGAAAGTATCTTTAATTAATATTTTTTGGGTCAGATTCGGTATTTCAAGTCAGATTCGGTATTTAGTGACACCGGTTTCAGTCGTTTGTCCTGTAACGATTTTTGCCCGGTTATGCAAATCTCATAAAAACAGTTAAGTTCTATTAAAAATGAAAACCGTATGAAGAAAAATAACAGTTGTTATTTGTTCATACTTTATTCTTGTTTAAAAAAATATGGCTTATAACATTACTCAAATTTAATGTTTGGCATTTTCTTAGAGATTCTAATTAGTGTCATTTCCATGTCCCATTTTCGTTGCGAACAACAAATCAGAAAAAATATTTGCCATGTGTGTCGGTATCCTTGGGTAAGATTCCGAAAAAGTCAGTGTACATGTGTTTTGCCATAACACATGCCTATAAGTACAAGAGCTGTTGAAACTGGCAGTAGTATTTTTACATTTGAAGTTGTGTGTTTGAAAAGAAAGCCTTTTTGACTGGTACCGAACCAGGTAGCTCAACTTTTGAGCTTTGTTTGCAATTGATATTTAAAATCGGATATTTATTGCTGCAAACAAAGCTGAATGAATGAAGCGATTTTTCCAATCAGTTGCATGAATTGGGAAACATGACCACATCATTCTTATTCGTGAAATATATACGTAGTATTTGACAAATATACAACACTTCATGTGAACTTTACACAATTATAAAGAAAGGGTATAGGTCATTAAAATGTAAAATATTCAAAATATAAGGATATTTACTTTTTTATTAATCCAGTCGGCACCGGAGTTGTTTCGATCAATTCCGTCATCAAGGAATTCTGTGGTTGACTGAAAAATCGGTTTTGGACTGCTGAGCGAAACAAAACAGCTCTGCAGCGCTTTATCAAGCAGTCGATGGTTAAACCCTTTGACATCTGTTTACCTTCCCCATCTCCTTCATCACATCCGACCGCTTAAAAATGAAAGCTCACTCAACGAGAATATACAGTTAAAACTAGAAGTCCTGTCACGAATAGTGCGCTTATCTAGGCTTAATGGCGCGTTGGAATTGCGCGCAATTGCTATATCGAATGGCATCCAAAGCACAGCAGGTTCTCTTGGTTACTCATAGCAAACACATGCAATGTTTCTGCCAATGGACCTCCGGGTTACCCAGAGGTCCATTGGCTGAAACATTGCTTGTGCACAGGCCATATGTACAGAATTTGATAGCTTTACTTGGGCCATAACGCGTACATTAACGCGCATATCAACGTGCTATTTGTGCGCATTTCATGACCGGACTTCTAGTTTTAACTGTAGGGAGGTGTTAACAAAAAATTGCACAGCTGAGAATAGGCTACCACACCTCTAGTTCAGCGATCTGAATGTAGTGGCTACCCCTCTACATTCAGATTCTTCCCATTCAATTCTGTAGAAAAAGTTCCCATCAAGTTTTTATGAGAACTCAAAACTCGAAAATAGGAATATATATCAAGCTTTCGCCTTTATTACCGGCTGCGTTCGATAGTACACATATTTCCTTACATTTGGGCAGAGTTTATTGATCCAAACTATGTTTTATTCTTTAAGTATCAATATCTGAAGACTCGTGAAGCAGAAACGAATGTGTCGATATCGTCCATGTTTTTACCTAAATATGAAACAGTAAAAACAATAACCTGGTAATGGCGCCGAAACGAATAGACCGTTTCATCGGTGCGGAATCGGAAATTTGATTGCATTCACACAAAGGAGGTTGATATCCTCCTCTGCACGAATGAGATCGAGTTTGATAACCTTCTCTGCACCTCCCAGGGTTGTCCTCGCTCTCTGTGGCTCTGATTGTATCCTGCCGTTTACAGCATTGAGAGTTTCTTCCCGAGTAAGATATGAAGAAAACTGTACATACAACTGATGTTTTTGCACAATAAAACACCAAATTGAGCAAATAAACCATCATAACGTACCCTCTCAAAAGGGAAAATGGGGTCACCTTCAAGGTGCTTGAATGGGGTTTTAACTTTTGTTGTCCCCCCAAGAAAATTTTTGTAATTTTCTATTAAATGGAGCCTTCTGGCAGATTTGGGATAGAAATTTACTTTATTTTTGCCCTGTCAAAATGACATTTTTTGCAGCAAGTCTCAAGTTCACAAGTGATTTTCCAGTGACCAAGACTGATACATACCTTTTGACTGCACAATTCCTGATGTGATAACTTCATCATCATTCAAGGAGGAACAGTCCTCTTCTTAACAGTTTAGTTCTGCAACTCACAACTTTCTTTTCGGAGGGTGAGGGGGAATTCAGATCTGATCCAAGAGTCCACAGTCCTGGGTCTCCCGAAGTTCCTAGCCTTGGGTTCACCATTCAGTCCCACCTTATTCAATGATGATGTCACTATTTTCTTGACTTGTGCTCCCTGACGAGTAGGATATTTCCCAACAAGCATACCATAAAGGAGGCAGTTTCCCCGACTTTGGGGGACCCCTCGTACAACTCGACACTATCCTTGGCCCTGGTAGTGAATGGTGGCTAATATATGTGAACACGAGTTTGCAAACAGTAATATCCTGGGGGGGGGGGGGGGGGGGGGTGTCCGGCCTGACCCAAGAGTCCAAAGTCCTGGGCCTTGAGGTCACTACTATCCTGCCCCACCCTATTCAGTGGTGACGTCAGAATTTCCTTGATATGGAAGTTCGTGATCCTATACATAGGGGCCAGGGAATTCCCCAACAAGATCACAATGAAGGGGCAGTTTCCCTGATGAGGATGGCTAACCTTCCCCAATGGGACTGTAGGTCTGACCTCATAACCCTTCCAGCACCACCCTTGACCCTATCCCAGTCCCTGGTAGTGAATGTTGACTAATATATGTATAATGATATACAAGCTTGCTGTTATTTCAGTGATACCAGAGTGTCAGCTGAAACATACCCCACCCATTTTAGATAGCAATTGCTCAGGGGTTGGGGGGGGGGGGGGCGTGCTACTATCCCGGGAACAGGAAGTTTCGACCTCGGCAAGATTCGATCGCAGGACGATTTGGCCTGGGAAAATTCAATCTTCAATAAAGAACAACACATTCACACTGGTTCAACAAATTTATTTTTCAATTCAGTATTCTTGTTTTTCATTCCAAGCAACAAGTATCATTTATTAAATAAAAAATAACAGCAGGCCTGGCATTCTGAAAAATGCAGGAGGGCAAAAAAAATCGCTCTCCTCAATCAGCTCAGGAGAGCAATTAGCTTTACACAGCATTTTAAGTATCCAGTTGAACAAACTCATTGAAACTGAAACCAACAGACTATTACATCAGTGATTTTATTAACTTTACTAAGGTAAAGCGAAGTCTCTTAGACATCTAGATGTCTCACTCAACAACCGAACACACATAATAATAATAACACTTTGGCCAGCTGCTGCTTTGTCGCGGTTCTCGGACGAGAAGGCCTTGGTTACCCCTGAACTCCCAACTGCCTCCCTGTTCCCACGCTTCTCCTCTCCTCCCAACATTCGGAGACGAACTGCTTGAAGACATCCCTTGCCCCATTCTTCCCAATCTCTCTGATTAGCACATTAACCCTCTCCTTTGAGTCTCCCCCTAACCACATGTCCTTCATTCTCCCATCCCACTTCCCCATTATACCCCAGTGAATCTCATTCTTTTAGACTGATACTTTGGGCATTCTAAAAGGAAGTGTTCCAGGGTCTCCACCATACCCAAGTTGCACATCTGGCACTCCCTTTCACCGTCTTTCCCAATTTTTCCCCTCAGCTCCAGGGATCGCGACCGCAGCTTGAACAGCAGTGACCCCCCACAGGTGCCATCAAGGTACTCTTCAAAACCTGGCCTCTCTTTATCACGCAGGCCACCCAAAGACCTCTTTGATTTGACCCCTCTCGCCAATTACGGTTACAATCCTCCATGACCCTTTCTCTGACGATTTTTTTACCCTGGTTTGCCCCAACGTCCAGGTCCGAGATCTCCAATGAGTAGTTCTCTACTAGCTCCCTCACTTGGACCATCCACCCCCCGAAAATTCGCAGGAACATTACTTTACACCATCGGCTGTCGGGGAGATTCACCAGATAATTAAGATAACCGAGTTTCAACAGGTCTATCCTGTCCTTGATCCTCATCCACCCAAGCTCACCCCTGATTGCTTCTAGCGCTGCGGCATTACTCGACCCCGTTATCCATCGGCCTGCATCGTTCTGTAAGATTTCCAAGCTCTTCACTTGACAAGACCTGTGCATGTACCCAGACCTGGGGGGTTGAAGGTGGCAGTGGTAGGGGTATGACTTTCTTGGACAACAGGTCTGCTTACTGCCCTCCTGAAAGAATTAAGGAGAGCGAAAAATTGCCCTCCTAAATATTTTGGTCTGGGATGATTGAAATTACATGTATTATGCTCACATTAAATTTTTGTTGTAAAGCAAAAATGTAATTTAACTTCAAAGTCACATAACATCACATAATTTCATTTTGAAAGTGGTTTAGTGGTAAAAGGTAATGGCTGCAACTGTGTTTGAGTATGTACTTTGTACATACCCAAACACAGTTGCAATCATTTGAAGCAAAATGGGTCACAGCAATATTTTTTTTCTGTCAGTTTCATCAACTGACATCACAGTTTGAAGGGTAATTATTCAAGGAATATTGACACTATAATATACTACCATTACTACTATCCTGTCACATGAAGAATGTGCACCAGGATGTGACTGTAGATTCAAGCAGACCTGTTGTCCAAGAATGTCATACGCCTACCACTACCACGTTTTCACACCCCCCTCCTCCCCCCCTCCCCCCCCCCCCCCCCCAACTTGGGCACACACACATGTCTTGTCAAGTGTGTGTTCGGTTGTTGAGTGAGACATCTAGATGTCTAAGAGATTTCGCTTTACCTTAGTAAAGTTAATAAAATCACTGATGTAATAGTCTGTTGGTTTCAGTTTCAATGAGTTTGGTCAACTTGATACTTAAAATACTGTGTAAAGCTAATTGCTCTCCTAAGCTGATTGAGGAGAGCGAGTTTTTGCCCTCCTGCATTTTTCAGAATGCCAGGCCTGTCTATGGATACCGGAAGCAGAGGGGCAGCTGCCCTTCCTACCTTTGGACTGGGGAGGGGGGGCTAGAATGCCCTTCTGTTGTGGGAGCTTTAAAATTCAATGGGGGACTTTGGGAGGAGGTGCCAGGAGGGGACACATCTAGGGCCCCTAGCCTTCGTGACATGCATGCTTTTGCATGTCATGTCAAGACTGCCCATTCCCTGGGCTCTCACCCCATGCCCTGAAGTGGTTGTGGCACCCCTCCCACAACTCTCTAGATTTTCATCTGTGGTAAAATGAAATGCAAGGAAATTACCTTGTAGATTTTCTCATTTTATTAGAACCTTAAGTCCACCCCACCACCCACCCCTCCAAAATAATAAATTAAAAAATGTGTAATATATAAATGAAAAAGAAATAAAATTAATTGAATTCTGTGTTCAATGATCTATTTTGAGACAATTTTGAATGTATTTTCTGTATTCAAGATTCATATGCATAAATTTTCAGGTGTAGTGGAAAATTATACCCACCCCCACACACACAAACATACACCCGACACTGAAAACTCACAATTTTTTTTCTTTTACTCGAACCACCATTTTGAAGAAAATTTCATATACTTTACATTATAATGATTCATATGTATAGGGTGTAAAAACAAAATTGTTCAGGTGGGGAAGATATCGTGACAAGGGCTCCTTACCCTACTTACAGTTAAAACTAGAAGTCCTGTCATGAAATGCGTACAAATAGCACGTCGATCTGCACGTTAATCTACGTGTTATTACTATAGTAAGACTATCAAATTCTGTACATATGGCCTGTGCACAAGCAATGTTTCAGCCAATGGACCTCCGGGTAACCCGGAGGTCCATTGGCAGAAACATTGCCTGTGTTTTCTATGAGTAACCAAGTGAACCTGCCGTGCTTTGGATGCCATTCGATATGGCAATTGTGCACAATTCCTACGTGCAATTAAGCCTAGATAAGCGCACAGATCGTGACAGGACTTCCAGTTTTAACTGTAACACTTTGAAGTCCTGAAAAATTTTGTTTGCTCAAATGATTATTTTGAAGAGACTTGCTGCTATATTTTACAGTTGCAAGATTTGTATACATTCTTGTAAGCTGTGGTGTGGGGAAGGATGTACCCTAGCCAGGTCTAGCTTCTAACCCAAATTTAACCCTTTGAAACTTTAATTATCCTGACATTCAAAGGTCACTGGGAATTCAGTATTTTTATACTGTACCAATGGCCCAGACATAGCTGGTGCTAACTCTTAAAATATAGGGCCAAACACAAATTTTGCCCCCCAATCCCCAAAATTTGCATCTAAAACTAAAGAAAACATGTCCTGAAAGGCCCTCCACACTTTGCCCCTACTGCGCATGCGCAGTGTCAAGGACGTTCCGAAATTGGCGCCATTTATCATTCTAAGTTTGGCCCTTCATCAGTTAACATCTGACTGATCTTTGTGCTTTTAAATCTCAGTTTAAATTATGCCAGACACATAAATATTAGTGAAATGGTGATTCTAAGGAGGATAGAGAAGGAGGAGAGGAAAAGAATGTGTGACAGAATATTATCAGGGCTGTAACTTAAAAATTTTTAATGAAATTATGTTAAGTTACCTATTTTCAAGGCAGCAGCCATTTTGTTGTCATTCTGATTATTTAGTTACACTGTTTTTTCAAGTGTTTTCCTCTCTCCCTGTCCTTTAAGTTCCCCCTTGCTATTCTCCCATGCTTTTGGCATAGTTCCTGTAATTATTATTACTAAAATTTCTTGGGACTTTTAGCTTAATAATAGAATGAATTCTGTTCTTTCCCCATGTTTTCGTCTTCACCTACGGGTGGTGAGGCGTTGTGTTCTGCATCTACCATCTGATGTTCTGCAGTTTCTTCCCTGGAAGTCTCTGTTTTGCATCAGATAGTGTATTTTTGGTAACTGATTTCGGGCCTGGGTGCCTGGAGTCTTATTTTAGTGTTTTTACACTCATTGTTTACATTTACAACAGCCCTCTGTGTGAGGGGGGGATTTCTAAAAAATAATATCTTTATGTTATTTTAATCATAACTAGATACATTATTATTGTTCGTAAGTGTTGAATAAATTGTTTAAAATATTTTTAAAATTTTTGTCCACACTTAGGCTTGGGATCCATTGGGGCTCAACGTTACTTTTCAGAAACTTGGGCTGTTCTGAAAAAATATTTTTTCAAAATATTTTGATTTCAATTATTTTTTCTATATTAATGGATCATATTATTATTATGTATTTTGATTGCCAGGGGTTAGTGCGAGTACCAGGACTTGTTTTCTTTTCACATTGAAAGGATATTGATCAATTGTTTTAAGAGGAAGTCTTCCTCTGACTTTATTATCATTTTATATGTGGTCAGTGTACTCGCATTAACTCCTGTTCTGTATCGTATGATTTCGATGACAATATGGGAAGCGTATGTCACGGTATGTTGTTGGGGATTTGGACACTCCGGTCCTTTCCCCGCAGGGTCACTCTACTTTATCAATTTCTATTTCAGACGATCAAGATTAGGGTGATGTATCTGTGATGTCTTCCAACAGTGTGCCTCCGCCGTCACAATTAATGAAGGGCTAGCGGAAAAGTGCTCATGTAATACGCCAATTGCCTAAGAGGACCCTAGTAGGTTCGATGGCCTTTGACGTCCGCTAGCTCGCCCGGTGTAGCGTCCATTCACCGAATGGTTCGGCAGCCGGGTTCGTCCGTTGCGGTCTAGAAGGAATTTTGGGGTGATGCGAGCACTATAAAATTAACTTAATGCACACCCAGTGACGGCGGATCGGAGGGAGAATGGAGGAAGCCTTTTAGTCCGGTTCATAGCTCGTTCCGGTCCATCCGGACGGCAAGCGAGAGAGGCCCCTCTCTCGTTCAACAACATCTGGCCCCAGATGTTGTGGTACAAATGTGTCGCTAGCGGAGCATACGTCCGTCGCTCGGGACGCTCCGTTGTATAGACAGTCCGCTGAGACTGCTAAGGCTTCCTCTTCTCGTCAGCGCACACGACCGCACCTTGGCTGCGTGACCGCCGATATATTACCAGCTTCGCCGATCAAGGATTCTTCGGCGACCAGGTCACACCATCCGGCAGCCAGGGATTCGAGACCGATGGACTCCGGACGTTCGCATAGGAAAAGTATGCGGGAGCCATCTGATGCGGAGCTGCCCTCGGCAAAGCAGCGATAGACTGCGCCTCCGCAGGTCTCGACGCCGGACATTCTTGTGCACATAGCACAGCTTATCGCAGCATCCCAGCAGCCGACAGAAATGGTGTCGGATCGAGAATTATCCGACAGCGCTGGGTCGGTAGCCGGGGACTCGAGGCCTGCAGACTCCGGACGTTCGCATACGAAGTGTGCGGGAGTCAACGTACACGGAGCTTCCGGCGGCAATGCATCGTAAGTCCGCTACTGCACAGGCCTCGGGAACGGACGTGCTTTCTTTAATAGCACAGTTTATCGCAGCATCCCAGCATCAACTGAATCTGTCGCATATATTTTATCCGACGATGCTGGGTCGGGACGCTCCGCGGAAGCGGGTACGGACGTCCGAAAGTTTCATCCGGTCCGACGGGATACCGAAAGGGATTCGGAGGATTTCAAGCTTTCCCTTTCGGAACAACATATGCTGCGATGCCGGATAAGAAACTGATAGCGTCGGTGGACTTAGAAATTTTTGGTTCGGTTCAGGGACATCGTCCCTCAGTTCCGACATAGTCCAATAATGTCACACAAACTTTCGAATTATTGAACGACGCTATATATATTATTATTTTATGCTTGCTATCCAAGCATTTCTGGTTTCTTGTTCGAAGAGTTATGGAGATGTCTTTCAAAAGTGTGCCTCTGTCGTCATAGTTAATGAAGAGTTAGCGGCAATAAGTGCTCATGGACTATGTCTATCGCTTACGGAGTGACATTCGCTAGCTCACCCGGTGTAGCGTACATTCATCGAATGGTTCGGCTGCCGGGTTCGTCCGTTGCGGTCTAGGAAGGAGATTTGGGTGATGCGAGCACTTTAATTACTTTAGTACTCACCCAGTGACGGCAGATTGAGGACAGATCGGAGGAAGCCTGTTAGTCCGGTTCCTGGCTTGTCCAGGTCCGTCTGGGCTGTGAGCGAGAGAGGTTCCTCTCTCGCCCAACAACATAGGGGACCGCATGTTGTGGTTCAGATATTTTACATTCGGAGCATATGTCCGTTGCTCGGGACGCTCCGTTATATTGACAGTCCGAGAGACTGTCTTTAATGCTTCCTCATCCTCACAGCAGGGCACACGACCGCACATTGGCTACGTGACCTCGAGTATCATTCGGCATTCAGTGATTCCACGGCGAATAGGTCGCGCCATCCGGTAGCCAAGGGACACGAGACCTATACACTCCGTTTGCTCGCATATTGGAAGTATGCACGGGGTAACGATCACGGAGCTTCCAGCGGCAGTGCATCGTAAGATCGCTTCTCCTCAGGCCTCCGTGACGGACGTGCTATCCGAGTTAGCACAGTTGTTTCGCAGCATCCCAGCAATTGACAGTTTCTCGGTCGAATCAGGAATTATCCGACGGCGCTGGGTCGGTGCGGTCCGCGGTTGCATCAGCTACGGACGACCGAACGCTTTATAGGGTCCGACAGGATGGCGAAAGGGATTCGAAAGATTTCGAGTTTTCCCTTTAGTAGTATCGGAAGATGCCTTTCATATCTTCTGGCATTTCTTCCAGTGATTATTATTTCGGACTTCATTGCTGCGATCTTGGATAAGAGACTTATAGCGTCATTGGACTCGGATTTTTCGATCGGTACAGGGACATTGTCCCTGACTTACCGACGCAGTCCAATATTGTCATTACAACATGTGTTTTATTTTTCGACGCTATATATATATATATATACAAGCCTGCTACTAAGCATGATAGTTTAGTTTCTTGTCCGCGTTGCTCATTTCTGCCATTTTATCATTTTTACAAATAGTTTATTTTGGCAGAGCAGGGCATACCGAGAGTTCATATGCGTCTAGACGGTGTGATTAAAGACTGCATATATTCTTTTTCGCCGTTTATGTCTTTTCCAATTTCAATGTTGGGAACGACATTATGTATAGTAGACTTAACTTAGACGTTTTATTATACGTAATCCGCCTTACTGAGGCGTTATCATTACGTCTTCAAGAAAAGATTTACGGGATATTATTCTCAATGTAATTTCTTTTGAGGGCAGTAGTTTGTTCACGTATAACTCCGCCCTTCAGTGGCTGATTGGAGTTGGTTAGACGTGACGCAGCCCTAGCTACATCCACACGCGTGGATAGTAAGGTTAAGAACTCTCTCAGAGTCGCTTCGTTCTCGGAGGAGCTTCTCTTCGACAGCAACTTTCCGGCAATCCATGAATTGCTCGATTTATACGTTCTCTTGTCTATCTAGTGTTACAAGAGATTCAGACTGGGGCAAACATTCGGTGGTTGACTCAGAGAGTGCCGCCGCAGTTGCCGGACCCGAGTGTGGCTGTTATGACGGTTGCCAGTCAAACAGATTGGGATATATACTGATCCCTACGGATTCGAAGTGCCAGGGTCTTTGGGTTCCGCAGTCTTTTAGCTATCAGTTTAACTTCCGCGGAATAATGTTTTTTAGGCTTGCTTTATGTCATTGCATGAACATTATTCAGAAACGCATGCCCAAATTCCTGTCCTTTAATTCGACAGTAGTGGCGTATCTCCGGAACCAGGGAGGCACTCTTTCGTTTCCGTTATTCAATTTAATGGAAAGAATCCGTCTGTTGGTTATAGTACACCAAGTTCAGTTTTGGTCCGTCATATTCCGGGTCGTCTGATTGTTTTATCGGACTCCCGTTCTCTTACGGGTCGCTTGTTGCTGTCAGAATGGACTCTCAACAAACAAGTATTCAATCAGATTTGCTATCTATGGGAGCGCCCAATGATGATTTATTTATGACACAGCTTGCTAATCAATTGCAGACGTATGTGTTGGCTTGTCCAGATCTCTGAGCTAATAGTGTTAACGCTCTATTGATCTATAGGACGGAATGATAGGATACGCGTATCCTCCGGCGCTGTTGTTTTAGCAGGTATTGCTAAGATAAACAACCACAATACATTTCTGTTGATAGCATCTCTATCTTCACAGAGATCATGAGTAATTTACTCTCTTGTCTACTGTGGGTCTTTACGTGAAATCTTCCTCTATGTGAGGATCTTTTTTCACTGGGTAAATCGTGTCATCTTTATCACAACCAGCAAGGTCGCAACCTTCATGTATTCTGTTGTGTGGTCCGTATTACATTGTAAGCACTGTACTGGACGAGCTTTGGACGCGATTTCTTACTATAGGAGATCCTCTTCTTCGCTATTCTATGCGACTAAAGTGGAGGCTCTTCCGTCGTGGTGTAGGGATTATTATGTTCATATTGTTGATCCCTCCATACTACTCATTGCTATTTTTTAGTATACTTGTTTCACAAGATCTACTGCAGCCTGTTATTATTTAGGTTATAGGTTTATGTTACCTCATACCTATGCACTCTACGATAGTTTACAATTGAGTCTTTTGTCTCTTTATCTAAGTCAGTTAGTAACTTTTTTATAAATAGACTTAGAATCTTTAGATTAAATTCCTATACGGATTTTAACTTCGGTTCTTATTTAGCTAAGTAATCATTTGAGCCTCTGGAAACAGTAGTTTTCAAATTCTGACCTTTTAGACAGTAATTCTGTTGGTTTCTCTTGTACTGTAGAGTCAGTGAGTTTCATGCACTATCGTTGGATGATTTTCACTTTCATAGTTTCGGAATCAATACTTCCGTTACTATTTAGGTTGGATTGTTGCATAAGAGTTAGGCTCCTATTATCCGGAACCTATTATTTTAAGGTCCTTCCGTCTTCGTATGGGCATAGGCCTTTACTCTTTCCGGGTACAGTTTATGTATTTATAAACAGATATCTGTTTATTACAAGGGCGTAAGCTTCTTCTGTCTTTGATGTCTAGTAGAAGGACGTTACGCTCCATTTTATTGTTAATGGATTCTATTAACTATCGGTACTGCTTATGGTATATCATTGACTTAGCAGTTGTGCTTAAGATTTCGGCTCATGAAGTAAGAGTTCTTCTACTTCTTGGGCTTACATTAATAGTGTCGCTATTATAGATTTTTGAAGGCCGCTCATTGCGCTCAGCCATCCACATTCATGAATTTTATCTTAGAAATATCGAGTCAATTTCTTGAGGCCTCTTTTGTTAGGTCTATTATCTACTGCTCAGAATGTCATTCACTTAACAGTTGCTACTATAGCTAGCTAGGCTGTCTGTTTCGGCAGTGTCTCCGTTCGGCTGCCCTCTTCGCTCTGGGCTATTTGACCCAGGGCAAGAAAAAGGGGGGGGGGGGGGGGGTGTTCCCTTGGGTCACCTGTTTTACTATGAAAACAAGGGGATACCTCCTCCGGAGTTAGTTATTCTGAGCTGTTATTGGGATGGTTGTTTAGTGAGAAGTTTAAGTTTATAAAATTCATTCAAGTCTTAGTTTTTAAAGTATAGCTTTTGAATATTGCATATGTCAACGGACATGATTATGCAATTCTCAGACACTTTTAGGAGTATAAGAGTCTCTATTCTCTAGACTTACTTTATTATTGGCTTACTTTAAAAATTATTAGTATAAGGATTATATTGGATATTAATAGAATACATGGATGTATGAAGCTCAATTTTGGAAGGTGTTGTATCTTTCTAATTTATCATAAATAAGAAAGATACATGTAAGGCCTATTACTTCTTTTCCCTACAGGGGATGACTCTATTTTATTTTATTGAGCGTATTCCATTTTGCTCTATGTCCTTGGCCCTCCAGCCTTTTTACTATTCAGCTATGTCTGGGTCATTGGTACAGTATAAAAATGTTAAAAAATTTATAGTAATTTATATATTTTTTATACTTACCAATGACCCAGACGGGGATGGCCCTCCCAGGAGTTGGGAACTCTTGCCTCCCCGCTGAGTACATAGCGCTTACCAGGCACTGGTTATTAGAATGATAAATGGCGCCAATTTCGGAACGTCCTTGACACTGCGCATGCGCAGTAGGGGCGAAGTGTGGAGGGCCTTTCAGGACATGTTTTCTTTAGTTTTAGATGCAAATTTTGGGGATTGGGGGGCAAAATTTGTGTTTGGCCCTATATTTTAAGAGTTAGCACCAGCTATGTCTGGGTCATTGGTAAGTATAAAAAATATATAAATTACTATAAATTTTTTAACTTTTTCAACGTTTTTCAAATGCGATGTCGAACGCAAAGTACAAATAACAAAATATTTTTCACATTATAGTGATTATCTGGTTGAGGCCTAGATTATGTTTGGTGATCTGAATTTGTTATTCAAAACTTGTTTTATTACTGGAGAGTACCCACAGGCACTCTCCAACTATTTGGAATAAAACAAATATATATAAACAAAATATTATTTGCGTTTGACGGAATATGAAATATAAGCAAGGAAAGTGTTGGCTTTTGCTCTGGTATCCTCATTTTTTGAAAGCCCTGATAATGGCTTCTAGCACTCAACCAGTTAAGAAGTCTTGACGCAGGATTATATTAGTATTTTAAGCTGTGATAACATTGGCTCAACAGTTATCACTGGGCACTATTCGGGAGAAAATAGGAATTGAGGTTAAATTTGAAACAATCGAAAAATAATAACAAAACAAATGACCACAAAGTATCAACGTGGTGTTTGATTTCATACATCATGAGACATACAAAAGTATCAAAGGGTTAAAATATAATACCCAACACTGGTGTGAACCCTGAGAAACAAAATTGTGCTTTTTTACTGTGATGAGAAAGTTGACTTAAGTGTGATTTACTGGGATTTCCGGGTTTCCTTATAAACGAAAACTTCACAAGTGAATTATGCAGTCAACAATTGTGTCATGTATCCGAGCACGCAAACGAAGACACTTTGTTGTGGGTGTAATAGGGACTTCATCGTTTTTTGTTTTTTTAACCCTTTACCTAATATGAAAAGCAGACGACACTTGCAAAAAAATTCTTGAATAGCTA
Organism: Pictodentalium vernedei; assembly: GCA_031216915.1. Lineage (NCBI taxonomy): Eukaryota > Metazoa > Mollusca > Scaphopoda > Dentaliida > Dentaliidae > Pictodentalium > Pictodentalium vernedei. The sequence goes on from CM062288.1 coordinate 277,788,864, forward strand.
TTATTTTCATTTTTTGTCTCAAAAACATACGTTATGACCCCTCATTGGAACGAGCTCGATGAGCTCGTTCCAATGAGGGGTTATAACCTATGTTTTAGAGACAAAAATGAAAAAATACTGAAAATTAATTGGCGATTAAGGGTTAATGTGATATAGAGGGTCAAGATGATTGTTTTGTTGTCAAAGATCAGTGGTCAAGGTCATACAGTTACAAAAATCACAGTGTGCACTTAGAAGCATGGGTATACATCTTGGTTGAGCACCTTCTAGTTCTCTTGATTCCATTCACAGACAGAAATCTTTTACGTAACCCTTCTGCCTCTAAATAGTACAAACATGCTCTTCCATTTTGACTTATTTAGTCATTGACCTTATTGGGGGAAAAAATCACCTCTAGTTTTATATTACAGAAGTTAACATCACCTGAAAACACTGAAGCATTTGCAACACAATCACAGAAGGAATACCCAGAGATCACCAAATAGGGGATGAAACCAGGAGTCAGCTCAGAGTAGTCAGTCAGTGCTGGTCTGGTGAATCCAACACTTTTTCATTTCTGACCACTACTTCAGATGAAAAATGATGTTTTCATCACCACTAAATCTTCATAGTGCCAAATTTAGCATCACAGAGGAGCTCCACCTGGTCTGTTTTTGTTCAGCAACTGAAAAAAATTAATTAATTCACTAAATGCCATTGCTATGTGTCTAATACAGTAACACCATAATGATACTTAGACTGAGGTAATACTTTAAATACTAAACAAAACCAGAATGTTCATTAGCCCTTTACCCAACGCAGACGATTTCAAAATTTATTATTTTAAACATTTTAAAAAATTTTTTTAAAAATTTCAACAAAACCATATCATGTGACCCCTCTTGGGAACGAGCTCGATGAGCTCGTTCCAAAGAGGTGTCACATGATATGGTTTTGTTGAAATTTTTCGAAAAATAATATTTTTTCAGCTGCTGAATTTGCATATTATGCAGGCGATTTGTTGGGTAAAAGGTTAAACATTTATGGTGATATTTTTTTCTTTTCTTTTTTTCGTCAGAAGGTTTTATAGCCTGGAAAAATTTATATTTTTATACTGTACCAATGACCCAGACTTAGCTGGTGCTAACTCTAAAAAATCCAGGGCCAAACACAAATTTTGCCCCCCAATCCCCAAAATTTGCATCTAAAACCAAAAGAAATCATGTCCTAAAGGACCTCCATACTTTGCCCTTACTGCGCATGTGCAGTGTCAAGGACGTTCTGAAATTGGCGCCAATTATCATTCTCTGTTTGGCCCTTCATCAGTCAACATCTCACTGATCTTTGTGCTTGTAAATCTCAGTTTAAAGGATGCCAGACACGTAATTATTGGAGAAATGGTGATTCTAAGGAGGATATAGAAGGAGGAGAGGAAAAAGGAGTGACAAAAAATAATCAGGGCTGTACTTAAAATTTTTTATGAAATTATGTTAAGTTGCCTATTTTCGAGGCATGGGCCTCTTGTTGTCATTCTTGCTATAAAGTTGCACTGCTTATTCAGTGTTTCCTCTCCCCTGGTCTTCTAAGTCCCCCCTTGCTATTCTCCCATGCTTTTGGCATATTTTTTGAGAAAGATCATTTCTAAATTCTCTTGGGAGAGTTAGCTTGGTTACAGAATGTATTCTGTTATTTTCCCCATAGTTACGTTTTCACCCATGGGTGTATAAACGTTGTGTTCTGCATCTTCCATCTGATGTTCTGCAGATTCTCCCCTGGGAGTCTCTGTCTTGCATCAGATAGAGTGTAATTTTGATGACTGATAGCGGGCCAGTTTTGTCAGTGCCTCGAGTCATGTTTTCTGGTGTTTTTACACTGTTTGTTTTCATTGGCAACAGTCTCTTTTGAGGGGGGCTGTTTGCCTTTGGAGTAGTTTATCTCACTATAAGATACATTATTATTATCCGTAAGTGTTGCATTAATTATTTAATATAATTTTAAAATTTTTGACCACACTTAGCCTTGGGATCCATTGGGGCTCAACGTTACTTTTCAGAATCTTGGGCTTCGCTGAAAAAATATTTTTCAAAAATTATTTTGATTTTCAATTGTTTTTTCATTATTAATGGATCATGTTATTATGTATCTTTGTGTTAGGGGTTTGTGCGAGTAACTAGGACTTGTTGTTGACTTTTCACAATGAAAGGATATTGTTCAAATTGTAATAGGAAGAAATCTTCCTCTGACTTTTATGATCATTGTATTAATTGTAGTCAGTGTTCTCGCACTAATCCCTGTTCTATATGTCAATATTGGGATGACAAAATTGGAAACGTGTGTCACGATATGTTGTTAGTGGAGAAAGGGCTATGCCGGCTCTTTCTCCGCAGGGTCACTCTACTCTATCAGTTTCTATTTCAGAGGAACAAAAACAGGGTGATGTTTCCATGTTATCTTCCGCAAGTGCGCTTCCACCGTCACAAATGAATACAGAGCTAGCGGCAAAAGTGCTCATGGAGATAAGACAAATGTCGTCCGCTAGCTCGCCCGGTGTAGCATCCATTCACCGAATGGTTCGGCAGCCGGGTTCGTCCGATGCGGTCCAGGAGGAAATGTTGGGTGATGCAAGCACTATAAACATTCAACGTGCACACCCAGTGACGGCGGATAGTAGGAGAGATCGGAGGAAGCCTTCGAGTCCGGTTCCTAGCTCGTCCAGGTCCAGCCGGGCCGCGAGCGAGAGAGGCCCCTCTCTCGTACAACAACATCTGGGACCAGATGTTGTGGTACAAAATGTGTCGCAAGCGGAGCACACGTCCGTCGCACGGGACGCTCCGTTGTATAGGCAGTCCGCGGAGACTGCTCAGGCTTCTTCCTCTCATCAGCGCACACGACCGCACCTTGGCTACGTGACCGCCGATATTTTACCAGCTTCGCCGATCAGGGATTCTTCGGCGACCAGGTCACGCCATCCGGTAGCCAGGGACACGAGGCCGGTGGACTCCGGACGTTCGCATAGGAAGAGTATGCAGGAGTCACCAGATGCGGAGCTGCCCTCGGCGAAGCAGCGAAAGACTGCGCCTCCGCAGGCCTCGATGTCGGAAGTGCTTGTGCAAATAGCACAACTTATCGCAGCATCCCAGCAACCGACAGAAACGGTGTCGGATCGGGAATTACCCGACGGCGCTGGGTCGGTACGCTCCACCAAAGCATCGGGGGCGGACGACCGGGAGCATCATGAGGTCCGACCGGATGGTGAAAGGGATACGGATGACTTGGAGCTATCCCTTTCGGAACAACATAAAGCTGCCGTGGACTTCATCCGGCACTTTCTTCCTCAAGTTGTTCCGTCGGGCCAGACTGCTGCGGTTCCGGACAAGAGAATTATAGCGTCATTGGACTCTGATTTTTTTGAGCGGTTCAGGGACATCGCTCCCGAGTTTCCGTCTCAGTCCAATAATGTTGCAAGAACATTTGAATTATTGAACGACGCTATATTCAAACTTGCTTCCAAAACAGGAAAAGCAGGTTTCTTGTCCGCCAATACTCTCAACTTGCCTTTCATTAATGCAAGGAATAAATTCGATACGGCAGGACAGGGTATCCCGAGAGTTCCTCTGCGTATGGACGACGAGGCGGAAGACTTAGAATTATCATTACCATCGTCGGTGTCTTTTCCAACCGCGGTGTTGGAGACAACTATTTCGTCTAACAGAGCCAGTTTAGATGCCTTATCTTACGCAGACCACCTTTCTAAGGCGTTATCACTGCGTCTTCAAGGGAAAGAATTCCAGGATATACAATCCTCTTTAAGGCTTCTTTCAAGGGCAGTAGCTTATTCCACGTGTAACTCCGCCCTTTCAGTGGCAAACCTGGAGTTGGTTAGACGTGACGCAGCCCTAGCTACATCCACACTCGTGGATAGTAAGGTGAAGAACTCTCTCAGAGTCGCTTCGGTCTCCGGAGAACTTCTCTTCGACGGCAAGCTTTCTGCAATTTACGATAAAATTACAAAGAAAGCTTCGGATTCTCTGCTGTTCAAATCTGCTTCTAAGAAGTCGGACACGGCAGATAAGAGTAAGACAGGCACTTCTGGGTTTAATGCACCCAAGAGAGGTTCCTATAGAGGTTCCGGTGCGTCCTCTTGATCTTATTCAAGAGACCGTCAAGGCAGCGACTCACATTCAGGACGTCCTTCGGGCCGGGACAACCAGTCAGACGACCCGAGGTCGACGGGATGAGGTGCGGGTCATGGAGGACGTGGTTTCTCCTACCGCAGGCCTCGCAGGTCCAGGAGGTGATGGCTTCAACCTCTATCGCGTACCGGTTGGCGGAAGGTTGTCGAGTTTTTCACAAGAGTGGGCGTCGATTACGGACGACCCTTGGGTGAGAGGGGTGATTTCGGAAGGTCTAAAGATATCCTTCAAACGAAAGCCTCCATTAACTCGAAGTCCAAAATGGACTCAACTTCCGTCAAATCCGCAGAAAAGAGACGCTCTGTTATCAGAGGTGCAGTCTCTTTTAATGAAGAACGCGGTAGAGGTCGTAGAAAACCAGGAGACACCGGGATTCTACAACCATCTGTTTCTGGTTCCGAAACCAGACGGCTCGTTCCATCCAGTCATAGATTTGAGCTGGATAAACAAGCTGATCGTCGCTCCGAAGTTTTATATGGAGACGATTCGATCGGTCAGAGCGAGTATTCGGGTGAACGATTATGCAACAAGCATAGATCTCAAAGATGCGTACTTTCACGTCATGGTACATCCGACATTCAGAAAGTATTTACGCTTCGCAGTCCTAGGGGTGGTGTATCAATTCCGGGCGATGTGCTTCGGATTGAAACTAGCACCCTGGGCTTTCACTCGGGTAATGAACTCGGTAATGTTGTATTTCCGAGCTCATTCGTCTGCGGTAACGTCGGCCTACCTGGACGACATTCTTCAGAGGTACGGCAACGAGTTAACGCTTCAGAACGATGTGCAGAATCTGCTTCTATTGCTCCGACGTCTCGGTTTTATAATAAACGAGGAGAAGTCGGATCTGGTGCCGTCCAAGTCATTCACACATCTGGGAATGAGCTTCGAGACGCACAACAATCTCGTTCGTCTGCCGTTAACCAGAGCGAAATTAGTCAGTTGTTACGCTCGCTATTGTCTGCACGCAGACAAAGTCACAGCGAGGGAGTTTATGAGACTGATAGGTCTGAGCGGAGCCGCTGCGGATCTCATTCCGATGGGGCGGTTACGCACGCGTCCTCTCCAAATTTTCTTGACTCAGAATTGGAGTGTGAAAATTCATTCGCTCGACATAGACGTTCTCTTGTCAGATCAAGTGAAACGAGAGATTCAGACTTGGGCAAGCATTCAGTGGTTAACTCAGGGAGTTCCGCTGCAGTTGCCGGATCCGAGTTTTACCATTATGGCGGATGCCAGTCAAACAGGTTGGGGTGCATCATTGATCCCAACGGATTCGAGATGCCAGGGTCTCTGGGATCCGCAATTCCTGGGCAAGCACATAAACATCAAGGAAATGATGTCAATTTGGCTTGCGTTACGTCATTGGATGGACAGTATTCACAAAGCTCATGTCCAATCCTATCCGACAATACGACAGTAGTGGCGTATATACGGAATCAGGGAGGCACTCATTCAATTCCGTTGTTCAATCTAATGGAAAGAATCCTTCTGCTTGCTCTAGAACATCAGGTTCTTCTTTTGGTCCGTCATATACCGGGTCGTCTGAACGTACTAGCAGACTCCCTTTCACGAAAGGGTCGCTTGTTGCCGTCGGAGTGGACTCTCAACAAACAAGTATTCAATCAGATTTGCTACCAATGGGAACGGCCAATGATAGACTTATTTGCGACACATCTCAACAATCAGTTGCAGACGTATGTGACTCCGTGTCCGGATCCAAGAGCATTTGCAGTAGACGCTCTGTCGATCCCTTGGGACGGAATGATAGGATATGCGTATCCTCCAGCGCCGTTAATTCAGCAAGTATTGCTAAAGATAAAACAATCTCAATGCAAGATTCTGTTGGTAGCATCTCTGTCTCCACAGAGACCGTGGATAAATCTACTCAGGTGTCTGTTGTGGGACCTACCGCAAAAGCTTCCTCCACAGGAGGATCTTCTTTCGCAGGGGAAATCGCGTCAACTTCATCACAACCCGCAAGGTCTCAACCTTCACGTTTTTCCATTGTGCGGTCCTTCTTGCATGGCAAGCACTTTACAGGACGAGCAGTGGACGCGATTTCTAACTGTAGGAGGACCTCCTCTTCGCTAAACTATGCGGCTAAGTGGAAGGTTTTTCGTCGTTGGTGTAGGGATCATTCTGTTGATATTTTTTATCCCTCCATACCAGACATTGCAAACTTTCTAGTATACTTGTTTGACGAAATCAAACTGCAGCCTGTTACTATTAAGGGTTATAGGTCTATGTTATCTGATACCTATGCACATCATGATAGTTTACAAATTGGATCTAATGTCTCTTTATCTAAGTTAGTAAGAAACTTCTCGATAAATAGACCCAGAACTCTTAGGTTAATTCCTAAGTGGAATTTAGCTTGGGTTCTTCTTAAACTGAAGGAAAAGCCATTTGAACCTCTTGGGACAGTAGATTTCAAATTCTTGTCTTATAAGACAGCTTTTCTCTTAGCTTTCTCTTCTGCTAGAAGAGTCAGTGAGCTTCATGCACTGTCGGTGGATGATTCTCACTATCGTAGTGTCGGGAACACTATCACCTTCACTACTAATGTGGGATTTTTAGCTAAGAATCAGGCTCCTAATAAATATCCGGAACCTATTGTTATTAAGGCTCTTCCGTCTTCAGACGGGCGTAGGCCTTTACTCTGTCCTGTTAGAGCATTACGTATCTATAAACAAAGATCTCAGTTTATCAGAAAGGGACGAAAACGTTTCTTTCTGTCTCTGATGCCTAATAGAAAGGACATTTCAGTCCATTCTGTTGCTAGATGGATTCAGTTAACTATCCGTACTGCTTATGAAAATTTATCTTCTCAGCAGTCTGTGCTTAAGATTTCGGCTCATGAAGTAAGAGCTCTTGCTACTTCTTGGGCTTACACTAATAGTATTGCTATTACAGATTTAATGAAGGCTGCTTATTGGTCTCAGCCATCCACATTCACGAATTTTTATCTCAGAAATGTTGAGTCCATTTCTGGAGACCTGCATTGTTTAGGTCCGTTGTCTGTTGCTCAGAATGTCGTCCACTAAACAGTTGCAACTATAGTTATGCAGGCTTTCTGTTCCAGCAGTGACTCCGTCCGGCTGCTCTCTTCGCTCTGGGCTATTTGACCCAGGGAAAGGGGAAGGGGGGTGCGGAGGGTGTTCCCTTAGGTCACCTGCTTTATAGTGAAAAGCAAGGGAATGCCTCCTCCGAAGTCAGTATTTCTGAGTCGTTTCCGGGATGGTTTTAAAGTGTAATATTAATGTTAAATTCATTCATGTCATATTTTTAAAGTGTAGCTCGGTGTGAAGCATTTGTATATGTCAAGTGTCAAACGGGCGTTAATATACAATCCTCGGACACTTTTAAAGAATATAAAGAGTCTCAATTCTCTGGACTAACTTTATTTATTGGCTTACTTTAAAAATAATTAGTATAAAGGGTTATACTGGATGTTAATAGAGAACATGAATGTTATTGTGCTCAATTATGAAGGGTATTGTATCTTTCTAATTTAACATAAAATAAGAAAGATACATGTAAAGCCTAATACTCCTTTTCTCCTTGAGGGGTTGCCTCTATATTATATAGTTGAGCTTATTGGATTTTCCTCTGTGTCCTAGGCCCTCCAGCCTTTTTACTATTCAGCTAAGTCTTCTGGTACAGTATAAAAATGTTAAAAAATTTATAGTAATTTATATATTTTTTATACTTACCAATGACCCAAATGGGGATGGCCCTCCCAGGAGTTGGGAACTCTTACCTCCCCGCTGAGTACATAGCGCTGACCAGGCACTGCCAGTAAGAATGATAATTGGTGCCAATTTCGGAACGTCCTTGACACTGCGCATGCGCAGTAAGGGCAAAGTATGGAGGTCCTTTAGGACATGATTTCTTTTGGTTTTAGATGCAAATTTTGGTTTAGAGTTAGCAACAGCTAAGTCTGGGTCATTGGTAAGTATAAAAAATATATAAATTACTATAAATTTTTTAACTTTCCATCAGCTCTGTCAACACTAATTAACAGGGTTGAAGTCACTTTAATATTTTTTAGATCTCCTGACTTTCAGTCAGGTGAGCAATAGTGATCACTCATCGTCCGTCATCTATGAACATGGTGTTTGCGTCTTCTCCTCCAAAACCGCTGGGCCAATTTAAGTGAAATTTGAGATGCTTGTTTGTTATGGCATCATGTTTTGATTTTGTTAAAATCAAGTTGCCCTGCCCCACAGTAGGGCCAAGGCTGCCAAGCTCAAAAAGTGTGCCTAAATCTTAAAAAATCTTCTCATGAATCAGCAGTAGCAGAGACTTACTATTTGGTGTGCAGCTTTCTTTTGAAGTGTAAACTCAGATTTGTTCAAGAGAAGTTCAAAGGGCTATATTTGCCATTGTTATGGGAGGGGCAAGAATTATCACCCCACCAAAATTTCTATTTTCCAAACCGAGAGGCTGATTTGAACCAAATTTGATATGAGGGCTTATAGGGTCATAAGTTCTTAATTTATGCCCAAAAATGTTTTCCTGTTGCCCCATGGGAACCGCAGGAGCTAAAAATAGAAAAAAATTAAAACACCCTCATCCTCAAACTACACAGCACTGAGAATTCTTATTTGGTGTGAAGCTTCCTTAGGACCAACAGCATGGAATGGTCAAAAAAAAAATTGCTATCGGTTTTATCGTAGGGTACTTTTTCAGGACTTTGAAAAAGTGCTGAGTCAGCATTTTTTAACACTGTAGGTAATGGGAAAAACATTTAAGACTCTTCTTCTCCCAAACTGCTCCAAAAGCTTTCAGATTTCACATATAACATCTTTGAAAGATTGTTTCTCAGGTTTATTGAAATCAAATCCATGGGTCCATATTTGGGCTCTATATGGGAGCCCAAATGTTTAAATTAGTGCAGTATGAGGAATATTACGACCCGCGTTGTGACCTTGGGCAAGGCACTTTATTCTGGTTACCTACATGAGGGCATGATGATGCCATGTACTAAGGCGTATTGCACGTCGATGGTGCACATTTCTTCAACCGCTGTAAACCTGCTTTGGCAGAGCTTGACAGAGTTAGAATGTTGAGGAGCTGATGGTTGCTCGTCGATGCTCTGTAGTTCTCTCCTGGTACTCCAGCTTCCTCCACCTGTAAAACTGTCACAGTCACGATTAGCCATTGTGCTTAAGTATGTGACCTTAAACACCAATAGATAAATAAATATGAGAAATATTCTTTAAAAATACAGTAGAATCCTCTTAATTGAATATCCATTTTGCCAGTGAAAGTTATTCAATTAACAGGAATATACAATTAACAGGGAATGGGTCAGTTTCCTGTGTTCTGGAGGTAAACTGAGCATTTATTCTATTATATCTTCTTTGACAGAGCTCATAGAGCTCTGTCAAACAAGATATAATAGAATAAATGCCTGTATTGGATGTAGTGAGGCCAAAAAGGTCGATAAATAAGGGGAATTTGATGTGTGTCACAGTAATTTTTTCTGCATATTACAAAAATTTATATACAATTAACAGGAGCTTACTCTACAACCCATATGCAATTAACAGATCAAATTTGTACTGAAGGTATGGTAAATGGTTTTGTGTTTGAAAATTATATTCAATTAACAGGGATATACAATTAAGAGATGTCCAATTAAGTGGGCTCCACTGTATTCTTCTTCGGATCCACCAATCATAATCTTTTGATATTTGGTGTGTAGCATCCTTAGAGGGGTGAGATTCAAGAGTGTTCAAGCCAAGTCCCTGGGTTCATATTTGGGCTAACTGTGAGAGCCTGAATTATAACTTCATTCAAAATGAGGAATTTTATTTGAAACTCTTCTTCTTCACATCCACTAGTCAGAATCTTTTGATATTTGGTATACAGTATCCTTAGGGAGGTGAGATATAAGTTTGTTAAAGCCAAGTCCTGGGTTCATATTTGGGCTTCCTGTGGGAGTCCGAATTGACCCCAAATTTCTATTTTCCGAACTGAGAGACTGATTTGAACCAAATTTGTTATGAGGGCTTGTTGGGTTATAAGTACGTAATTTATGTATGCCCACAAAAATTTTTCTGTCACCCTATGGGAACCGCAGGAGCTAAAAATAAAAAAAATTTAAAACTCCCTAATCTCCAAAACTACACAGCAATGAGAATTTTTATTTTGTGTGAAGCTTCCTTAGGAACAGCAAAAAAGAAAGGTCCAAAAAAATTGCCATCGGCTTTATCATAGGTTACTTTTCCAGGACATTGAAAAAATGCTGAGTCATCATTTTTTAACACTGAGTAATGGGAAAAACATTAGAGAATCTTCTTCCATACCACTGCTCCAAAGGCTTTCATATTTCACACAACATCTTTGGAAGCAGGGACCAACCGTGAGGGCGACTAGGGCAATTATGTCGCCCTTCTAAGCCCAAAGTTGCCAAGAAAAATAGTCAGGGCGATTACAAGTCGCCCTCTAAAAATTGGCCAAAATGAGGAAAGGCTGAACTGAGTGATCCAAGGTTTGCATAAAAACAATTATTTTCAAGAATCGAATGTGCTTGAGTGTGATAAATGGGCATTTTCAATCGTCAAATAAACGATCATTTATTTGAAATCACACGACAATCAATTGTCCTTTGTCACTTTTGGCAGATTTTTTTATTTCTATTTTGTTCCGTTTCAGTCGGAGCTTCAAGTGTCGAAACAAAAATAGGTGACTTACGCGACTCAACAAAATAACCCAGTTTGGAAGTAGGTTACCTCGCTTAGGATACCAAAAATGTATACATAACGAATGTATTTTATAACACTGTATTTTTATTTCGTTTTGCTGACAACTGTTAACTGTTTGGTCGTCTATTCCCAGAAAAGCACGAATGGAATTGAAACACTGTCAAACACATGAAAAAAAGCTTTTGTGATGAAAAGAAAAGTATCTACAGAGCGTAAGTGTGCAAGTGAAGGATCTTGAAAAATGGTCCTCCTAAACACCAGAATGACACGAAATGATGCAGAACGACACCGAATGTCATAGTTATCGTAGTTATAGAAAAACGCATTACTTCGGCAGCATTATTTCTGTGGTAGGAGGCAGAACAAACTTGTTATCTCAGGCAGCATTCAGGGTATATGGACATTTATTACCTGGATGTCTCCTTTTCAACCCTTGCAGGAAAAAGAAACAAACAACCTGTAACTACGCAAACTGTGTTTTTGAAATTTTAGGTTCAAGACAATGGTTGAAATGGAGGAAGGAACTGGATATTTTAGCTGGCTTAGGATACTTTTCTCTGACAACTATTGCAGGTCTGTATTTTATAATACTGTAAGGACTTGTTTATTTTTCCAAGACTTACAATTCATGTGGGATTCAGAACTGATTCTCGCAAGGAAATCAATGAGAATCAACTTTAATTCTCGCAAAATGTTCATTTGATTCTTGTCATACAGTTGAAACTAAAAGTCCTGTGTCTGTTTTGTTCACTATTTTGAAGTATTAGCGTGCTGAGTAAGCGCACTTTTGTTCAGCACAACACAATTCCTGTAGAAAAACAGCGTACCCAACTTTGTACAATTCTATTCTGGTAAATAGAGATTGTTAACATCATTCCTAAACTCTACTGCAATATATGTATATGTAATGATGTAAATAGATATTAAAATCTGACTGTACATAGAGAATGATGGGGGAGCGCAGTGGCTCAGTAGGTAGAGGTGCAGGCTGCAAGCCGAGAGGTCCTCGGTTCGAATCCCACCTGCGGCAACCACGTTGTGTCCTTGGGCAAGACACTTCATCCCCATTGCCCGCGTGGGGGCACGGTGGCATTGTGTACTAAGGCTTACTGCACGTCGATTGTGCACTTGTCTTCAACCAATGCTAACCCTGCCTGTGTGGGGTTGGTATGATGGGGAGCTGACAGTTGCTCGCCGTTGCTCGGTGGTTCTCTCTGGGTACTCCGGCTTCCTCCACCCGTAAAACTGTCACTGTCATGATTAGCCATTGTCTATAAATATGTGACCTTGAAAACACCAATAATAATAGAGAATGAAGAGAGGAGATTATTACTTAACCCTTTACCCCACGTAACGGGCAAAACCGGCCAGCGCTATTCTCAAAAACCGCCAATTAATTTTCATTATTTTTTCATTTTTTGTCTCAAAAACATAGGTTATGACCCCTCGTTGGAATGAGCTCGCCGAGCTCGTTCCAACGAGGTGTCATAACCTATGTTTTTGAGACAAAAAATGAAAAACATTAGTTATTCAAGAAATTTTTTTGCAAGTGTCGTCTGCTTTTCATGTTAGGTAAAGGGTTAATCGCAGGGCCATATATTCTTTGCTCGAAAAGTATTAATAATTGTTCATAACAGCACAAGAAACATTTTCAAACTTTCATCACATGGACCACTGGGTTTGTTTTGTCCTCAGACGTTGTAAATAATTTCTACGTGAAACATCTATCCCATGACAATTTAGTAGTAATCCACCCTCCACATACTGTAGCCTCGATAGTTCTGTTTGATCAGTTCAGTTCATGATTTCACTACCAATCCGCTAATAGCACATTTTATTTTTCATTGCACACCACAAGGGCACAAATGCTCATGTGTATTTCAGACTATTTCATTCTTCTGCAGTAAGGAGTACATTAGCTAACAAGCATTTTCTATGCTATTTGTGACAGGACTTCTAGTTCCATCTGTAGATTCTTAAAGTGAAAGTCTGAAAATAAGCAGGCTGTCATTTGTAGAATGAGGTCCCCAGAGGGTGAATTTAGTGATGCTACCTTGACCCTCAATTGAAATGAGCTTGATAGTACACAATGTGAATCAAGACTATCAACCGATTAGTTTGGCCATATCACCATTAATGAGAATTATTTACTAAATCCACACCACCGCCACCACAATTTAAAACTATAGCTCAAAACAGCCATTTAGCTGAGGATATCCAGTAACCTCGGAAATGACCTTTTCATAGGAAGCGAGGCCTTAATTATTTCTCCCTCATAATAAGGTAACATTTTGATCATTTAGCAGTGGTGTGTAGTCACGTCCTTGATGCCTATACAGGCAACCAACACTTCATCAGAAACCACTGCTAAAGTACTTATTGTAACATCCATCAGAAATGACAATCAAACTCTTGCATGTTGAAACATGTGTTCTTCATGTGCTTGCAGGCCTGGAAATAACCTGAGAACTGTCATTTAGGTTATACAGGGCAGGGTTGGTGATTTTTTAAATTTTTGGCTCACCAACGATAGTTGTGTGAGCCTATGGCATAGCCCTCATGTCGGCATCCGGATTCATTCATTTTGAACTTTTGTGTGCAGATTTTGATTTTTTTTTTTATGTCTGTATGCTTTTCAGGGATAGTAATATTTTATTCAACCCTTTCCATGCTTAGTTACTTGAATTTTGGACTTCTGTGTACAGGTTTTTGACTTTTCTGTGCAGGTTTTTGACTTTTCTGTGCAGGTTTTTGACTTTTGTGTACAGGTTTTAAAATTTTGTCTTCAAGTGGAGTTTTACCTTACTAGCATATTGCCATGGTGGTTTCCTTAACATTTCAGGGTATTTTTCTCAGTTTTAACCCATTGAAACAAATGTGATGCTTTTTTTACTTTTATGTGCAGGTTTTGAGGTTTGTCTTTCTTTTCTTCCAAGTGGAAATTTTTCAAGTAGAGTTTCACCTTACTGGCATATTGCCATTGTGGTTCTGTGACAGAGTATTTTTCTCAATTTTAACCCAATTTTTGTCTTTCTCTTCTTCCAAGTGGCGACTTACCTTGTAGCATATTGCCATGGTTCCTATTTTATGTTAGGATTCTTCTTGGGGCTAGTATTATATTATTTAACCCTTTAGCTGCTTATTTACTTTAATTTTGGACTTTTGTGTGCAGGTTTTGGACTTTTGTGTGCAGGTTTTGATATTTTTTTTAAGTGGAGTTTTACCTCACTGGCAAATTGCCATGGTGGTTACAGTAACATTTTCAGGGTATTTTTCTCAATTTTAACCCTTTGAAACAAATGTGATGCTTTTTTGACTTTTATGTGCAGGTTTTGAGGTTTGTCTTTCTTTTCTTCCAAGTGGCAACTTACCTTGTAGCATATTGCCATGATTCCTATTTTATGTTAGGATGCTTCTTGGGGCTATTATTATATTATTTAACCCTTTAGCTACTTATTTACTTTAATTTTGGACTTTTGTGTGCAGGTTTTGTACTTTCGTGTGCAGGTTTTGATATTTTTTTTAAGTGGAGTTTTACCTCACTGGCATATTGCCATGGTGGTTATTGTAACATTTTCAGGGTATTTTTCTAAATTTTAACCCTTGAAACAAATGTGATACTTTTTTTACTTTTATGTGCCGGTTTTGAGGTATGTCTGTCTTTTCTTCCAAGTGGAAATTTTTCAAGTAGAGTTTCACCTTACTGGCATATTGCCATTGTGGTTCTGTGACAGGGTATTTTTCTCAATTTTAACCCCTTAAACAAATATGATACTTTTTTTTTACTTTTATGTGCAGGTTTTGAGGTTTGTCTTTCTTTTCTTCCAAGTTGCGACTTACCTTGTAGCATATTGCCATGGCTCCTATTTTATGTTAGGATGCTTCTTGGGGCTAGTATTATATTATTTAACCCTTTAGCTACTTATTTACTTTAATTTTGGACTTTTGTGTGCAGGTTTTGTACTTTTGTGTGCAGGTTTTGATATTTATGTTAAGTGGAGTTTTACCGCACTGGCATATTGCCATGGTGGTTACTGTAACATTTTCAGGGTATTTTTCTAAATTTTAACCCTTTGAAACAAATATGATGCTTTTTGACCTTTTTGTGCAGGTTTTGAGGTTTGTCTTTTTTTTCTTCCAAGTGGATATTTTTCAAGTAGAGTTTCACCTTACTGGCATATTGCCAAATGTGGTAACTGTGACAGGGTATTTTTATCAATTTTAACCCTTGAAACAAATGTGATACTTTGTTTTACTTTTATGTGCAGGTTTTGAGGTTTGTCTTTTCTTTTCTTCCAAGTGGCGACTTACCTTGTAGCATATTGCCATGGTTCCTATTTTATGTTAGGATGCTTCTTGGGGCTATTATTATATTATTTAACCCTTTAGCTGCTTATTTACATTAATTTTGGACTTTTGTGTGCAGGTTTTGTACTTATGTGTGCAGGTTTTGATATTTTTTTTAAGTGGAGTTTTACCTCACTGGCATATTGCCATGGTGGTTATTGTAACATTTTCAGGGTATTTTTCTAAATTTTAACCCTTGAAACAAATGTGATACTTTTTTTACTTTTATGTGCCGGTTTTGAGGTATGTCTTTCTTTTCTTCCAAGTGGAAATTTTTCAAGTAGAGTTTCACCTTACTGGCATATTGCCATTGTGGTTCTGTGACAGGGTATTTTTCTCAATTTTAACCCCTTAAACAAATATGATACTTTTTTTTTACTTTTATGTGCAGGTTTTGAGGTTTGTCTTTCTTTTCTTCCAAGTTGCGACTTACCTTGTAGCATATTGCCATGGCTCCTATTTTATGTTAGGATGCTTCTTGGGGCTAGTATTATATTATTTAACCCTTTAGCTACTTATTTACTTTAATTTTGGACTTTTGTGTGCAGGTTTTGTACTTTTGTGTGCAGGTTTTGATATTTATGTTAAGTGGAGTTTTACCGCACTGGCATATTGCCATGGTGGTTACTGTAACATTTTCAGGGTATTTTTCTAAATTTTAACCCTTTGAAACAAATATGATGCTTTTTGACCTTTTTGTGCAGGTTTTGAGGTTTGTCTTTTTTTTCTTCCAAGTGGATATTTTTCAAGTAGAGTTTCACCTTACTGGCATATTGCCAAATGTGGTAACTGTGACAGGGTATTTTTATCAATTTTAACCCTTGAAACAAATGTGATACTTTGTTTTACTTTTATGTGCAGGTTTTGAGGTTTGTCTTTTCTTTTCTTCCAAGTGGCGACTTACCTTGTAGCATATTGCCATGGTTCCTATTTTATGTTAGGATGCTTCTTGGGGCTATTATTATATTATTTAACCCTTTAGCTGCTTATTTACATTAATTTTGGACTTTTGTGTGCAGGTTTTGTACTTATGTGTGCAGGTTTTGATATTTTTTTTAAGTGGAGTTTTACCTCACTGGCATATTGCCATGGTGGTTATTGTAACATTTTCAGGGTATTTTTTCTAAATTTTAACCCTTTGAAACAAATGTGATACTTTTTTGACTTTTATGTGCAGGTTTTGAGGTTTTTCTTTCTTTTCTTCCAAGTGGATATTTTTCAGGTAGGGTTTCACCTTACTGGCATATTGCCATGGTGGTTACTGTGACATTATCAGGGTATTTTTCTCAATTTCAACCCATTGAAACAAATGTGATACTTTTTTTTTTACTTTTATGTGCAGGTTTTGAAGTTTGTCTTTCTTTTCTTCAAAGTGGAGACTTACCTTGTAGCATATTGCCTTGGTTCCTATTTTATGTTAGCATTCTTCTTAGGAGTTATTATTATATTATTTAACCCTTTAGCTGCTTATTTTCTTTAATTTTGGACTTTTGTGTGCAGGTTTTGAACTTTTTTTTTCCAGCCACCCCTTTACATTGGCCACCTGTTGGTGAGCCACGGGGTACTGATACCCCCTCTAGTTTTTTTTAAAATCAATCGATTTTTTTTATTTAAATCAGATTTTGGGGATTTAAATTGATTTATTTGATTTTTATTTCCATACTATAAATTATTCACCAGAGGATACTTTTTCTCACATGATTTCTTTAGATAAGAAAAACAGAGTACATTGGCAGCAGTTTGTATCAAAGGCTGCCCAAAGAATGGACACAAATAACTGATACCAAAACATTTACCTGCATTAACCATTTCAGTATTTGAGGTGGTATGATGGTTAGAATTCCTGAATACCTTTGGCAGAGAATATTCATTTGCATGGATGGAAATAGAGAGGAAACATTGAAACTTGTGTTTTCTCATTGTTACAGCATTGCTGGATGGAAGATGACATCTTAAAAATCACTTTTGATACTTTTGATACTTAAATCACTGATCATTGTTCTTGAAGCTGATTTAGTATTTTTGATGGTTTCATGAAAGGATTATCATATATATTGTTTAAAATTTATGTTCACTTTAATGTGTTTGTTTGTTTATTGGCGTTTATGGTGACATACCTATGCACAATGGCTAATCGTGACCATGACAGTTTTATGGGTGGAGGAAGCCAGAGAGAACCATCGACCAGCAACTGTCAGCTCCTCAACATTCTAACTCTGTTCAAGCTTCACTCAAGCAGGTTTACAGCGGTTGAAGACATGTGCACCATCGACGTGCAGTACGCCTTAGTACATGGCATCATCGTGCCCCCATGTAGGCAACTGGGAGAAAGTGCCTTGCCTAAGGACACAACCCAGGTCATCCTAGAAAGGGATCGAACTCGGGACCTCTGGCATAGAAGTCTACCACTGAGCCACTGCACACCCTCACTTTGATATAACTTTATTCATATTAGCTGAAAAATATAAACTTATAAAACTTATTCAGGAACAGGCACGTTCCAGCAATCAAGACACAGTGGGATGGATATTCCCACTCCATAGATTAGTTCTGCTATAAACAAGGGCTAATTAGTAATTACTGTATTTCAACAGTTAATATGCATTCCATCTTGTTTCAGCTCATTTCCAAGTTGTTTTGAAAATATTCCAGACTATTTGTAAATTTAGGATTTGAATCAGTGATTTAAATCAGTTGATTTAAATCAATGATTTAAATCAGTTTATTTAAATCAGCTAATAAATACGGCACTTGGAAAATATTTTTGGTCCTTATATTCTCTTATTTTGTTTTAATTCAAATTTTGAAAATTCAAAGCGATTGGAAATGCATTAAAATAATAGTGATAGCTACTCACCCAACATCAAATAATATCAGATGAGTTACCTGATATAGCAGAACCCTTAGATGGTATTCCCGCATTCTGATTGCACAAACTAAGTTTGAGGCATAATAATGGGGTTGGTTTATGTGATGGCTTGAATAATAGTTATGATTTGTATGCCCCCACCAATTTGGCGAAGGGGCTTTAAGTTCTGCCCTTGTCTGTCCATTCATACGTCCATCCATAAATACGTACTTATGTATGTCCATCGCGAATATGTTTTCCAGACGATGACATTAGTTTGACTGAATGAAATGAAAAAATTTTATACATAGGTTTATAACCACAAAACAGATATTCGGATTGATAGTGGGCTTGGTCCGATGTATTTGGGCAGAGTTATGACCCTTTTACAAAAGTTTATCATAAAGCCTGGACATTTGTGTCCTATGGACACATAATGGTGGCTTGCTGTATTTGTGCTATGGTTTAATGGAGATAAAATAAGATATTTATTACTTCAATATCAATAAAGATTATTTATTTATTTATTTATTTATTCATTTATTTATTGGTGTTTAGGGTCACATACTTATGCACAGTGGCTAATCATGACCGTGACAGTTTTTCGGGTGGAGGAAGCCGGAGTACCCGGAGAGAACCACCAAGCATCGATGAGCAACTGCCAGCTCTTCAACATTCTAACTCTGTTCAAGCTCCGCTCAAGCAGGGTTACAGTGGTTGGAGACATGTGCACCATTGACATGCAGTATGCCTTAGTACACAGCATAATCGTTCCCCCATATAGGCAACCGGAATAAAGTGCCTTGCCCAAGGACACAACGCGAGTAGTCCCGGACAGGGATCAAACTTGGGACCTCTAACATAGAAGTCCAACAGTCTACCACTGAGTCACTATGTGCCCTTCAATAAAGATACATGACTCGAAACTCATGCTTGGTAATGGAGGGGGGGGGGGGGGGCATGGCTCCCTTTAGTGTGGCACTTGTTTTTAATTAATTTTGGTGTGGTACTTTACATTAACAGTATCTTGGACAAGTTTTGATAACCAGCAACCAGCATCATTCATTGAAAACTAAGGGAGTTAAAGTCCTTTCTTTGTTGAACTTTGCCTAAAATTTCAACTACAGATTTCTGTAAAATTTTATCAGCGGCTGTTTTTATTAAGGTTGCTGTAATTGAGATGTAGACAACAGTGTAAAATTTAAGCAAAGTGAAGAATGATTGTAAAAATGTCTTTTGCGATTTAGGTGAGGGTGGCTTGATCAATTGATTTTATGGTTGATCAAGAAGCAGTATTTTTTTTGCTACTATTTCTGGCCAGGGCAGGAAATCTCTCGCCACTAAAATAAGTAAAATTCTGGCACCTTAACCCTTTACCCAATGCAGACGATATCAAAATTTATTATTTTAAATATCATTTTTAGCTCAACTTTGGCGAAGCCAAATTTGAGCTTTTGTCATGGCCCGTCTGTCCATCTGTCCGTACGTCAACAATTGGATACGGCTCGGGCTAGAGGCCGTATTTATGAACCGATCTTTATGAAACTTCTTGGGTACCTTTGTTATGACCGTGGGACGAGAACGAGTGTTTTTGGGTGCAGATCGAAATTCAAGATGGCTGCCAGCCGCCATTTTGTACCGACGATGCAGAAATCTGTTTTTTGTACAGAACTTCCATATGAAAGCTCTGATTTGAATAATTTTTTGTATGAATGTTTAGTACCATGGGATACATCACATATAATACGGGGTTTTTTCTCGTGCGTAAATTGTGCAAATTAGACTAATTTTGATGTTTTTTGGTGTTACTTTCAGCACTGTAAGTGCAAATGCCAATACGGCTCGGGCTAGAGGCCGTATTTATGAACCGGTCTTTACAAAACTTCTTGGGTACCTTTGGTATCACCGTGGGACGAGAACGAGTGTTTTGGGGTCCGGTCCGAAATTCAAGATGGCCGATGGCAGCCATTTTGTACAAAATTAGGTGCAATCAGATTTTTGCACAGAACTTCCATATGAAAGCGCTGATTTGAATAATTTTTTGTGTGAATGTTTAGTACCATGGGATACATCACATATAATACGGGGTTTTTTCTCGTGCAGAAATTATGCAAATTAGATGAACTTTGATTTTTTCAGTGCGACTTACACACAGTAAGTACACATGTCAATACGGCTCAGACTAGAGTCTGAATTTATGAACTGATCTTCACGAAATGTCTTGGGTACCTTTGTTATCACCTTGGGACGAGAACGAGTGTTTCTGGGTGCGGTCTAAAATTCAAGATGGCTGCCAGTGGCCATTTTGAACCGAAATTAGGTCTAATCCGTTTTTTGTACACAACTTCTATACAGCTCAGACTAGAGGCCATATTTATGAACCAATCTTTACGAAACTTCTTGGGTACCTTTGTTATCACCGTGGGATGAGAGCGAGTGTTTTTGGGTGTGGTCCGAAATTCAAGATGGCCACCAGCAGCCATTTTGTACCAAAATTAGTGCAATCAGTCTTTTGTACAGAACATCTGTATGAAAGTTCTGATTTAAATAAATTTTTGCATGAATGTTTAGTAACATGGAATACATCACATATTGTAAGGGTTTTTTTTTTCGTGCAGAAATTATGCAAATTAGATGAACTTTGATTTATTCAGTGCTACTTGCACAATGTAAGCACACATGTCAATACGGCTCAGGGTAGAGGCTGTATTTAAGAACCGATCCTCACAAAACTTCTTGGGTACCTTTGTTATCACCTTGGGACGAGAATGAGTGTTTCTGGGTATGGTCCAAAATTCAAGATGGCTGCCAGTGGCCATTTTGTACCAAAATTAGGTCCAATCAGTTTTTTGTCACAAGTTCTATACAGCTCGTATTTTGGAACTGATCTTCACAAAACTTCTTGGGTACCTTTGTTTTCACCTTGGGACAGGAACGAGTGTGTTTTGGGGTGCCTTTGTTATCACTGTGCTATGAGAACAAATATTTTGGGGTTCAGTCAGACCCACTCTGGGACTCAAAGATTTCTTTTCTAGTTTAGCATCTGACTGTCACCCACCTTTACAATACTTTACCTATACATTTGTTACAGGCAACGGTCAGTATTTATGTACAGACCATTACAATACTTTATATGTACCTTTGTTATCAGGTCATTACCTAGATGTTTGTCATTGCTGTGTCACATACTATACATGTACATGTCTTTGTCTTGACAAGTTGAGCTACAGTGTCATTGACACTTTCATTTTAAATATTTCAAAAAATTTCAATAAAACTATATCATGTGACCCCTCATTGGAACGAGCTCGACCTTGTTGAGGCTTGAGAGCAGATGAAGTGTTCATTTTTATTATGAAATAAGTGACTGATTTCTTACTGATTTTCTCCTTCGGATTTTTTAACCAATAAAGGAGAATTCCCACAAGACTCTAACGTGTACATGTCTAGTTGCTTAGCAATGATTTCTTCTCAAGTCTTGGCTGCCTCAAGACTTGACGATAAATCATTGGCCAGGTGATTTGTCTGTTGTCAGTAGGACCTCCTAATGATGCCAAGTTAAGGGTACATGTTTGGAGATTGAGTCTGAAATAGGTCTTTAACCCTTTACCGAACGCAGATGATATCAAAATTTATTATTTTAAATATCATTTTTTGAAATTTTTCCAAAAATTTCAACAGAACCATATCATGTGACCCCTCGTTGGAATGAGCTCGTCGAGCTCGTTCCAAAGAGGGGTCACATAATATGGTTTTGTAGAAATTTTTTGAAAAATAATATTTTTTCAACTGCTGAATTTGCATATTACGCGGGTGGATGTGGCAATTCGTTGGGTAAAGGGTTAATCAAATTCTTTCCAACAAATTGTAACAAATTTTCGGCCAGTGATTTCTTGAGTCAAACTTAATCAATTTTCATCAAATCTAGTCATGGCTGCTTCACAGCAGCCATGACTAGATCTGATTAAAGATAATTAAAAAATACTCCGCAGGTTAAGAGTTACATGGCAATTCTTGAGAATAGTGCTGGCTGGTCATAGCTGTTATATTTGGAAAGGGTTTAAAATAATTTACAGTTTTTGTTTTTCAAAAGGTTTCCAGACATTGGGAGAAGAGTATGTGAACATAGTTCAAGTTGACAGTTCTGCTAGAAAAGTACCTTCTACATTGGTAAGTACATTTATTTATTTATTTATTGATGTTTAAGGTCACATATTTATGCACAATGGCTAATCATGACCGTGACAGTTTTACAGGTGGAGGAAGCCGGAGTATCCGGAGAGAACCACCGTGCAACGACGAGCAGCTGCCAGCTCCCCAACATCGTAACTCTGCACTGCAGCACAGGCAGGGTTAGATTAGTTGAAGACATGCGTACCATCGACGTGCAGTACGCCTTAGTACACGGCGTCATCGTGCCCCCACACGGGAATGGAGATGAAGTGTCTTGCCCAAGGACACAACGCGGTTGCCGCAGGTGGGATTCGAACTGAGGACCTCTCGGCATGCAGCCTGCACCTCTACCAACTGAGCCACCGCGCTCCCCATTGGTAAGTACAGTATAACTTGAAATACCAGATGACAAGGGCCCCATATTTCGAAAAATCTCAAGTCTTACTAAAGTTCAAACGGGGACTAAGTCTGAGTTGTACTCAAGTCTAATATTTTGGGGAAATTTGAAGTGCAAAGTCAAACTCAGGCCTGGCATTTTCAGGAGAGCGATTTATTCGCTCGCCTACTGCTTACCTTAAAAAAATTGAGGAGGGTGAAAAATAATAGAAAATAATAATTACCACCACAGCCTATTCCTAAAACTAACAGGTTTTCAGATCTCTGCTATGTTAGTGGTCTCTGCGAGATGGCCAGACAGCTCCACCCACACCTCCGGGCCTTGCCAAGGCCCGGAGGTGTGGGAAGGGCAGTGTAGCTGTCTCACAGAGACAACCTTGTTAGCGGCTCCAAATAAAATGTACAAAGCCCTCTAGGCAGAATTCATTAATAGTACAACTTCTTTTTATCACTTTTAGCTTATGTGAGCTTGAGGAGAGCTAATCGCTCCCCTAGTCCATGTGAGGAGAGCGATTTTTAGCCTTCCTGAATTTTTAAGAATGCCAGGCCTGCAGACTCGGACTCAATTCTTTCCTCAAGGTCTGGGGTAAACACAGTTTTAGCTAAAACAATTAGGTGAATCTATTTTGCTTTTATTTTGTATCAATTTAAATTTAGTTAATCCTGCAGCCCTACAGTACATGGAGAGTGTATTATCAATAAATCACCTGTGGAGTGATGATTTCTCTCAAGCAATAAATGCTAGTTTGTTGCAAAGCGTAATTAGCATAAGCAAAGTTTCAGCCAATAGACCTCTGCTGTAAACCCTGAGGTCCATTAGTTGAAACTTTGCTTGTGTTTCTGTACAAAATTTGAGAGTAGTACCTTAATTGGGTGATACCAACACTCCATGGGTGATTTGGTGACAATCCACCTCCACACACTGTATATATTAAATTATAACTCATCCTTTTAAGCTGATTATTGTTTATTATGCTGTTCATTTACCGGTTAATGAATTTTGTTAACCCATTACCTAATGAAGTGACCGCATCCCCCCGCATAATTTGCAAATTCAGCAGTTGAAAGAAATTTTTCAAAATATTTCAACAAACCCATATCATGTGACCCGTCATTGGAATGAGCTCATCGAGCTCATTCCAATGAGGGGTCATATGATATGGGTTTGTTGAATTTTTTTTTTTAATTTAAAAAATAGTAATTAAAATAATAAATTTTGATATTGTCTGCATTGGGTAAAGGGTTAATTCACAAATATATGCTCGTCTTTCCCTTTACCCAATGTAATGGCCATATATGGTCAGTGGTATTCACAGAAATCGACATTCAAATTTTTTTTTCTTTTCATATTTTTATACTGTAACCAATCACCCAGATAAAGCTGGTGCTAACCCCAAAATATCTAGGGCCAAACACAAATTTTGCCCCCCAATCCCCAAAATTTGCATTCAAAATCGAAAATTAGAAGTCCTATCTGGCCTTCCATACATTTTACCCGCCGTGCATGCGCAGATGCCAGGAAGTCACTGAATCTGGCGCCAATAAATCATTCTTTGTTTGGCTCTTCTCAGTTAACAACAAACTGATATTTGTGCTTTTAAATCTCAATTAATAATGATGCCAGACACAAATCAATAGTTAAATTGGTGGATCCAAGGACAGAACTGGATGAAGGAAGGAAGAAATGGTGGTTTGAAATGTTCAGGGCTGTAAATTTTTATACTGTACCAATGACCCAGACAAACCTGGTGCTAACTCTTAAAATATAGGGCCAAACACAAATTTTGCCCCCCAATCCCCAAAATTTGCATCTAAAACCAAAGAAAACATGTCCTGAATGGCCCTCCACACTTCACCTCTACTGCACATGCGCAGTGTCAAGGACGTTCCGAAATTGGCACCATTAATCATTCTAAGTTTGGCCCTTCATCAGTTAACATCTGACTGATCTTTGTGCTTGTAAATCTCAGTTTAAATGATGCCAGACACATAAATATTAGTGAAATGGTGATTCTAAGGAGGATAGAGAAGGAGGAGAGGAAAAATGTGTGACAGAATATTATCAGGGCTGTAACTTAAAATTTTTTAATGAAATTATGTTAAGTTACCTATATTTTTATACTGTACCAATGACCCAGACATAGCTGGTGCTAACTCTTAAAATATAGGGCCAAACACAAATTTTGCCCCCCAATCCCCAAAATTTGCATCTAAAACTAAAGAAAACATGTCCTGAAAGGCCCTCCACACTTCGCCCCTACTGCGCATGCGCAGTGTCAAGGACGTTCCGAAATTGGCGCCATTAATCATTCTAAGTTTGGCCCTTCATCAGTTAACATCTGACTGATCTTTGTGCTTATAAATCTCAGTTTAAATGATGCCAGACACATAAATATTAGTGAAATGGTGATTCTAAGGAGGATAGAGAAGGAGGAGAGGAAAAGAATGTGTGACAGAATATTATCAGGGCTGTAACTTAAAATTTTTTAATGAAATTATGTTAAGTTACCTATTTTCAAGGCAGCAGCCATTTTGTTGTCATTCTGATTATTTAGTTACACTGTTTTTTTAAGTGTTTTCCTCTCTCCCTGTCCTTTAAGTTCCCCCTTGCTATTCTCCCATGCTTTTGACATAGTTTTTGTAATTATTATTACTAAATTTTCTTGGGAGTTTTAGCTGAATAACAGAATGAATTCTGTTCTTTCCCCATGTTTACGTCTTCACCTACGGGTGGTTAGGCGTTGTGTTCTGCATCTACCATCTGATGTTCTGCAGTTTCTTCCCTGGAAGTCTCTGTTTTGCATCAGATAGTGTATTTTTGGTAACTGATTTCGGGCCTGGGTGCCTGGAGTCTTATTTTAGTGTTTTTACACTCATTGTTTACATTTACAACAGCCCTCTGTGTGAGGGGGGGATTTCTAAAAAATAATATCTTCATGTTATTTTAATCATAACTAGATACATTATTATTGTTTGTAAGTGTTGAATAAATTGTTTAAAATATTTTTAAAATTTTTGTCCACTCTTAGGCTTGGGATCCATTGGGGCTCAACGTTACTTTTCAGAAACTTGGGCTGTTCTGAAAAAATATTTTTTCAAAATATTTTGATTTCAATTATTTTTTCTATATTAATGGATCATATTATTATTATGTATTTTGATTGCCAGGGGTTAGTGCGAGTACCAGGACTTGTTTTCTTTTCACATTGAAAGGATATTGATCAATTGTTTTAAGAGGAAGTCTTCCTCTGACTTTATTATCATTCTATATGTGGTCAGTGTACTCGCATTAACTCCTGTTCTGTATCGTATGTTTTCGATGACAATATGGGAAGCGTATGTCACGGTATGTTGTTGGGGATTTGGACACTCCGGTCCTTTCCCCGCAGGGTCACTCTACTTTATCAATTTCTATTTCAGACGATCAAGATTAGGGTGATGTATCTGTGATGTCTTCCAACAGTGTGCCTCCGTCGTCACAATTAATGAAGGGCTAGCGGAAAAGTGCTCATGTAAATACGCCAATTGCCTAAGAGGACCCTAGTAGGTTCGACGGCCTTTGACGTCCGCTAGCTCGCCCGGTATAGCGTCCATTCACCGAATGGTTCGGCAGCCGGGTTCGTCCGTTGCGGTCTAGAAGGAATTTTGGGGTGATGCGAGCACTATAAATTAACCTAATGCACATCCAGTGACGGCGGATCGGAGGGAGAACGCAGGAAGCATTTTAGTCCGATTCATAGCTCGTTCCGGTCCATCCGGACGGCAAGCGAGAGAGGCCCCTCTCTCGTTCAACAACATCTGGCCCCAGATGTTGTGGTACAAAATGTGTCGTAAGCGGAGCATACGTCCGTCGCTCGGGACGCTCCGTTGTATAGGCAGTCCGCTGAGACTGCTAAGGCTTCCTCTTCTCGTCAGCGCACACGACCGCACCTTGGCTACGTGACCGCCGATATATTACCAGCTTCGCCGATCAAGGATTCTTCGGCGACCAGGTCACACCATCCGGTAGCCAGGGACACGAGGCCTGCAGACTCCGGACGTTCGCATAGGAAGTGTGCGGGAGTCAACGTACACGGAGCTTCCGGCGGCAATGCATCGTAAGACCGCTACTGCACAGGCCTCGGGAACGGACGTGCTTTCCTTAATAGCACAGTTTATCGCAGCATCCCAGCATCAACTGAATCTGTCGCATATATTTTATCCGACGATGCTGGGTCGGGACGCTCCGCGGAAGCGGGTACGGACGTCCGAAAGTTTCATCCGGTCCGACGGGATACCGAAAGGGATTCGGAGGATTTCGAGCTTTCCCTTTCGGAACAACATATGCAGTTGTGTATGTCATCTGACTTGGTCTTCTACAGCTTCTTTCGTCGGACCAGAATGCTGCGATGCCGGATAAGAAACTGATAGCGTCGGTGGACTTAGAAATTTTTGGTTCGGTTCAGGGACATCGTCCCTCAGTTCCGACATAGTCCAATAATGTCACACAAACTTTCGAATTATTGAACGACGCTATATATATATTATTTTATGCTTGCTAACCAAGCATTTCTGGTTTCTTGTTCGAAGAGTTATGGAGATGTCTTTCAAAAGTGTGCCTCTGTCGTCATAGTTAATGAAGAGTTAGCGGCAATAAGTGCTCATGGAATATGTCTATCGCCTACGGAGTGACATTCGCTAGCTCACCCGGTGTAGCGTACATTCATCGAATGGTTCGGCTGCCGGGTTCGTCCGTTGCGGTCTAGGAAGGAGTTTTGGGTGGTGCGAGCACTTTAATTACTTTAGTACTCACCCAGTGACGGCAGATTGAGGACAGATCGGAGGAAGCCTGTTAGTCCGGTTCCTGGCTTGTCCAGGTCCGTCCGGGCTGTGAGCGAGAGAGGTCCCTCTCTCGTCCAACAACATAGGAGACCGCATGTTGTGGTTCAGATATTTTACATTCGGAGCATATGTCCGTCGGTCGGGACGCTCCGTTATATTGACAGTCCGAGAGACTGTCTTTAATGCTTCCTCATCCTCACAGCAGGGCACACGACCGCACATTGGCTACGTGACCTCGAGTTTCCGATCAGTTTCGGCATTCAGTGATTCCACGGCGAATAGGTCGCGCCATCCGGTAGCCAAGGGACACGAGGCCTATACACTCCGTTCGCTCGCATATTGGTAGTATGCACGGGGTAACGATCACGGAGCTTCCAGCGGCAATGCATCGTAAGACCGCTTCTCCTCAGGCCTCAGTGACGGACGTGCTATCCGAGTTAGCACAGTTGTTTCGCAGCATCCCAGCAATTGACTGTTTCTCGGTCGAATCAGGAATTATCCGATGGCGCTGGGTCGGTGCGGTCCGCGGTTGCATCAGGTACGGACGACCGAACGCTTTATAGGGTCCGACAGGATGGCGAAAGGGATTCGAAAGATTTCGAGTTTTCCCTTTAGTAGTATCGGAAGATGCCTTTCATATCTTCTGGCATTATCTTCCAGTGATTATTATTTCGGACTTCATTGCTGCGATCTTGGATAAGAGACTTATAGCGTCATTGGACTCGGATTTTTCGATCGGTTCAGGGACATTGTCCCTGACTTACCGACGCAGTCCAATATTGTCATTACAACATGTGTTTTATTTTTCGACGCTATATATATATATATACAAGCCTGCTACTAAGCATGATAGTTTAGTTTCTTGTCCGCGTTGCTCTTTTCTGCCATTTTATCATTTATACAAATAGTTTATTTTGGCAGAGCAGGGCATACCGACAGTTCATATGCGTCTAGACGGTGTGATTAAAGACTGCATATATTCTTTTTCGCCGTTTATGTCTTTTCCAATTTCAATGTTGGGAACGACATTATGTATAGTAGACTTAACTTAGACGCTTTATTATACGTAATCCGCCTTACTGAGGCGTTATTATTACGTCTTCAAGAAAAGATTTACGGGATATTATTCTCAATGTAATTTCTTTTGAGGGCAGTAGTTTGTTCACGTATAACTCCGCCCTTCAGTGGCTGATTGGAGTTAGTTAGACGTGACGCAGCCCTAGCTACATCCACACGCGTGGATAGTAAGTTTAAGAACTCTCTCAGAGTCGCTTCGTTCGCGGAGGAGCTTCTCTTCGACGGCAACTTTTCGGCAATCCATGAATTGCTCGATTTACACGTTCTCTTGTCTATCTAGTGTTACAAGAGATTCAGACTGGGGCAAACATTCGGTGGTTGACTCAGAGAGTGCCGCCGCAGTTGCCGGACCCGAGTGTGGCTGTTATGACGGTTGCCAGTCAAACAGATTGGGATATAATACTGATCCCTACGGATTCGAAGTGCCAGGGTCTTTGGGTTCCGCAGTCTTTTAGCAATCAGTTTTCTTCCGCGGAATAATGTTTTGTTTTTTTTAGGCTTGCTTTATGTCATTGCATGAACATTATTCAGAAACGCATGCCCAAATTCCTGTCCTTTAATTCGACAGTAGTGGCGTATCTCCGGAACCAGGGAGGCACTCTTTCGTTTCCGTTATTCAATTTAATGGAAGAATCCGTCTGTTGGTTATAGTACACCAAGTTCAGTTTTGGTCCGTCATATTCCGGGTCGTCTGATTGTTTTATCGGACTCCCGTTCTCTTACGGGTCGCTTGTTGCTGTCAGAATGGACTCTCAACAAACAAGTATTCAATCAGATTTGCTTTCTATGGGAGCGCCCAATGATGATTTATTTATGACACAGCTTGCTAATCAATTGCAGACGTATGTGTTGGCTTGTCCAGATCTCTGAGCTAATATTGTTAACGCTCTATTGATCTATAGGACGGAATGATAGGATACGCGTATCCTCCGGCGCTGTTGTTTTAGCAGGTATTGCTAAGATAAACAACCACAATACATTTCTGTTGATAGCATCTCTATCTTCACAGAGATCATGAGTAATTTACTCTCTTGTCTACTGTGGGTCTTAACGTGAAATCTTCCTCTATGTGAGGATCTTTTTCACTGGGTAAATCGTGTCATCTTTATCACAACCAGCAAGGTCGCAACCTTCATGTATTCCGTTGTGTGGTCCGTATTGCATTGTAAGCACTGTACTGGACGAGCTTTGGACGCGATTTCTTACTATAGGAGATCCTCTTCTTCGCTATTCTATGCGGCTAAAGTGGAGGCTCTTCCGTCGTGGTGTAGGGATCATTATGTTCATATTGTTGATCCCTCCATACTACTCATTGCTATTTTTTAGTATACTTGTTTCACAAGATCTACTGCAGCCTGTTATTATTTAGGTTATAGGTTTATGTTACCTCATACCTATGCACTCTACGATAGTTTACAATTGAGTCTTTTGTCTCTTTATCTAAGTCAGTTAGTAACTTTTTGATAAATAGACTTAGAATCTTTAGATTAAATTCCTATACGGATTTTAACTTCGGTTCTTATTTAGCTAAGTAATCATTTGAGCCTCTGGAAACAGTAGTTTTCAAATTCTGACCTTTTAGACAGTAATTCTGTTGGTTTCTCTTTTACTGTAGAGTCAGTGAGTTTCATGCACTATCGATGGATGATTTTCACTTTCATAGTTTCGGAATCAATACTTCCGTTACTATTTAGGTTGGATTGTTGCATAAGAATTAGGCTCCTATTATCCGGAACCTATTATTTTAAGGTCCTTCCGTCTTCGTATGGGCATAGGCCTTTACTCTTTCCGGGTACAGTTTATGTATTTATAAACAGATATCTGTTTATTACTATGGGCGTAAGCTTCTTCTGTCTTTGATGTCTAGTAGAAGGACGTTACGCTCCATTTTATTGTTAATGGATTCTATTAACTATCGGTACTGCTTATGGTATATCATTGACTTAGCAGTTGTGCTTAAGATTTCGGCTCATGAAGTAAGAGTTCTTCTACTTCTTGGGCTTGCATTAATAGTGTCGCTATTATAGATTTTTGAAGGCCGCTCATTGCGCTCAGCCATCCACATTCATGAATTTTATCTCAGAAATATCGAGTCCATTTCTGGAGGCCTCTATTGTTAGGTCTATTATCTACTGCTCAGAATGTCATTCACTTAACAGTTGCTACTATAGCTAGGTAGGCTGTCTGTTTCGGCAGTGTCTCCGTTCGGCTGCCCTCTTCGCTCTGGGCTATTTGACCCAGGGCAAGAAAAAGGGGGGGGGGGAGGGTGTCCCCTTGGGTCACCTGTTTTACTATGAAAACAAGGGGATACCTCCTCCGGAGTTAGTAATTCTGAGCTGTTATTGGGATGGTTGTTTAGTGAGAAGTTTAGGTTTTTAAAATTCATTCAAGTCTTAGTTTTTAAAAGTATAGCTTTTGAATATTGCATATGTCAACGGACATGATTATGCAATCCTCAGACACTTTTAGGAGTATAAGAGTCTCTATTCTCTAGACTTACTTTATTTATTGGCTTACTTTAAAAATTATTAGTATAAGGATTATATTGGATATTAATAGAGTACATGGATGTATGAAGCTCAATTTTGGAAGGTGTTGTATCTTTCTAATTTATCATAAATAAGAAAGATATATGTAAGGCCTATTACTTCTTTTTCCCTACAGGGGATGACTCTATTTTATTTTATTGAGCGTATTCCATTTTGCTCTATGTCCTTGGCCCTCCAGCCTTTTTACTATTCAGCTATGTCTGGGTCATTGGTACAGTATAAAAATGTTAAAAAATTTATAGTAATTTATATATTTTTTATACTTACCAATGACCCAGACGGGGATGGCCCTCCCAGGAGTTGGGAACTCTTGCCTCCCCGCTGAGTACATAGCGCTTACCAGGCACTGGTTATTAGAATGATTAATGGCGCCAATTTCGGAACGTCCTTGACACTGCGCATGCGCAGTAGGGGCGAAGTGTGGAGGGCCTTTCAGGACATGTTTTCTTTAGTTTTAGATGCAAATTTTGGGGATTGGGGGGCAAAATTTGTGTTTGGCCCTATATTTTAAGAGTTAGCACCAGCTATGTCTGGGTCATTGGTAAGTATAAAAAATATATAAATTACTATAAATTTTTTAACTTTCGAGGCAGCAGCCATTTTGTTGTCATTCTTGTTATTTAGTTACACTGATTTTTCAGTGTTTTCCTCTCTCCCTTTCCTTTAAGTCTCCTCTTGCTATTCTCCCATGCTTTTGGCATAGTTTCTGTAATTATTATTACTAAAATTTCTTGGGAGTTTTAGCTGAATAACAGAATGAATTCTGTTGTTTTCCCCATGTTTACGTCTTCACCTACGGGTGGTTAGGCGTTGTGTTCTGCATCTACCATCTGATGTTCTGCAGTTTCTTCCATGGAAGTCTCTGTTTTGCATCAGATAGTGTATTTTTGGTAACTGATTTCGGGCCTGGGTGCCTGGAGTCTTATTTTAGTGTTCTTACACTCATTGTTTACATTTACAACAGCCCTCTGTGTGAGGGGGGGATTTCTTGAAAATAATATCTTGATGTTATTTTAATCATAATTAGATACATTATTATTGTTCGTAAGTGTTGAATAAATTGTTTAAAATATTTTTAAAATTTTTGTCCACACTTAGGCTTGGGATCCATTGGGGCTCAACGTTACTTTTCAGAAACTTGGGCTGTTCTGAAAAAATATTTTTTCAAAATATTTTGATTTCAATTATTTTTTCTATATTAATGGATCATATTATTATTATGTATTTTGATTGTCAGGGGTTGGTGCGAGTACCAGGACTTTGTTTTCTTTTCACATTGAAAGGATTTTGATCAATTGTGATAAGAGGAAGTCTTCCTCTGACTTTTATAATCATTCTATATGTGGTCAGTGTACTCGCATTAACTCCTGTTCTGTATCGTATGATTTCGATGACAACATGGGAAGCGTATGTCACGGTATGTTAGTGGGGAATTGGACTTTCCGGTCCTTTCCCCGCAGGGTCACTCTACTTTATCAATTTCTATTTCAGACGATCAAGATTAGGGTGATGTATCTGTGATGTCTTCCAACAGTGTGCCTCCGTCGTCACAATTAATGAAGGGCTAGCGGAAAAGTGCTCATGTAAATACGCCAATTGCCTAAGAGGACCCTAGTAGGTTCGACGGCCTTTGACGTCCACTAGCTCGCCCGGTGTAGCGTCCATTCATCCAATGGTTCGGCAGCCGGGTTCGTCCGTTGTGGTCTAGAAGGAGTTTTGGGGTGATGCGAGCACTATAAATCAACCAAATGCACACCCAGTGACGGCAGATTAGAGGGAGAACGGAGGAAGCCTTTTAGTCCGGTTCATAGCTCATTCTGGTCCATCCGGATGGCGAGCGAGAGAGGCCCCTCTCTCGTACAACAACATCTGGCCCCAGATGTTGTGGAACAAAATGTTACGCATTCGGAGCATACGTCCGTCGCTCGGGACGCTCCGACATATAGTCAGTCCGGAGAGACTGTCAATAAGGCTTCTTCATTCTCATGGTAGCGCACACGACCGCTCTTGGCTACGTGACCTCGGATATCCAGTCAGCTTCGCCAGTCAGAGAATCATCGGCGACCAGGTCACACCATCCGGTAGCCAGGGACACAAGGCCTGCAGACTCCGGACGTTTGCATAGGAAAGTGTGCGGGAGTCAACGTACACGGAGCTTCCGGCGGCAATGCATCGTAAGACCGCCACTGCACAGGCCTCGGGGACGGACGTGCTTTCCTAAATAGCACAGCTTATCGCAGCATCCCAGCAACAACTGAATCTGTCACATATGTTTTATCTGACGATGCTGGGTCGGGACGCTCCGCGGAAGCGGGTACGGACGTCCGAAAATTTCATCCGGTCCGACGGGATACCGAAAGGGATTCGGAGGATTTCGAGCTTTCCCTTTCGGAACAACATATGCTGTTGTGTATGTCATCTGACTTTATCTTCTACAGGTTCTTTCGTCGGACCAGAATGCTGCGATGCCGGATAAGAAACTGATAGCGTCGGTGGACTTAGCAATTTTTGGTTCGGTTCAGGGACTTCGTCCCTCAGTTCCGACATAGTCCAATAATGTCACACAAACTTTCGAATTATTGAACGACGCTATATATTTATTATTATTTGCTTGCTATTACCAAGCATTTCTGGTTTCTTGTTCGCAAAGTTACGGAGATGTCTTTCAAAAGTGTGCCTCTGTCGTCATAGTTAATGAAGAGCTAGCGGCAATAAGTGCTCATGTAATATGTCTATCGCCTAAGAGGTCCCTTGTAGGATCGACGGAGTGACATTCGCTAGCTCACCCGGTGTAGCGTACATTCATCGAATGGTTCGGCTGCCGGGTTCGTCCGTTGCGGTCTAGGAAGGAGATTTGGGTGATGCGAGCACTATAATTACTTTAGTACTCACCCAGTGACGGCGGATTGAGGACAGATCGGAGGAAGCCTGTTAGTCCGGTTCCTGGCTTGTCCAGGTCCATCCGGGCTGTGAGCGAGAGAGGTCCCTCTCTCGTCCAACAACATAGGGGACCGCATGTTGTGGTTCAGATATTTTACATTCGGAGCATATGTCCGTCGGTCGGGACGCTCCGTTATATTGACAGTCCGAGAGACTGTCGATAATGCTTCCTCATCCTCACAGCAGGGCACACGACTGCACATTGGCTACGTGACCTCGAGTATCCGATCAGTTTCGTTATTCAGTGATTCCACGGCGAACAGGTCACGCCATCCGGTAGCCAAGGGACACGAGGCCTATACACTCCATTCACTCGCATATTAGTAGTATGCACGGGGTAACGATCACGGAGCTTCCAGCGGCAATGCATTGTAGGACCGCTTCTCCACAGGCCTCAGTGACGGACGTGCTATCCGAGTTAGCAGAGTTTTTTCGCAGCATCCCAGCAATCGACAGTTTCTTAGTCGAATCAGGAATTATCTGACGGTGCTGGGTCGGTGCGGTCCGCGGTTGCATCAGGTACGGACGACCGAACGCTTTATAGGGTCCGACAGGATGGCGAAAGGGATTCGAAAGATTTCGAGTTTTCCCTTTCGTAGCATCGGAAGCTGCCATTCATATCTTCCGGCATTATCTTCCAGTGATTGTTATTTCGGACTACATTGCTGCAATGTTGGATAAGAGACTTATAGCATCATTGGACACGGAATTTTGGATCGGTTCAGGGACATTGCCCCTGACTTAGCGACACAGTCCAATAATGTCATTAGAACATGTGTATTACTTATCGACGCTATATATACATATAAGCCTGCTACCAAGCATGATAGTTTAGTTTCTTGTCCACAATGCTCATTTCTGCCTTTTTATCATTTATACGAATAATTTATTTTGGCAGAACAGGGCATACCGAGAGTTCATATGCGTCTAGACGGCGTGGTTAAAGACTGGAAATATTCTTTTTCGCCGTCTATGTCTTTTCCAACCACAATGTTGGAAACGACAATGATGTCTAATAGACTTAACTTAGACGCTTTATCATACGTAATCCACCTTACTGAGGCGTTATCATTACGTCTTCAAGAGAAAGAATTACGGGATATTATCCTCAATGTGATTTCTTTTGAGGGCAGTAGTTTGTTCACGTATAACTCCGCCCTTCAGTGGCTGATTGGAGTTGGTTAGACGTGACGCAGCCCTAGCTACATCCACGCGCGTGGATAGTAAGGTGAAGAACTCTCTCAGAGTCGCCACGCGCGTGGATAGTAAGGTGAAGAACTCTCTCAGAGTCGCTTCGTTCTCGGAGAAGTTTCTCTTCGACGGCAACTTTTCAGCAATCCATGAATTGCTCGATTTACACGTTCTCTTGTCTATCTAGTGTTGCAAGAGATTCAGACTGGGGCAAACATTCGGTGGTTGACTCAGAGAGTGCCACTGCAGTTGCCGGATCCGAGTTTTATAATTATGACGGTTGCCAGTCAAACAGGTTGGGATATAATATTGATCCCAACGGATTCGAAGTGCCAGGGTCTTTGGGTTCCGCAGTCTCTAAGTAAGCACTTATCTTCCGCGGAATAATGGGTTTTTTTTAGGCTTGCTTTATGTCATTGGATGAACATTATTCAGAAACGCATGTCCAAATCCTGTCCGTTAATTCGACAGTAGTGGCGTATCTCCGGAACCAGGGAGGCACTCATTCGTTTCCGTTATTCAATTTAATGGAAAGAATCCTTCTGTTTGTTATAGTACACCAAGTTCTGTTTCGGTCCGTCATATTCCGGGTCGTCTGATTGTTTTACCGGACTCCCGTTCACTTATGGGTCGCTTGTTGCCGTCAGAATGGACTCTCAACAAACAAGTATTCAATCAGATTTGCTATCAGTGGGAGCGCCCAATGATAATTTATTTACGACACAACTTGCTTGTCAATTGCAGACGTATTTGTTTGCTTGTCCGGATCTCTGAGCTAATGTTGTTAACGCTCTATTGATCTAATAGGACGGAATGATAGGATATGCGTATCCTCCTGCGCTGTTGTTTCAGCAAGTATTGCTAAGATAAACAACCACAATACATTTCTGTTTATAGCATCACTGTCTTCACAGAGACCGTGGGTAAATTTACTCTGATGTCTACTGTGGGACTTAACGCGAAATCTTCCTCAATGAGAGGATCTTTTTTCGCTGGGTAAAATCGTGTCATCTTTATCACAACCCGCAAGGTCGCAACCTTCACGTATTCCGTTGTGTGGTCCTTATTGCATTGTAAGCATTGTACTGGATGAGCTTTGGACGCGATTTCTTACTATAGGAGAACCTCTTCTTCGCTATTCTATGCGGCTAAAGTGGAGGCTCTTCTGTCGTTGGTGTAGGGATCACTATGTTGATATTGTTGATCCCTCCATACTAGTCATTGCAACTTTTTAGAATACTTGTTTGACAAGATCTACTGCAGCCTGTTATTATTTAGGTTATAGGTTTATGTTACCTCATACCTATGCACTCTATGATAGTTTACAATTGAGTCTTATGTCTCTTTATCTAAGTCAGTTAGTAACTTTTTGATAAATAGATTTAGAATCATTAGATAAAATTCCTATATGGAATTTAACTTCGGTTCTTATTTAGCTAAGTAATCATTTGAGCCTCTGGAAACAGTAGTTTTCAAATTCTGACCTTTTAGACAGTAATTCTGTTGGCTTCTCTTTTACTGAAGAGTCAGTGAGTTTCATGCACTATCGGTGGATGATTTTCACTTTCATAGTTTCGGAATCACTACTTCCTTTACTATTTAGGTTGGATTTTTGCATAAGAGTTAGGCTCCTAATTAATATCCGGAACCTATTGTTATTAAGGTCCTTCCGTCTTCGTATGGGCATAGGCCTTTACTCTGTCCGGTTAGAGTTTATTACTACGGGCGTAAGCTTCTTCTGTCTTTGATGCCTAATAGAAGGACGTTACGCTCCATTCTATTGCTAATGGATTCAATTAACTATCGATACTGCTTATGGTATATCTTTGACTCAGCAGTTGTGTTTGAGATTTCGGCTCATGAAGTAAGAGTTCTTCTGCATCTTGGGCTTACATTAATAGTGTCGCTATTATAGATTTTTGAAGGCTGCTCATTGCGCTCAGCCATCCACATTCATGAATTTTGGAAGATGTTGTATCTTTCTAATTTATCATAAATAAGAAAGATACATGTAAGGCCTAATACTTCTTTTTCCCTAGAGGGGATGACTCTATTTTATATAATTGAGCGTATTCCATCTTGCTCTATGTCCTTGGCCCTCCAGCCTTTTTACTATTCAGCTATGTCTGGGTCATTGGTACAGTATAAAAATGTTAAAAAATTTATAGTAATTTATATATTTTTTATACTTACCAATGACCCAGACGGGGATGGCCCTCCCAGGAGTTGGGAACTCTTTCCTCCCCGCTGAGTACATAGCGCTTACCAGGCACTGGTTATTAGAATGATTAATGGCGCCAATTTCGGAACATCCTTGACACTGCGCATGCGCAGTAGAGGTGAAGTGTGGAGGGCCATTCAGGACATGCTTTCTTTGGTTTTAGATGCAAATTTTGGGGATTGGGGGGCAAAATTTGTGTTTGGCCCTATATTTTAAGAGTTAGCACCAGCTATGTCTGGGTCATTGGTAAATATAAAAAATATATAAATAAAATTACTATAAATTTTTTAACTTTTATAATATTTATTAAAATTTGTTCATGTTCCCTAATTTCGGGACATGAGCCTGAGGTTATCACTAAATGATTATGATCTATCCACTGTTTATTTAGTATTCCTTCCCTGCCTTCCCTTGATCCCCCCAGTTAAGCTCCCAAGCTTTTTGGCTTGTTTTAATAAAAAAAGAAGATTATTCTGTACATCCTCAGGGTTACGTCCTCATCCTTAGGGTGTTCGGGTGTTTTAGTCATGCATCTTACTTCCAATGTGTCATTTTATCTTCTGAGGTAGTCTTGCTTCTGTTACTGACTTCGGGCTGTGTTGCCTGGGGTCTTGATTCTGGTGTTTTGTTTACATTACATTACTCTAGGTAGTTTCCTATTTTTGTTTAGGAACAACAGTTGTAAGTAACATTAAATATTCTGATAGTGTGGTAGTTAATTTTACACAGTTTTTATAATTTTGTCCTCACTTAGGCTTTTTTGGGCTCATCGTTCCCTTTGGGAACTTGGGCTCTTATATTAGGAAAAAATTTTCAAAAATTTTTATTTTATTTTTGAAAGAGTTTTTCTTTTGGATATATTTATTTCATTGATTATATTTAATGTTATCTTATATTATATGTAGATTTGGTGGTGGTACAATAACGTATATTAGTATTTAGGTAATTATTTTTATCTAATAGTATGGCAAATAGAGGAAACCTTTCCTTTATTTACTTGGTCGTTGTAATGAGTTTACTTGATGTACTACCACTAATTCTACTCAATGTGTCAGATTTGATAATCTGAATGACGGGCGTCATGGTTTGGTTTAGGCGAGTGGACACTATTGGTCCTATCGCGGCGAGGGGACTCGGCTGGTCCTCTTGTTAAAAGGTCACTATAGTTTTTTAGTTTCTATTTACAGAGGAACAAGAACATGGTGTGGCTTTGTGACGCCATCAAGGAGTGTGCTGCCGTCGTCGCAAATCAATGAAGAGCTAGCGGCAAAAGTGCTCAAGGAATAACGAATGACGGGCGTCATGGTTTGGTTTAGGCGAGTGGCCACTATCGGTGCTATCGCGGCGAGGGGACTCGGCTGGTCCTCTCGTCAAAAGGTCACCATAGTTTTTTAGTTTCTATTTACAGAGGAACAAGAACAAGGTGTGGCTTCGTGACGCCGTCCAGGAGTGTGCTGCCATCGTCGCAAATCAATGAAGAGCTAGCGGCAAAAGTGCTCAAGGAATTAGACAAGTGCCTAGATCCTTAGTAGGATTTATGACCTTGTCCCCAGCTAGCTCGACCAGCAGATCTCACTCGTATGTGGGTCATGTGATGCCGGGTATGTCCTTAGCGGTCGAGAAGAGGAATAAGGGTGTAGCAAGCACTATAAACATACGAACATGCTCACCCGGCGACGACGGAAAGGAGGAAGCACGGGAAGGAGGAAGTAGACAAGTTCTGAGGTATGCTCATCCAGGTCTTCTGTGATTGCGAGCAAGAGAGAGGCCTCCCTCTCTTATAACAACATCTGGAGTCAGAGGTTGTTGGTAGGAACTTGTGTCGGTCAGACAAGTTCTGAGGTATGCTCGTCCAGGTCTTCCGTGATCACGAGCAACAAAGAGGCCTCTCTCTCTTATAACAACATCTGGGGTCAGAGGTTGTTGGTAGGAACTTGTGTCAGTTGGAACTTACGTCCACGGGACGCTCCTTCCATAGACTGCAGGGGTCGGCCAGTCTTATAGCTTCCTCTATGTTCGAAAAGCACACACGACCGCACAGGTCCTTTGTCGCCAGTTAGCTCGACTGGTGAAGTAGTTACTCAGGCCTCTGAGAACTGTGACGCCGGGTGTATACGATCCGGGCTAGAAAAAGAGAGATCATATAGGGTGGAGTGAACAATATGATATGCAATTATGCTCACCCAGCGACGACAGAAGGAGGAAACCGGCAAGTTCTGAGGTACACTTGTCCAGGTCATCCAGGACCACGAGCAAGAGAGAGGCCTCTGTCTCTTACAGCATCATCTGGGGACAGATGTTGTTGGTAGGAACTTGCGTCAGTCGGAGTATACGTCCCTGCCTCCTGTCTGGAGCGTCTCGTCTAATAGGCAGCCGGGGTCGGCTAGTCTTATGGTTTCCTCTACATAACGGACAAAGTGATCTTTATATTGCACAGGGCTATAAAACCTGATGAGTGGTTTCAGTGTCCTGACGCCGGTGAAATGGTTAAGATTGGATACTAGGACCGTGACTCCGGATGTGTCGCATATGCATTGTATTTAGAGCTAGTGGAAAAGTGCTCAATGATTTTAGAAGACAAGAGCTAGGCTTCAAAAGAGGCTTACGTCCCTTGTCTACAGCTAGCTCAACCGGCAGATCTCACTCGTATGTGGGTGATGTGATGCCGGGTATGTCCGTGGCGGTCGAGAGAGAATAAGGGTGTAGCGAGCACTGTTGATCGAATCCATGCTCACCCAGTGTTGATGGAAGGAAGAAGACGGCAAGTTCTGAGGTACGCTCGTCCAGGTCTCTCCAGACCGCGAGCAAGAGGGAGACCCCTCTCTCTCTCTTTCAATAACATCTGGAGCCAGGTGTTGTTGGTAGGAACTTGTGTCAGTCAGAGCTTACGTACATAGCTATTGTCCGGTACACTTAGTTCAATTCTTAGCCGAGGACGGCTACAGTTTTGCTTCTTTAGCATCTACCAAGCACTCCCGACCGCACATTGGCTAAGTGACTCAGGATTTCCAGTCTGCATCATCAAAAAATCCATCTTTTGTGAAAAAAGTCGCACCATCTAGTAGCCAAGGAGATGAGGGTTCATTCATCGGTTCGTCCGCAGTAATAACTATATTGGACTCCCTGTCCTAGGAGCAGCCGGCGTAGAGGCTATTCATGACCACTGCTCCTCAGGCCTCTGTAACGGACTTGCTGTCGCAGTTGCACAGCTAATCGCAGTATTCCTGCTAAGGCAGAAGCCCTCAACGTCAGCCTCAAATCTTGAGCTGTTGCATGGTGCTTATTTGGTCCAGTCACCTGCCTGTTTAGATGCTGGTGACTGCGATTCTAACTGATTTGAACGTGTGATGGAAAGGATAACTTTTCCTTCCGGAACAACTCTTGGATGATATAGATACCATACATTATCATTTCTTATCAACCTACTCACAATTGTTTACTTCAGGCTTGCACTACACTGGAAGTCCCTAACTCGGATAAAATACTCTCTATTTTTGTCTTTCCCAAGCAATTTGGGAAAGAAAAGTGGTGCAAAAGCACCAAGAAAAAATAAGCCAAAACTGGGTCGAGTGCAATGGGCACAGACCCAGTACGGGACGCTCTCTCCCAAGTACAACTCCACGACTTCCGTTGCTAGTGCGCATATACCGTCTCTAAAGACTCATTCTTTTTATCATCCGCTTCATGACGAGATGTTTCTGCACGCTTATTGGTGTTTATCCAGCTCGTTGTTTGATGATTCCTGATTCATAGTGCATCAGTGTATCCTTTGTATTCTCAGGAACAGTTTTCTTTATATTCTCTTCAATTTTATATATCCATAATGTATTTTAATTGTTCTCTCTCGAGTCGTACGCGAATTTCGTGTGCCATGCGGTTCGGACTTATTAATTTTCACAATTACTGTTAATGCTCAATTTGCAAAATTTTCTAATTCTGTTAGTGTTAGGTTTCATCGGGGTACCACTCCTACAGTTTTTCTTCTCTCTTTTGAGAGTAGTCATCCTGTTGTGTGGTTCCCGGTCGACCGTCTGGGGTCTTTGTTTCTGTCACCTTTCTCTCTTCTTTGGGGGTGTTCTTCTGTTTTCTGATTTCACCTTCTTTGCTCCTCTCACCTCTATCATGCCCAGGACAATTCCTTGTGGGCAATGTCTGCTGCCAAAGCATGTGGACGATTTACATTCGTCTTGTTCCTCCTGTAATGGGTGTTCGGCCGAGCGGCCATGTGGTGTCTGTGGATCATGGTCATCCACTTTCTGGGCGTCAGTTATCCGTGCTGTTCGTTCTCGTGACCGTGCCTCCCGCTCCCGCGGGAAAGGAGAACATGGTCGTTCGGGGCTCCCGAGCCGACCTTGTCTGGTGAGAGTTATTCCTCCTCCGTGGGGGATGTGCAGTCTTTTCCTGTGGTGGATACTGCGGGAGCCGTTGTGTGTTCTGGTGAAGAGGTGCCTGCTACCGGGACTACGGTCCCCCTCCAGTCGACATCTGAGGCTGTCACTAGGGTTGTGACTCCTCCTTCGGAGCCGAGCAGGTGTGCTCTCTCCACTTTTCCACCAGCCTCAACGACTCCCGACGTATCTACTACTACTGCTGGTCTGTCTGCTTCGTCGTCAGTCGTCGGTGTTTTGGAGGATCGTGACCCTTCGCTGGTTAAGAGGGTCAGAGGTGAAGCCACTTTGCCGGTTCACTCCCCTGTCGAACCGGCCAGTACGGGTAGTGAGCTTAGGGAGGCCCTCTCCTTTCTCACTCAGGTTCTATCTAAGAGCCTTCCTTTTGCTTCCAGTGAGGCAACGAGTGGTTTCCGCCGCCTCCCGGGATTGGAAACAGGCTGGTTTCTGATTCCCCTGGTGTCCCGACACCATGGGAGGCATCGGCTGGTTTGCCCACGATGGGCTATGTGTCTTCCGACTCTGGGGAGGAGTCCGACATGCTTGAAGTCGAGGGCCAGCAGTCTTCGGACTTGGGGGCAGCTCTTGACTTTGTGTTTGGGTTTCTGCCTGATCTCAAACCTACTAACCAGCCGACAGTTTCAGCCAGACCGCGATCATCGATCATCCCTTCCCGAGGAGCAGCGTGCTGCTCTTCGATCTGCTTCTTTGGCAGGTCCGCAACTTTTCCATGGTTCCATGTCGACGGTCCGGGAAAGATCAGCTGCTGTTTCGTCAGCTTAATCAGCCTTCTAAGGGAGGCAAGGGCTGTTCCAAGCCTGACAAGTACCCTTCTGCTTCCTCTGTAAAGCAAAAGGCTGGTCCTTCTGCTGCCGCCTCTACTTGTTACTCAAGGGGCAAGGGTAAAGGTCGGCAGAATCGAGGGAAGTCTCAGGATTCTACATTTAGTAGAGGAGGTGGTTTCTCCTCTCGCCGGCCTCGTCGGGGCTCGAAATGAAGGTCCTCACCTCGACTCGTCCCAGGTTGGAGGAAGGATAGCAGAGTTCGCAGACCATTGGGCCACCATCACATCCGATCCATGGGTGTTAGATGTTGTTCGGTCCGGGCTGCGAATATCCTTCCGACGGCACCCCCACTCTGTCAAGGGTGCCTCTTCCAACCACAGTTCCTTCAGACGTTTTACGTCGGGAACTTTTGTCCGCGGAGATTGGCAATCTCCTGGCAAAGGGGGCGATCGAGGTCGTCAAGAACATTCAGTTAGTGGGTTTCTATTCCCCGCCTGTTCTTGGTGCCGAAGAAGGATGGCCGACTCCGACCGGTTATTGATCTGAGTATCCTGAACCAGTCTATCATTGCTCCCAAGTTCAGCATGGAGACTTTTAGGTCGGTCCGCCAATCAATTCACCAGGGAGATTTCGCTGCCAGCATCGACCTGCGAGACGCTTACTTCCACGTTCCGATGCATCGGGCATCCCGGAAGTATCTCAGGTTCGCTTTTCTGGGGCGAGTTTACCAGTTCAAGGCCATGCCTTTCGGCCTCAACCTGGCTCCTTGGGCCTTCACCAGGACTGATGTCGCATGTGATAGCGTTCCATCGCACACAGTCCAGGATGACTACTTCGGCATATCTGGATGATATCCTCCAGAGGCATTCCAATGCTGCCTTACTGGAGTCGGATGTCGGCACTCTGTTGAGCTTGCTCACGTCGCTAGGATTCAGAGTCAACGAGGAGAAGTCGGACCTGGTCCCTTCTCAGTCGTTTTGTCATCTGGGGATGGCTTTCCAAACCCAATTCAATTTGGTAGCGGTTCCCCAGGCCAAGGCTGTGATTCTCTCATTTTTTGCTCTGACTCTGTCCCAGTCCACGTCCGCGACCGCTCGGAGTTTTCTCCAGCTGATCGGTCTCTGCGGTTCGGTGACGGGTCTCATTCCTCTAGGTCGGCTGCATGTCAGACCTCTCCAACACTTTCTGCTCAGTCGTTGGAGGCCGAATGTAGATTCTCTGGATCAGGTGCTTCCGTTTCCGGTTGCATTCTGACAGCAGATGCCAGCGATCTCGGATGGGGTGCGACGTTGGATCCTCTCGGTCTTTCCCTACACGGGATGTGGGACCAGGATCAAGCAGCTCTACACATCAACCAGAAGGAGCTTCTTGCTCTTCTTCTGAGTTTCAGGCAGTGGATCCCTCACCTGTCGAATCGCCAGGTCCTTCTGCTGTCCGACAATTCGACAGTGGTTGCTTACATTCGGAACCACGCACTCGATTCCGATGTACGAATTAGCTCGGGATCTTCTACTGCTCACTCAGGATGTTCACGCCGGAGTGGTTGTTCGTCACATTCCCGGTCGTTCTGAACGTCCTAGCCGACTCCCTGTCCCGAGAGGGCAGGGTTATTTCCACCGAGTGGATGCTCCACAGGGCAGTGTTCCAGTCGCTTTGCAATCTCTG
Organism: Pictodentalium vernedei; assembly: GCA_031216915.1. Lineage (NCBI taxonomy): Eukaryota > Metazoa > Mollusca > Scaphopoda > Dentaliida > Dentaliidae > Pictodentalium > Pictodentalium vernedei. The sequence goes on from CM062288.1 coordinate 277,833,153, forward strand.
GGGACGTCCCCCACATCGACCTCTTTGCGACTTGTTGGAACCATCAGGTGGACACTTTCGTGTCCCCGTGTCCAGATCCTCTGGCTTTTGCCGTGGACGCTCTGTCACTCGATTGGAACGGTCTAGTCGGCTACGCCTTCCCGCCGGTTCTGATTCTGCCTCAGGTTCTAGCCACAATTCGAACCTGCAGTTGTCAAATCATTCTGATCGCTCCCCTGTCGCCTCAGCGGGTGTGGATCAATCAGCTCCGCTCGCTGATGGCGGCGGTTCCGGCACATCTCCCGCTACGTCGCGACCTTCTTTGTCAAGGTTGCCCGAGGAGGTTTCACGTCGACCCGACTTCATTGTGCCTTCACGCATATCTTTTGTCAGGTCCTGTCTCCTCCGTAGAGGTTTTTCGAGACGAGCAGTGGAGTGCATTTCTTCTTCAAGGAGGCACTCCACTGGTTTAGCTTATGCAGCTAAATGGAAGGTCTTCTGTCGATGGTGTGCTGATCACTCTGTTGATTATGCAAATCCTTCGATTTCACAGATTGCGGAGTTTCTGGTATATCTGTTTGATTCTCGGGGTCTCCAGCCTGTTACCATCAAGGGTTACAGGTCCATGCTTTCAGAGACTTTTTCTTATGTGGGGAAGCGTCGTATCAGCACTAATCCTTACCTCTCCAAGCTTGTTCGGCACTTTTCTTTGAAAAGGCCTCGGACTTTGCAGCTTACTCCACGATGGAATCTTGCGTGGGTGCTGCTTTGCTTGGGGGGGGGGGGGGGGGGGGCATCGTTCGAATCTTTATCCCAGGTGGATATGCATTTTCTCACATATAAGACAGCTTTTCTGATGGCATTTGCTTCGGCCAGACAGGTTAGTGAGCTTCACGCCCTCTCGGTTGACCCGGCCTTTTTTAGGAGCTCTCCCAAATGTGTTACTTTTACCACTGATTGCTCTTTTTTGGACAAGAATCAGTTACCAGATACTACTCCTCCTCCTATCTGTATCCGGGCTCTTCCTTCTGTTGAGGGTAATTGCCCTTTGCTCTGTCCTGTCTGTGCTATTCGCATTTATCTCGATCGCACACGGTTCATACGGAAAGGCAGGAGACGTTTTTTTCTGTCTCTTATTCCGGCTCGACAGAAGATCTCTCCTCAATCCATTTCTCGATGGATTTGTCTTGCTATTCGTAGGCTTACGGTCGTTTAGCAGCTGGCGATTGTATTACCAATCGTATTTCTGCCCACGAGGTGTGGGCACTATCCACCTCTTGGGCTTATTCTAACTCCGTCAAGTTGTCGGATGTTATGCAGGCAGCCTACTGGAGAAATGCCTCTACTTTCTCCACCTTTTATCTGCGCCAGTTGCAGGAGCAGTCGGAGGACCTTTTTGCCCTGGGTCCTCTTTCTTCTGCTCAGGCTGTTGTCTGCCACAGCCATTAGGCTTCTTGAAGGTCAGTTTCAGCCTTGTGCTGTTACTGCCCTTTTTCTGTCTGTGTGTCACACAGGTCCATAAGTCTTCTTTCATTGTCCTTTACCAATGATTGCGACGTTATGGTTGATAAGCCTCGGGACCTCTTCCTTCTGCTTCACTGTTCCAGTGCACTGGGGTTATGTGTGGGTTGGTTATGCGATTCCCTCCAGCCTATTGTCTATTCAGCCTGTAGTAAACAATTGTGAGTAGGTTGATAAGAAATCTAAATTTTATAGTAAATTTCCTTTCTTATTATACCTACCATAATTGTTTACATGGAGGCCCTCCCGTCATCTTTACGGGTAAAGAATCTTTCCTCCCCGCTGATCACATAACTCTAACGTTGATGGATTCAAAAAGAATGAGTCTTTAGAGATGGTATATACGCACTGGCAACGGAAGTTGTGGAGTTGTACTTGGGAGAGAGCGTCCCGTACTGGGTCTGTGCCCGTTGCACTCGACCCAGTTTGGGCTTATTTTTTCTTGGTGCTTTTGCACCACTTTTCTTTCCCAAATTGCTTGGGAAAGACAAAAATAGAGAGTATTTTATCCGAGTTTGGGACTTCCACTGTAGTGCAAGCCTGTAGTAAACAATTGTGGTAGGTATAATAAGAAAGGAAATTTACTATAAAATTTAGATTTCCTTGAACTTGTTCCAGTGATTCAAAATGCTGCGGGCAATTATGAGAAACCGCTAACGTAGTTGGACACTGACTTCATCCAGGTAAAGAGCAGGGTACTAAGATCTCTTTCCGGTTAAGTCTACACGGGTGTCACAGGTCTTCGATTGTGTAGACGACACCATATTTAACTTCCTGCGGGAAAAAGTAATTCGGTTTCTTATCTTCTTCCTTTGCATTTTTAATCATTTGTGATTGTTCACATACTTTTAAAAACAACAGGGGAAGATGTGGAGAGATCCTCTGCGTTGATTCTGCAGGCTAAGATCCTAGTTTTAGCCTAACCTTCATCATTTAGCTGTTTGCACGGATGCAATTGAGAAGATAATTTCTTAGAACGAATTTAGTCTCATGGTCTTATGTACTTTAATTTTTAGTACTGTGACGCATTGTCTATATGGAAAGGAATTTTGTGGTCATTTGTACCTTTCTTTCCAGATCTAGTATTTATATCTCGGTCTTAACTAATGTTAAGTGGGAGTTATTCTGATGCAACGAAACCTTGTGTCTTCATCTTTGCATTAGACTAGGTGGAAAACTTGCCATAGGTCGCTGTAGTCTTCCAACTCTAGTTTTTTTTATAAGAATCAATTCTTGACTCTTTAAGTTGGGGTCTAATGTACCATCACCAGCAGAAAGAGTATGAGAGGTTGTCCTAGACTCTGATCGTCTATAAGGACTCATAGCAAAGGTATAGGTATACCTAAGTCTTTGATGGTAAGCTTTCATTCATTATTGTAGGATTAAACTACAAGAAAGCATCTATTCTTGACTCTTTAAGTTGGGGTCTAATCGACCCCAGCCAACAGAAAAGTAGGAGAGTTTTCCTAGACTCAATTCGCTTATAAGGGCTCATAGCGAAGGTATAGGTATCTCCTATATATTTTTCTTTAAGATTGTCTATACAGCCACTTGGATAGGGGTTTCTCGTCAGACTGAGTTACTGATCAGACTCCCCTGAGCCGGTGGTTCGAGGCTCTATAGAACTCGGTCCGGCCGGTTTTGACTGGAAGTGGATAATTAGGTTATTTATGATTATCTTTCAGTCAAAAAGCGAACGTTCGGCAATTGTAGCGAGTATAGTTCTTTACATCACTTGTTTTGTGAACTAGATAATGTCTCGTGGGATTTATGATAGGATACATGTATCCCACTATTCATTTGGCTGATTCATCTGTTGTTTCACAGAGTGAATTAACCAGCTGTTTGGCTCGCTTTTTTCTGTTGTCTGATGCATTAACAGCGATAGTTTTATGCGCCGGATGGAGTTGTGTGGAGCGGCTTGGAATGTTATTTCGATGGGTCGCTTACACACATGTCTACTCCAGTTATTACTGGAGTGGTAGACGTTTTTCCCTCTTGACCTGTTTTGTTTTAGAGAATCCTTTAACATAAGGTCAAGTTTGGGCATATATTATGGTTTTCTCTATTATTTCGGACGTGAGTTCATGTATTGCGTTACATTCTGAGTCCGAGGGTCTCTCTATGTAGGGATCTTGGGACCCTCGGTTATTGGAAATCACATATTCAATGATGTCTCATTATTTACGATTACATCATCGAATTTTTTTCCATTCATGTATTTATAAACGTACATCAGAGTTAATCAGAAGAGAAGTGATGCTTCTTTTTTCGTTATTTTTCAATAGAAGGGATCTTTTATGTTCATTCTATTGTTAAATAAGTCAGTTAGCTATTCGTACTGCTTGGGTTATTTATCTTCCAATTAGCAGTCAATGCTTAAGATTTCAGCGCATAAGTAAGCGCTGGCTATATCTTGCGCTTATTCTAACTGTTTGGCTATTACATGATCTTATGTGGGATCTCTTCAGGATATTTAAGTTTTCGGCGCATGGGAATAATAGTTTCCATTATTTGTGTCGCTAGTATAAGGTTTTTGAGCGCATACATTGACGCTCAGCCATTTTCATGGGAATGAATGATAGGATATGTGTATCCTTCTATTCATTTGTTTCTATTGATTTCATTGAGGTTATGGGGTCTGCTATTGAGCATTCGCCAGAAGCTTCCCCATTAGAGGGTTTTCTTCTTTAAAGGAAGTTTTATTCTTCATGTCATTCTCCGCTCTCAGTGGCATTACGGAGTATTTCAGATGTGAAAGAGCTTATGGTCACTATATTATTGCTGTCTGCGGCAGCAATGATTAAGTAATGTGGGTGAGGAGGTTTCGACATGCATTTGAATTCTCCCCCCCCCCCCCCCCCCCCACACACACACATTCACGCTCTCGCGTATATATTTTTTAATACATCCATACTTTGCGTCTGGGTCGTGTTAGATGGCGCCATCATAGGCATATATACAGTTCTGTTGCATTTGTTTCCGGTATTTATTTTCTGATTTTGGAGCTGGTTTATCATACCTACCTCCATTTCTAGATCCTGGTCTCTATTTTGTCGGTTCTCAAATCGCATATTCTCACATGTTTATAGTTGTAGATTCCAAATAGTACACGCTGGAGAGTGTTTTTTTTACCGGATTTAATCCTGTGAATGATCTTGAAGCGTGTTTTCTCTGCAGAGATTGTTCTTCTTATCCCGCTGTTGTACAGCACACGCCAAGTGTATCCTATCTCAAACACCCGACACGGCAGACGATTTTCTGAAAATCAACGGCCAACACCATGTCACACGGTGTAATTTGACCAAATTAATCGCCGTGTGCGACGGTGTTTAGGTGTGGAAAAGATTATCTCCTTCTTGGTAAATCACTGTGTGCAATGGTGATTCAGTGTGAAAAGGATTATTTCCTTCTTGGTAATATAATTAACTGGTTACCAATTGCGCTACTGCGAAAATGTGTGTTGAAATGGGGTTTGGCGAACAGGCTAAGCCTATTTAAACGTGTGTTGATTCAAACTGGTGATGTCATATTTTGATGAAGAGGTGTGCATTCAATTTTAGAAAAAATAAAAATTACCGCACGCGTCATCTGCATGAAAACGATCGTACCAACAAGTCCATTTCATTTTCATTCAATACACTGGCCATAAAGGGAAAATGGTTTCAAAACGCAACTGAATTCTGACATCAGAGGTTTTCAGGAAATCTGCCAATGTCATGGCCGATTTCGATCATGCAGTAATTCACTGATTTTTCCATTACAACCTGCGGCTGCAGCGCGATGAGTAAAAATTCCATCTTAAAATCTGTTCGACTTTCACACACACAAGTCTACAAAGAATATTTGGCAATAATAATAATAATATATATGGCAAAATCCACTTTTCAATCGGATGTCTACTTAAACAAAAAATTCTTCATTCTCTTTAAATGTGCAGATTGAAAACAATATAACGTTGTGTTAACAAAGACCTCATCCCATTGCACGCCACGTCAGAAATTTGTTCCTTGGAGAACTCGGACCAGTCGAACCCCACCCACCCCCAATCTCCCCCAATCTCCTACAAAGAACTTGGCTTGTGTTGAAGAAATTTGAAGCAGGTTGGTCTTATGAAAGGAATAGATGGATGGGGGGGGGGGGGGGGCATTTTCGGCCCACTGGTAGACCAAGACGTTTCAATTTGCCCTGGGACATTGTGTCCACCTTTATTTTTGAAAACTCAAAACGAAAACGTGCCGGGTAAAACACCAAGGTCGAAACGACCACTGGTAGCCATTTCGGCCACTGATCATATTCTGAGAAACTAAAACTAAAGGCATTACAAGCTCCTAACATGCTGCCAATTGACACCGTGCTTGAAATTTAATTCCCTCTTTTAAAATGGCGAAAATTAATTAGACTATTGGGCACATATATACACTACAAGTCGGAAGTAGTTGTAGTAACAACCGTGGTCTAATCAGGAATAGAAACGCGGTTGTAAACGTTCAAAAAACTCATTTATCGTTTTTTGGGAAAATCGTGTATCCTTTCATTTCTAGTCCTGTTTATAAATGATGATAATTGTTTGGTGGCTCACTCGCTTGACCTGTAAATTCGGCAAATACAACTAAGATTACATCCGTCGCGCAACGCCATACTGCTAAAATTAAATAAACAAGCCTGAAAAACAAGATATTGGTACATGACAAGTAATGTTTTTTACTTCTCAGCCGTTATTTCCTACCACACTGCCCCCCCTGCCCCCTCCGAAAATGCTGGCATAGAAGTTATGAACAGAAATAACGACATGAACATAGTTATGCATCAGTTGTCCCTCCCACCAACTCCCAATACCCCTTTTCACTTCTCTGCCCTCTATTGCACCATTCACCAAAGCTCTGGTGATTGAATGTCCTGAAGTTTCCGATTTGATAGAAAAAATACTTTCTATTTCATCGCCTCTGTGTTGTCTTGAATGACTTGATGCCATAATACGTTAGCTAGTCAGATGTCATTTACCACTTAATAAAGGCTTCGGTGCCCCAGTGTATTGTACATTACAAAATGTTTCAATGTCTGTGGGTGCATTTAGATTTTAACGCCAACATTTTAAAAAATGTCAATCATTTAAATGCAGCAAATCAACTTTTGCCTTTCAAATAGTGGGTAGTTCAGATAAAAAGAAAAAAAAACAATGGAAAAGGCACTCTTAGATTAGCAGTAACCGTCCCCCTTTCCTGTTTTCACAGGTGGTTAATTACAGTAATTTGTTTTGTAATTAAACTGGTGGCAATAAGACACTCACCGAAATTGGATTAAGTGCCGAGCATACAAATTAATCAGCTTCCTTTTATTGTGCAGGCCTTCTGAAGTTATTGTTTACAAAAAACAATGCTCTCGATCTCACACTGCACCCCAAAAAGTAATTAAGTATTCATGCAATTGAATTAAATATTTTGAGAATGGCGTTAATTAATCCATTCCCGACTTGTGTATTGTTTCCCAACGCTCTGCATTCCTTAAGTTCATTGTACTCACAGTGACATTTTATTCTCGTCACATTCAATGGCAGCCTTATCTTTTTCTGAATTCATGCTGCATTTGAATATTGAAATTCCATTGCATCTTAATACGAACGCTTATCTTTTCGAGTCTAAGGATTTTGCGAGAGCGTGGTGAGAGAAGAGGAGCCCATCGGGAAGAATAACACGTTTGAGCCTTTTACCCGATGGGGGCGAGCACAAGAGGAAGCACCGCTCACTGGATGTGGGGGTGTGCCCTTGAAACAAATGTGAAATTCGAGACAAAAAAAACTCAGTTTCCTTGACTGAATCTGCTTGTGTCCAAAATTTGTAAGTTGTGGAAGGCATCACTAAATTAGGCCACATCACCGGGGTGGGGACACGACTGAAATGCCCTCACTAAATATTTTTGTAAATTATTTCAAAAAATAATATTGCAGCCCTCCCAACAATGAGCCTGTGTACTAAGTTTCAGTATGCCCATCCTCACTCCGCAATCTCTTTGGTGCAGTAGATAAATGTCTGCATCTGTAGATCAGCACTCTTTGCTTCCAAGCTTTCCCGACAAGGATGTGAATTTATTAAAATCACGGTGTGCGTGTACTCCTCTAAGGTTTCTCTTGGAATGGTGTATTTTAAATGGAACTTGGTTTCAACTAACTACATGCAGGTCCGAACTTTGGTGGGCCGAAGGTGCCTTTGTGTTTTGTATGGAGCACGTGTTCAGACTAGAATTAACATTTTCGTGTCTAGCATACAAATAAACAAATTAAGGCTAGAACCATTCTTCATTGTTTTTTGTTCGATGAACATTTTATTTTTGACGTGCTTTTTCCCAACAAAACCCAATGCGTGAGAAGTCAATTTTTGTCACCTACTTTCACGGTATTCTGGTAAATGCAATGCTAGAACGCAATACCAATTAGTGTAGCTGTTCTGAGAAAGGGGTATCGCAACTCTCAAGTTTCAAAATAAAGGTCACTTCATGTTGTTTCTCTCATTATTCATTAAGTGAAGACCTAATTAGAGATTTTCAACATTGAAAAACCAAAACCCCACCAAATTTTCAGTTAACCGCAGAGCTCTAGCCCTAGGTTAAAAACATGTTTCTATTGACTCGTGAAGAAGAGGTTGTCTAATTCAGAAAGGGTTGTGCAAAATTATTTTGCATAACCATTCAGGGGTTATGCAAAATTTCCAATTTGCTCACCTCTGATCATGTGACCCCACCCCTCCACTCACCTCAAAATTGAAAGACTGGATTTCGTAATACTTCATGTACATGTACCAGCTCATAGACTTGCTAGTAGGCTTTCTTCTTATATAACAAGTAAATGTTCTATTTAAGAATTGAATGCGATTTTTATAATCTTTATTGGAGTATAAATGTGTGGGAATGGGTACAAATTATGTATGAATCCCTTCGGGATTCATACATAATTTGTACCCTTTCCCGAACGGGTTTCATACATAATTTGTACCCATTCCCACACATTCATACTCCAATAAAGATTATAAAAATTGCATTCAATTCTTATAATTACATTCCGTAACTGTTTAAACTACTTTGTACCAAACAACAAAGCAGAAAGACGAAATAAAACATGTACGAACAAATGAGGCGAAAAACCACCCTCACACAAAAGACAAAGCGCACAACATTGATTTTTTAATTTTCACGACTTTTTGAAATGGAAACAAGTATTTTAGTAACAGGCTTTATGCCACAGTTGGGAAATGTTACCAAAGAAACAGCAGTGGAGTTGATCACTGCGAGAGGCGCTAAAAGTTAAAAACCCACCCAAACACCACCTGAATTTCATTCTGTCAACTGCGCTCTACCATAAATGGTCAAAGTTCGGCCAAATGTATTCATTGGAAAATGAATTACATTTGGTCATGACGTTTTCGTCCAACTGACCAATGGAAATTGAGTATTTGGACCCAAAACGTCTAACTACATTAACAATGTAATTATTACTGAATGAATTCATATTTTAATCTTTTGTAGTGCATTTATCATGTTTTTATTCATCTTTTGCAGAACAGGATCTTCATGATTCTACTCCATGTATTAGGTCCATACTTTTTACAAAAATCTCTTGATTTGTTGGAGAAGGATTTACGCACTACAAGCATTCATCATACAACATCCGATATGGAAACAAGACAGAAAATAGTAAATGCCATTCCAATACTGCGATATTGTGTTACATACCTTCATAGATGTCATCTTGCCGTTTTCTATGTGCAGGGGATTTTTTATCACCTATCGAAGCGTATAAGTGGTGTACAGTATGTAAGTATAATTAATGTATACAAAGAAATCATTATACGAACAAAGTTCAGGGGTATATAACAATCACTCTGTCTGTGTGTCTCTCCATTCATCTGTCTGTCCGTCTGGCTGTGCAAGTCGTGTCTGGCTCTGAACTTTTGATGACCTCGAAGAATATTAATGATACTTGGTATTAATGTTGCCCACCACCAGATGGTGTGTCACATATAAGGTTGGAATGCCTGTCTGGAAGGTCAAGGTCACAGACTTGGTTCAAGTTCACATACCCCTGCATCCAAATCCAACTATACCAAGTCATGTCCGGCTCCGAACTTTTGATAACCTTGAAGGATATTAATGATACATGGTATTAATGTTGCCCACCACTAGAGGGTGTGTTTCAAATAAGATTGGTTGGAATGTCTGTCTACAAGATCAAGGTAACAGACTTAGTTCAACTTTACATACCCATATGCACAGTTGTATCTGCCTCAGAACTTTTGATAGCCTTGAAGGATATTAGTGATACTATTATTATTAATAATGATATTATTGTTGCCAATCATCAGAGAGTGCGCTTGTGAGGGTATTCTTGGTCCAAAGTTGTGACCGGCCACATCTAGTTTTTTTTGGAACTGTGTGAAGCTGTGAAATTTGATTCCATTGGAAATCATCTTGATAATTAGATTTGATTTAAGTTTTACTGATTCCGAAATTTCTGAATGATTAACCTTTTACCCAATGGAATGGCCAAAACCAGCCAGCGCTATTCTCAAAAATCGCCAATTAATTTTCATTATTGTTTTCATTTTTTGTCTCAAATACATAGGTTATGACCACTCGTTGGAATGAAGGGTCATCACCTATGTTTTTAGACAAAAAAATGAAAAAAATTAGTTATTCAAGAATTTTTTTTTGCAAGTGTCGACTGCTTTTTAAGGGTTAAGATTCCAGCCAAATATCTCTTCTTTGAATTCCTCTATCATCAGGACTCCTTTCCAGGTGATCTGATGATAGAAGAGTTCAAGGATGTACCGCTTCTGACACTACTTCAGTTCCATTCTGAAATATTCTGCTTTTTGATTGACTTCCTCAAAGGAGATGAGTCACCATTGAATACAGTACTTGAGTAGAGACTGACGGTTTCAGGAAAAATCTCAGTTTTGGTTCAGTTTTACTGTGTGTTAAGAACATATAGTAAACAACACTAATTTACTAAGAACTGTCTGCTGTGTTCAATTAATAAAGTTACAAAAACAAATCTGGATTATTATGGCAAGCCAACTAGAAGTAACTCGTTCACAGAGATAATCCACAATTAAGAATATTTATCAGTAACACGCCAACACTAAGTGTCAGCTTTGTTTAGCGAATAGGATTTAAAACTGATTAAAAATGATTTCCAAGCTTTTATTCTTCCTGGGAAAAATGAGCAAATTTCACCTCCTGGACTTTCATATTCATAAAAACTACGGTGTCTATATTATATGTTACCATGCGTACACTGTTGATAAATGAAAAGAAAGAGGGTTACAGAACATCAAGAGAGGGCAGAAAACCATTTTCTTATTTTTAAATGGGGTTTTACAGTAAATAATTGTCAAACTTCAGACTGGGAAAAAGCCTGTGTAGTTTATACAACACCCGTCACTACAAAATCCCTGTCTGTAAGTATGTCCATTGAGCTCAGCCTGACTTCCCTTTGATCATTCTTAGAGGTTCTAGGGGACACCAGTTGCCGCGCCTATTGAGTCAGAAAAAAACATAAATTAAGGTAACAGATGGATAAAGTTCATCTATTCAAATGTTGTGTTCTTGGCATCACATTTTTGGTGAACGAGTCAATAAGGGAGAAAATGTGACAATGAGAACATGACGTATTCACCCCTCTGTCTGACAGGCTATGTAACAGGAGTCCATATTGGCTACTAGCAAGCCTGAAAATAAGCAGACTGTCATCTGCAAAATGAGGTCCCCAGAGGGTGAATTTAGTGATGCTACCCTGCAGCATCACTAAATTTACCCTCTGTGAACCTAAATCTGAATCAGGGTCTCAAAACTAAACAGAAAGAGGTATCCAGAGGATAAATTGGCCCACTGTATGGGATAGCATCATCAAATTCACCCTCTGGGGACCTCATTCTACAAATGTCAAACTGCTTATTTTCAGGCCTGGCCACTAGTCAAGTTTTCTTCCAGTAAGATAGTTTAATCACTTTAACCCTTTACCCAACGAAACGCCCGCATCCGCCCGCGTAATATGTAAATTCAGCATTTGAAAAAATATTATTTTTCAAAAAATTCAACAAAACCATATCATGTGACCCCTCGTTGGAACGGGCTTGTCGAGCTCGTTCCAACGAGGGATCACATGATATGGTTTTGTTGAAATTTTTTGAAAAATTTGAAAAAATGATATTTAAAATAATAAATTTTGGTATCGTCTGCGTTGGGTAAAGGGTTAAATACAGTAAAACCATTTGGTCATTTTGTGCTGGATCTTGCAGTTCACTTGACGCATTCACAGGAACTTTACCAGAAAACCCAAAACCCTCCCAGCTCTAGCAATTTCTTATCAACCTACCTTACAGTTGTGTACAACAGGCTTGCATTACAGTGGAAGTCCCTAACTCGGAAGTATACTCTCTAATTTGATCTTTCCCAAGAGATTTGGGAAAGAAAAGTGGTTCAAAAGCACCAAGAAAAAAAAGAAGCCAAAACTGGGTCGAGTGCTACCGTCGCACACCCAGTAGGGGATGCTCTTCTTTTAGAACAGACCCACAGATTCCAGTGCACAGACGTGTAACCAATGACTCATTCTTTTTCATTCCGCCATCTTAGGAAGATGTGCTTTCGTTTGCTCTGATAAACAGTGATAATTCAACTTGTTGACACCATGTTCTTGTGGCTAGAATTATGGATCTGCTGATCTCATATTAACAGTGCTGTGTTTTTTGTTCTTATATTAACAGGGCTGTGTTTTTTGTATATTCCCGTTATTACATTCAACCATAGTTTTGTTATTTTATATTCTCTGTGTTCGCGCGTGACTTTCATGTACCGTGCGGTTCGGTTAATATTTTTCGGTTGACAATTTATGTTATCCTTTTGGATGTTATTGTTGGAGTTAGGTGTCAGTGGGGGACTGTATTGGCAGGATTTCTTCCATCCGTGGAGGGCGGAATTTCTATTTTCTGGCTCCCTTTTGGCCGTCTCGGTTTTGTTGTGTTCCCACTGATTTTCTGCCAGCTTCCTCTGGTATTTGGGGGTGTTCCACTTTTTTCTGTTGAGTTCACCTCTTCTACTTCTCTCACCTCTACTATACCCAGGACTGTTTCTTGTGGGCAATGCCTTTTGCTAAAGCATGTGGATGATTCCCATGCTTCATGTTCCACGTGTATTGGGTGTTCTTTAGATCCACCCTGTGAGATGCTAGTGAGATGCTAGACATGCTTTCTCTCTCGGATTACGTCGCTTCAGCCTTCGCTGCTTATCTGCCTCCAGATAAGTTTGACGATGTACAGGCTCCTTTGTGTGTGATCGCCAAGGCGCTCATGTATCTTACTCGCTCGCATGCCTGTAACACAGCTAACTTGGAATTAGTTCGCCGGGACACTGTGATGGTGACTAGTTCGGCACATCTGGGTGATATCCTTCAGAGGCACTTCCGTGCTGCTCTTCTGGAGTCAGATGTCGACACACTGTTGAGCCAGCTCACGTCGCTAGGGTTCAGAGTCGAAACTGGCGAAGTCAGACCTGGTCCCTTCTCAGTCAGTCCTGAAGGGCAGCACGCTGCTCTTCGATCCATATTCCATGGTTTCATGGTAACGGTCCAGGATGACGTTCTGCATCATTCCAAAGATCAGCTGCTGCTTCGCCAGTTTGATCAGCCTTCTGTCGGAAGCTGGGGCTGGTCTGAGCCCAACAAACACACTTCTGCTTCCTCTGTGAAGCCAGGGGGCTGATCCTCCTGCCGCCGCTTCTTCTTACTCACATGGTAAGGGTAAGCGTCGGCAGACCAGAGGGAGGTCTCAGGATTCTTCATCTAGCAGAGGAGGTGGTTTCTCCTCACTGGGGCTCAAAATGAAGGTCCTCACCTCGATTCGTCCCAGATTGGAGGAAGGATATTTGAGTTTGCAGACCGTTGGGCCACGATCACGTCCGATCATTGGGTGTTGGATGTTGTTCGGTCCGGGCTGCAGATATCCTCTCAGAGGCACCCCACCCTGTCAAGAGTGCCTCTTCCAACCCAAGTTCCTTCAGACATTTCACATCATGAATATTTGATAACTGAGATAGGCAATCTCCCGTCAAAGGGGGTAATCGAGGTCGTCACGAACATTCATTCACTGGGATTTTATTACCGCCTGTTCTTGGTGCCGAAGAAGGATGGCCTACTCTGACCTGTTATTGATCTGAGTATCCTGAACCAGTTTATCATTGCTCCCAAGTTCAGCATGGAGACTTTCAGGTCGGTTCTCCGGTCCATTCATCAGGGAGATTACGTTTCAGCATCGACCTGCGAGACGCTTACTTTCACTTTCCGATTCATCGGACATCGCGAAAGTATCTCAGGTTCGCTTTTTGGGGCAAGTTTACCAGTTCAAGGCCATGCCTTTCAGCCTCAGCCTGGCTCCTTGGGCCTTCACCCAACTGATGTCGCATGTGATAGCCTTCCATCGCACACAGTCCAGGGTGACTGGTTCGGCACATCTGGGTGATATCCTTCAGAGACACTTCAATGCTGCTCTTCTGGAGTCAGACGTCGACACACTGTTGAGCCTGCTCACGTCACTAGGGTTCAGAGTTGAAATTGGAGAAGTCAGACATGGTCCCTCTCAGTCGTTTTGTCATCTGGGGATGGATTTCCTTACTCAGCTGAATACGGTGGCGGTTCCCCGGGCGATGGCTGTGATTCTCTCGGCTTTCGCCCTGACTCTGTCTCAGTCCATGTCCTCGACAGCTTGGGGTATTCCTGGCCTCTGAATGTCTGGTGCTTCAGTTACCAGCAGCTCTTCATCGTCACCTTCTCCCCTGGATGGATGTTCAGTGTATTATGTAGGGAGTTCTGTTGGACTTGCCCACATCCAATCGTGTTCTGACGGCAGAGGTCAGTGATCTTGGATGGTGTGTGGCATTGGATCCTCTAGGTCTTTACCTTTACGGGGTATGGGACCAGGATCAAGCAGCTCTTCACATCAGCCACAAGGAGCTTTTTACATTCAAAACCAGGGCGGCACGCACTCTGTTCCCATGCACAAATTGACTCGAGATATCCTACTAGTAGCTCAGGATGTCAACGCCAGGGTGGTGGTTTGTCACATTCCCATTTGTCTGAATCTCTCAGTCGACTCGCTGTCCCATTGGGGCTGGGTCATTTCCATCGAGTGGATGCTTCACAGGGCAGTGTTCCAGTCGCTTTGCGATCTCTGGGGTCTTCCCTGCATCGATCTTTTTGCGACTCGTTGGAACCATCAGGTGGACAGTTTTGTGTCCCCGTGTCCAGATCCTCTGGCTTTCGACGTGGATGCTCTGTCACTCGATTGGAACAGTCGAGTTGGCTACGCCTTCCCACCGGTTCCGATTCTGCCTCTGGTTCTAGCCAAGATACAAACCTTCAGTTGTCGAATCATTCTGATCGCTTCTCTGTCCCCCAGGGAACATCCGTGAGGGCAACTAGGGCGATTATGTCGCCCTTCTAAGCCCAAAGTCGCCCAGAAAAATAGTTGGGGCGATTACAAGTCGTCCTCTAAAAACTGGCCAAAATGAGAAAAGGCTGGACTGAGTGATCCAAGGTTTACATAAAAACGATTATTTTCAAGAATTGAATGTGCTTGAGTGTGATAAATGGGCATTTTCATTTGTCAAATAAGCGACTATTTATTTGAAATCACATGACAATCAATTGTCCACTGTCGCTTTTTGCGGATTTTTTATTTCTATTTTTGTTCCGTTTCAGTTGGAGCTTCAAGTGTCGAAACAAAAATAGTTGACTTGTGCAACTCAACAAAATAACCCAGTTTGAAAGTAGGTTACCTCGCTAAGGATGCTGAAAATGTACACACAACGGATGTATTTCCTAACTCTGTATTTTTATTTCGTTTTGCTGATGACTGTTAACTGTTGGGCAGTGCATTTCCAGAAAAACACGAATGGGATTGAAACACATGAAAAAAAAATCTTCAGTGGTGACAAGAAAAGCTTTGTACAGGCCACAGGTGTGCATATGAAGGATCTTGAAAAAGGGGTCTTCCTAAACACCAGAATGACACTGGATTCCATAAAAATGATGCAGAATGACATTTATTTTACAAAATACTCGAACCCCAGAATGTATTTTGTTTATTAACTAACAAAGTACCTTCCAAGCAACCTTCTTAAATGTACATCTGGTCCTGTTCACACTTTCAGACTTAGGAAATTATTAGCTTAATACACATTGGTGAAAGGCAACCACAGGAGGGTGCTGGGGGGATTGGCACGAAGAAGAGGGGAGGGATCATGAAGGAGAGGGTAGCAGTGGGGGACTTTCAGTCAATAATTACTTTGTGATTTTTTAACCAGCATAGATGCATCATTGACAACTGGACCTGGATTAATCGGGACGTTAATGGAGGACCACAAGCTGAAAATATGAAGGGGCACCAGGGGGTGGTGCATAAATATTCTTAATTTTCCCCACTTGCCTATGAAGTCTCCCTACTCAACACTGCAGTCTCCCTATTTTTTCTGGAGGGAGACATGAAGTCTCCCTAAAACTCCCCCCCCCCCCCCCAGACTGGTCTCTGCTGTCGCCTCAGCGGGTGTGGGTCAATCAGCTCCGCTCTCTGTTAGTGGCAGTTCAGGCATGTCTCCCTCTACATCGCGACCTTCTTTGCCAAGGTCACCCAAGGAGGTTTCACATCGACCTGACTTCGTTGTGCCTTCACACATAGCTTTAAAGTGTTAGGTCCTGTCTCCTCTGTAGAGGTTTTCGAGACAAGCAGTGGAGTGCATTTCTTCTTCAAGGTGGCACTCCACTGATTAGCCTGTGCAGCTGAGTGGAAGGTGTTCTGTCGATGGTGTGCTGATCACTCTGTTGATTATGCCGATCCTTTGATAACACAGATTGCGGAGTTTCTGGTATATCTGTTTGGTTCTCGAGGTCTCCAACCTGTTACCATCAAAGGGTACAGGTTCATCCTTTCAGAGACCTTTTTGTATGTGGGAAAGCGTCATATTGGCACTAATCCATACCTCTCCAAACTTACTTCGGCACTTTTCTTTGAAAAGGTCCAGGATTTTGCAGCTCACCACAAGATGGAATCTTTCTTGGGTGCTGCTTTGCATGGGAACGGCACCATTTGAACCTTTATCCCAGGTGGATATGCGCTTTCTCACATACAAGATGGTTTTTCTGATGGCTTTTGCCTCAGTCAGAAGGGTTAGTGAGCTTCACGCCCTCTCGGTTGATCCAACCTTTTTCAGGAACTCCGCCAATAGTGTTACTTTTATCACTGATTGTTCCTTTCTGGCCAAGAATCAGATACTAGAAACAACTCCTCCTCTTATCTGTATCAGGGCTCTTCCTTCTGCTAAGGGTAATTGCCCTTTGCTCTGTCCGGTTCGTGCAATTCACATTTATCTCAACCAGATGCAGTTCATTAGAAAAGATTCTTTCTGTCTCTTATTCTTGGTTGACAGAAGATCTCTCTTCAGTCCATTTCTCAATGGATTTGTTTTGCTATCCACACATCTTACGCTTGTCTAGCGACTGATGATTGTATTACCAATCGTATTTCTGTCCACGAGGTACATGCCTTGTCTACCTCCTGGGCTTATCCTAACTCGGTCAAGTTATGTTATGCAGACAGTCTACTGGAGAAATGCTTCTACTTTCTCCACCTTCTATCTGTGTCAGTTGCAGGAGCAGTCTGAGAACCTTTTTTCTTTGAGCCTTCTTTCTTCTGCCCAGGCTGTTGTCTGCCCTAGCCATTAGGCTTCTTACAAGGTCATTTCCAGCCATGTGCTTGGTTACTCTCCTTTCCGTCTGGGTGTCACATAGAGCCATATGCCTCATCTTTCATTGTCTTTTACTAATATTTGTGATGCTATGGTTTTATAGGCCCAGGGAACTCCTGTCCACGGTTCCAGCGCAGTTGGGTTATTTGGGAGTTGGTTATGCAATTCCCTCCTCCTCTTGTCTATTCAGCCTGTTGTAAACAATTGTTAGGCAGGTTGATAAGAAATTTAAATTTTATAGTAAATTTCCTTTCTTTTTATACCTACCACAATTGATTACATGGAGGCCCTCTCGTCTTCTTATTTGGGTAAGAATCCTTCCTCCCCGCTGATCACATAACTCCAATCTTAATGGATTCGAAAGAGTGAGTCATTGGTTACATGTCTGCACACTGGTACCAAAAGCCGTGGATCTGTTCTAGGAGAAAAGTGTCCCATACTGGGTGTGCGTCGGTAGCACTCGACCCAGTTTTGGCTTATTTTTTAGGTTTGCACTCTGTCCATCCGTCAGTCTGTCAGTCTATGTCTATCAGTCTGTATGTCTGTCAGTCTGTCAGTCACACTTTAGTTTTCGGAGTTGTTTTGGAAAACGCTTCAACGGAATGATTTCATTTTTGGTAAACTACTATAGAACGATGACTTACAGATCAAGTTTGAGTTTCATGCTGATTGCATTATTCTTGTGTGAGTTACGGCCCTTGAAAATATGGGAAAAAGCACCAAAATATCAGTATTTTTATACTGTACCAATGACCCAGACATAGCTGGTGCTAACTCTTAAAATATAGGGCCAAACACAAATTTTGCCCCCCAATCCCCAAAATTTGCATCTAAAACTAAAGAAAAAATGTCCTGAGAGGCCCTCCACACTTCGCCCCTACTGCGCATGCGCAGTGTCAAGGACGTTCCGAAATTGGCGCCATTTATCATTCTAAGTTTGGCCCTTCATCAGTTAACATCTGACTGATCTTTGTGCTTTTAAATCTCAGTTTAAATGATGCCAGACACATAAATATTAGTGAAATGGTGATTCTAAGGAGGATAGAAAAGGAGGAGAGGAAAAGAATGTGTGACAGAATATTATCAGGGCTGTAACTTAAAATTTTTTAATGAAATTATGTTAAGTTACCTATTTTCAAGGCAGCAGCCATTTTGTTGTCATTCTGATTATTTAGTTACACTGTTTTTTCAAGTGTTTTTCCTCTCTCCCTGTCCTTTAAGTTCCCCCTTGCTATTCTCCCATGCTTTTGGCATAATTTCTGTAATTATTATTACTAAAATTTCTTGGGAGTTTAGCTGAATAACAGAATGAATTCTGTTCTTTCCCCATGTTTACGTCTTCACCTACGGGTGGTTAGGCGTTGTGTTCTGCATCTACCATCTGATGTTCTGCAGTTTCTTCCCTGGAAGTCTCTGTTTTGCATCAGATGGTGTATTTTTGGTAACTGATTTCGGGCCTGGGTGCCTGGAGTCTTATTTTAGTGTTTTTACACTCATTGTTTACATTTACAACAGCCCTCTGTGTGAGGGGGGGATTTCTAAATAATAATATCTTTATGTTATTTCAATCATAACTAGATACATTATTATTGTTCGTAAGTGTTGAATAAATTGTTTAAAATATTTTTAAAATTTTTGTCCACACTTAGGCTTGGGATCCATTGGGGCTCAACGTTACTTTTCAGAAACTTGGGCTGTTCTGAAAAAATATTTTTTCAAAATATTTTGATTTCAATTATTTTTTCTATATTAATGGATCATATTATTATTATGTATTTTGATTGCCAGGGGTTAGTGCGAGTACCAGGACTTGTTTTCTTTTCACATTGAAAGGATATTGATCAATTGTTTTAAGAGGAAGTCTTCCTCTGACCTTATTATCATTCTATATGTGGTCAGTGTACTCGCATTAACTCCGGTTCTGTATCGTATGATTTCGATGACAATATGGGAAGCGTATGTCACGGTATGTTGTTGGGGATTTGGACACTCCGGTCCTTTCCCCGCAGGGTCACTCTACTTTATCAATTTCTATTTCAGACGATCAAGATTAGGGTGATGTATCTGTGATGTCTTCCAACAGTGTGCCTCCGTCGTCACAATTAATGAAGGGCTAGCGGAAAAGTGCTCATGTAATACGCCAATTGCCTAAGAGGACCCTAGTAGGTTCGACGGCCTTTGACGTCCGCTAGCTCGCCCGGTGTAGCGTCCATTCACCGAATGGTTCGGCAGCCGGGTTCGTCCGTTGCGGTCTAGAAGGAATTTTGGGGTGATGCGAGCACTATAAAATTAACTTAATGCACACCCAGTGACGGCGGATCGGAGGGAGAACGGAGGAAGCCTTTTAGTCCGGTTCATAGCTCGTTCCGGTCCATCCGGATGGCAAGCGAGAGAGGCCCCTCTCTCGTTCAACAACATCTGGCCCCAGATGTTGTGGTACAAATGTGTCGTTAGCGGAGCATACGTCCGTCGCTCGGGACGCTCCGTTGTATAGGCAGTCCGCTGAGACTGCTAAGGCTTCCTCTTCTCGTCAGCGCACACGACCGCACCTTGGCTGCGTGACCGCCGATATATTACCAGCTTCGCCGATCAAGGATTCTTCGGCGACCAGGTCACACCATCCGGCAGCCAGGGATTCGAGACCGATGGACTCCGGACGTTCGCATAGGAAAAGTATGCGGGAGCCATCTGATGCGGAGCTGCCCTCGGCGAAGCAGCGATAGACTGCGCCTCCGCAGGTCTCGACGCCGGACATTCTTGTGCACATAGCACAGCTTATCGCAGCATCCCAGCAGCCGACAGAAACGGTGTCGGATCGAGAATTATCCGACAGCGCTGGGTCGGTAGCCGGGGACTCGAGGCCTGCAGACTCCGGACGTTCGCATAGGAAGTATGCGGGAGTCAACGTACACGGAGCTTCCAGCGGCAATGCATCGTAAGTCCGCTACTGCACAGGCCTCGGGAACGGACGTGCTTTCCTTAATAGCACAGTTTATCGCAGCATCCCGGCATCAACTGAATCTGTCGCATATATTTTATCCGACGATGCTGGGTCGGGACGCTCCGCGGAAGCGGGTACGGACGTCCGAAAGTTTCATCCAGTCCGACGGGATACCGAAAGGGATTCGGTGGATTTCAAGCTTTCCCTTTCGGAACAACATATGCTGCGATGCCGGATAAGAAACTGATAGCGTCGGTGGACTTAGAAATTTTTGGTTCGGTTCAGGGACATCGTCCCTCAGTTCCGACATAGTCCAATAATGTCACACAAACTTTCGAATTATTGAACGACGCTATATATATTATTATTTTATGCTTGCTATCCAAGCATTTCTGGTTTCTTGTTCGAAGAGTTATGGAGATGTCTTTCAAAAGTGTGCCTCTGTCGTCATAGTTAATGAAGAGTTAGCGGCAATAAGTGCTCATGGAATATGTCTATCGCTTACGGAGTGACATTCGCTAGCTCACCCGGTGTAGCGTACATTCATCGAATGGTTCGGCTGCCGGGTTCGTCCGTTGCGGTCTAGGAAGGAGATTTGGGTGATGCGAGCACTTTAATTACTTTAGTACTCACCCAGTGACGGCAGATTGAGGACAGATCGGAGGAAGCCAACAACATAGGGGACCGCATGTTGTGGTTCAGATATTTTACATTCGGAGCATATGTCCGTTGCTCGGGACGCTCCGTTATATTGACAGTCCGAGAGACTGTCTTTAATGCTTCCTCATCCTCACAGCAGGGCACATGACCGCACATTGGCTACGTGACCTCGAGTATCCGATCAGTTTCGGCATTCAGTGATTCCACAGCGAATAGGTCGCGCCATCCGGTAGCCAAGGGACACGAGGCCTATACACTCCGTTCGCTCGCATATTGGAAGTATGCACGGGGTAACGATCTCGGAGCTTCCTGCGGCAATGCATCGTAAGACCGCTGCTCCTCAGGCCTCAGTGACGGACGTGCTATCCGAGTTAGCACAGTTGTTTCGCAGCATCCCAGCAATTGACGGTTTCTCGGTCGAATCAGGAATTATCCGACGGCGCTGGGTCGGTGCGGTCCGCGGTTGCATCAAGCTACGGACGACCGAACGCTTTATACGGTCCGACAGGATGGCGAAAGGGATTCGAAAGATTTCGAGTTTTCCCTTTAGTAGTATCGGAAGATGCCTTTCATATCTTCTGGCATTTCTTCCAGTGATTATTTTTCGGACTTCATTGCTGCGATCTTGGATAAGAGACTTATAGCGTCATTGGACTCGGATTTTTCGATCGGTACAGGGACTTTGTCCCTGACTTACCGACGCAGTCCAATATTGTAATTACAACATGTGTTTTATTTTTCGACGCTATATATTTATATATATATACAAGCCTGCTACTAAGCATGATAGTTTAGTTTCTTGTCCGCGTGGCTCATTTCTGCCATTTTATCTTTTTTACATATAGTTTATTTTGGCAGAGCAGGGCATACCGAGAGTTCATATGCGTCTAGACGGTGTGATTAAAGACTGCATATATTCTTTTTCACCGTTTATGTCTTTTCCAATTTCAATGTTGGGAACGACATTATGTATAGTAGACTTAACTTAGACGCTTTATTATACGTAATCCGCCTTACTGAGGCGTTATCATTACGTCTTCAAGAAAAGATTTACGGGATATTATTCTCAATGTAATTTCTTTTGAGGGCAGTAGTTTGTTCACGTATAACTCCGCCCTTCAGTGGCTGATTGGAGTTGGTTAGACGTGATGCAGCCCTAGCTACATCCACGCGTGGATAGTAGGTTAAGAACTCTCTCAGAGTCGCTTCGTTCTCGGAGGAGCTTCTCTTCGACGGCAACTTCCGGCAATCCATGAATTGCTTGATTTTTACATTCTCTTGTCTATCTAGTGTTACAAGAGATTCAGACTGGGGCAAACATTCGGTGGTTGACTCAGAGAGTGCCGCCGCAGTTGCCGGACCCGAGTGTGGCTGTTATGACGGTTGCCAGTCAAACAGATTGGGATATATACTGATCCCTACGGATTCGAAGTGCCAGGGTCTTTGGGTTCCGCAGTCTTTTAGCTATCAGTTAACTTCCGCGGAATAATGTTTTTTAGGCTTGCTTTATGTCATTGCATGAACATTATTCAGAAACGCATGCCCAAATTCCTGTCCTTTAATTCGACAGTAGTGGCGTATCTCCGGAACCAGGGAGGCACTCTTTCGTTTCCGTTATTCAATTTAATGGAAAGAATCCGTCTGTTGGTTATAGTACACCAAGTTCAGTTTTGGTCCGTCATATTCTGGGTCGTCTGATTGTTTTATTGCACTCCCGTTCTCTTACGGGTCGCTTGTTGCTGTCAGAATGGACTCTCAACAAACAAGTATTCAATCAGATTTGCTATCTATGGGTGCGCCCAATGATGTTTTATTTATGACACAGCTGGCTAATCAATTGCAGACGTATGTGTTGGCTTGTCCAGATCTCTGAGCTAATACTGTTAACGCTCTATTGATCTATAGGACGGAATGATAGGATACGCGTATGCTCCGGCGCTGTTGTTTTTAGCAGGTATTGCTAAGATAAACAACCACAATACATTTCTGTTGATAGCATCTCTATCTTCACAGAGATCATGAGTAATTTACTCTCTTGTCTACTGTGGATCTTAACGTGAAATCTTCCTCTATGTGAGGATCTTTTTTCACTGGGTAAATCGTGTCATCTTTATCACAACCAGCAAGGTCGCAACCTTCATGTATTCCGTTGTGTGGTCCGTATTGCATTGTAAGCACTGTACTGGACGAGCTTTGGACGCGATTTCTTACTATAGGAGATCCTCTTCTTCGCTATTCTATGCGACTAAAGTGGAGGCTCTTCCGTCGTGGTGTAGGGATCATTATGTTCATATGGTTGATCCCTCCATACTACTCATTGCTATTTTTTAGTATACTTGTTTCACAAGATCTACTGCAGCCTGTTGTTATTTAGGTTATAGGTTTATGTTACCTCATACCTATGCACTCTACGATAGTTTACAATTGAGTCTTTTGTCTCTTTATCTAAGTCAGTTAGTAACTTTTTGATAAATAGACTTAGAATCTTTAGATTAAAATTCCTATACGGATTTTAACTTCAGGTTCTTATTTAGCTAAGTAATCATTTGAGCCTCTGGAAACAGTAGTTTTCAAATTCTGACCTTTTAGACAGTAATTCTGTTGGTTTCTCTTATACTGTAGAGTCAGTGAGTTTCATGCACTATCGATGGATGATTTTCACTTTCATAGTTTCGGAATCAATACTTCCGTTACTATTTAGGTTGGATTGTTGCATAAGAGTTAGGCTCCTATTATCCGGAACCTATTATTTTAAGGTCCTTCCGTCTTCGTATGGGCATAGGCCTTTACTCTTTCCGGGTACAGTTTATGTATTTATAAACAGATATCTGTTTATTACAAGGGCGTAAGCTTCTTCTGTCTTTGATGTCTAGTAGAAGGACGTTACGCTCCATTTTATTGTTAATGGATTCTATTAACTAGCGTACTGCTTATGGTATATCATTGGCTTAGCAGTTGTGCTTAAGATTTCGGCTCATGAAGTAAGAGTTCTTCTACTTCTTGGGCTTACATTAATAGTGTTGCTATTATAGATTTTTGAAGGCTGCTCATTGCGCTCAGCCATCCATTCATGAATTTTATCTCAGAAATATCGAGTCCATTTCTGGAGGCCTCTATTGTTAGGTCTATTATCTACTGCTCAGAATGTCATTCACTTAACAGTTGCTACTATAGCTAGGTAGGCTGTCTGTTTCGGCAGTGTCTCCGTTCGGCTGCCCTCTTCGCTCTGGGCTATTTGACCCAGGGCAAGAAAAAGGGGGGGGGGGAGGGTGTTCCCTTGGGTCACCTGTTTTTACTATGAAAACAAGGGGATACCTCCTCCGGAGTTAGTAATTCTGAGCTGTTATTGGGATGGTTGTTTAGTGAGAAGTTTAAGTTTATAAAATTCATTCAAGTCTTAGTTTTTAAAGTATAGCTTTTGAATATTGCATATGTCAACGGACATGATTATGCAATTCTCACACACTTTTAGGAGTATAAGAGTCTCTATTCTCTAGACTTACTTTATTATTGGCTTACTTTAAAAATTATTAGTATAAGGATTATTGGATATTAATAGAGTACATGGATGTATGAAGCTCAATTTTTGGAAGGTGTTGTATCTTTCTTTTTTATCATAAATAAGAAAGATACATGTAAGGCCTATTACTTCTTTTCCCTACAGGGGATGACTCTATTTTATTTTATTGAGCGTATTCCATTTTGCTCTATGTCCTTGGCCCTCCAGCCTTTTTACTATTCAGCTATGTCTGGGTCATTGGTACAGTATAAAAATGTTAAAAAATTTATAGTAATTTATATATTTTTTATACTTACCAATGACCCAGACGGGGATGGCCCTCCCAGGAGTTGGGAACTCTTGCCTCCCCGCTGAGTACATAGCGCTTACCAGGCACTGGTTATTAGAATGATAAATGGCGCCAATTTCGGAACGTCCTTGACACTGCGCATGCGCAGTAGGGGCGAAGTGTGGAGGGCCTCTCAGGACATTTTTTCTTTAGTTTTAGATGCAAATTTTGGGGATTGGGGGGCAAAATTTGTGTTTGGCCCTATATTTTAAGAGTTAGCACCAGCTATGTCTGGGTCATTGGTAAGTATAAAAAATATATAAATTACTATAAATTTTTTAACTTTCCGGAGTTTTTTTGGAAACGCTTCAACGGAATGATTTCATTTTTGGTTAACTACAATAGAACGATGACGTACAATTCAAGTTTGAGTTTCATGCTGATTGCATTATTCTTGTGTGAGTTATGGCCCTTGGAAATATGGAAAAGCACCAAAATATCAGTATTTTTATACTGTACCAATGACCCAGACTTAGCTGGTGCTAACTCTTAAAATTCTAGGGCCAAACACAAATTTTGACCCCCAATCCCCAAAATTTGCATCTAAAACCAAAAGAAATCATGTCCTGAAGGTTCTCCATACTTTGCCCTCACTTCGCATGCGCAGTGTCAAGGACGTCCCGAAATTGGTGCCAATTATCATTCTTTGTTTGGCCCTTCATCAGTTCACATCTGACTGATATTTGTGCTTGTAAATCTCAGTTTAAATGATGCCAGACACATACATATTAGAGAAATGGTGGATATAAAGTGCATAAAGAAGGAGGAGAGGAAAAATGAGTGACAGAAAATATTCAGGGCTGTAACTTAAAATTTTTTTAATGAAATTATGTTAAGTTGCCTATTTTCGAGGCATGGGCCTGTTGTTGTCATTCTTGCTATGAAGTTTCACTGCTTATTCAGTGTTTCCTCTCTCCTTGTCATTTAGATCCCCCCTTGCTATTCTCCCATGCTTTTGGCATATTTTTGAGTAATATTATTACTAGAATTTCTTGGGAGATTTAGCTTGGTAACAGAATGAATTCTGTTCTTTTCCCCATGTTTACGTTCTCACCCATGGGTGTTTAGGCATAGTGTTCTGCATCTACCATCTGATGTTCTGCAGATTCTTCCCTGGAAGTCTCTGTTTTGCATCAGATAGTGTATTATTGGTAACTGATTTCGGGCCAGGATTATCAGTGCCTGGAGTCATGTTTCTGGTGTTTTTACACTTCTTGTTTACATTGGCAACAGTCTCTGTGTGAGGGGGATTTTTTGTCTTTGTACTAGTTTAATTCATTACAAGATACATTATTATTATTCGTAAGTGTTGCATTAATTGTTTAAAATATTTTTAAAATTTTTGTCCACACTCAGGCTTGGGATCCATTGGGGCTCAATGTTACTTTTCAGAAACTTGGGCTTTGCTGAAAAAATATTTTTTCAAAAATTATTTTTGATTTCATTTATTTTTTCTATGTTAATGGATCATGTTATTATGTATCTTTGTTTGCAGGGGTTCGTGCGAGTACTAGTACTTATTGTTTTCTTTTCACTATGAAAGGATATTGTTCAAATTGTAATGAGAGGAAATCTTCCTCTGACTTTCATGATCATTGTATAAATTGTAGTCAGTGTACTCGCACTAACCCCTGTTCAGTATGTGAATTTTGGGATGACAAACATTGGAAACGTGTGTCACGGTATGTTGTTAGCGGGGAAAGGGCTATGCCAGTCCTTTCTCCGCAGGGTCACTCTAGTTTATCAGTTTCTATTTCAGAGGAACAAGAACAGGGTGATGTTTCCGTGATATCTTCCAAAGGTGCGCCTCCGTCGCCACAATCAAATGAAGAGCTAGCGGCAAAAGTGCTCATGGAGATACGCCAATTGCCTAAGAGGTCCCTAGTAGGATCGACGGCGTTGACATCCGCTAGCTCGCCCGGTGTAGCGTCCATTCAGTGAATGGTTCGGCAGCCGGGTTCGTCTGTTGCGGTCCAGGAAGGAGATTTGGGTGTTGCGAGCACTATAAATATTCAAGGTGCACACCCAGTGACGGCGGATAAGAGGAGAGAACGGAGGAAGCCTAGTAGTCCAGTTCCTAGCTCGTCCAGGTCCATCCGGGCTGCGAGCGAGAGAGACCCCTCTCTCGTACAACAACATCTGGAACCAGATGTTGTGGTACAAAATGTTTCGCAAGCGGAGCATACATCCGCCGATCGGGACGCTCCGTTGTATAGACAGTCCGGAGAGACTGTACAAAAGGCTTCCTCATCCTCTCAGCAGCGCACACCACCGCACCTTGGCTACGTGACCGCCGATATCCAGCCAGCTTCGCCGATCAGGGATTCCACGGCGACCAGGTCACGCCATCCGGTAGCTAGGGACAAGAGGCCTGCAGACTCTGGACGTTCGCATAAGAGAAGTATGCAGGAGTCAGTTTACACGGAGCTTCCGGCGGCTAAGCAGCGTAAGACCGCTACTTCGCAGGCCTCGGTGATGGACGTGCTAGCTCAGATAGCACAAATTATCGCAGCATCCCAGCAACCGACAGAATCGGTATCGGATCAAGAATTATCCGACGACGCTGGGTCGGTACGCTCCGCCGAAGCATCGGGTGCGGACGACCGAGATCATCATGAAGTCCGAAAGGATGGCGAAAGGGATACCGAGGACTTGGAGCTATCCCTTTCGGAGCAACATAAAGCTGCCGTAGATTTCATCCAGCACTTCCTTCCACAAGTTGTTCCGTCGGGCCAGACTGCTGCGATGCCGGATAAGAGACTGATAGCGTCATTGGACACTGAATTTTTTGAGTGGTTCAGAGACATCGTCCCTGAGTTTCCGACACAGTCCAATAATGTCACAAGAACATTTGAATTATTGAACGATGCTATCTATAAGCTTGCTTCCAAAACAGGCAAAGCTGGTTTCTTGTCCGCTAATGCTGTCAACCTGCCTTTCATCAATTCAAGGAATAAATTTGATATGGCAGGACAGGGAATACCGAGAGTTCCTCTGCGTCTAGACGACGAGGCGGAAGACTTGGAATTGTCATTACCGTCGTCTGTGTCTATTCCAACCGCGACGTTGGAAACGTTAATAACGTCTAACAGAGCAAGCTTAGACGCTTTATCATACGCAGACCACCTTACAAAGGCGTTATCATTGCGTCTTCAAGGGAAAGAATTCCAGGATATACAATCCTCATTAAGACTTCTTTCAAGGGCAGTAGCTTATTCCACGTATAACTCTGCCCTTTCAGTGGCAAACCTGGAGTTGGTTAGACGTGACGCAGCCCTAGCTACATCCACACGTGTGGATAGTAAGGTGAAGAACTTTCTCAGAGTCGCTTCGGTCTCCGGAGAGCTTCTCTTCGACGGCAAGCTTTCAGCAATCTATGATATGATAACTAAGAAAGCTTCGGATTCTCTGCTTTTTAGTTCCGCTTCCAAAAAGTCGGATACAGCAGAGAAGAGTAAGACAGGTACTTCTGGGACAAATACGCCCAAGAGAGGTTCCTATAGAGGTTCTTATACGTCCTCTAGGTCTTATTCTAGAGACCGTCAAGGCAGCGACTCACGTACGGGACGTTCTTCGGGCCGAGACAACCGGTCTGATGTCCCGAGGTCGACGGGACGAGGTGCGGGTCGTGGAGGACGTTTCTCCTTCCGCAGGCCTCGCAGGTCCAGGAGGTGATGGTTTGAACCTCTATCGTGTTCCGGTTGGCGGAAGGTTATCGAGTTTTACAGATGAGTGGGCGTCAATTACAGACGACCCCTGGGTCAGAGGGGTAATTTCGGAAGGTCTAAGAATATCCTTCAAACAAAAGCCTCCATTAACTCGAAGTCCAAAATGGACTCAGCTTCCGTCAAATCCGCAGAAAAGAGACGCTCTTTTATCGGAAGTACAGTCTCTTTTGATGAAGAACGCGGTAGAGGTCGTAGAAGACCAGGAATCACCGGGTTTCTACAGCCATCTGTTTCTGGTTCCGAAACCAGATGGCTCGTTCCGTCCAGTCATAGATCTGAGCTGGATAAACAAGCTGATCGTCGCTCCGAAGTTTTATATGGAGACGATTCGATCGGTCAGAGCGAGTATTCGGGTGAACGATTATGCTACAAGCATAGATCTCAAAGATGCGTACTTTCACGTCATGGTACATCCGACTTTCAGAAAGTATCTACGCTTTGCAGTCCTAGGAGTTGTATATCAATTCCGGGCGATGTGCTTTGGATTGAACCTAGCGCCCTGGGCTTTCACTCGAATAATGAACTCGGTAATGATGCATTTCCGAGCTCATTCGTCTGCGGTAACGTCGGCCTACCTGGACAACATTCTTCAGAGGCATGGCAACGAGTTAACGCTTCAGATCGATGTGCAGAATCTGCTTCTATTGCTCCGACGTATCGGTTCTGTTATAAACAAGAAGTCGGATCTGGTGCCGTCCAAGTCATTCACTCATCTGGGAATGAGCTTCGAGACGCACAACAATATCGTTCGTCTGCCGTTAACCAGAGCGAAGTTAATCAGTTGTTACGCTCGCTATTGTCTTCACGCAGACAAAGTCACAGCGAGGGAGTTCATGAGACTGATAGGTCTGTGCGGAGCCGCTGCAGATCTCATTCCGATGGGGCGGTTGCGAACTCGTCCTCTCCAAATTTTCTTGACTCAGAATTGGAGTGTGAAGATTCATTCGCTCGATTCAGACGTTCTCTTGTCAGATCAAGTGAAACAAGAGATTCAGACTTGGGCAAGCATTCAGTGGTTGCCTCAGGGAGTTCCGCTGCAGTTGCCGGATCCGGGTTTTACGATTATGACGGATGCCAGTCAAACAGGTTGGGGTGCAACATTGATCCCAACGGATTCGAAGTGCCAGGGTCTTTGGGATCCGCAGTTTCTAAGCAAGCACATAAACGTCAAGGAAATGATGTCGATTTGGCTTGCATTACGTCATTGGATGAACATTATTCAGAAAGCTCATGTCCAAATCCTGTCCGACAATACGACAGTAGTGGCGTATATCCGGAACCAGGGAGGCACTCATTCCGTTCCGTTATTCAATTTAACGGAAAGAATCCTTCTGTTTGCTCTAGAACACCAAGTTCTACTTTCGGTCCATCATATACCGGGTCGTCTGAATGTACTAGCAGACTCCCTTTCACGGAAGGGTCGCTTGTTGCCGTCAGAGTGGACTCTCAACAAACAGGTATTCAATCAGATTTGCTACCAATGGGAACGACCAATGATAGACTTATTTGCGACACATCTCAACAATCAGTTGCAGATGTATGTGTCACCATGTCCGGATCCACGAGCATATGCAGTAGACGCTCTATCGATCTCGTAGGACGGAATGATAGGATATGCGTATCCTCCAGCTCCGTTAATACAGCAAGTATTGCTAAAGATAAAACAATCTCAATGCAGGATTCTGTTGGTAGCATCTCTGTCTCCACAGAGACCGTGGATAAATCTACTCAGATGTCTGCTGTGGGACTTACCGCGAAAGCTTCCTCCACGGGAGGATCTTCTTTCGCAGGGGAAATCGCGTCAACTTCATCACAACCCTCAAGGTCTCAACCTTCACGTATTTCCGTTGTGCGATCCTTCTTGCATGGCAAGCATTTTACAGGACGAGCAGTGGACGCGATTTCTAACTGTAGGAGGACCTCCTCTTCGCTAAATTATGCGGCTAAGTGGAAGATCTTTCGTCGTTGGTGTAGGGATCATTCTGTTGATATTTTTGATCCCTCCATACCAGACATTGCAAACTTTCTAGTATACTTATTTGACGAGATCAAACCTCAGCCTGTTACTATTAAAGGTTATAGGTCTATGTTATCTGATACCTATGCACACCATGATAGTTTACAAATTGGATCTAATGTCTCTTTATCTAAGTTAGTTAGAAACTTCTCGATAAATAGACCTAGAACTCTTAGATTAATTCCTAAATGGAATTTAGCTTGGGTTCTTCTTAAACTGAAAGAAAAGCCATTTGAGCCTCTTGGGACAGTAGATTTCAAATTCTTGTCTTATAAGACAGCTTTTCTCTTAGCTTTCTCTTCTGCTTGAAGAGTCAGTGAGCTTCATGCACTATCGGTGGACGATTCTCACTATCGTAGTGTCGGGAACACTATTACCTTTACTACTAATGTTGGATTTTTAGCTAAGAATCAGGCTCCTAATAAATACCCGGAACCTATTGTTATTAAGGCTCTTCCGTCTTCAGACGAGCGTAGACCTTTACTCTGTCCTGTTAGAGCTTTACGTATTTATAAACAAAGATCTCAGTTTATCAGAAAGGGACGAAAACGCTTCTTTCTGTCTCTGATGCCTAATAGAAAGGACATTTCGGTCCATTCTATTGCTAGATGGATTCAATTAACTATCTGTACTGCTTATGATAATCTATCTTCTACTCAGCAGTCTGTGCTTAAGATTTCGGCTCATGAAGTAAGAGCTCTTTCTACATCTTGGGCTTACACAAATAGTGTTGCTATTACAGATTTAATGAAGGCTGCTTATTGGTCTCAGCCATCCACATTCACAAATTTTTATCTCAGAAATATTGAGTACATTTCTGGAGACCTGCATTGTTTAGGTCCGTTATCTGTTGCTCAGAATGTCGTCCACTAAACAGTTGCAACTATAGTTATGCAGGCTTTCTGTTCCGGCAGTGACTCTGTCCTGCCGCCCTCGTCGCTCTGGGCTATTTGACCCAGGGCAAGGGGAAGGGGGGGGGGGGGGGGGGGGGGGGAGGGTGTTCCCTTAGGTCACCTGCTTAATAGTGAAAAGCAAGGGGATTCCTCCTCCGGAGTCAGTAAATCTGAGTCGTTACCGGGATGGTTTTAAAGTGTAATATTAATGTTAAAAAATTCATTCATGTCATATTTTTAAAGTGTAGCTCGGTGTGAAGCATTTGTATATGTCAAGTGTCAAACGGGCGTTAATATACAATCGTCGGACACTTTTAAAAGAATATAAAGAGTCTCAATTCTCTGGACTAACTTTATTTATTGGCTTACTTTAAAAATAATTAGTATTAGGGGTTATATTGGATGTTAATAGAGAACATGAATGTTATTATGCTCAATAGGGTATTGTATCTTTCTAATTTATCATAAAATAAGAAAGATACATGTAAAGCCTAATACTCCTTTTCTCCTTGAGGGGTTGACTCTATTTATATAGTTGAGCTTATTGGATTTTCCTCTATGTCCTAGGCCCTCCAGCCTTTTTACTATTCAGCTAAGTCTGGATCATTGGTACAGTATAAAAATGTTAAAAAATTTATAGTAATTTATATATTTTTTATACTTACCAATGACCCAGACGGGGATGGCCCTCCCAGGAGTTGGGAACTCATACCTCCCCGCTGAGTACATAGCGCTGACCAGGCACTGCTTGTAAGAATGATAATTGGCGCCATTTTCAGGACGTCCTTGACACTGCGCATGCGCAGTGAGGGCAAAGTATGGAGGACCTTCAGGACATGATTTCTTGTTTTAGATGCAAATTTTGGGGATTGGGGGGCAAAATTTGTGTTTGGCCCTAGAATTTTAAGAGTTAGCACCAGCTAAGTCTGGGTCATTGGTAAGTATAAAAAATATATAAATTACTATAAATAAGATTGAGTTTCATGCTGATTGCATTATTCTTGTGTGAGTTATGGCCCTTGAAACTATGGAAAGCCAAAATATCAGTTTTCCGGACTTTTTTTGGAAACGCTTCAACGGAATGATTTCATTTTTGGTAACCTACTATAGAACGATGACTTACAGATCAAGTTTGAGTTTCATACTGATTGCATTATTCTTGTGTGAGTTATGGCCCTTGGAAATATGGAAAAATGCCAAAATATCAGTTTTCTGGACTTTTTTTGGAAATGCTTCAACAGAAATTTATGCTGATCACATCTAAGTTATAACATTTGTATAATTATTAATGCTCATTAGTCCGGTAGGGAACATTGTATTGCTTCAGCGATACGTGCACTCTTGTTCTTTCTGCTTTTGCACCACTTTTCTTTCCCAAATCACTTGGGAAAGATCAAAATAGAGAGTATATTTCCAAGTTAGGGACTTTCACTGTAATGCAAGCCTGTTGTAAACAATTGTGGTAGGTATAACAAGAAAGGAAATTTACTATAAAATTTAAATATCTACAACTTGAAGAGTGGTAAGATTCAGTTTGATTCAGAACCTCTCCAGTGACTGCCGGGAAGAGAATGCAGATGAGTGAGTATTCATTTTCGTCGTTATCCCCTGCCAAAACAAAGTTTGCGGGGGATACAGAAATGGATTTTGGCTGTCCAACCATTCATCCGTCCCTCTCTCTCTCTAGGCTTAGCGGAGGTACATTGTGGGGTTTACAATTTAGGGTCATTGGTAGTTGTGGGGTTGGGTTAGTACATTGGCCACTTGTGGAGTTATTTGTTTGCACTGTGGGGTAATGTTTTGACCTTGTGGGGTTAGGGTTTAACATCGGAAAAACCCCACAACTAAGAACGTGTAAGAATGTCCACCTGTCCATCCATCCATACATCCGTCCATCTGTAACAACTTTGGACCTTCATATCTCAGTCAGTGGATGTTGGATTTAAATTATCTTTGGTATGCTGATAGCCACCATGGGGGAAAGGATATTCATAACAGGTTTTGTTCATTTTTAACTCAACTTGACAAAGGCAAGCTGAGCTATTGCCATCACTTCCCGTCCTTTGGTGTATGTACGTCCACAATTTCATTTGGCACACCTCACAGGTCGCGTTTATGATCAGATCGCTTTGAAAGCTTGTTTGGGGTGACCTCTAGATGGGAGCTATCGATTTTCTTCAATTTCCCTCAAAAAATGTTGCCGCAGCCAACATTCTTAGAACTTAGTTTAGTCAAACCTCAAGATTTCCCTTTGGCACATCCTACAGGGCACATTTATGATTGGATTGCTTTGAAACCTGGCATGCTTGTTTGGGGTGACGTCTAGGTGGGAGCTATCGATTTTCTTCCATTTCCGTCAAAAAATGTTGCCGCGGCCAATGTTCTTAAAACTTAGTTTAGTCAGATCTCAATATTTCCCTTTGGCACACCCTACAGGGCACCTTTATGATCGGATTGCCTTGAAACCTGGCATGCTTGTTTGGGGTTACCTCTAGATGGGAGCTATCGATTTTCTTCGATTTCCGTCAAAAGATGTTGCCGCTGGCAATGACCTTCGATGAACTTAGTAAAAATTTAGTGCAGTTAAGCATCAATATTTCCCTTTGACACACCCTGCAGAGCACATTTATGATTGGATCACTTGCAAACTTGGTGTGCTTGTGTGGGGTGACATCTATATGGGAGCTGTCGATTTTCTTCCATTTCTGTTAAAAAATATTGCCGCTGACCTTTGAACTTAGTTTAGTCAGACCTCAATATTTCCTTTTAACACACCCTTCAGGGCACATTTATGATCGGATCACTTTGAAACTTGGTATGTGTGTTTGGGGTGACCTCTAGATGTGAGCTATTGCTTTTTTTCATTTTCATAAAAAATTATTGTTGTTATCACCAGCCTTTGAACTTACTGTATTTGTGCATCAACTTATCCCTTTTGAACTCACTCTCTGCAGGGTATATTTATGAATTTCCATAAAAAAAAAAACCCAAAACATTGTGTTTATTTATTATTTATTTATTGGTGTTTAAGATCACATACTTATGCATAATGCCATTATGGCTAATCGTGGCCGTGACAGTTTTACTGGTGGAGGAAGCTGGATTACCTGGAGAGAACCACCGAGCATCGACGAGCAACTGTCAGCTCCTCAACATTCTAACTCTATTCAAGCTCCACTCAAGCAGGGTTACAGCGGTTGAAGACATGTGCACCATTGACATGGAGTATGCCTTAGTACACAGCATCATCATGCCCCCATGTAGGCAACTGGGATAAAGTGCCTTGCCCAAGGACACAATGTCTATGATTCCAGATGGGCATCAAACCCTGGACCTCTAGCATAGAAGACCA
The DNA here is from genome assembly GCA_031216915.1 of Pictodentalium vernedei. Taxonomy (NCBI): domain Eukaryota; kingdom Metazoa; phylum Mollusca; class Scaphopoda; order Dentaliida; family Dentaliidae; genus Pictodentalium; species Pictodentalium vernedei. Next base: position 277,867,878 of record CM062288.1, read on the forward strand.
ACAGTCTACCACTGAGCTACCACGCTCCCAGCAAACTGTGTTTTCATCAGTCGAATGAAGATTGACTGACATTGACTTCATAAGAGGAGTTGTCAGTCTGGGAGGAATTTCAAGTAGTGTTCATCTGTTTTCTATGATTGACATTTGTATATCGACTTCAGCTTCAATAATTTGATACAGTACCATTTCTTATGATATACCAATTTTTTTAAAACAATATCGCTATTCATTCGGTATCATTCTCAATACCCGTAATTACCAGTATACCATGCATCCCTACTTAATTTCCTGATTTTCAATATACAGGTGTAGGTATAGAAGAAATCAAGATGTATTTATTTTTAATCTCTTTTCTCCAAGTCTGTCAAAAGTTATTGCCCCTTAGAGTGCAATTTTAAACGACTTCACAGTTTGTCTTCTAAATAATTACAATCTGATTTCCTCAATTGGTGGTATTCAGGTATGTAGATGTGAAGGCCAGAGCTGTTAAGTTTTTTAGTTTTGTCAGAAAGCATTACCTCCCTTTGAATTTCAGTTTTAAGCTATTTCATGTGGTCTTCCCATAACCTGAAGAATTAAAATCTGAGTTTTAACATACAGGTGTGAAAATATGATGGCCAAAGATATATAGTCTTTTTTTTTTATTTTAGGTATTTCCACACAGTCTTTCAGCAGTTATTGCTCTTTGAATTATAATTTTAAACTATTTTGAGTTATGTCTCACTGTACTTCAAACTCTTAAAATTTGTTTTTTGGGGGTTTTATCTCTTTACCTAATATGAAAGGCAGATGACACTTGAAAATAGAATTCTTGAATACCTAATTTTTTTCGTCAAAATATAGCTTATGACCCCTCATTGGAACAGGCTCATTCCAATGAGGGGTCATATGCTATGTTTTTTGAGACAAAAAATGAAGAAAATAATGAAAATTGAACAGTGATTATTAGCTTAACCTGACAAAGTCAAGATAAGCTATTGCCATCACACATGCGGAAGTCTGTTAGTCTGTGAGTCTTTGAGTCTGTTCACATTTTCCTTTATCACAGGCTATACCCTGTAGTTCTTGTCTGATTGCCACAAAATTTCATACGCATTGTCACAAAATTTCATACGCAGGTTTGGGTTCATGTCTAGATGAGAACGTCCCCTTTTGGTCGCGATCGGTCAACCGGTATGGCTGCCCGAGCCCAAAACCTGAAAACCATTAGCACAGTCTACAGGTCGCATTTATGAAGGGATTTCATTGTAACTTCATAGGATCACTCCAGATGATGCCCATATGAGCACGTCCCCTTTTGGTTACAATCATTCAACCATGATAGCTGCCCAAGCCCAAAACAAAAACTTTAGCACAGTCTACAGGTCATATTTATGGAGGGATTTCATTGTAACTTGGTAGGTTGACTTCATATAATGTCTAGATGAGAACGTCCCCTGTTGGACGCAATTGGGCAACTGTGACGGCTACAGGGGCCCGAAGCCTGAAAACATTTAGCATAGTCTGCAGGTCATATTTATGAAGGGATTTCATTGTAACTTTACAGGATGATTCCAAATAATGTTTAGATGAGAACGTTCCCTTTTGGTCGCGATTATTCAGCTTGATGGCTGCCCAAGCCTAAAACCCCAAAACCTTTAGCATATTCTATAGGTCATATTTATGGAAGGATTTCATTGTAACTTGTTAGGTTGACTCTATATAATACCTAGATGATGACATCCCCTTTTGGTCATGATTGGTCAAATGTGACGGCTACAGGGGCCCAAAGCCCGAAAACCTTGAGCACAGTCTACAGGTCATATTTATGAAGCGATTTCATTGTAACTTCATAGGATCACTCCAGATGATGCCCAGATGACAACGTCCCCTTTTGGTTGCGATCATTCAACCATCATGGCTGCCCGAGCCCAAAACCCAAAAAACTTTAGCACAGTTTACAGGTCATATTTATGAAGGGATTTCATAGTAACTTGGTAGGTTGACTTCATATAATGTCGAGATGAGAACGTCCCCTTTTAGTTGCAATCGGTCAGCCGTCATGGCTACAGGGGCCCCGAAGCCCGAAAACCTTTAGCACAGTCTACAGGCCATATTTATGAAGGGATTTCAATGTAACTTGATAGGATGACTCGTTTCGGAATATTTTCACTGCAACTTGGTAACTTACGTTAACTGTGAGGGCTGCATACATTAACTGTGAGGTCCACATTAACCCACCCCTCAGCTCTTTAGTACAGTCTACACCTCATATTATTTTTATTAAAAACATAGCATAATCAGGGAACAGAAATTAACATAGTCCCAATTATCACAATTCTTGTCTTATTTCATAATCCTTTCATAAATATTGGACATTATCCTTTTCATCAAACACAACACACAGACAAGTTAAGCTACAGTGTCATTGATACTTTCATTGTGAATAGCACTAACCTGTTTTGACTGTTACGTTGGGTAAAGGGTTAACCCTTTACCCAACGTAACGGCCAAAACCGGCCAGCGCTATTCTCAAAAATCGCCAGTTAATTTTCAAAATATTTTCATTTTTTGTCTCAAAAACATAGGTTATGACCCCTCGTTGGAACGAGCTCGTCGAGCTCGTTTCAACGAGGGGTCATAACCTATGTTTTTGAGACAAAAAATGGAAAAATTAGTTATTCAAGAATTTTTTTTGCAAGTGTCGTCTGCTTTTCATGTTAGGTAAAGGGTTAAGGACACTTTCAACAGCTGGGGTGACGTGGCACAGAGTTAGCAACATTTGAAGACAAGTACACCATCAATGTACAATGCACCTACTACACAGATAAAGAAGGGCTGTATTGGAATTTTGAGTTCAGTATTGGTTTCAATACCTTTAGGATGGTATACCACGGTTTTGGTTTGCTATTCAGTATTTGACTTGACTGAGATTTGCTGATAATACCAAAGGGGAATTCACATCAGGAAAAAGTTGTTCTTGTATCATTCTATCACCGTGCCACATAGCTCAACTTTGGCATTCTTTTGTCAACACAAATCATATCTCCATTAACTGGTAGAGTGCTGAATTATTTTTGATCATCAAAATTTATACACATATCTTTGCTAAGTTACAATTTTATGGGAGAGCGCCAACAGGCGCTCTCCCATAAATTGCAACAAGGCAAATCATAACAGACTAAATAATTTCACTTCAAAGGTGATATGAACAACATCCACTCAATATGAAACCTTTGAGTGCTGGTACTGACACTTCAGAGTAAAGCCCAAATATGGGCTTCCAGCACTCTACCAGTTAATTGTGTGACTTGTTCCAAACAAACCCTTACCTTTAAAGATCCTTTGAGACTTTTGTGATCTCATAGCTTGTGCCCTTAACATGCCATTGTAAAGAGGTCCTGCTGACGATATAAAAAAATCACCTGGGCAGTGATTTCTAGTCAAAGTCTAGAAATCACTGCTAAACGGCAGGACATGATTGTATAAGTTGTAGTACAGTGGAAATTCTGGATAATTGCCTTGTCTCATAGGGGTTAATAAAATGAAAATGAACACTTCAGCTACTCTCAAGCCACAGTAAGGCGTTATAAATAGAGAATGAATGAAAATTTGAAAATACAGATGGTTTTGAAATTTAATAATTGGTTATTTTCAGTTTTTCGGTTTTCCCATGATATCGATATTAGTTTGGGTTTTTTAGCTCACCGAAGGGAGCTTAACTTATCATTTGCCATCTGGCGTCCGTCGGTGTCCGTCGTCGTTGTGAACATTTTTCAAACGACTTCTCCTCTGAAACCTCTGGTCCGATTTTCACGAAACTTAATGTGGATGTTCATTACTATATGGCAATTCAGATTTGTTCAGATGAAATGGCCATGTCCCTTGGGGGCTCGGTATGGGGCATAAATCTGATACCACCGTATGAATTATAGAAAAATTATTAAAAAATCTTCTCCGGATCCAGCAGGCAGAATCTTTTGATATTTGGTATGCAACATTGTGGGGTAGATCTGATTCAAGTTTGTTCAAATCGGCCCCCTAGATTCATATTTGGGTTCAGTATAGAAGCCCAAATTCGAACTTAGTGCATTTCAGGCAAATTTCTTGAAAAATGTTCTTCTCCAGATCCAGCAGGCAGAATCTTTTGATATTTAGTATGCAACATTGTGGGGTGGATCTGATTCAGGTTTGTTCAAATCGGCCCCCTGGATTCATATTTGGGCTCACTATAAAAGCTTGAATTCGAACTTAGTGCATTTCAGGCAACTTTCTTAAAAAATCTTCTTATCCAGATACAGCAGGCAGAATCTTTTGATATTTGGTATACAACTTTGTGGGGTGGATCTGATTTAAGGTTGTTCAAATCGGCCCCCTGGGTTCATATTTGGGCTCAGTATAGGAGCCCAATTTGAACTTAGAGCATTTCAGGTAAATTTCTTTAAAAATCTTCTTCTCAAGATCTAGCAGGCAGAATCTTTTGATATTGGGTATGTAGCATGCTTAGGGGGGTGAGATTCAAGTTTGTTCAAGCCAAGTCCCTGGGTTCATATTTGGGCTCACTGTGGTAGCCCGAATTATAACTTAGTTCAAAATGAGGAATTTTCTTTAAAAATCTTCTTCAGATCCAGCAGTCGGAATGTTTTGATATTTGGTATGCAGCATCCTTAGGGGGATGAGATTCAAGATTGTTCAAGCCATGTCCCTAGGTCCATATTTGGGCTCACTGTGGGAGCCTGAATGATAACTTAGTTCAAAATGAGGAATTTTCTTTAAAAATCTTCTTCTTCAGATCCAGCAGTCGGAATGTTTTGATATTTGGTATGCAGCATCCTTTGGGGGTGAGATTCAAGTTTGTTCAAGCCATGTCCCTAGGTCCATATTTGGGCTCACTGTGGGAGCTTGAATTGTAACTTAGTTTGAAATGAGGAATTTTATTAAAAAATCTTCTTCTTCAGATCCAGCAGTCGGAATGTTTTGATATGTGGTGTGTAGCATCCCTAGGGGGTGAGATTCCAGTTTGTTAAAGCCCAGTCCCTGGGTCCATATTTGGGCTCCCTGTGGGAGCCTGAATTATAACTTAGTCAATTTTTAGCTCACCGAAGAAAGCTCAACTTATCACTTGCCGTCCGTCGTCGTGAACATTTTTCAAACGACTTCTCCTCTGAAACCACTGGTCCGATTTTTACGAAACTTCATGTGGATGTTCATTACTATATGGCAATTCATGTTTGTTCAAATGAAATGGCCACGTCCCTTGGGGGCTCTGTATGGGGCAAAACTCTGATAGCACCGTATGAATTATAGAAAAATTATTAAAAAATCTTCTTCTCCAGAACCAGTGGGCAGAATCTTTTGATACTTGGTATGCAGCATCTTGGTATGGGTCTGATTCAAGTGTGTTCAAATCGAGTCCCTGAACCAATATTGGGGCTCCCTATAGGGGCATGAATTTTTCCTTCTATTTTTTGCTCACTATTGGGGCGTGAATTTTTACTTAGTGCAATTTAAGAAAAATTCTTTAAAAATCTTCTTCTCCAGAACCAATGAGCAGAATCTTTTGATATTTGGTATGCTGCATCTTGGTATGGGTCTGATTCAAGTTTGTTAAAATCGAGTCCCTCGATCAATATTGGGGTTCCCTATAGGGGCATGAATTTTTCCTTAGTGCAATTTAAGGACAAATCTTCTTCTCCAGAACCAGTGGGCAGAATCTTTTGATATTTGGTATACAGCATCTTGGTATGAGTCTGATTCAAGTTTGTTCAAATGGAGTCCCTTGATTAATTTTGGGGCTCACTATGGGGACCTGATTTTTTACTTAGTGCAATTTAAGAAAAAAAAATTAAAAATTTTCTTCTCCAGAACCAATGGGCAGGATCTTTTGATATTTGGTATACAGCATCCTGGTATGGGTCTGATTCAGTTTTGCTCAAATTGATTCCCTCGATCAATATTGGGGCTCACTAAAGGGGTGTGAATTTTTACTTAGTGCAATTTAAGAAAATTTCTTTAAAAATTTTCTTTTCCGGAACCGATGGGCAGAATCTTTTGATATTTGGTATACAGCATCTTGGTATGGGTCTGATTCCAATTTGTTCAAATTGAATCCCCCATTCAATATTGGGGATCACTATGGGGGAGTGAATTTTTACTTAGTACAATTTAAGAAAAAATCTTTAACAATCTTCTTCACCAGAACCAGTGGGCAGAATCTTTAGATATTTGGTATGCAGCATCTTGGTATGGGTTGGATTCGCGTTTGTTCAAATTGAGTCTTTTGATCAATATTGGGGCTCACTATGGGGGCATGAATGTTTACTTTGTGCAATTTGTGCAGTTTAAAAAACTTGGAGACATCTTGAAAATGAAATTCCAGGCAAATAAATAAAGAAGATAAACCGATATTTTTGCAATTATACCGGTATTCAATCAATACTGGTTTTTATTGGTTTATCAATATTCCATGCAGCCCTATGCCCAAGGACACAATGCTGTTACCACTGGATGATTGAACCTGTCAACCTTTCGGTTTAAAGTTCAGCGTTCTAACTTATGAGCTACTCTGCTGCAAAGCACTTCAAAGATTCTATTGATTCCCGATAAGCATGTAAAAATTCATGCAGATAAGCTTGGTATAGAATTTCAGGTCATCCTGCAAAGTTTATATTTTTGTCCTTTGAATTGCTGTTTTGTATTCATGCTGCCAGTGTTTGTGAGCATATTTTTGTTGCCTATACTATAGATGCTCCTCATGTCAACAGTGTGCAAAATTTGACGAGAACGCTCGTTTCGTTCTCGTGGCAGTTATGCAAATTTGAATCTACGCGAACGGATGACCGGTGAGTCAAAAGTTGCATCTTGAATGGTCGCTTAACTGGTAGAGTGCTAAATTTTTTCTCAGCCTCAAGAATTGTTCACACATTTTGTCTTGTTACAATTCATGGGAGAGCGCCTATAGGCATTACAATTGTAACTGCAAATCAATGGAGATGAAGGAATTTTACTTACAAGATAATATGAAGGACATCCACAGAATATGAAGCCTTTAACTTTAGGTACCTGCAGTTCAGAATAAAGCCCAAATATGGGCTTCTAGCACTCTACCAGTTAAGCAGCCTTTCTTGTGTCTTGATAGATTTTTAGACTTTTGCTGTAAGAGGCTATATATATTTCAGTTCCATGCCATATATGAATACTAGTTAACTGGTAGAGTGCTAAATTACTTTTGTCCATCAAATCTTGTACACATGTCTTTGCCCTGTTATAATTTATGGGAGAGTGCCTATGGGCACTCTCCCATAAATTGTAACAATGCAAACCCCTAGAGACTGAATAATATCACTTCAGTGATAATACAAAGTACATGTACTGAATATGAGCCTTCAAGCTGTGGTACCTGTACTGCACAATAAAGCCCAAATATGGGCTTCCAGCACTCTACCAGTTAATGATAAAAAAGCTGTTTCCCAAGAATTTTTACATAGCCGAGTGCTCAGTTAGCCATAACCAACCCACATGAACGGTCAGTCGGTTAGAGTCATTTTTTAAATTTTTGCTCACTGTGCCAAACCACTGGGGGAAAAATGAAAAATGTATGCTTTTACTTAATTTTAATTAGTTTTGAAATAGAGACCTTCTTCAGCTTCAATATGATCCTAGTTGTTAAATGTGCCCTTGCAGTCCAATATTTATTTATTATCTCCTGCCAAAACTAAGTTTGTGGTGGATATAAAAATGGGTTCCATTTGTCTGTCTGTTTGTCCATCCATATGTCCATCCATATGTCTGTCCATAACTACTTTGGACCTTCATCTCTCAATCAGTGGATGCTGGATTTAAATGATCTCTGGTATGCCGATAGACCACCATGGGGGAAAGGATATTCACAAGTAACAGGTTCTAGCGTTATGGACCTTTTTCCATTTTTTTTCAACTTAGAATTCCCCTTTTTAGTAACCCACGTTGGCAGGGGATACTGGTGGCATTGTACCTTATTTATTTATTTATTGATGCCTTTGACATCCAGAGTCACCTCATGTCAGACAATTTTACGGGTGGAGGAAGCTGGAGTACCCGGAAGGAACCAGTGAGCAACTGTCGGACTCCCCAATGGTGCATTACACCTTAGTACACAGTGCCACTGTGCCCCCACATGGGCAATCAGGATTAAGTGCCTTGCCCAAGGACACAACACAATTACCCCTGGTGGGAATTGAACTGTGGACCTCTCGGTTTGAAGTTTAGTGCCATAACCTCTGAGCCACTGTGCTCCCTGTCTATTATACAACAAAGCCAGAAATGTTTATGGTTTTTTCAGATTCAAATTGTTGCAAGAGAGCTCAAATCCTCTGGAAACTCAACATTTAAAGTAATTGGCTGGCTGTCACTGGTACAGCTGCTGGGAAGTCTGATAATACAGGGATATAGATTTCTATCTAGTCAGACAATAGAGAAGAAGATTTCCAAGTGAGTTTTATACAGTCATAATTTATTTGTTGTGCTATAGTTCACTTTCTCAATGTTAGAACCCTATTCTTGTGTTCCAAATCCCCCAAAAGGTACACCAGGTAGCAGTCTTTCAGTTTTGAAAATGGGAGGCATGCTGTTTATTACATGCCTGTTCTATGAAATCCCCATCTACAGCAACACTAAACCGTGCAGAAAATAAAAATCTGTTCCGCACATATGTGGGGAACGGAAATCTTTGACAGACTATTTTTAAATAGAAGCGAAATTTCACTGGAATTTTCTACAAATCGTGCAACGCAATTACAATTTGAATCGCTAGCGATAGCTGAAAATCATCCCCTGAGTTGCAATGTGTTCTATGTAGGCACATAGAACACATTGCAACTCAGGGGATGAAATATTAACACGGGTTCCTCTCGCAAATTTGGTTGGCGATAAAATGTGTTGTCTGTGTTAATAGTTGTTGAATGAATTGCCGAATGTCCTTATAATAATTGTTTTATAGATGTGAAGGCATGTAATAAACACAGAATAACACACGCGTGTAAATGGGTTAATCGATATGGCACTTGTGTCATCGCGGAAGGATAAAACTCGAGGCCTGTGGCCTCTCGTTCTATCCTTCCACACTGGCACTCGTGCCATATCGAGTAACCCATTCACACACGTGTGTCGTTTTGTGTATTTCTCAATGTTAGAACCCTATTCTTATGTTCCAAACCCCTCAAAGGTACACCTGGAAGCAGTCTTTCATTATTGAAAATGAGAGGCATGCTGTATACTGCCTGCTACAATTTGAAGAGAGGCACACTCATTGTTGTTGAGTCCCAGCATCTGGAAAATGTTATAAAGAAACTCCCAAAAAGTGTTCTGTGTAAGTAAAGTTAACTGGTTGAGGGATAGATGACTTTTGGTGGTCTGAATTTGGTATTCAAAATTTATTTTAGTACAAATTATTGGAGAGTGCCTACAGGCCATCTCCAATAATTTGTAATAGAATATTTTTGTATAAACAAAATATTATTTGCGTTTGACTGAATATGAAACATGAGCAAGGAAAACATTGGCTTTTGCTCTGGGTACCCTCATTTTTAGCTTGACTTGACAAAGTTAATATAAGCTATTGCCATTACGCGTGCAGAAGTCTGTTAGTCTGTTCACGTTTTCCTCACAAGCTACACCTCGTAGTTCTTGTCCATTCGTCATGAAATTTTTGATATGCAGGTTTGGGGTCATGTTTAGGTGAGATCATCCCCTTTTGGTCGCGATTGGTCAACCGTGATGGTAGCATGAGTCCAAAACCCGAAAACCTTTAGCACAGTCTACAGGTCGTATTTATGAAATGAATTCATTGTAACTTGGTAGGATGCCTCTGTATAATATCCAGATGAGAACATCCCCTTTTGGTCATGATCTGTCAACCGTGATGGCTGCCCAAGCCCGAAACCCAGAAACTTTTAGCACAGTCTACAAGTCATATTTAATGTGGAGGGATTTCCTTGTAACTTGGTAGGATGACTCCGTATGATGTCGAGATGAGAACTTCCCCATTTGGTCGCGATCTGTCAACTGTGACAACTGTCTGAGCCCAGACCCCGAAAACCTTTAGCACAGTCTACAGGTCGTATTTATGGAGGGACTTCATTGTAACTTGGTAGGTTGACTTCATATAATGTAGATGAGAACGTCCCCTTTTGGTCGCGATTGGTCAACTGTCACGAATGGCTACAGGGGCCAGAAGCCTGAAAACCGTAAGCACAGTCTACAGGTTATATTTATGAAGGGATTTCACTGTAACTTGGTAGGATGATTCCAGATATGTCAAGATGAGAACATCCCCTTTTGGTCATGATCATTCAGCCGTGATGGCTGCCCAAGCCCAAAACCTGAAAACCTTCAGCACAGTCTATAGGTCATATTTATGGAGGGATTTCATTGTAACTTGGTAGGTTGACTCCATATAATGTCTAGATGATAATATCCCCTTTTGGTCATGTTTGGTCAACTGTGACGGCTATAGGGGCCTGAAGCCCGAAAACCTTTAGCGCAGTCTGAAGGTCATATTTTTCAAGGGATTTCATTGTAACTTGGTAGGATGACTCCAGATAATGCCCAGATGAGAACGTCCCCTTTTGGTCACGATCATTCAACCATGAGGGCTGCCCGAGTCCAAAACCCGAAAAACTTTAGCACAGACTTCAGGTCGTATTTATGAAGGGATATCACTGTAACTTGGTAGGATGACTCGGTATAATGTCCAGATGAGGACGTCCTCTTTTGGTAGTGATCCATCAACCGTGATGGCTACACAGGCCGAAGCCCGAAAACCATTAGACAGTCTACAAGCTGCATTTATGAAGAGATTTCATGGTAACTTGATAGGATGACTCATTTTGGAATAATTTCACTGTAACTTGGTAACTTTCGTTGACATACATTAACTGCGAGGGCCACATATATTAACAGTGAGGGCCACATTAACCCACCCCTCAGTTCTTTAGTGCAGTATACACCTCATATTATTTTATTGAAAACATAGCATACAGGGAACAGAAATTTACATATTCCCAATCATCACAATTCTTGTCTTATTTCATAATCCTTTCTTAAACATTGAACATTATCCTTTTCATCAAACACAACACACAGACAAGTTAAGCTACATCGTCATTGACACTTTCATTTTGAAAGCCTTGACAGTGACTTCTAGTACTCAACCAGTTAACCCTTAAAGGTCTGAAGATTTTGCATACCTTTTTGCCACACCGACATTCAATGCTCTGTGACTTTGCAGTTGAGTCTACGTAAGTCTTGGCAGCCTACAGTACATGGAGGGTGTATTATCACTAAATCACCTGCAAAGCGGAGATTCCACCCAAGCAATAATTGCAAATTTGTTGCAAAGCACAACAAGCACCAGCAAAGTTCCAGCCAATGGACCTTCGGGTTATACCCGGAGGTCCATTGGCTAAAACATTGCTTGTGTTTTTTGTCCACATGCACAGAATTTGAAAGTGATACTTTGGGTGATACCTCCACTCCCTGGGTGATTTAGTTACAATCCACCCTCCACGTACTGTATATAGGCTGCCAAGACTTGCCTAAAAATAACTGCCAGTGAACTTAGTGGATACCTTGCAAGTTTACCCAAATACAGCAACTTGGCAGACCTGTTCTAAAAATTGTCCAAAGTCGGAAATAGACCCTTAAACGATTTAAAAGAATATTTATATTGACCATTTTTAACAGACATTGATGCATCTGGTTGTCACAGTTTTTTTTAGTCGAGTTGTGACGAAGTCAAACTCGACTTATAGTTTGGTGAATGGCGGGCGGGCGTAAACAATTGGTTTCCGGATGATAACTTGATAGTGGTTGAACTCACATTCATTAAACTTCATACGTAGGTTGGTCTTGGTGGGAGGAAGAACCCTATTGATTTTGGACATGCTACGTCGAAGGTCAAGGTCACAGTGACCTTGAACGTAGTAAATCTTAAACAATTGGTTTCCGGATGATAACTTGATAATGGTTCAACTCACATTCATGAAACTTCATAGGTAGATTGGCCTTGGTGAGGGGAAGAACCCTATTGATTTTGGACTCGCTACGTCAAACGTCAAGGTCAACGTGACCGTGAACATAGTAAATCGCAACAATTCCTTTCCGGATGATAACTTGATAGTAGTTCAACCTACATTCATGAAACTTCATAGGTGGGTTGGCCTTGGTGCGAGGAAGAACTCTATTGATCTAGGACTCACCAGATTAAAGGTCAAGGTCACAGTGACCTTTAACATAGTATATCGCAACAATTGGTTTCCGGATGATAACTTGATAGTGGTTCAACCTAGAGTCATGAAACTTCATAGGTGTGTTGGCCTTGGTGCGAGGAAGAACCCTGTTGATCTTGGACTCACCAGGTCAAAGGTCAAGGTCACAGTGACCTTGAACATAGTATATCGCAACAATTGGTTTCCAGATGATAACTTGATAGTGGTTCAACCTAGAGTCATGAAACTTTACAGGCGTGTTGGCCTTGGTGCGAGGAAGAACCCTATTGATGTTGGACTCACCAGGTCAAAGGTCAAGGTCACAGTGACCTTGAACATAGTATATCGCAACAATTGGTTTCCGGATGAGAACTTGATAGTGGTTCAACCTAGAGTCATGAAACTTCATAGGTGTGTTGGCCTTGGTGCGAGGAACTGTTGTCACAACTCGACATTGGATCGGTGATCCTGAGCGGCATTTTTTCAGAATTAAATTGGAAAACAATTCTGTGTTATTCATTTCTAAGCGTTTGTGTACCATTTACTTTACTGGTGTTCTGTTAATAGGGATTCCCAAACAATTCTAGGGTTTGTACACAAATGAAAAGTCTGTGATATTAGACCCTTCCCTTGAAAATTGCTTGAATTTGTTTATACAGTGGAGCCCACTTAATTGGATATCTCTTAATTGTATATCCCTGTTAATTGAATATAATTTTCAAACACAAAACCATTTACCATACCTTCAGTACAAATTTGATCTGTTAATTGCATATGGGTTGTAGAGTAAACTCCTGTTAATTGTATATAAATTTTTATAATATGTCAAAAAAATTACTGTGACACGCACCAAATTCCCCTTATTTATCAACCTTTTTGGCCTCACTACATCCAATACAGGCATTTATTCTATTATATCTTGTTTGACAGAGCTCTATGAGCTCTGTCAAACAAGATATAGAATAAATGTTCAGTTTACCTCCAGAACACAGGAAACTGACCAAGTCCCTGTTAATTGTATACTCCTGTTAATTGAATTTTTTTCACTGGCAAAATGGATATTCAATTAAGAGGATTCTACTGTATCTATGAAAAGTACTTCCCACCATCCTTGAAAAGTACTTGAATTCAGTTTAGCTGCAACCTTTGAGACCATAACTGAAATGATAATTCACCCTGTATTCAGTGTTCATGATGGCATGTGCCGAATGTACATTCTTGAAAAATCTGGCACATAAATGTAAGCGTTTGGCACAAAAATGGGGCACATAAATTAAAAATCACATACCTGGTATATTCTTGATTTGCCCACATCCTTAATTACAAAAAAGTAATCTCGTTCATCTGTATACACATTGACCAGTCATACTCCACTGTTGGTGATACTTTCCCATCGACCAAAATCAAAGATTAACACAGTAATAAAATGACCAAGGATTCAATTCACCTGTCAGATCATGTATGTTTCGCGATACTTTATTATTTTATGTTTCATTTTATGTTAAATTTGCTTTTATAAAATTTTATGCTTTTGATATTTCTTGAATAAAATATTAAAAAAAAGGTTTTTATACAGTACCGCCGCCATGGCCTGGTCGTAATCCAGATGTCCACGTATGCTTTTTCTGTTAATAAGATATCAGCGCATTAAGTTAGAGCGCTGTCCACTTCTTGGGCTTATTCTAACAGTATAGCCATTACTGATCTCTTGAAAGCTGCGTACTGGACACAGCCTTCTACATTTACCAAGTTTTACCTTAGAAATTTAGAATCCATCTCTGTCTGTTGCTCAGAATGTCGTCCATTAAATGATTACATCTATAGTTATTTAGGCAACCCGTTCCAGCAGTGACACTGTGTCGCTGCCCTCTTCGTTCATGACATGTACCTCAGAACAAGGGGAAGGGAGGGGGGGGGGGGGTTACCTTATGATCATCTAGCTTTATAGTGAAAAGCAAGATAAGACCTCCTCTGGTGTCAGTAGTTAGTCGGTGCTGGGATGGTTTTAATGTGTAGCTCAGTGTGAAGCAATTAATATGTCTCATTTATGTATTGTTTTTAAAGTGTAGCTCACTGTGGAGCATTTGTATATGTCACATGTCAAATGGGCATTAACATACAATCCTTGGACACTTTTAAATGAGTATAAAGAGTCTCATTCTCTGGACTATCTTTATATATTGGCTTCCCTTCACCGAATTAGCATAATGGGTTATGCTGGCATTAAATGGAGAATTATATATTATGTAATGCTCAATTACATTGTTGGTGTTATGTCTTTCTCGTTTCTCGCAAATGAGAAAGACATATATAATTCCTTTCTCTCCTATTCTCCTGTAGGAGTTATCCTTTAAGAAGTGATTGAGTAGTTGGATTTCCCTCTATGTCCTAGGCCCTCCAGCCTTTTTTCGATTCAGCTAGTCTGGGCCATTGGTTGTTGTATAAAAATATTATAAATTCAAAGTAATTTGTATATTTTTTATACTTACCAATGTCCCAGATGGGGATGGCCCTCCCATCAACATTTAGCAGGCAATTTCTAGAAAGAATGCAGTTCGCAAAAGTATGGAGGACCAGATAGGACATTATTTTTCGATTTTGCATGCAAATTTTGGGGATTGTGGGGTGCAAAATTTGTGTTTGGCCCTGGATTAAATTTAAAGTTAGCACCAGCTAGTCTGGGCCACTGGTCAGTATAAAAAATATAAAAATTACTTGGAATTTATAATTTTTGTAAAATCTCCTCTGGCTTGATAAGTGTGTAAACTATGAGTGAAGCAGTTTTGTCTGTAGATTTTATCGGATCCTAGATACAGCTTGCTTATTATTTATATATGGCGTATGTTTGTGGGGATTAGTCTCTCAGTCTCAAATACGCCATCCTAATTTATGGGGCTTAGTTCGGACTAGCCTTAAAAATTAGGGGCTTATTACACCCAATTAGCATAATCATTCATGCTAAGAAAATGGAATTACTTGGATATGGCTCCTTATTTATGATATGTCTTCTCTATTATTGTATAGAGAGACATACATGTAATTCCTTTTAAATTTAATTTCTTTTCTTGGAATGCAGGCTTAGGAGCTATATTTGGTCTACTAATTCTTAAGTCCTAGGCCCTCTGCCTTTTTACAATTCAGCTACTCTGGGCCATTGGTTATTAGTATAAAAATATGATAAATTTAAAGTAATTTGTATATTTTTTATACTTACCAATGGCCCAGATGGGGATGGCCTTCCCATGAGTGGGTGCTCATACCTCCCTGCTGAGTTATTATTAGTACACTCATCTACAAAGAATGATGTTGGCGCCAATTCTGGTCTCTTCCTGATCACTGCGCATGTGCAGATGATAAAGTATGGAGGGCCAGATTGGACTTTTAATTTTCGGTTTTGTATGCAAATTTGGGGGGGTTCAAAATTTGTGTTTGGCCCTTGATAACATCGAGTTTGCACCAGCTAGTCTGGGCCAATGGTAAGTATAAAAAATATAAAATTACTTTAAATTTATCATTTTTTTCGTTGTTTCCTAATGTGTGTGCTAATTGCAGTTTCCGGGTTGCCTTTTATAACCTCAATGATTCGAAACGAGAGCTCAGTAGCAGTGTGATCTTTTGAGTTGTAACGCTTGGTTACTTTTTGTGCAGAATTTGTTTTTTCAAATTTATTCTCTATCCTTGTGTGTGTGTTACTTGCATGAGGTCTGCATAATTTGATGGAGCTGTTCAGGAGGAACTCTGTCTCCTGTTTCCTTAGGCTCTCATCCGAGTAGAGATTTTCGGACTCTTTGTAGAGTCTGAGCCCTTTTGGGGGTGTACGTTGCTCTATACATCTTCTGGGAAACGCCAGTTGTTTCTCGACTTTCACTTGTCTCACTGTGGCGTTTCACAGCTTTTGGTATGCTTCCTTGTGGTTGTCTGAGAGTTGAGTTTGTATACGCCCTTTATTAGTCCCCTACCAGCAATGCCGAAGGGGACTATAGGTTTGCACTCTGTCCATCCGTCAGTCTGTCAGTCACACTTTAGTTTTCCGGACTTTTTTGGAAATGCTTCAACCAAATGATTTCATTTTTGGTAACCTACTATAGACCGATCACTTACAGATCAAGTTTGAGTTTCATGCTGATTGCATTATTCTTGTGTGAGTTATGGCCCCTGGAAATATGGAAAAGTTCCAAAATATCCATTTTCCTAACTTTTTGGGGAAATGCTTTAACGGAATGATTGCATTTTTGGGAACCTACTATAGAGCGATGACTTACAGATCAAGTTTGAGTTTCATGCTGATTGCATTATTCTTGTGTGAGTTATGGCCCTTGGAAATATGGAAAAGCACCAAAATATAAGTTTTCCGGACTTTTTTTGGAAACGCTTCAACGGAATGATTTCATTTTTGGTAACCTACTCTAGAATAGATCAAGTTTGAGTTAGTTTTTCGGACTTTTTTTGGAAATGCTTCAACCGAATGATTTCATTTTTGGTAACCTACTATAGAACGATGACTTACAGATCAAGTTTGAGTTTCATGCTGATTGAATTATTCTTGTGTGAGTTATGGCCCTTGTTTAAAATTATTGTACACTCATGTTAGTTATGTTCTTGTATTTGTACTTCTTAGACTACTAGCCTGAAATGCGGAGATGCTTATATACTATGGTGTCTTATATGACAAAAACACCTTACATGACAAAAGTGCCGTAGGGAACTAATACCACCTTGGTGGTCAAACACTTGTTATTCTGGACAATACAAAATGGAACAAAATAGTCATACCATTACGTATAAGCCAAAACGTCACAATATAAATTGGAAGAGTTTATACGGACATTTTCCTAAAGTCAGAATGCACATGTGTAACATTTGCCACACTGAGTACAATAGTCTGCCCAATTTAAGCAGACATAAGAGAGTAGAACATTATGGCACAGGTTATGTACAATGCACTACATGCCAACACACATTTAAAAGACTGGCATATTTTAAGAAACACATCAGCCGAAGTGGACACAATAGCCTGGCAAATTTGGTGATCATTCCAACAAAGTGGAATTAATTGCAACAAATTCAACCAGACAACCATGGCAGAATAATGTTGCAAAGTAAAGACGTTAATATCAGTCCTAACAACACCAAAATCCTACCTGCAATTTCAGAAGATCAATCCACTATCAGTGTACGTAAATCGATGACTTCCTGTGGTGCAAAATTTCTTAAGCAAACCAAGTAACATAGAAGAAATCAACCACAACATCGTTTTAGACAATATACCCCACTTGGCTTGACTCCCCACATTCACCATTAACCAGCCAGGAGAACTTGGGACAAGTATATCTAATAACTGTATCATGGGAACAATATTAAACAACACAAAGGTTTGACTATCTTATTTTATTATAAAGAATAATATTTTTATACTGTACCAATGACCCAGACATAGCTGGTGCTAACTCTTAAAAATATAGGGCCAAACACAAATTTTGCCCCCCAATCCCCAAAATTTGCATCTAAAACCAAAGAAAACATGTCCTGAATGGCCCTCCATACTTCACCTCTACTGCGCATGCGCAGTGTCAAGGACGTCCCGAAATTGGCGCCATTAATCATTCTTTGTTTGGCCCTTCATCAGTTAACATCTGACTGATCTTTGTGCTTGTAAATCTCAGTTTAAATGATGCCAGACACATAAATATTAGAGAAATGGTGATTCTAAGGAGGATATAGAAGGAGGAGAGGAAAAATGAGTGACAGAAAATATTCAGGGCTGTAACTTAAAATTTTTTAATGAAATTATGTTAAGTTACCTATTTTCGAGGGAACAGCCTGTTGTGGTCATTCTTGTTATCAAGTTACACTGCTTGTTCAGTGTTTTCCTCTCTCCCTTTCCTTTAAGTCCCCTCTTGCTATTCTCCCATGCTTTTGGCATATTTTCTGTAATATTATTACTAAAATTTCTTGGGAGTTTTAGCTGGATAACAGAATGAATTCTGTTCTTTTCCCCATGTTTACGTCTTCACCTATGGGTGGTTGGGCGTAGTGTTCTGCATCTACCATCTGATGTTCTGCAGTTTCTTCCCTGGAAGTCTCTGTTTTGCATCAGATAGTGTATTATTGGTAACTGATCTCGGACCAGGGTGCCTGGAGTCTTGTTCTGGTGTTTTTACACTTATTGTTTACATTTACAACAGCCCTCTGTGTGAGGGGAGATTTCTTGAAAATAATATCTTGATGTTAATTTAATCATAACTAGATACATTATTATTGTTCGTAAGTGTTGCATAAATTTTTTAAAATATTTTTAGAATTTTTGTCCACACTTAGGCTTGGGATCCATTGGGGCTCAACGTTACTTTTCAGAAACTTGGGCTGTTCTGAAAAAAAAATTTTTTTCAAAATTTTTTGATTTCAATTATTTTTTCTATGTTAATGGATCATGTTATTATGTATTTTGATTGTCAGGGGTTGGTGCGAGTACTAGGACTTTGTTTTCTTTTCACAATGAAAGGATATTGTTCAGTTGTAATAAGAGGAAATCTTCCTCTGACTTTCATAATCATTGTATAATGTAGTCAGTGTGCTCGCACTAACTCCTGTTCTGTATGTGTTAATTTCGATGACAACATGGGAAGCGTGTGTCACGGTATGTTAGTGGGGAAATGGCCATTCCGGTCCTTTCCCCGCAGGGTCACTCTACTTTATCAATCTCTATTTCAGACGATCAAGAACAGGGTGATGTATCCGTGTTGTCTTCCAAAAGTGTGCCTCCGTCGTCACAATTAATGAAGAGCTAGCGGAAAAGTGCCCATGTAAATACGTCAATTGCCTAAGAGGACCCTAGTAGGTTCGACGGCCTTTGACGTCCGCTAGCTCGCCCGGTGTAGCGTCCATTCATCGAATGGTTCGGCAGCCGGGTTCGTCCGTTGCGGTCTAGAAGGAGTTTTGGGTGATGCGAGCACTATAAATCAACAAAATGCACACCCAGTGACGGCGGATTAGAGGAGAACGGAGGAAGCCTTTTAGTCCGGTTCCTAGCTTGTCCAGGTCCATCCGGACTGCAAGCGAGAGAGGCCCCTCGCTCGTACAACAACATCTGGCCCCAGATGTTGTGGTACAAAATGTTTCGCATTCGGAGCATACGTCCGCCGCTCGGGACGCTCCGATATATAGTCAGTCCGGAGAGACTGTCAATAAGGCTTCTTCATCCTCATGGTAGCGCACACGACCGCTCTTGGCTTCATGACCTCGGATATCCAGTCAGCTTCGCCAATCAGAGAATCATCGGCGACCAGGTCACACCATCCGGTAGCCAGGAACACGAGGCCTGCAGACTCCGGACGTTCGCATAAGAAAGTATGCGGGAGTCAACGTACACGGAGCTTCCAGCGGCAAAGCATCGTAAGACCGCTACTGCACAGGCCTCGGTGACGGACGTGCTATCCCAAATAGCACAGCTTATCCCAGCATCGACAGAATCTCTGTCGCATCATGCATTATCCGACGACGCTGGGTCGGGACGCTCCGCGGAAGCGGGTACGGATGTCCGAAAATTTCATCCGGTCCGACGGGATGCCGAAAGGGATTCGGAGGATTTCGAGGTTTCCCTTTCGGAACAACAACAGCTGCTGTGTATGTCATCTGACTTATCTTCTAGAGGTTCTTTCGTCGGACCAGAATGCTGCGATGCCGGATAAGAAACTGATAGCGTCGGTGGACACAGAAATTTTTGGTTCGGTTCAGGGACATCGTCCCTCAGTTCCGACACAGTCCAATAATGTCACACAACTTTCGAATTTTTGAACGACGCTATATATATATTATTATATGCTTGCTATTAACAAGTATGTCTGGTTTCTTGTTCGCAAAGTTACTGGGATGTCTTTCAAAAGTGTGCCTCTGTCGTCATAGATAATGAAGAGCTAGCGGCAATAAGTGCTCATGGAATACGTCAATCGCCTAAGAGGTCCCTAGTAGGATCGACGGAGTTGACATTCGCTAGCTCACCCGGTGTAGCGTCCATTCATCGAATGGTTCGGCAGTCGGGTTCGTCTGTTGCGGTCTAGGAAGGAGATTTGGGTGATGCGAGCACTATAATAGACTTTAGTACACACCCAGTGACGACGGATTAGAGGACAGATCGGAGGAAGCCTGTTAGTCCGGTTCCTAGCTCGTCCAGGTCCGTCCGGGCTGCGAGCGAGAGGGGTCCCTCTCTCGTACAACAACATATGGGACCGGATGTTGTGGTACAGTCATGTCCGCCGCTCGGGACGCTCCATTATATTGACAGTCCGAGAGACTGTCGATAATGCTTCCTCATCCTCACAGCAGCGTACACGACCGCACATTGGCTACGTGACCTCGAGTATCCGGCCAGCTTCGTCATTCAGTGATTCCACGGCGAACAGGTCACTTCATCCGGTAGCCAAGGGACACGAGGCCTATACACTCCGTTCGCTCGCATAATAGAAGTATGCACGGGGTAACGAACACGGAGCTTCCAGCGGCAAAGCATCGTAAGACTGCTTCTCCACAGGCCTCAGTGACGGACGTGCTATCCAAAATAGCACATCTTATCGCAGAATCCCTGCAAACGACAGATTCTCGGTCGGATCACGAATAATCCGACGGCGCTCGGTCGGTGCGCTCCGCTGTTGCATCAGGTACGGACGATCGAACTCTTATAGGGTCCGACAGGATGGCGAAAGGGATACGGACGATTTCGACCTTTCCCTTTCGGAACAACATAAGCTGCCATACATTTCTTCCGGCATTATCTTCCAGAGGTTGTTCCGTCGGACTACATTGCTGCGATGCTGGATAAGAGACTAATAGCGTCATTGGACACAAAGTTTTTGGATCGGTTCAGGGACATTGTCCCTGACTTGCCGACACAGTCCAATAATGTCATTAGAACATTCGAATTATTTAACGACGCTATATATAAGCTTGCTACCAAGCATGATAATCTAGTTTCTTGTCCGCAGTGCTCTATTCTGCCTTTCATCAATTCTAGGGAATAATTTATATTGGCAGAACAGGGCATACCGAGAGTTCCTATGCGTCTTGACGGCGGGACCGAAGACTGGGATTTATCTTTTTCGCTGTCTATGTCAATTCCAACCACGATGTTGGAAACGACAATGATGTCTATTAGACTTAACTTAGACGCTTTATCATACATAGACCACCTTACTGAGGCGTTATCATTACGTCTTCAAGAGAAAGAATTCCTTGATATGATCCTCAATGTGATTTCCTTCAAGGGCAGTAGTTTTTCCACGTATAACTCCGCCCTTCAGTGGCAACCTGGAGTTGGTTAGACGTGACGCAGCCCACGCGCGTGGATAGTAAGGTGAAGAACTCTCTCAGAGTCGCTTCGGTCTCGGAGAAGCTTCTCTTCGACGGCAACCTTTCAGCAATCTATCAATTGCTCGATATACACGTTCTCTTTTCTATCAAGTGTAACAAGAGATTCAGACTGGGGCAAACATTCGGTGGTTGACTCAGAGAGTGCCACTGCAGTTGCCGGATCCGAGTTTTATGATTATGACGGATGCCAGTCAAACAGGTTGGGGTACAATATTGATCCCAACGGATTCGAAGTGCCAGGGTCTTTGGGTTCGGCAGTTTCTAGGCAAGCACTCAACTTCCAGGAAATGATGTTATTTTGGCTTGCACTATGTCATTGGATGAACATTATTCAGAAACGCATGTCCAAATCCTGTCCGATAATACGACAGTAGTTGCGTATCTCCGGAACCAGGGAGGCACTCATTCGATTCCGTTATTCAATTCAACGGAAAGAATCCTTCTGTTTGTTATAGTACACCAAGTTCTGCTTCGGTCCATCATATTCCGGGTCGTCTGATTGTATTAGCAGACTCCCTTTCACGTAAGGGTCGCTTGTTGTCGTCAGACTCTCAACAAACAAGTATTCAATCAGATTTGCTATCAATGGGAGCGCCCAATGATAATTTATTTGCGACACAACTCACTATTCAATTGCAGACGTATGTGTTTGCATGTCCGGATCCCTGAGCTTATGTTGTTAACGCTCTATTGATCTAATAGGACGGAATGATAGGATATGCGTATCCTCCAGCACTGTTGATTCAGCAAGTATTTCTAAGATAAACATCCACAATACAATTCTGTTGATAGCATCTCTGTCTTCACAGAGGCCATGGGTAAATTTACTCGGGTGTCTACTGTGGGAATTAACGCGAAAACTTCCTCCATGAGAGGATCTTCTTTCGCTGGGGAAATCGTGTCAACTTCATCACAACCCGCAAGGTCTCAACCTTCACGTATTCCATTGTGTCGTCCTTCTTGCACGGCAAGCATTGTACAGGACGAGCTATGGACGCGATTTCTTACTGTAGGAGAACCTCTTCTTCGCTATACTATGTGGCTAAAGTGGAGGCTCTTCCGTCGTTGGTGTAGGGATCATTATGTTGATATTTTTGATCCCTCCATACTAGACATTGCAACTTTCTAGTATACTTGTTTGACAAGATCAACTGCAGCCTGTTACTATTAAGGTTATAGGTCTATGTTATCTCATACCTATGCACTCTATGATAGTTTACAATTGAGTCTTATATCTCTTTATCTAAGTCAGTTAGAAACTTTTCGATAAATTGGAGAAGGGGGGGGGAGGGTTTTACCTTGGGTCACCTGTTTTATTATGAAAACAAGGGGATACCTCCTCCGGAGTTAGTAATTCTGAGCTGTTACTGGGATGGTTTTTAAGTGATAAGTTTATGTTTTTAAAATTCATTCAGGTCATAGTTTTTAAAGTATAGCTTTTGAATATATCACGTGTCAAACGGGCGTTATTATACAATCCTCAGACACTTTTAAGGAGTATAAAGAGTCTCTATTCTCTAGACTAACTTTATTTATTGGCTTACTTTAAAAATTATTAGTATAAGGATTATACTGGATATTGATAGAGTACATGGATGTTATGATGCTCAATTTTGGAAGGTGTTGTGTCTTTCTAATTTATCATAAATAAGAAAGATACATGTAAGGCCTAATACTCCTTTTCCCCTTGAGGGAATGACTCTATTTTATATAATTGAGCTTATTTGAACTTGCTCTATGTCCTAGGCCCTCCAGTCTTTTTACTATTCAGCTATGTCTGGGTCATTGGTACAGTATAAAAATGTTAAAAAATTTATAGTAATTTATATATTTTTTATACTTACCAATGACCCAGACGGGGATGGCCCTCCCAGGAGTTGGAAACTCATACCTCCCCGCTGAGTACATAGCGCTTACCAGGCACTGGTTATAAGAATGGTTAATGGCGCCAGTTTCGGGACGTCCTTGACACTGCGAATGCGCAGTAGAGGTGAAGTATGGAGGGCCATTCAGGACATGTTTCCTTTGGTTTTAGATGCAAATTTTGGGGATTGGGGGGCAAAATTTGTGTTTGTCCCTATATTTTTAAGAGTTAGCACCAGCTATGTCTGGGTCATTGGTAAGTATAAAAAATATATAAATTACTATAAATTTTTTAACTTTCTTGAAATGCAGGATAGAACTGGAACTCAGCAAATAGAAAAAAGATTATGACTTTGAACAGCAAAAATATGCCATTCAGATCTTTGTTTATCAAGCAGCCACATGCTGCTTTCTTCTCCACCCCCACAAGGGTTCAATACAAAACAAACAAAATGGTCATTACGGGCTGATACCGACGGAAACTATATTAATTTTCGTTAATTGCATACTCAGGAAAACAAGAAAAAACTAGCACATTAATTGTTCACCAACAATCCGGCAAACAATTTATCCGCCAACAATGGATAAACAAATAAAAAACAGGTATAAATATTTGCCTGCAAAACAGCCCAAGCTGTACAACAACAAATAAATCATACGGTACACATAAACATATAAATAGCGCTGGCAAACCAGGCAGCAACATCAAACTTTTTTAACCCTTTACCTAACTTGAAAAGCAGACGACACTTGCAAAAAAAATTCTTGAATAACTAATTATACGAGCTCGTTCCAACAAGGGGTCATAACCTATGTTTTCGAGACAAAAAATGAAAAAATAAAGAAAATTAATTGGCGATTTTTAAGAATAATGCTGGCCGGTTTTGGCCGTTACGTTGGGTGAAGGGTTAACCACTGAGGAGACTAAAACAGTTGAAACCACCGGTTTGGTAAAAGATCAACGAGAGAGAATCTATTCTCCTGATATTACTCTTCTTACCTTTAGTCCACTGTATTATGTGGGTTAAACAGGCTTACCTTTAGTCCACTGTATTATGTGGGTTAACCAGGCTTACCTTTAGTCTACTGTGTTATGTGGGTTAACCAGGCTTACCTTTAGTCTACTGTATTATGTGGGTTAACCAGGCTTACCTTTAGTCCACTGTATTATGTGGGTTAACCAGGCTTACCTTTAGTCTACTGTGTTATGTGGGTTAACCAAGCTTACCTTTAGTCCACTGTATTATGTGGGTTAACCAGGATTATCTTTAGTCTACCGTATTATGTGGGTTAACCAGGCTTACCTTTAGTCTACTGTGTTATGTGGGTTAACCAAGCTTACCTTTAGTCCACTGTATTATGTGGGTTAACCAGGATTACCTTTAGTCTACTGTATTATGTGGGTTAACCAGGCTTACCTTTAGTCTACCATATTATGTGGTTAACCAGGCTTACCTTTAGTCTACTGTATTATGTGGGTTAACCAGGCTTACCTTTAGTCTACTCTATTATGTGGGTTAACCAGGCTTACCTTTAGTCTACCGTATTATGTGGGTTAACCAGGCTTACCTTTACTCTACCATATTATGTGGGTTAACCAGGCTTACCTTTAGTCTACTGTGTTATGTGGGTTAACCAGGCTTCCCTTTAGTCTACTGTATTATGTGGGTTAACCAGGCTTACCTTTAGTCTACTGTATTATGTGGGTTAACCAGGCTTACCTTTAGTCTACCATATTATGTGGGTTAACCAGGCTTACCTTTAGTCTACCGTATTATGTGGGTTAACCAGGCGTGTCATTTTGAGGCGGGTGATCGTCCTGGGCCGCAGTCACCCGTCTGAGTTCAAAATTCAGTGGACAGTAAACGTCCGCCTAACCCAGTTTTCTGCGGCCCATTAATTCAGTTGAAGTCACATCAAAATCGACTGCCTCAAACAGCAATTTTTGCGGATTGAAGGAAGTACATGTAACAAAGACTAATTTGTGAAGCTTATAGTGTGTCGTTAATGCAGTCACCCAGTAAGTAACTTTCCAAATATGAGCGGGAGGTCCATCCCCAAACCAGTTTGACCACTGACGATTTGCCTGGGATGTTTCAACCCAAAAACATAGCCGGGATGATTCGTCCCCCAAATCTGATTGATTGGACCCAAATTATCGGCATCTGGCGGTGAGCACAGTGCACTGACTTTTACTGTCATCATGTAATGTAGATACGGGTTTGGTTATTTGGATGCAAGATAACTATAACACACTTCAGATTTATTTGTTTGTTATTTATTTATTGGTGTTTAAGGTCACATACTTACGCAAAATGGCTAATCATGACCATGACAGTTTTACGGGTGGAGAAAACCGAAGTATCTGGAGAGAACCACCAAGCATCAACGAGCAAATGCTGTCAACTCCTCAACATTCTAACTCTGTTCTAGCCACGCTCAAGCAGGGTTACAGCAGTTGAAGATATGTTTACCATCAACGTGCAGTACGCCTTAGTACACAGCCAGGGTTTCCGCTAGGGGAAAATTTGTGGGTCCGGTAGTTTAAAGAAAGTGAAACTCACAAGCCGAAGGCATGTGCCGAAACGTGCGTATAGAGGGGGGCCTGGGGGGGTGGGGGTGGGGTTCTCCCCCAGGAAAATTTTGATTCTTAGGTGCTCTCTGGGGACATTCTGGTCGCTAAAATGCTGAATAACTGATGTGGAAAATATGTATTTTTTCCTCCTACAATTCTCTAAATTACCACGGGACACACAATAATACATCTGGTCGGAGGTTTCATAAAAATACCCCCCCCCCCCCCCCCCCACCTTCATTGATTTGAACAATTAACTGCTCGAGAACCAGATGCATTTTTTATTAGGCCTAAGTTATTTCCCTCACTGTACACTGTTACAACAGCTACTGACAAAGAAGCTACATGTAATCACTAGGAACCCTGGGAAGTGAAATAGTGCTTGCTTACTGTTAGCAAGCTCTTTTACTGGTAAAATATGACCCAGTTACCAATGCTTGGGGAGTGAAAGCCCTCTAAAATGACAACATGGGTATAAACATTTGACCAAACATAACTTTATCTCCATGTTGTGGTCATGATTAGCCACTGTTCAGAAATATGTGATCTTAAGCACTAATAAATAAATAAATAAATTCATTCATTTTGTCAAACACATTACAGGGCTGTATCTACCACAGAGTCTGGTGATGATCCAAGAATAAGATGTTCACTCTGCTTAGAGAGAAGACAGTTCAGTACTTCAACACCATGTGGACATTTATTCTGTTGGAAGTGTATTCATGAATGGAGTAAATCAAAAGTGAGTCGACATGCTAAGGCTATTAAAAAAAATTTATTGTTTCTCAGACGCCGACCTAGTCTTTAAAAATCTGCCTCATCACAATTTTTTTTAACCTGGAAATCTCTTCATGGTTACTATTTTGCATTTCTTGGACTTAAAATTCATGGAGCTCTGTCAAACAAGATATAGTTGGTTAAATTTGCAACTACAAATGAAATTTAATATGAGAGATCCTTTTGACAAGTCGCTCCTACACATGTCATAAAAAAGTTATCAGCATATTTTTAGCTTAACTTGACAAAGTCAAGATAAGCTATTGCCATCAAGCATGCGGAAGTCTGTTAGTCTGTTCACATTTTCCTTTAGCACAGTCTACACCCTGTAGTTCTTGTCCGCTCGTCACAAAATTTCATATGCTGGTTTGGGGTCATGTCTGGATGAAAACGTCCCCTTTCAGTCGCGATTGGTCACCCGTGATGGCTGCCCGAGCCCAACATCCAAAAACACAGTCCACAGATTGTATTTTTGAAGGGATTTCATTGTAACTTGGTAGGATGCGTCTGTATAATATATAGATGAGAATGTCCCCTTTTGGTCATGATCTGTCAACCGTGATGGCTGCCCAAGCTGAAACCCAAAAACTTTTAGCACAGTCTGCAGGTCATATTTTATGTGGAGGGATTTCATTGTAACTTGGTAGGATGACTCTGTATGATGTCTGGATGAGAACTTCCCCATTTGGTCGTGATCTGTCAACCGTGACGACTGCCCAAGCCTAAAACATTTAACACAGTCTACAGGTCGTATTTATATAGGGGTTTCATTATAACTTGGTAGGTTGACTTCATATAATGTCTAGACGAGAACGTCCCCTTTTGGTCGCGATTGGTGATCTGTGATGGCTACAGGGGCCCGAAGCCTGAAAACCTTTAGCACAGTCTACAGGTCATATTTATGAAAGGATTTCATTGTAACTTGGTAGGATGACTCCAGATAATGTCTAGATGAGAAGGCCCCCTTTTGGTTGCAATCATTCAGCCGTGACAGCTGGCCAAGCCCAAAACCCAAAACCTTTAACACAGTCTACAGGTCGTATTTATATAGGGGTTTCATTATAACTTGGTAGGTTGACTTCATACAATGTCTAGATGAGAACGTCCCCTTTTGGTCGCAATTGGTGATCTGTGATGGCTACAGGGGCCCGAAGCCTGAAAACCTTTAGCACAGTCTACAGGTCATATTTATGAAAGGATTTCATTGTAACTTGGTAGGATGACTCCAGATAATGTCTAGATGAGAAGGCCCCCTTTTGGTTGCAATCATTCAGCCGTGACAGCTGCCCAAGCCCAAAACCCCAAAACATTTAGCACAGACTATAGGTCATATTTATGGAGGGATTTCATTGTAACTTGGTAGGTGGACTCCATATAATGTCTAGATGATAATATCCCATTTTGGTCGTGATTGGTCAACTGTGATGGCTACAGGGGCCTGAAGCCCGAAAAGTCTTTAGCACAGTCTACAGGTTATATTTATGTAACCTGGTACGATGACTCCAGATAATGCCCAGATGAGGACGTCATCTTTTCGTCGTGAGCATTCAACCATGATGGCTACCTGAGCCCAAAACCCCCAAAACTTGAGCACAGACTACAGGTCGTATTTATGAAAGGATTTCATTGTAACTTGGCAGGATGACTAAGCATAATGTCTAGATGAGGATGTCCCCTTTTAGTTGCAATCAGTCAACCGTGATGGCTACACATGCCTGAAGCCCGAAAACTTTTAGCACAGTCTACAGGCCATATTTATGAAGGGATTTCATTGTAACTTGATAGGACGACTCGTTTTGGAATATTTTCACTATAACTTGGTAACTTTTGTTGACATACATTAACTGAGGGCCACATGCATTAACTGTGAGGGCCACATTAACCCACCCCTCAGTTCTTTAGTACAGTCTACACCTCATATTGTTTTTATTGAAAACATTGCATACAGGGAACAGAAATTAACATATTCCCAATTGTCACAATTCTTGTCTTATTTCATAATCCTTTCATAAACATTGGACATTATCCTTTTCATGAAACACAACACACAGACAAGTTAACCCTTTGAGACTTTAATTATTCTGACGTTCAAACGTCACTGGGAATTCAGTTTCTTCAACGTTTTTCAAACTGCGACATCGAACGTCGGAAAGTACAAATGACAAGATATTTTTCACATTAGTGATTATCTGGTTGAGGGCTAGATTATTTTTGGTGGTCTGAATTTGTTATTCAAAACTTGTTTTATTGCAAATTATTGGAGAGTGCCCACAGGCACTCTCCAATAATTTGTAATAAAACAAATTTATATGAACAAAATATTATTTGTGTTTGACTGAATATGAAATATTTGCAAGTCAAGTGTTGGCTTTTACTCTGGTATCCTCATTTTGAAAGCCCTGGTAGTGGCTTCTAGCACTCAACCAGTTAAGAAGTCTTCACAGCAGGATTATATTTGTATTTTAGGCTGCGATAACATTTGGCTCAACGTTTGCCACTGAGTACTCACTATTTGGGAGAAAATAGGAGTTGAGATTAAAACTTTTAAAAAAACGAAAAATAATTACAAAACAAATGGCCACCAAGTATCAGGGCGCTGTTTGATTTCGTACTTCATGTGACATACAAAAGTATCAAGGTGCTGTTTGATTTCGTACGTCATAAGACGTACAAAAGTATAAAAGGGTTAAGCTACAGTGTCAATGACACTTTCATTTCACCAGAGTTACAGTTCTTGCATTTCAAACACGTGCCAAATTATTTCCCATAGTGGGTGACCACAATTCTGCTTGTTACTAAACCATCTGTAGGGGAGCATCCATCAGTTTTACTGATTTTCTTGTTTTGTACAGGACTTACAGAAGGACTTATCAGTTATATTCATAATTCCAACTCATTTGAGGACTGTTTTGTGGATTAACCCCCTTCACTCTGATGTCAAAATACTAAAATTTCAGGAAGCTGTTTTTTCCCATAATGCATCTAGAAATTTAACCAATTCAATCTCGTTTGACAGAGCTCAATGAGCTCTGTCAAACGATATTGAATTGGTTAAATATCCTTTGAAAGGACATACCAAACCAAAAACTTATATTACGACTTTCAGGCCATGTTTGTACTAGTGGGTTTCATGCATCAATGCAGGGTGAATACATGTTGAATTATTGTTGGAAATGATCGGTATCCACTCAAAACACTAGATTTACTTTTCATTCTACGTTTTTAGAACAAATTGATCATTTCCAGTGATAATTTGACTCATATTCATCTTGAAGTGATGCTTTGAAAGCCGCCATTTTGATTGAAACCGTGAAAGTGAGAATTTCTATATCTTCACAGTGGGGGGATATGATTTCTATCTTTCCACAATTTCTTCAATAATCTATCGTTTAGCGTATAATATAAGACTAAAGGTTAGAAGAGTGACCTCAGGAGAATAGATACTCTCTCATTAATTTTTTTTACCAAACTGGTTGCGACTGTTTTAGTCTCCTCAGTGGTTAAAAAGTTTGATGTTCCTGTCTGGTTTGGCCGGTGCTATTTACATGTTTGTGTGGCGGATAATTGTACCATATGATTTGTTTGTTGTCGTATAGTTTATATTTGTACCTGTTTTTAATTGTTTTTCCATTGTTGGCGGATAAATTTTTGCCGAATTGTTGGCAGACAATAGTGCTATTTTGCAGGCAGATAATTGTACCTGTTTGCATTGCTCTATACACTTTTTAACTGGTAGAGTGCTAAATTATTTTTGGTCATCCAAATTTGTCCACTTCTCTTTGCCTTGTTACAATTTATGGGAGAGTGCCTAGTGGCACTCTCCCATAAATTGTAACAAGGCAAATCCTCACAGACTAAATAATTTCAATTCAAAAATAATATGAAGCACATCCACAGAATATGAAGCTATTAAGTTGCAGCACCTGCACTTCAGAATAAAGCCCAAATATGGGCTTCCAGCACTGTACCAGTTAACTGGTAGAGTGCTGAATTATTTTTAGTCATCAAAATGTGTTCACAAGTCTTTGCCATGTTACAATTTATGCGAGAGTGCCATTGGGCACTCTCCCATAAATTGTAGCAAGGAAAAGCCATACAGACCAAATAATTTAGTTTCAAAGATAATATGATGGATATCCACAGAGTTTGAAGCCATTGAGTTGCAGTACCTGCACTTTAGAGTAAAGCCCAAATATGGGCTTCCAGCACTCTACCAGTTGAGGAATGCCAGTTGTTGCTTGATCTTCACTTGTCTCACGATGGTGTTTCGCAGTTTTTGGTATGCTTCTCTGTAGTTGTCTGAGATTTGAGTTTGTATATACCCTTTACTGTTCTGGAAGCTGCGGGTATTGCTCCCTCATTCACTTTCAAGTCAAGCCCTTTTTGGGCGACGAAAGTCTGTATTATTAATGATGGTGACCTCAGATTCTGAGGATTCTAACAGTGAGCCAGTGCTCATTGACACTGTGCTTCCACTAACAGACATTGTTGGTTCTTTTTCTGTCACCATTCCTCTTTCGGTAAAGTACACATAAGACTAAAGGTTAGAAGAGTGACCTCAGGAGAATAGATTCTCTCTCATTAATTTTTTTTACCAAACTGGTTGCGACTGTTTTAGTCTCCTCAGTGGTTAAAAAGTTTGTGATGTTCCTGTCTGGTTTGGCCGGTGCTATTTACATGTTTGTGTGGCGGATAATTGTACCATATGATTTGTTTGTTGTCGTATAGTTTATCCGACGGTGCTGTTTTACAGACGGATATTTGTACCTGTTTTTAATTGTTTTTCCATTGTTGGTGGATAAATTGTTTGCCGAATTGTTGGCAGACAATAGAGCTATTTTGCAGGCAGATAATTGTACCTGTTTGCATTGCTCTATACACTTTTTAACTGGTAGAGTGCTAAATTATTTTTGGTCATCCAAATTTGTCCACTTCTCTTTGCCTTGTTACAATTTATGGGAGAGTGCCTAGTGGCACTCTCCCATAAATTGTAACAAGGCAAATCCTCACAGACTAAATAATTTCAATTCAAAAATAATATGAAGCACATCCACAGAATATGAAGCTATTAAGTTGCAGCACCTGCACTTCAGAATAAAGCCCAAATATGGGCTTCCAGCACTGTACCAGTTAACTGGTAGAGTGCTGAATTATTTTTAGTCATCAAAATGTGTTCACAAGTCTTTGCCATGTTACAATTTATGCGAGAGTGCCATTGGGCACTCTCCCATAAATTGTAGCAAGGAAAAGCCATACAGACCAAATAATTTAGTTTCAAAGATAATATGATGGATATCCACAGAGTTTGAAGCCATTGAGTTGCAGTACCTGCACTTTAGAGTAAAGCCCAAATATGGGCTTCCAGCACTCTACCAGTTGAGGAATGCCAGTTGTTGCTTGATCTTCACTTGTCTCACTATGGTGTTTTGCAGTTTTTGGTATGCTTCTCTGTAGTTGTCTGAGATTTGAGTTTGTATATACCCTTTACTGTTCTGGAAGCTGCGGGTATTGCTCCCTCATTCACTTTCAAGTCAAGCCCTTTTTGGGCGACGAAAGTCTGTATTATTAATGATGGTGACCTCAGATTCTGAGGATTCTAACAGAGAGCCAGTCCTCATTGACACTGTGCTTCCACTAACAGACATTGTTGGTTCTTTTTCTGTTACCATTCCTCTTTCGGTAAAGTATACATAAGACTAAAGGTTAGAAGAGTGGCCTCAGGAGAATAGATTCTCTCTCGTTAATTTTTTTACCAAACCGGTTTCGATTGTTTTAGTCTCCTCAGTGGTTAAAAAGTTTGACGTTGCTGTCTGGTTTAGCCAGCGCTATTTATATGTTTGTGTGGCAGATAAATGTACCATCTGATATGTTTGTTGTCGTATAGTTTATCCGATGGGGCCTTTTTGCAGACGGATATTTGTACCTGTTTTTAATTGTTCATCCATTGTTGGCGGATAAATTGTTGGCGGGACAATTAATGCGCCAGTGGTTCTCCTTTTTTCTGAGTAAGCATAATCATCGACTCTGCTCAACAAATGGCTAAAACACATAACAGAACAGAATTAATTAATAAAACTGCCACAAAAAGGGCAAAAACAACCGAATCCCATTCGTCACGGGGTTATCACCCTACTGGAATACACCTATTCAAAAAAAAAACATTAAAAAAATACTGGTTTTTATTGAATAAAAGTACAGACTGCCCAAACATTTTGCGAAAAACTCACGACTTCTTGCTTTCCAACAAAACAAAAATCTAAAAGACTTACTTGTTTAGGGCTAAAAACAGTCTTATCCTCCGATCACACCCTGGAGCCTTGGGGAAAAATCAACTTATGAAGCCGACCCTTGCAGTGACAATGCTTGCACAATCTGCAAACTTATGGGCACAGGGAAATACTTCAAAAGTACACAAACAAAAAGTCGATTGCACTAAAAAAGCCAAGCCACCTGCCGTCAACATAATGTAATATACATGATAAACTTGCAAAAAAATGCCATATGCAATAGAAAGGTGAAACTAAAAGAGAGCTTAGAATTAAAGAACACCTTTACGATATCAGGAAACAACTTTACAAACCAGTAGCCAAAACATTACAACTCAAAAAGATCATACCGTTACTGAGCTCTAGATTCGTATCACTGAGGTTATAAAAGGCAAACCCGGAAACTGCAAATAGCACACACATTAGGAAACAACGAGAAAAAATACTGGATTTATACCCTACAAAACTCTAACACCATTGGGTCTCAACAGCCTGGACTAGGGCAATCCCATTCATTCTACTTTTAGCGTATAATAAAATTGGTCCGCTTTTTCCAATCAAACTGATATATTTAAGATGAATTGAATCTAAAAAAATACCATAAAACTTTCATTTTTTTTTTTATTTCAACGCAAGAAATGTTTCTCAATCAATATGAGATTTGACTGAATCTTTGCTGACATTATTATTATGAATGAGGACTCACCACAGCTATCATTTTATGATTACATTGCGTGGTATGTTAATACAGTAGAATCCTCTTATTTGAATATCCATTTTGCCAGTGAAAAATTATTCATTTAACAGGAGTATAAAAATTAACAGAGATTTGGTCAGTTTTCCCTGTGATCTGGAGGTAAACTGAGCATTTATTCTATTATATCTTGTTTTGACAGATTAGAGCTCTGTCAAAACAAGATATAATAGAATAAATGCCTGTATTGGAATGTAGTGAGGCCAAAAAAGGTTGATAAATAAGGGGAATTTGGTGCGTGTCACAGTAATATTTTCGACATATTACAAAAAATTTATATACAATTAACAGGAGTTTACTCTACAACCCATATGCTATTAACATATGGTTTTGTGTTTGAAAATTATATTCAATTAACAGGGATATACAATTAAGAGATATCCAATTAAGTGGGCTCCACTATATTTTTGATGTCTTCAAAGTGAATTGACTGGTTGAGTGCTAGAAGCGGCCTTCAAAAAAATGAGGATACAAGAGCAAAAGTAAAATATTTTCTCAGCCATGTTTCCATATTGAGTCAAACAAATAATATTGGGTTTATACAAAATTTGTTCTGTTATAAAATATTGGAGGGGTGCCCAGAGGCACTCTCCAATAATTTGTAATAAAACAAATTTTTGAATAACAAATTCAGACCACCGAAAGTAATCAATCCCTCAACCAGTTAAATACTTATTGATTGAATTATCTATAACTGGAGTTCTGAAGAATATCTTTGTGAATAAAGGGACAGCCTGTTGTATCAATGGTATCAACTCCACGAAAAGTGGGTAAACAAATTGCATTGAATTCCTTACAGAATTAAACTTGAATACTTGATATTTTTATGCAAGATTTCTGTACGTTACATTCTGTTAGACTTCATAAGTTACACCTTCTCTAAAAACATAAGTTACATTCTCTAAAACCTCTTATATCTCCATGGCAACCCCCAGGAAGGTGAAGCACTTCTTATTTAATGTGGTAAACAGTCCTCTTGTTTTCCTGGTAAAATAGGACCTGGATGCCAATGCCTGGAGTGGAAGTCCTCTAAAATGGGCAACATAGGTATAAATGATTGACTGGGCTTGACTTTATTAGCTCACCGAAGGGAGCTCAACTTATCACTTGCCGGTCTGTCGTCGTCGTCTGACATTGTGAACATTTTTTCAAATGACTTCTCCTCTGAAACCACTGGGTCCGATTTTCACGAAACTTCATGTGGATGTTCATTACTATATGGCAATTCATGTTTGTTCAAATGAAATGGCCACGTCCCTTGGGGGCTCTGTATGGGGGCATAACTCTGATAGCACCATATGAATTATAGAAAAATTATTAAAAATCTCTTCTCCAGAAACCAGTGGGCAGAATCTTTTGATACTTGGTATGCAGCATCTTGGGATGGGTCTGATCCAAGTTTGTTAAAATCGAGTCCCTTGATCAATATTGGTGCTTCCTATAGGGGTAAGAATTTTTCCTTAGTGCAATTTAAGGAAAACTCTTCTCCAGAACCTGTGGGCAGAATCTTTTGATATTTTGGTATACAGCATCTTGGTATGGGTCTGATTCAAGTTTGTTCAAATGGAGTCCTTTGATCAATTTTGGGGCTCATTATGGGGACCTGAATTTTTTACTTAGAGCAATTTAAGAAAAAAAAATTTAAAAATCCTTCTTCTTCAGAACCAATGGGCAGGATCTTTTTGATATTTGGTATACAGCATCTTTGTATGGGTCTGATTCAAGTTTGTTCAAAATCGAGTTTCCCTTGATCAATATTGGGGCTCTCTTGGGGCATGAATTTTTTCCTTAGTGCAATTTAAGGAAAAAATCTTATTCTCCAGAACCAGTGGGCAGAATCTTTTGATATTTGGGTATACAGCGTCTTGGTATGGGTCCGATTCAAGTTTGTTCAAATGGAGTCCCTTGATCGATTTTGGGGCTCACTATGGAGACCTGAATTTTACTTAGTGCAATTTAAGAAAAAAAATTTTAAAATCTTCCTTCTCCAGAACCCAATGGGCAGAATCTTTTTGATATTTGGTATACAGCATCTTGGTCTGCGTCTGATTCAAGTTTTGTTCAAATTGAATCCTCTGTTCAGTATTGGGGATCACTATGGGGGTGTGAATTTTTTACTTAGTGCAATTTAAGAAAAAAATCTTTTAAAAATCTTCTCCAGAACCAGTGGGCAAAATCTTTTGATATTTGGTATGCAGCATCTTGGTCTGGTCTGATTCAAGTTTGTTCAAATTGAATCCTCCGTTCAATATTGGGGCTCACTATGGGGGCGTGAATTTTTACTTAGTATAGTTCAAGAACAATTCTTTAAAAATCTAATCCAGAACCAGTGGGCAAAAATCTTTTGATATTTGGTATGCAGGATGCTAGTATGGGTCTGATTCAAGTTTGTTTTAAATTGAGGTCTCTCCCCCCCCCCCCCCCCCCCCCCTCTCCCGATCAATATTTGGGCTCAATATGGGGGCATGAATTTTTATTTTGTGAAATTCAAGGCTAATTCTTTAAAAATCTTCTCCAGAACCAGCATGCAGAGTCTTTTGATATTTGGTATAAGGCATTCTAGTATGGGGCTTGATTCAAGTTTGTACAAATTGAGTCCCTTTGTTCATATTAAGGCTCATTATGGGAATTTGAATTTCAACTTGGTGCAATTTACAATTTTTCAAACGACTTCTCCTCTGAAACCACTGGTATGATATTCACGAAACTTCATGTGGATGTTCATTACGATATGGCAATTCATGTTTGTTCAAATGAAATGGCCACGTCCCTTGGGGGCTCTCTATGGGG